>CM053586.1:300296870-300390126 GCA_028646515.1 Pseudochirops corinnae | reverse complement strand
ATATGGTTCCTCGTAGCCGAGCTGACTTTAGTGGGAAGTATCTTTGTGTACGTTTTGGAATTCTAGGATTGGTTTAGAGTCCTATTTTATGGGTATTTTGCGGTGGCTATGTGAGAGCTGCGATATGTTGCTGCTGCTACGCCGCCATCTTGGCTCCCCTCCGAAACGAGCATTTATTAAGTGCCTATTATGCACCAGGCGCTGTGTTAAGCACTTTACAAATGTTATCTTATTTGAACTTGGAAGATAGGTGCTATTATTATACTTTTTCCTTTTTCTTTTTGAGGAAACTGAGGCCGACAGAAGTTAAGTGATTTGCCCAAGATGGTCACACAGCTAGCAAGTATCTTTTCAGGAATGTACACTTAGATGATAATATTGACAAAGGCATTGCTAGAGCTCACTCAGCATGTTCTGAAAGAATGTATGGGAAGAGAAGAGGAAAGAGGCTCCTCCCCAAACTGAAGATTTACAGAGTCACTGTGCTGATCTCATTGTTGTGCACCTGTGAAACCTGGACAGTATACCAGTGCCATGCCAGGAAACTGAAATGCTTCCACTTGATTTGTACTAGGTAGATTTTGAAGATCACCTGGCAAAATAAGGTACCAGACACTGAACTCCTTTCTGGAGCTGAACTGCCAATCCTTCAAACTCCATTACAGAGAGTGAAACTCTGATGGGCTGGCCACATTGTTCAAATGTCAACCATATGTTTGCCTCAAAGATTATTTTATAAAGAACTCACACGAGGCATGTGCTGACAGGTCGGTCGCAAGTGACGCAAGGACATTCTCAAGATCTCTATGAAGAACTTTGGTATCAATTGTAAGACATGGGAGATACTGGCACAGGATTATCCAGCATGTTGTGCCCATATCAAAGAAGGTGTGGTGCTCTATGAACAAAGGAAAATTTCAATAGCTCAAATGGTTATGTGGACTATTTGTGTCTGACCTGTGGTAGAGCCTTCCAAGCTCATATTGATCTGATCAGCCAGAGTCAGATGCATTGTACTTTGATCCCGACATAGCGATTGGTCCTCATCAAAAATGAAAGGCAAACAACAGTTGTCTGAGACTATTTAAACTCAGCTTTTCCAGATTCCAGACCCAGCCCTCTATCCACTGCGCCACCAATTTAATATTTGTAAACTGCTTAGCACAAAGTCTGGCACGTGGTAGGCACTTAATAAAGGCGCGTTCCCTCTCCCTTCCCCCTCGCCATCATAACCCTTGCCCTCACAATTACCCCTAATAATATTCCTTATGTGATCCAGACATTCTTCCTGATCATCTCCTTCCATTTCTCCCTTATACTTCATAAACTCATTCCCCATCCTTTTATGACCTCCAGACCCTCCATTGTTTGTAGTTCTCCCAGGGCTTCACATTCTACTCTGATGCTGCCTTAAAGAGCTCCCAGGATCATAGATCTATAGCTGGAAGTTTCCCTAGAGGTGAGCTAATGCAATCACATCATTTTACAGATGAGGAAACATATGCTGGAGCAGGGAAGGGAATCACTTCCACAAGATTGTATGCATCAGAAGTAAGACTTGAACCACTCACTGCTAGGTCTGTATCCCAAAAAGATTTAAAAAAAAAAAAAGGAAAAAGAACCTATCTGTACAGAAATGTTTATAGTAGTTCTTTTTGTGGTGGCAAAAAATTAGAAATTGAGGAGATATCCATCAATTGGGGAATGGCTGAACAAGTTGTGGTATATGCTTGTGTTATGGGAATCCAAAGATCTTCCCTGCCCCAGGCCCTTTGATAGGCTTAAGTGGCTCTGAGAACCTTCCCTGATTTGAAAGTATACTCTGCCCCCTAATAGGTTGAATGTGGTCACATGGAGCCTGTAGCAGGAGGCTTGTTCTTCAGGAATGCTCATGCCTTATTACTTTGTGATTGGGCGGCAGGTCAAGAGGGCTGTGACATTCTCTGATCCAGGAGAAAGCTATATATACCCTGATGTGAGTTTTTGCTTTGGGGCTCACTTTGGAAAGAGTTGTGTGATTTGGCCAGATGAGACTCTGGGAAGCCGTTGAGCCCCTCGGCTTTGAAAAACCCAGATGTTGGTGCTTCCCTCCCTGAACTGACTAGGTATGGATGTAATGGTCAGATGGTGGGAAGCCCGTCTGCTGATCTGTTTCTGTCTGCTTGTAACTTATGTTTGTATTATGTTTGCATTCTTTGAAGTTCAGGGTGCTGACTTTTTCCCTGAACTAGGTAAATGATATATGTTTGATTGATTAAAGTAAGATTGTTAACCCATTTTGAGTTGCTTTCTTTTAGAAAAGCAGATCTAAGAACCTGTGCTAGCAGACATCTTGGTATGATAGGGTGCTTGCTGATACAGCTCGTAATGGAATACTATTTTTTTTTGTTTTTTTTTAAAGTATTTCTTTTTAGTTTTCAACATTCACTTTTATAAGATTTTGAGTTTTAAATTTTCTCCCCCTCCCTTCCCTCTTCTCTCCCCAGACAGCATGCAATCTGATATTGGCTATACATATACAATCATATTAAACATGTTTCCACATTATTCATGTTGTAAAGAACAATTTGAACCAAAGGGGAAAACCATGAGAAAAAAATAATAGTATGCTTTGATCTGCATTCAAATACCATAGTTCTTTCTCTGGATATGAGAGATCATCTTGAATCTTTTGGAATTGTTCTAGTTGCATTGCTGAGAAGAGCTAAGCCTATCAAAGTTTGTCATCACACAAAGTTGCTGTTAGTGTATACAATGTTTACCTGATTCTGCTTATTTCACTCAGCATCAGTTCATGCAAGTCTTTCCAGGTTTTTCTGAAGTCTGTCTGCTCATCATTTCTTATAGCACAATAGTATTCCATTACATTCATATACTACAGTTTGTTCAACTATTCCCCAATTGATGGACATCCCCTCTATTTCCAGTTCTTTGCCACCACAAAAAGAGCTGCTATAAATATTTTTGTACATGTGTATCCTTTTCCCATTTTTATTATCTCTTTGAGATAAAGACCTAGAAGTGGTATTGCTGGGTCAAAGGGTATGCACAGTTTTAGCCCTTTGGCCATAGTTAATGGAATACTATTATGCTATAAGAAATCACGAACAAAATGATCTCAGAAAAACCTGGGAAGACTTGCATGAACTGATGCAAATGAGCAGAACCAATAAAATATAATACACAGTAACAGCAATATTGTACAATGATCAACTGTGAATGACTTAGCTATTCTCAGCAATACATTGATCCAAGATAGTTCCAAAGAATTCTTGATGAAAAAGGCTATCTACATCCAAAGAAAGAACTGATGAAGTCTGAATGCAGATTGAAGCATACTTTTTTTCTACCTTATTTTTTTATGTGTGGTTTTTTTGGTCTGTGTTTTCTTTCACAACATGACTATTATTGAAATGTT
This sequence comes from Pseudochirops corinnae, assembly GCA_028646515.1. Lineage (NCBI taxonomy): Eukaryota > Metazoa > Chordata > Mammalia > Diprotodontia > Pseudocheiridae > Pseudochirops > Pseudochirops corinnae. Next base: position 300,386,708 of record CM053586.1, on the reverse strand, counting down.
TTGCATGATTGCATATGTATAACCTACATGAAATTGCTTACCATCTCATGGAGGGGAATGGAGAGGGAAGGAGAGAGAAAATTTAGAACTCAAATTTTAAGAAAATGAATGTTAAAAATTGTTTTACATGTAATTGGGGAAAAATAAAATATAAAAATGAAAAAGAAGAGAATGAAATTCACAAGGGGACTGAGATGAAAAGAACAATGTTAAAACTAACACAGTAATTTGAAATATGTTTAAATAAAAGCCTACATATTGGGGGCAGGGGGGAAGGTAGGATTTGAATCTACCTGACTCTAGAGTCAGTGCTCTTTTTACTGAACCATAATGTCTCAACTTCCTCCTTTTCTCCCTGCATAATCTTGACATTATGATGAACTAGTTCAATTACATACTACCCTTTATCCTAGAATTCCTTGTTCCTTTGTCCTGCTGCCATTTTTACCTTGCCTCCTGGGGAGAAAGTTTCATTCCATTAAATTAAATTCAACAAGCATTTATTAAATGGTTATGATTTGACAGGCCTGAGAGATTCAAAAGCAAAATGAAAAAAATCCTCTCCTCTCAATGAATTTAGCTTCTACTGAGGGAATACAAAATGTAACCAGATTAAGTATATGTAAGACAGTCGGAGGAGGAGGATTAGGAAATGGGTCCATAGAATGTGACACATAAACCAAGCTTTGAAATAAGTTAAGTATTCTAAGAGCTAAGGAAGAAGGGGAGATATGGAGACATTGGGCAAAAACATTGAAGCAGAACATAGAATAAAGTTTGGAGAAAGGCAAGTAGGTTGGCTTGGCTGTGACATAGACTGAATGAAGGTGAATAATATGACATATCTAGAAACATAGCCTAGAACCAAACTAAAGAATTTTAGATGCCAAGCTACAGAGTTTGAAGAATTTTTTACTAGAGGCAATAGAGAGCTATTCAAGATTCTTGCGTGGGAGGAGTGGTATGGTCAAATTTATGTTTCAGGAAGTTTTGGCAGCTGTGTGAAGAATGGATTGGAGCTGGGAGAGCCCCAATAGTACTTATGAGAAATTTTAAAAGCCTAAAGTAGAATAGTGGCCATGTGAGTGGAAAGAAAAGGACAAAAGGACCAATGTCATAGAAGCAGCATTGACAAGAGATCAATTGATTGTCATAAATATCTGTAAAATTGGGGTAGTATGACACGACTGGAATAATTCTTCTTCATAATCATTTCAAAGGGAGAGTGAAATACTCTTTCATGTGAAGGAAATAACTCCATAGGAATACATGTAATAATTGGATGGCAGAAGATTAGAGAATATGTAGGGAGGATTAGTGAAGGAAGAAATGGAAGCAATATTCTGGTGGCCACTTATTACAGACCTGGCCAGAAGGAAGAAAATAAAAGAGGAATTCAGAGGGTAAGTCAGAAGCTGGGCAGAGGTATGACATTTTAGTAATGGTGAACTTCAAATCTCCATGAACATGGCAAAAGCAGAGTAACTGATAACCTCTTAACGTGACCTAATAATAATTTCATCCTTCAAAAAGTAGAAGATTCAACCAGGGCAAAGATATTAGGGAAGTGAGTCTAGCCTACAAGCAGGGACTGGTTGCCAGAGTAGAAGGGATTGGAATCAGGGAAGGAAGTGACTACTCCATCTTATGGTCTGTGAGATAAAAGGAGTGGAGTGTCCTAGCATAGGCATAGGCAAGTGATATGTTGTGGTTCATTTGTTTCAGTTGTGTCCAACTCTTCATGACTGCATTGGGGGTTTTCTTTGCAAAGATACTAGAGTGGTTTGCCATTTCTGTCTGTAGCTCATTTTATAGATAAGGAAACTGAAGCAAACAGGGTTCAGGGACTTTTAGTAAGCATCTGAGGCCAGATTTGAACTCAGGAAGATGAGTCTTTCTGACTGTATCTGGCACTCTATCCACCATACCACCTAGATGCCCCCAGAAAAAGTGTATAGAAAAGCAAAACAAATACCCACACTGACCATGTCAAAAAAAAACCAACAAACCCACAACTCATTCTGCATGTTGAGCCCTATCACCTGTCAGGAGACAGGTGGTACATTTTTTTAAAAAAATGTTGATGCTTTCTGCTTTTACCCCACAGTCATTTCTGAAAACATGCCCTCATCTTCCTTACCTCCACCTGTTGCCTCAAAATTGAGTCCTTCTTTGTAACAAAGGGAAGTTAGGCCATATCAATAAGAAGGAATGAGGATTCTTTAGCTGAACCCTATAGAAGGGAAGATTTAGGAGGACCCCATGATTGTCTTTTAAATAGTAGAAGGGAAGTTGTCAAGAGTAGGAATTAAAACTTCTGGTCGACCCCAGAAAGCAGAACTTGGAGAACAGGTGGAATTTCAGAAAGGCTGGTGACTAGAATAATCTTCTTAGTAAGAGGCATCCCAAAATGGAACAGGCTCCTCAGGGAGGTAGCAGGTTATTCCTCACTAGGAGTCTGCCAGTGTAGACTGGGTGACTGATTTTCCAGTATGTTGTAGAGAAAATTCTTGTTCAAATTTAAATCAACCCTTTCAATTCTGGGAGTCTCAGATTCTATAAAGTGGCTCAAGTTTCCTGAAGTCTAAGCCATATCAGACAGGATGGTAGAGGTCAAACTTACCAGAAATGTCAGAGAACCTTTGAATGGCTTTCATGTACACATCAGTTAGAGGGCTGCTCCATCTTCCACATTTATTAATGGGCAAAATGCTGGGGAATCTTGGAATTTATGACCTTACTATAGTTACTTTACTTTTCACCCTCTCCTGAGGTCATACATCTAACTTCTTTATTTCCACTGGACATGTTTACAAACTCCTCTTCCTCTTAGCAACACTCAATAATCTCTATCTCTATTTTGGCCCTTCCCAGTTCGAAATGAATTGTGAAGAGAATTCTGGCTATATAATTGGGCAGAGATAACACTGATGTAGGAAACAAACACTCCCTAAGGCTCACTGTAACAATTGTTATTGAACTGTTTTGTGTAAAAGGTATCCCATGCCCAGGGACATGCTGGAGTCAGCTCAAGCTGGTTGGCAAGAGCTAATTGTTAAATTATCAGTGTAAGCACTTGTACCTTGCAAATGCTACCAATCAGCGTTTGATTTATTGTTTTGATGATTGTCTAGACTTAGGAAAGTGATGGAGACAATGTGAATTACGCAGATTAATTTTAAAAGTGTGCTGTGTCCTTTTTTTGAGAACTGATTGCTAAACAGTTACCAGTATACTCCTGACATTTCTTAACTAGAATTAGGCTAACTAAAAAGATGCTTAATAGCCCGATACCTTTATCAGGTGAGACCACTTTTTCCTGGATTTAGAGAACCAATCAATTCATCAAAGATATAAATTAGGTGTGAACAAGGTCCTAATTACTTTGAGAGGAGTGACATGGTTGGGGGTTATTGGATGAAGTTAGATGAAGACAAGAAAATACAAGAGCAGGCCTCCATCTTCCTCACTTCTACCTGTTGCCTCAAAATTGAGTCCTCCCTTGTAACAAAGTAAAGTCAGGCCAAAAATGGTGATACATTTTAGGAAGGCCATTGACAAATGGGAGGATGTCCAAAAACAGGCAACTAGGACTGCCAGGTCTAGAGAGGATGACATACAAAGATCAGTGAAAAGGAATGAGAATTTCTTTAGTTGAATCCTATAGGGGACCTTTGCAGTTCTGACATTCCATGACTCTATAGGTTATGAGATATTTTTAAAAGGTTGTTTACATGCATTTCACTTTTGATAACATATTGGAAATGGATGAAAGGCTTAGACACATCTTTGAGTCTATGTAAATCACTGAAGGGATTCTAGTAATGGGGTAGTCAAGCAATCAAACTTTCAGAACTCTTGAAGGAAACAGATCCTTGTAATGTACTAGAGGGCAGATGGGAGTGATCCCATAAGGAGTATCACACTTTCCCCTCTCTTGCCCCCCTCCAGCCCCTGCCCCACATTTACCATGTAATTATGTAAGAGACCTGGCCAGTAGCTAACCATGCATCTAGCTAGGAGCTGTGAGAAAACAAACTAGACATACCAAGGAAAGGCAGCTTCAGGGAATAGAATGTCTTCAGGGGCTAAGAGAAAGCAGTTTTGAACTCCACAAAGGCATCAACCTTTAGAGTCCAGCAAACAGCTATACCTCAGGGTAACTTTATGAAGACTCTTAAAAAAAGGAGAAATGAACTTCAAATAATACAGGTCTATAATTTTACCCTTTGATCACATGTACTGTCTAAGCTGGAGATCATTCTCCCTGGGTTCTGTATGTACTTGTAGGAGAAGGTGCTTCATACTACTGGGAGGATTGGATTTGTACCAAATGGTTTTATACCACATTAGTAAAATCCCTTCGTAAAATCTAACTAGTTCTGACTGTCTGATAATCATTTGACAGGACACAGATAGGGACTGATAAGTAATACTATTAGAAATACTTCAAACCCCTCAAGGTTATCTCTAGAACCATAAAGAAAGTAGTAGTTAGTTGCCCTCTGTTGACTCAATTTGCCAATGTAAGTGGGAGAGTGAACCCAGGTAGGATGGTACATAGAAAAACATAGTAAATGCCTTTTCTTCTTTTCCTGTTAAAAGACAGAAACTTTTTAAGAATTCAAAACTGAAAATAGAACTAAGTTTTTATAGACTAAATTTTTTGGAGGTTCCCAAGTATCACAAAGTAGGTGATACTGCCCCTGGGGGGTGCTGGAACAATCCAGAGAGTAGTAGTAGCCTCAGGTGCAATTGGGGGAAGAGGAATAAAAATAAGGTGGCTGTGGAAGCATACGGAAAGAGGAGAAGGGTACATGTTTCATCTATTGTGTAATAGAGTTAAAGTTGTAGTGATTATATTATTTTCCAAATAAACACACAAAATTCAGTTATAACTGATCAGTGGTCAAGTCTACCAATAGGTCTTAATAAGCAAGTGTTGGTAGGTAAGCATGTTGCACATTGCTGGAAAGTTCAACATGCATTTGTAGGAATATGCGCATGTAATGACTTGTTTACAATATACTATATAGTTACATGATGCAATATTGTGTCATCAAAATTTCAAGGCTGGAAACCCCCTACAAATTTATAATAAATTATTAAATTTAGGATGTCATTTTTTTAAAATTGTATTTTTTTGAAAGGAAGCAAATTTCAAAAAATCATCAAAGGGTTAAAGAAAGTAGATTTCCAGCGGGGTGCTGACTAAATTTGTTTATTTTGAAAAGGGGGCAGTTAGACCAATTAAGTTTGGGAACCTCTGGACTAAAAGAAATAGATTGTTACTTAAATTTGAGATCAATCTAATTCAAGAACCAGACAGAACTTTAGAGGCCATGTACTTTAACTCTCTTATTTTACAGGTGAAGGATTAAGGATCATAAGAATTGAGCAACTTGCCCAAGGTCATACCAGGAATGAGGAACAGAATCAGAGTTCAATCCCAGATCCTTGAACTCTAAATCTAATGCTCTTTTTACTATTCCATACCAATGCTTATCTATTATTATATTATCATTACATCTGCCACTCACTGGCATCACAAAAGAAAAAGAAAAATGAACCTTATTTCTGAAAGATTAGCTTTTAGTTCAGAGTTAATATTAACAAGCAATCAGTCAAGAGTCATATTAATATTTGAAAAACCAAACAAAACATATATCTGGACAATTCTTCAAAGAGAAACATTTTATTGGCATATAAACACCTTACAAGGTAAATAAATGGTTACAAAGTGTTTTGAATTTTATTAACTTTTTGGAAAAACTAGATGAAACAATCTACAGGGAGTAAGATTATAAGGACCATATTTTGTTTTCTTAAAACTGCTACAAAGAATCAGTACAGAATTCAGAAGGTTTGGCCCTCAATCCTGTAGGAACAAGGTGCAAAGACAAGACTTTCCAAGCCTCTTAGAGTCACAATGCTATAACTGATTTCATAACATCATCCTCTCCTTTCTTCTAAAAATTTTGATGCCTGGCACATGGGCTATTTAAACATCGAAAGCGAATGGAAAATACTTGTGTTCTAAAGAAATATTCCCAACTACCACCAAAGACTTTTGTTATGCCTCTTGAAATAATTGTTGGCTCCCTCAAGAAGTGGGATCTAAATATGGGAGACACCATTCATGAAAAAGTACATGCCAAAGAATCCTGAAGCCTTTTGCACAACTTCAGGGAGAGTTTGCTAAATTTAAATCTCATTAGGGTGGTTCTCAAAAATCTTTCTCTGCAAAGGTAATTTGCTACATGTATTCATTGCACAGCACACATATCCCTACTGAAAGTTATAAACGGACAAAGTGCAAATCATAAAGACAAATTATCTCTCAGGAGGAAATGTTCCCCCCACCCAACGTCAGTAGGGTTAAAACCAGTTGATAGTCATATAGCTTTCACCCAAAATTAATACATAAAAGTGATTGTGATGGCAAGAAACCATTGGTGCAAATTTCCACACATTGAGCTAGACTTACATATATCAGGGAACCCAAAGATAATATTCATAGCCCTTTAAGAAAAGCTAAGTTCATCGTAAGCTTGATATTAAAAATCACAAAAGAAGTAAATGAAATCTCTGTTAAAGGCACATGAGGCAGTGTGATATGGTAGAGGACCAGCCTTAGTGTGAGGAGGATCCATGTTCAAGGTCTGCCTCTGATAAATACTAACTGGGACTGCGGGCAAAGTGCTTTCTCCATCCCCCAGGTAACTATCAATTGACTATACGTAAAATATAAGTTGCCAATCTGCACAAGTGGAGGGACTTCCCAACACTGATAAAAATCATAGTTCTAAATTTAAAAAAATTAAAGTACTTATTTCTTCATTATTGTTGTTCAGTCATTTTCAGTCATGTTATAATCCCATTTGGGGTTTTCTTGGCAAAGATACTGGAGTGGTTTGTGATTTCCTTCTGTAGATCATTTTACAGATGAGGAAACAAAGATAACCAGGGTTATATGACTTGCCTAGGGTCACATAGCTAGTAAGTTTCTGAGGTCAGATTTGAACTCAGGCACTAGACCATCTAGTGGCCCCCACTTATTTCTTACTCCACCCTGAAATGGAACAATAGTCCATTTCAATAGTTCTTTTGGTCAAGGCAGAAGGATCTAGTAGGAAAAAAGTACTAATTATACATCTTGGCTTGAGCCCTAGCCCTGACAATGCGTGGCCCTGGCTGAATCACCTGATTTCTTAGGGCCTAGGTTTCCTCATCTATAACATGAGGAGATTGGTCTTAATGGCTTGTAAAGTCCTTCACTAGCTCCAACATCTTATCACTCTACTGACAAGTTATGAGATATTTTAAAAATGATTATTATTCATTTTGATTTTGATAGCATCTATGTAATTTAATGACATGTAACCTGATTTCTTTTTATTTTTTTGCTTTCTGGAATAACACAAGATAGCATATGTAGAAAAAATGTCAGTCTGTCAAACGGTTTAAACAATCAGCATTATTTTTTTTCCTTTTCAGAATAAATCTACTTTCAGCTTTTGCTTTGGTTGGATTCTTTTTCAGCTAGACAATCCAGTTCAGATTGGTTTTTCAGACTATAAATAAGGAGGACCAACTGTCCTTGAGTTGAGATTCACAAGTGCAAAGTGAACTTTCATTGCTAAATCTGAACTTTTCCCCAAAACAAAGTTGAAAAAACAATGTTATGTCTCCTTTTCCCTCCCCACCCCAAAATAAAGTGTAAGCTCCCTGAGAGATGGGATTGCTCAATATGTTATCTTTCTATCCCCAGAATCTAGCATAGTACCTGATATATAATAGACAGCCTAATAAAAATGTTTGTTGAAAGTAAAACCAAAAGCCAAAGTTACAAATACAAAGGTGACAGATGATGGTAAGAAATTCATGAGCCCAATGGGTTAATGGGTCTGAGAATAAGTTTAATTGGATACAAACGTTCTTAAGACTTTTCAACCTTCTCTCATTAAGATTCCTACATTTATAACATAATTAACATGTGTGGGCCTCAAATTTCTACAATAACTGTGTTAATGAGCTTGCTGTTTTGTTCATCCTATCTGTGGATGATTGATGAGCTCCTAGGAGATAGTGAAACTGGGATATTAATGAATGATAAAAGTTGGCATTACTGTAAACATTTGTGTTATTCTCTTTAAGGAGAGAGAGAAAGAAAGAGAGAGAGAGAGAATGTTCTGAAGTGCTCTCAAAGGCAACGTCACCTAAATGTAGAGAGTGTATTGTGAAACCTGATCAGTGTTTTCCCAGTCATAAATATAACTCTCATCTTTGTCTATCTGTCCATCTCCCTCTTCTTCTCTACCCCCTCTCTCTCCCATCTCTTTCTCCCACCTCCCTCTCCTCTCTCCCTCTCTCAGATGAGGACATTCCATTATTTTTGAAATTCCTATGAAAACTAAAGCAATCATTTGCACAAAACAGTTTGCCTTGCCAGCAAGAGTTGCTACTTGACTACTGTAACTAAGGCTTTCCATTTGGTTTCACTTTTTAGTTTAAAGGTTCTTCTTATAATATTTTTCTAGTAGAAATTTATGTGCAGACCCTAATGAATCCCCTAATAATTCTTGGCTGATTGTTTTCAGAGAGAAACTCTCTGGTCAATTAACCTTGGCTGGTGCTCTGTATAGGTCCCCTGGTTACTTTCACAAGGAGATTTTCAAACTTGGAACATTTTCATATATCCAGTGGCACTTGTCATCCCACCAGCATCATGAAGCCTTTGGTGTTCTGAATCTTTAGGTATCTGCATTTAGGTAAGGGGGTTAATCTCTTTCTCCTGCTCTGGAGAAATCAAGCTCTGCCCAGAAGATTCCATTTTGGTGTGATCATCACTCAAAAGGCAATCTTCTTCAGTTAAGAGCTTACTCTTAAGAAGACAGGCAGATGTGCTCTCCATCTCCGGTCCTGCTGGGATGGCCTGGAGCTGGGCTCTTTCTATTTCTTGCAACATGGAAGTGCCCCCTCTAGAGGTACTTTCACTGGGTCCCATTGTTAGCAGCTGATCACACTGAGGAACTTGACAATTGTTAGCTTCAGTATACCAGACACTGCTAGTGGCTTCTGGCTCTGTTTCCTCTTCTCTATGTTCTCCTGAGAGTTTAACACAATCTGGCTGAGGACCACAGCTGCCCACTTCTGGAAATGGCATCAAACTTGTATCACTGGTCTCTAGACTAGAAGGAAAAGACAGGTTGGCACTGATATCACCAAAAGCATGCTCTTCCCAATGGAATATGGATGTTGGTTTGGCCTCTTTATTAATTTGTGTTTCTTCTTCCTTCTTCTCTTTCTCACCTTCTTCCCCCTGCTCGTTCACATCATTCTTCATAGCTTCTCTTTCTTTCTGGGCAGGATCTGTTGGCACCTCGACAGTCACTGTCAACAAGTTCCTGATCTCACTCAAGGAGTCTGGGGCAAGAGTTTTTTCTCCAGACTGGTAAACATTCTCAGGAATTCCTCCCAACTCCATTCTAAGTGTGTCTGTGCTTGGGAGATCTACCTTTTCTTCTTGGGATGAATCAACTTGGTCAAATATTCTAGCAATAATCACTTTCTCATTGGTGTTTAGAGAAGGGCTAGACAGCAGTAAAGACATGCTTTCCTCTCTGGCAGAGGAATGTGCACAGTCGGGTTGGGCTTCTGGGCTCTTCTCCTCTGATGTGAGGAACACTTCATTACTTGATATTTCATGGTCTGAAATTGCTTGCAGGCCTGTCAATGATTTCTTGGCAGGACTGGCCTGGTTGGACCCAGAGGGAGTTTTTACATCAGTTAAGCTGGACACACTTTCACAAGGCAAGGCCATATTGTCCTCAAAAAGATTGTGCTTCTTGAGAACAGCAGCTTCCTTTATCACTGTGTAGAACAAGAAAGTGAAATGAAAAGTTTATACCCCCTTCTGAGAAGACTGGACATGATGTTTTCACCCAGAACCCCAAGTACCCTCCCAACCAAATCCCACACACCCTTCTAGGTCCATCTCAAGTCCTAACTCCAGCATGAAACCTTCCATGTATCACATTAGCCAGAAATGTTTTCTTGTTCCCCAGAATCCCTTCAACCCTTAATATAGGCACAACTCACCTGGGTCTTTGTGTCACTGGGGTATAGGGTCTAGATCTAGAAAGAGGCTTTGAGATCATCTTGTCTAGTCCTCTTATTTTATATGATAATTTGCTTCATTCGAGCACATAACCTTTTATAGGAAGTCTTTCCTTAACCACCTTAATGCCAGTGACTTTCCTCTACTGATTACCTCCAATTTTTCTGGCTCCATCTCATTCATACTTAACTGTTTACATGTTGTCCCTCCCTGTCCCCATTAGACTGTGAGCTCTTGGAGGGCAGAAGCTGTCTTTTGCCATTCTTTGTAGCCCTAGTGTTTAGCACAGAGTTATTTGTATCCTTTTAGCATGGCATGTAGTAGGAACCTAATAAATGCTTATTGACTCACTAACTAATAAACTGTTACACCACGCTATTATTTAATTACTGATGTATGCATGTCTCATTCTCCCCAGTAGCAGAGACTGGTTTTGTATTTCTTTTCTATCATCACTGAAGTGCCTAGCACAAGGGTAATATCATAGTACCTTTTCTTTTTTTGTTTGTTCTTTAGGCAATCAGGGTTAAGTGACTTGCCTAGGGTCATACAGCTACTCTGAGCCCATATTTGAACTCATGTTCTTCTGACTTCAAGGCTGGTGCTCTATCCACTGTGCCACCTAACTGCCCCACATAGAATATTTCTAATGAATACTGTAGGCATCCATTATGAGGTTTGAGAGTTCTGCTCAGACTGCCCCTTTCATTTTTCTTTTCCCCTTAAATGGCCTGAGCACATAGAGGATGAGAGAGCCTCTTTCATCTCTCCAGGGTTTTCAATAAAAGTTCTGATCAGAGCAAGCTGTTAGCCCCAGTAATCCTGGATTGTTCTACTGGGACACAAGGCATTTTGGCAAATAGATCCCATCTGGAAAGGGTCCAAGGGCCATCTTTATAATGGGTAGGCATATTTTAGCCATAGCAGGTTTTCTAGGTAGCCCACACATTATACTTCTGTCAGAGTTTTCTCTACCCTCGTCCCTATCCTCAACATGACCTAATTCTTGCAAGACCTTGGGTACTAAGTAGTCAGTAATGTTGAGTTTTAGGGCTTTTATCTGGGTCTTTTATCTTTTGCTCCTGGTATAGGTGAATGATACTGTAGTACAGTGGAAAGAACACTGAATTTGGAGTCAGGGGATCTGGGTTAAAATTTCATTTCTGTGTTACTGTGGCAAATCATTTATCTCTGTTGGCCTTAGTCTCCTCATTTGTAAAATGAGGAGATTGGACTAGATCAGGCAGCTTGGTATGTGAATAAAGTATTGGCCTCAGGCAGGAAGACCTGAGTTTGAATCCCATATCAGACAGTCACTAGTTGGCTAACTCTGGTCACTTAGCCTCTCTCAGATAGATTTAGCTTCCTCATCTCTAAAAATAGAGGTAATAATAGCACCTAGCTTCCAGAGTTGTTGTGAGGATCGAGTGAAAGAAAATACATGATGACTTTGCAAATATTAAGGTGCTTTACTAATATTAGTTACGTATTTAAGGTCTCTTCCAGGGTGAAATCTATGATGCTATGAAAATGGTAGCCAGCACTGATATGATTACAAAGATTTTATGATTTACACAGAACTTTATGTCCATGAATACATCTGATCCTCTGAGACAGGTAGCTTGACTTACATATCCCTAATCTCTGCCTGGGTAAAGCAGGGAGGAGGAATGTGTTTCAGGTGTATGGATGAGTGTGAGCAACTCTTTCCATTGGAAAAGACTGAACTTTGGCCAGGAAGAAGACTCTTCTTCCCCTCTCTGAACTGCACTGACATTAAGGCTCATGCCTGCTTAGGGGAGGCTCTTTCATTAAATGAGAGAGGAAAAAAGGTCTGGGCCTTTGCCTTTACTTGAGATCATCCAGAGATTTTAAATGGGCAGGTGCCTGGAAGGAAGTTAATCTATTAGCTCCTCCTCTCATTTCTTTCTTCCTCTCTTTATGTCCTCTCTTCCCAGGGAACCCAAAAATCTCTTTCCTTTCCCCCTTTTGTATCTGTTGGGAACAGACTTAAGCTGCCTCCTTGTATCCTGTTTTGTATTTCCCCCCTCCTGATTGGAGTCCTCACCTCTGAGCACACCCAAGACCAAGAAATGCCCCTTACCTTTTACAGTTTCATCAAGGAGGGTCTGATGCAAAATCTCCTCATAGACATTTTCAACCTGGATCACATTGGTGTGATCTGCAAAGATGAACTGCTCATATTTCTGAAGCTCCTAGATGGTTATAGAGAAAGGGTGAACAGAAAAGAGGTATGAGGTGATGGTTATTTCAGGAAAAGTTGTGAAGGGGAGCTACCATATGTAAACTCCTTGAGGGCAAGAAGGGAATTGGGTTGGTTTTGGGGTTGTTTTTTTTTTTTTGCTTTTGTAATCCCAGTGCCTAACAGTACCTTGCAGTCCATCAACAAGCCCTTTTAAAGCACTCACTATGTACCAGGCACTGTGAATATAGTAGGTGTTTCATAAATGCTTGTTTAATTGAACTGAATGGAGGACAAGGTAATATTGATGAACTAGATTAGGAGTCAAAAGCCTGGAATGCAAATTGGGAACTCTACTACTATCTATGTGACCTTGGGCAATTCACTTCAACATGCTGGGCCCCTCAGTTTCCTAACCTGTAAAAAGAGGTGGGTTAGATTAAATAGCCTCCAAGTTTCCTTCTGATTCTAGAGCTATGATCCAATGGACAATTCATTGACTCTAGTCTGGATCTGTAGGACTTAGAGGCCACCCAGTCCAAACCAAGCCCCAGAGAAGTAAAAGCAATTGCTCAAGGTTATACAGTAGTAGAAAGCAAGCAGAGCAAGGATTTGAATCCAAGTCCTTTGACTCCACATCCCTAGTGGTCTTTCCAAAAGATCCACATGACCTTTCTCAAAGATAGCTACCACCAAATATTTGAAGAGTTCCTAAGTGGAAGACAGATGTGACCTGTTTCCACATAGTCCCAGAACGTAGGACTAGGAACAATGAGAAGTAACAGAATGCCACATTAAGATTTGATGTAAAGATTCCTAACAATTAGTGGTGAATGTAGAATTAGTAGAATGAAGTACTCCAAGAAAGTAGCAGACTCCCTTTGAATAGAACTGAAAGTGATGACTTTTCAGGGATACCAGAAAGATGATTCCTGTTCAGGTACAGTTCGGACAAGATGATCTCAGAGGTCCTTTCCAAATCTGAGATTCTGTGATTTGACTTAAAGAGCCCAGACTGAATGTGGAAAAGTTACAGGTAGTGTGGTACCAGAGATAAGGGCACATAAGATAAGATCTGAAAGCCCTGAATTCCAATCCTGCCTCTGACTTTGGACAATTTATCACATCTCTGGCCCTCAGTTTCCTTATCTGTAAATTAAGGGGTTGGACTCCATGATCTTTCATATCCCTTCCAGCTCTAAATCCATGATCATACTCAGTTCACACTATCTGGGATCGTGGTAGGGAAGAGAGAAGAGGAGCAGACTCTATTTGGTTGGGGCAGGGGTTTATTCCCTTGTATAGAATACCAGTTATAGGAACTAGGTTTTGATGGTAAACCTTTTAGACAACTTCATCCAATTACATTTACATCAAGGCATTATGCTTAGTTAAGGATGTGTCTGAAAAGCATGAGAGGATAGAGGTTACCGGTATATATAGCTGAAGTCTATATATACATCTACATATGTATATATGTGTGTGTGTGTATATATATATTATGTAGCTATAGTATAGCCAAGGGATCTGCATATCACCAGGGAGTCTTATCTCTCTTCTACAATAGCGAGAATGATACCTAGAGGCATAGAAGCTACTTCCATGTAGCCCTGTTCTCTATGGGCTCCTACAAAAATGCTTTTAGTAACCAACTGTCATTCTTATCCCACTATGGAGGAATGAGGAGCTAGAACTCACCCACCAGGAAGGGAAAAGTGATAAAATGTCTCACTGTGTGTCATGAAAGCATATATACAAAGCAGTAGACAGTAACTATTTCCAAATGGCTTCATTATATGCTTTTCCCCTCCTCTAAGAGATTCTGAGCTCTTTCAATCAATAAGTAAACACCTATTAAGAGTCTACCAAGAGTCAGGCACTATGCTAGATGCTGGGCATACAAATACAATGAATGAAAAAAAATCTCTATTCCAAAGAGCTGAGAGAAGACAAAAGACAATTGACAGGCATTGAGGGGACACAGACACATTCTCCTGGACATGAGTGCTAAGACTACATCATGGAGGAGGAGTCAATTAAGTCAAAGGAAGATGGAGATTTGGGATGCTACCCAGGAATCTGGAAAGTTTGCTGTAGGTTTTTTACCAAAACATATACTGTGAGTTCAATTCCCTCCCCCAGAAAATAGAGAGTAAGCATTTATTGATTACCCTCTAAGCACTGTTTAGACTATGTACACCATGGTTGCCATTTTGTAGGTGTCACCAAGTTTGATATGCCAGAGCTCCCAATCTTCATTTGCACTGTCAGGTTAGGCTCCAGATGGCACCAGTTACTTCTCTCCTCACTGTTCTAAAAGTAGCCCTGAGGAGTCAGGGATGGTTTTTCTTTTTTTTCTTTTTGGAGGGGGGAAGGTAGGGCAATTGGGGTTAAGTGACTTACCCAAGGTCACACAGCTAGTTTTGTGTTAAGTGTCTGATGTTGGATTTGAACTCAGGTCAGTGCTCTATTCACTGCACCACCTAGCTGCCCCCTGGGGATGGTTTTTCTAGTGGTATAGCTTAATGAGGTTTTACTGGCTGGTGGCAGGCAGAGATTAAAGCTCATACTCAAAAGATTGGCCAATAGGAGCCACCTAACCCTGATTGCCTCCCCCCTCCCCAAATAATGATAAATGCTTATTTATTGATGGATAAAATTCAAACACACTGAATGTACAAAATTCCCTTGGATCTTGTACCTGATCAAAAAGGAAATAAGATCAGTGCATACAACTTGTTCTTGATGAACTCATACTGGTTTCCTAATGAAGACCACAGTTTGTTTAAATATACACACCTAAGTTCCATTGAGGGATTAGGGACTGGATCTGTGATTTCCTTAGCACAGGAAACTCTCAGATGAGAAAACAGGCTCTACCAATGTAGATAAGCATTAATTTTGTAAACTCTAGTTTTAGAGAGTAGCCTGGGGGTTCTGAGAGATTAAATAACTCCTCCAGGTTTTACGTAGTCTATATGTTTCAGAGGGAGGCCTGGAGCTTGGGATGTACTGCTCAAGTTCCATTTAACAAAAGTAAGTACAATAGAGACTCATTGCCTGAGGAACTGGAATATATATATGGTCTAGATATGGAACTACCAGGGATCTTCACTGAACTTGGTTTATTCTTCAAGACAGTAGTTTTTCTTCAACACATGTTCATCAGGTGTCCTGGAAAGAGTCCTTGGCTTGGATTCAAAGGTCCTGGGTCTGAATCCTGGCTCTGACACTAAATACTTGTGTAACCTTGGTCAAGTCACTAGCCCATTCTGGGGCCTCAGTGTCCTCAGTTTAAAATAAGGAAGTTGGACTAAATGATATGCAAAGTCCCTTTTAGCTCCAAATCTATATGAAATATGATCTATGATCAACTGAGATGATCCAAAGGCAGTTTAATTTCAGATGACAAGAAAAAATATATTGCTTTTTGGTTGAGGTAATGAATGAGTAGGGGAAGGAAGAGAGGAATTCCATCCATCACTGTTTACCTTAGACAAGTAACAAAATCTTTCCAGGAAATTTGATCAAGGGCCTACTATGCCATTGTTAGATGTTTGTACTGTCCTAGGCACATGTGCCCCACTAGGCAGTGAATGCTAGATGCTATACTAGGTGCTGACTAATAAACACATAAGGAGAAGTGGGGAACTGAGTCAGGAACTTTGTGTGATGTGTGTTCCTCACTGGGAATAAGTAAGCTCTCCATGGAATGCCTACTGCAGGGAGATTCATGGGTCGTGATTTATGAAGATATTCCTTCTCTGGTCTGGTCTGAACTTGCTTCACTTCATTCTTTGTCAGCCCTTCCACAACAAAGAATCCCTCAACACCCTCAGCTTTCCAAGGGTTTCCAGCATGTGAAAGTTCAGGATCAAAATGTCCTAAATCATATCCCTAATGATCAGCTCAATAAACCTTGCAATTGTTCATGCTGAAGGATAAAGTTTCACCACAGATTGCAATCACAGAAGCATCTGGTTTAGGGAGTCATTCAGTAATAGGATATGAAGACATCTGCCTATAGGTCACTGGTTTACAATAGGTGATCACCATTCAACAGCTGTTCTGTGGGATGACTTGGTGGCTTTCATCCAGTATCTTGCTAAAAGTTGAATAGTTTGCAGCTGACAATAATGGGATTTTTTTTTTTTAAGCAGCCTCAGAAGAAATCAAAGCACATATGTGAGACTCATCCCCCACACTCTAGTGGTGACTATAAATGAGTCTACATTGATTTAGTGGATAGGGAGTTGGCTTTAGAGTAGGGAATGCTGGGGATTATGTCTGGTCTCTGACACATATTGGCTATGTCACTTGAGTTCACTTAAACCCTCAGGTGATCTGATCATTTCCAGGAGATCCTACATCCTAATTAACTCCTTGAGATAGTCACCTACACTAGGTACCTACACTTTCTTGCCTCTTACTCACGTCTTTTTATCTTTTTGATCTTGGCCTTAAACTGGAAATTGCCTTTCTAAAGTCACCAGTGATTTTCTAATTTCCAAATCGAATGGCCTTTTCTCAATCCTCATTCTTCTTGACCCTCTCTGTAAACTCTGACACTTGACTATTTTTTCCTCTTGAATACTCTCTCCTCTCTAGTGATACTGTTCTCTCTGTCTGATTGCTCATTCTCCTTGGCTAGTTTGTATATCTATATGATGCCCATTAACTAGAGGTGTCCCCCCAGGCTCTTTCCTGGACCGTCTTCTCTTCTCCCTCTGTATACTATCTGACTTGTGATCTCATCAGATCCTATGGGTTTAATTACCAGATAATCACCAGATCAATATAGTCAGCCCTTGTCTCTCTCCATATAGATAGTCTCACATCACCAAATGCCTTTTTTTTTGGAGGGGAGAGGTAAGGCAATTGGGGTTAAGTGACTTGCCCAAGGTCATACGGCTAGTATGTTAAGTGGCTGAGACTGGATTTGAACTCAGGTCCTCCTGACTCCAGGGCTGGTTCTCTATTCACTGCACCACCTAGCTGCCCCTAAATGCCTTACTGACATCTGGAACTGGATGTCTCATAGGCATCTCAAACTCAGTATGTTCAAAGCAGAACTCATTATCATCCTCCCCAAACTCCCCTCTCTTTCTAAATTTCCTATCACTGTTGAGATCACTACCGAATTTTCCCAGTCACTCAACCCTGGTATCCTCCTTAACTCTGCAGTCTCACTTACCCCACATATCTGATCGATTGCCACATCTTCATTGTGCTTTCACAGTATCGCTCTTGTATCCTTTCTCTTTACCCACACAGCTACCACATTAGTATAGCCCTCACCATCACCTTGCACCTAGAGTATTGCAATAGTCTCCTAAATCGTCTCACTGGTTCAAGTCTTTCCCCACTCAAACCTGTCATCCACTTAGCTTAGTTACCAAAGTGATTGTACTAAGTCACAGATCTAATGTTGCCACCCCCACCCCACTCCTAAAACACCAGTGGTTTCCTGTTGTTTCTAGATCTAACTCTTCTGTTTAGGATATAAAGCCATTCACAGCTTAACCCCTTCTCACCTTTCCAATCTTTCTACTCCTTACACTCCTCCATTTACTCATCAGTCAAGCAGCATTGACCTACTTGTTCCTCCTACACGACATTGCTTCTTCATCTCTATGCTTTACATAGTCTGTCCCCCATTCTTGGAGTGCTCTGATCCTTCACCTCTGCTTCTTAATGTTGCTGGCTCCCTTCAAGACTCAGATCTCACATTTATCAAGAGGTCTTTCCCAGGCCTTAACACTACTGGTACCTTCCTTCTGAGATTACCTTCTACCTACTCTGTATGTATCTGGCATATGTGCATTTACATGCTGTCTCCTCCATTAGAAGGAGAGCACCTTGAGGGCAGTAACAATGTTTTCACCTTTTTTCCTCTATCATTTAGCACAGTTTCTGGTTCCTAGTAAGCTCTTAATAAATCCTTGTTGGCTGACAACCTCTCATTGCCCCCAGGAAACGTCTTAAGACTTTAAGTGGCAGAAAAGGTATCAACCTACCATGGTAGAGGGAATTTCTCATGAGGGATAAGTTTTGGGAGGAAAAATGACCCCCTCCAAATGGAAAGGTTTTTGTTTTTATGATAATACTATGCATATGAAGAGTATTAATGATTCAGAAAAAACAATTGTCTAACCTCCAGATTATAACTTTAGAGATGTATGAAACGCTTAAAAAAAAAAAAACTTGTTTGGGGCAGCTAGGTGGCACAGTGAATAGAGCAATGGCCCTGGAGTCAGGAGGACCTGAGTTCAAATCCAGTCTCAGCCACTTAACACATACTAGCCATATGACCTTGGGCAAGTCACTTAACCCCAAATTGCCCTGCCTTTCCCCCAGCAAAACAAAACAAAACTACTTTGTTTTGAGATGAAAAAGTGTCATCCTCAACTCCTTATTATCACATGTATTGTGACATAGTCTTTTTCTGCCATATACCTACGTATGTAAATAAATGACTCCTAGGTCATCACAGTCCACACAGTGTGGTATAAACAACCCAATGATGACAAGGAGATCAGGGCTCCCAATGGATGCCAAATTGTTCCTTGTAGGCCTAAGTCTTTTCCTCTCATTGATCTGACAGTGTCAAAGGCAAAAAAAAATTGTCTTGGACCCCATTATAACCTCAATAATGGAGGACAGAGAAAACTATTATGTATGCCCCTTGTAAAGTATTTTTTTTAACTGCATATGTTTGTCATATTTGGAGGAGACATGATTTGACATGTGGTATCTCAAATTTGTAGAAACAAAAATATGACAGCAAGGTCCAGTGGTACTGATTGTCCAGATAGAATACACTCCAAACGAAGAAGTTTGGAGTAACCATTTTCCTCAAGTCTTTGTACCTAGGCCCTTGTCTACATGGAACTTAATAATTTAATAGTTAGAAGTTATACAGAGCCTACTATGCGCAGGGCCTTGTGCTAAAATGCTCATTCTCACAGCAGCCTTGGCAGGTAGGTGCCGCTTATTACTGCCATTTTACAGTCAAGAAAACTCAAGCAAAGAAAGCTTAAGTGACTTTCTTGAGGTCACATAGCTAACATGCATCTGAGGCTGGATTTGAACTCAGGTGTTCCTGACTCCAAGCCCAGCACCCTAATCCATTGTACCATCAAGTTGTCTCTAGACTTTGGCTTAGCAAATTCTGGTTAGATTGATACAGGTTGAATTGATCCAAGCCTGGGATGTGCTCCCTCCTCACCCCTGCCTCTTAGAATTCCTACCCTCCTTCTATGTACTATTTATATCCCACCTCCTATAGAAAGCTTTTCCTCATCTCTCCAGTTGTAACTGCTCTCTCATTCTTCCTCAAATTATCATGCATATACTTTCCTGTTTACATGTTATACCTCTCCCTACTTTCTGCCTCCTCCCCACACTCCACTCTAATAAAATGGAAGTTCTAGGAAAGCAAGGTCCATCTTTTGGTTTAGTTTTGTCTTTGGATCCCCCGTGTCTTGCCCATGGCAGTTTTTTAATAAGTGCAGTACTACAGAACTGCAGTAGGTGGGAATCTAATGGAACACAAACCCGGGCTCTTTAAGAGTAATATATTCAGTCTCTTACTGGTTTGCACGTTGATGCCAATGTCTTTTGCATTGTGGGCAGTGTGATCTGAACCAGCGCCTCCTGAAATAGCATCTTCCGGATGGTGCTGCTATCATAGTCGTATTGCTGTCAGTACAAAGACAGAAGCATATGCTAAGTAATAACACCACAGTCTGGGGAAACTTTTCTTAAAAACAACAATAACAACAACCACAACAACAACCACACACAATAACAAAACACCCAACAACCCACATCGTGTCACTTTCTTATTTTTGGCATGGTATTTCTTTTCTAAGTATTGAAGAGACTTTATCCAGGTAACTCCCACATCTATTTGGTAAAGTGATTAATAATAATAATGATGGGGGCGGCTATGTGGTGCAGTGAATAGAGCACCAACCCTGGAGTCAGGAGGACCTGAGTTCAAATGTGACCTCAGACACTTAACACAAAAACTAGCCATGTGACCTTGGGCAAATCACTTAACCCCAATTGCCCTACCTTCCCCCCTCCAAAAAATAAAATTAAAAAAACATTTAAAAACATTTTAGAAAAAAGAAAATTCCTTTAAAAAAATAATGATGATGATGATAAAAATAACATTGTAGAAGCTGTGTAATGTATCATTGTAGGTTGCAAAAGTATAGCAACTGTTTGATGCCTAGAAAAATAAAATCAAATGACTAGGATTTCATACCAATAGGTCAATTTCCTTTATAAAATACCACGATAGATCCCAGTACTACAAATGTAAACACCAACATATGATTGAGAATTCAATAGATCAATTTTGTTGGAGCTAAAGCATATGATAGAACTGTAATCTATAGCTACCTTGACATAATATTAACATATAAAAATTCAAGAATGTTTTCAATAGATATTGTTATATCAAATACTCATAATATCAAACCTCTATGGAATAATTAATCTAGCATATATTACATAGCACTTAAGGCATGACTTGCTCAGGGTCACACAGTTAGAAAGTATCTTAGGTCACATTTGAACTCCTTATTCCTGGTCTAGTACTCTATCCACTGTGACACCTACTTACCTATGGGGGAGTTAGGGGGGAAAACTTTCAAAAATAAATATCTAGCAGAAAAAATTTAAACCACTTAGGATCCTACAGAAGGATGTATTTGTCATCTCTTTTGTTCTGTCTGATACCAGAATTGTCTTAAAACTGCTTTTAACAAGTTAACAGAAGATGAACTTAGATCTTAAAGCTTTTATTCAATTGTAAGAAGCAGGTAGTTTATATACCTGTGCAAGAGTTCACAAAATATTAACTATAAGAGAAGCAGGCTAACAACTTTTCCTTGGTCTTTATAGGAACCCCATAAAAAAAAAGATAAGGAAACCCTAACAGTAACAGCAACAATGATGACGATGGTTGAAGCAATAATTGACATTTCTGCAGCCCTATAAAGGGACAAAGTACTTTATATTCATTATCTCATTTGGTTCTCAACAATGATCTGAGGTAAGTAATGCGAATAGTATTATTCCAACTTTATGGAGATTCGAGAGGCTATGGGAATGACACATTTTGGGTCACACAATTGGTAAGTCAAGAACTCTTTCTGCTAGATGCTGCTGACTCTATCAAACAGGGGGAAACTGAAGCCTGACAAAATGAAGCTGCTTTCTCCATGTCTTAAGGGAATTTGGGGACAGGACTGGGTGTTTAAGTTCATGTGTAATAGCTTCCTGTTTCAAACTTAGATCTACTTGGTTCACACAATAACCTACATACATTGTACTATAAAGGGTGTGTCTTAGGAGAACCTCTTGTTTTTCCTCTAACTGAGGATATGGATGAGGTCTTTGTTCTGATATTGATGCTGCCTAGTTGGTAAAGTACAAGCTGGCCTTTCCCTGAGCACCCCGTCAGCTTAGCAACACCATAGTAAGGGTGACTGATTCTTTGCTTGTTTTACAGCTGAGCTATGATTAAATGATTACCTAGAAAAATGTGACTCACGCCTAATCTCTAGACATACATTTTCCCTGCAGGGCAGTGAAGAGTACTGGTTTGGGTTCCAGGAAATCTGGGTTCTGGGCATGAGTAGGTAGCTGCATAACCATGGACAATTTCCTCATCCTTTCTGAGCCTCAGTTTTTTCATCTGTTAAATTAAGGGGTTGGAGTAGATGATCTTCAAAGTTTCTTAGTGCTTTCATTTTAGGATTCTAAAGTTGTTATAATTGGTTCTATATCTTTCAGCCCTATAATGATTTCTATGCTTTTTATATTTAAAATAAAAAGTAACATTACTTTTAATGCCAATGTTTTGGCCTCCAGTGTCTGCTCTTGCTAATGTGGCTTTACATTTCAAGGATCAATTCTGTATTCATGTCTGTTCTGGTCTATTGCCTTGATAGATGCAATTTAGAACCACTTTAACAAGTTACTAAATTAAGTTTCTTTCCTTGAAATGAATAAAACATACTAGAAGTAAGCGATTTCATCTGGCATGCTCTATGGACCAATCTGGGGTTATATTAAGCCATCATTTTGTGACTATCTCTTTTGAAAAGTAATGCTGCCAAAGGACCTGTGGTTCTAAAAGGATCCACCAGATGGCAGAACAAACACAAAAGCCCCACACGGGGAAAATCCCAACCAAATTATCTGGTTATAATTATGAACAGTGTTTCAGAGAGAAAGAGGGAGAGGAAGGGAGGAAATAAAGTGGGGAATAAAGACAAATTTTAAAATGAGGGGAAGGAAAGGATGAGAGAGGGATGGGGAGAGAAAAGAGAAGGCCAGTGGGGGAGGGAACGTGACAGTGATCTTCAAGTACACAAGGGGTTAGCATGTGGAAAAGGGATTAGATTTGTTCTGTTTGACCACAGAGGAGACTAAACTAGGAGCATTTAATGTGTAGAAATTGTAGCAAGTCAGATTTTTGAGTCATTGTTTGAAATAACTTCCTAACAATTAGAGCTCCTCCATAGTGGAATGTCTATCTCAGGAAGTAAAGAATGGGTGGTGGATTACTCATTGGGTATGGATGGGGTCAATGCTTAAGGTTCTGTGAAGCAAAGAGAAGTAAAGGGAGGGAGATAAAAAGAGTGGGAAGGCATTGTACATTTAGCATAAAAAACATAGGCGCCATTTATACAGTACCTCCACTGAAAAAAGGGAGTTATTTTACCTTTAAGACTCGTTTCTTGACTTTTTCAATGGCTGTTGAGATTTTGGACACGTCTCCTTGTTGATGGGGAGATAGAAGCTGCTCAAAAGTGTAGACTGCATTTTCCATGAGCTAGAAATCAAAGCCAACATATGAACAGAGCCAGAGTGACATTACTTGATTGGAGGTGCTGCTTCTATGTTCTACAGTACTCAGTTGGTCTCATCCCCTTCTCCTCTATCCCCCTTCTACTATCTAAATTAGGGAAGTTTCTGAAGCAAGAAAAATCTGGTCCTCTAGGCACTGCTTCAAGGCTGACCAAGGAGAACAGCTTCTGGGTATGATGACCTAAAACCCTCTTCATGTGTCTGCCTCCTGAAATAACTCTATTAATGGCCAGGATGGAAACTGTAAGAGGATACATTCTCACTTGGGATTTTTTTTCCCCCTGATGTCCTTTCTTTTCTAATTTGAATGGAATCAATAAATCAATAATCATTTATTAAGTACCTACTATGTGCCCTGCATTGTGCTAGGTGCTGGGGACATAAAGATAAAAAAAAAAGAAATGGTCCTTGCTCTCAAGGAGCTTATATTCTAAGGGTTGCAACCTCTTTAGGAGTCCAACAACCCTTTTACAGGGGTCACAGGGTCGCCTAAGACTATCAGAAAACACATTTTTCCGATGGTCTTAGGAACTGAGACACCGCTCCTCTATCCATCTCCAGGTGGGTCCGCCCACATGCAGATACACCCACATATGAGTATTAAAGAGTTGTGGCATTAGGAAGGTTGAGAACCACTGTTCTAAGGAGATGTTAAAATATTCACAGATAAGCAAATACAGGATTATGTTTAAAATAAATACAAAGTGAAGGAGAGCACATTTTGGGGGGGAATCGGGAAAGGTCTATTGAAGGAAGGGGCAAGATCCTTGAGGGGAGCTTCAAATATCAAGGGGTGGAGAGGGAAAACATTTTAGTTGTGAAGGGGGCATGCAAAGGCATGGAAGTGTGAGATTGACTGTCACGTATAGGGAAGAGCAAGTAGGCCAGTTTGGCTGTAATTTATGATATATTGGGGAGAATAATGCATAATTAGCCTGGAATGACAGGCTGGAGCCAGGCTGTAAAGGCCTTTAAATGACAAACAAAGTTAGGGTTTTATCCTAAAGGCAATGGGGAGCAAGTGAAGGTTCTTGATAGAGGAGTAAAATGGTCAGTCTTGCTCTTTAGGAATATCAAGTTGGCAGCTTCTTACAGGATGGATTGGAAAGGGCAAAGATTGGATACAGGAAGACCATTTAGGAGGCTATTGCAGTAATCCACATGAGAGGCAATAAAAACTTGAAATAGGGTGGTGGCTTTACAAGGGCACAGAAGAAGATACATACAAAGGGAAGTGGAGACAGAAACAACATTGATTGACAAACTGGATATGTGGGATGACTGAGGTGAGGAGTCAGTGATGACTGAGTTTGTGAACCTGGATGACTGGAAGGATGGTGGTACCATCAACAGAAGAGGGAAATTTTGGAAAGGGGCTGGTTTTGGTGGGAAGAGATGAGCTGTGTTTTGTACATGTTTAGTTTGAGATAGCTATGAGATCTCCAGTTCAAAAGGTACAGTAGGCAGTTTCCCACCCCACTCCGTTCCCCATCATGGTCCAAGAGGCAGCTGATGGCTATACATGTAGATTTTCTTAAAATAATTTTTTGATGGGGTAGCTAGGTGGTGCTGTAAATACAGGTACCAGCCCTAGAGTCAGGAGTACCTGAGTTCAAATCCGGCCACACATACTTAATACTTACTAGCTGTGTGACCTTGGGCAAGTCACTTAACCCCAATTGCCCTCCAAAAAGCAAAAAAAAATTTTTTTTGAGGCAATTGGGGTTAAGTGAGTTGCCCAGGGTCATACAACTAGTAAGTATCTGAGGTTAGATTTGAACTCAGGCCCTCCTGACTCCAGGGTCAGTGCTTCATTCATTGTACCAGCTAGCTAACCCTAGATATGTAGATCTTAAAGTCACCAGAAGAGAGATTTGTAAGTGAAACCATGGGAGGCTGGTGAGAGATTTGGAGTAGAGCAAGTAGAAGAAAAAAGAAGAGAAAGCAGGAAAGGAGCCTAGGGGGAACAATAACAGTTACGACTTGGATGCTGACTGGATGAAGAAGACTGAGATAGAGTGGTTACATAGGTCAGAGGAGAACCAGGAGAGTGCAGCGTTATAAAAATCCAGAGAGGAGAAAGAATATCTAGAAGGATCTTATGATCTCTCCTAGCTCCATTTTCTATATTCTCTATAGTCTGCCTAAAGTGGAAGTGGAAAGATGGTTTACACTTCAATTTTAGTTTGTTGAATGGAATTCATTAAATGGAATTCTATTTACTTGAATTCTGACATTTAATTCTGCTCTGCTGATTTTTAGTGGGTGAAAAGCACCCAGATCTATTGTTCCCACTTTCCCTTTTTACTAGTTCCTCTTCTCTCCAGAATTTTTCACTTCTCTTTAGTGGTCAAGGAAGCAGCATCTGGAGGAGGACTAGTAGCATACTTTGGATTAGCATTGAGAAGAAAACATGCTGGAACCTTCCTTTCTTCCCACCCCACCAAACTCCCAATCCTACTGGGAAAAGTCCTACCAAAGACTACCTCCTTTATGACTTGGAATATTTATTTTCTGTTTCATATTTTGATCAGGTACCCTTTCCATAGTCCCTGTTCCACTCGGGGAAGTGCTTTTGTTTCACCTACTTCTTGCATGTAGTTTTGGGTCCTCTGTACCACCAAGTCAATGTGGGGGAATTTGAAGCGACTCTTGAGGTCTTGGAGTTGTTCTTGGAGTAGGTTGACTTTCAAGTAACAAGGTTCCATCTTCACTGAGTTCAGTGGAAGATTCCTCAGCTTGTCCAAGTGCTATAATTTGGTAAAGAAACAAAAAAATCTTGAGGTAGGAGACGCTGATTTCAAGGAATGCATTTTAAATTCTTGAGGATTATGTGCATGAGTATGTTTCTAAGAATAAGTACCCTAGATCTTGCTGTATTTTTCTGCCGTATTCATTCTTGGTGGGTGAAAAGTATCCAGAATCATTGCTGCTGCTTTCCCCTCTTACTATTTCCCTTCTCTCCAGAATTTTTCACCTTTTTTTTTTTTTTGCTTTTTGGAGGGCAATTGGGGTTAAGTGACTTGCCCAAAGTCACATGGCTAGTAAGTGTAGCAAGTGTCTGAGGCTGGATTTGAACTCAGGTCCTCCTGACTCCAGAGCCAGTGCTCTATTCACTGTGCCACCTAGCTGCCCCTCACCTTTCTTTGGTGAGTAAGGAAGCAGGACCTGGGGTGGCAGTTCTCTTGGTACTAGGAAAATCCTATTGGTGGAAGAGGTACAGAGCTGTGAAGAAATCTCAGTTCTAGCTACTCCCTGTGGAGCTTCAGGCAAATGTAGGTTGTAGAATTTCAAAGTTGGAAAGGACCAGGCCAACCAATACCTGAACAGGAAAGCCATCTATGGCATCACTTAAACTGCATCTGAAGATTTCCACTGATAAAGAATTCACTACCTCTTGGGGCAATCCATTCTACTTTGGGATAACTCTAATCGTCAGAAAGTTATTTAGAACACTTAGAAAGGGTCAAGAATAACTCATACCAGGGCAACTAGGTGGTGCAGTGAATAGAGTACCAGCCCTGGAGTCAGGAGGACCTGAGTTCAAGTGTGACCTCAGACACTTAACATGTACTAGCTGTGTGACCTTGGGCAAGTCACTTAACTCCAATTGCCCTGCTTTCACCTCTCAAAAAAAAAAAAGAATAACTCATACCAGACTAACTTTTTTTTTTAAAGGACTACTAGATAAAAGATCAAGAGAATGACATAGACATAGAATTCCCGGACTTCAGCCAGGAATTTTATGTCTCTCATAGTGTTCTTTTGTTAAAAAAAAAAAAAAAACAACCGAAGAGATGTGGGCCAAATGATTGTATGTTTAAGTCAATTTGAATCTGATTGGATGAATGGATCCAAAGAATGGTGATTGGTAGACTGATATCCCCTGGAGCAAAGTTTCTGAAAGGATGACCCAGAAATCAGACCTGTTCAACATTTGTTATCATAAAGAGACCGCTGTCCTTTTACCTAGATATGGAAAGAATTTTAGGGGACTCAACTAATCAAGCATGATGGCAGGTTCTCAAGTATGAGTTACAGTGAAAATCATTATCACAAACTTCCTTTTTGCCCCGGCTATATAATATCTATTTTTAAAAAAGTCAAATAGATCTCTGCCAAGATGAGGATTCCTCAAAGACCCAAATGGTCCATCTCCAACTGGCAGTTCCACTTTATTTCTTTACCTCCTTCAGCTGAGCAGGATCTTTGTTGGCTTGAAAACTTTGGCTGATTTCATTCACTTCCTTTTCAAAGAGAGCCCGGACTTCACTGAACCCAGAACTCACTGGTCCCATCAGTTCCTCCAGGATGGAAGACAGGAATGGTTGTATACTCTCTGCACAAGTTCGTCCCGCAGGTTCGGCCACCATGACTGAGGTAGGAAGAAGTAAAGAGTCATGAGTTTGGGGTAGTTGTAGAAATGGCTGCAGAAGGGTCAGAAGTCAGATCAGACTAGTGCCTGACAAGGTACTCCAAGGGTTCTCCTGGGCTTCCTGACAGCCTGACTGCCATGCTGAACTAACTTGGTATTTGCTGCATCCAGTTTTACTCCTGAATGATGACTGCTGTTTACAGCTGTTGTTTCATTGTATCTGACTGTTTTCCAAAGTCCCTTCTCTCCCCAAGTTTTCTTTTGCCCTGAGATAAAAGACACATATTTCTTCTATTTCTTATAAACAAGCAAAAAAAGTGACATACATCTGATACAAAATGGTACCCCACACTTCTGGATATTTCATTGTACTTCCAAGTGTACATATAATACAGGGAAATATTGGGAAAGGCAGTGAGGTACAGTGGATAAAGAACTTCAGAGTCAAGAAGACCCGAGTTCAAGTCCCACCTCTGACAATATTGGTTTGAATTACCCTGGGAAAACCACATAACCTTTCAATATCCCAGAAAACTCTCTAATCATTTAAGTTGCAGGATGGAGGCTGTGCCACATTGGTAAAGAGAGTTTCCTCCTAAGGAGTTTTCTACCCATAACACCAATGAAAGTGCAGTTCTATTCCAATAGATATACACATGTATCTACACATAAATACACACATATTGTATGTGTATGTATATATGTATATATAGTTCCAGCTATGTAAAGCTATATTGTAAAATGAAGGGCTCATTTCTAGCACTATATGTTATGATCTGCTTCCTCCTGAAGTTATTTTGTATATATTATATTCATTTATCTGCATACCTGTTGATCCTCCCAGTAGAATATGTTCTTGAGAGCTAAGCATATTTTGCTTTTTGTCTTTTTTTGTCTTTCCCCAATTTCTAGGACAGAACCTTGCACATTATCCCTCCACAAATATATGGGAAAGAATGAGAACTTTTTTGTTCAATAAAAGGATTATCTCATAAAGTTTTTTCTGAAGAAAAAATCTATGAATATAATCTGAATGACTGGATAGCTATTAACCAGCAAAACAATTTTCCATGAAAACAAGAGAATAATAACATTCACAATAGTTAAGTCTAAAAAGCATGTTATTAAAATGCTAGAACAATAACAAAAGATAGTCTTGATAAAGGAAAGCACAGCCATAACCTGAGTCTCTACAGTAGCCTCTACCCTGCTGAGCTGGTGATCAAGCCAGGGGGATGAGCTGATTTTTAATTTGGGGCCAGAGTGAGGTGTAAAATGCACAGAGATGGAGAACGGTAATGATGGAGAATTCAAAATTCTGTCCCTGCCATAGTGCAGCTCTGACTCCAGATTACAACTTTAGTCTTATCTCCTGTTCCACCCCTCCACATGCCCTAAGTTCCAGCCAAATTGGACTATTTGCCATTTCCTGAACAGGCTCTACATTTTCCCAACTTTGTCTTGGCTCATGTTATTCTTTATATTAAGCCATACACTCCCAGCTATCTCTATTAACATCCTTCCAAGCTGGCTCACATTCTTTCTCCTTCATGAAGTCATCCCAAATCTCCCCAGCTGGGAGACAGCTCTCCTCACTCCAAATTCCTTTAGCATTTTGTTTGTGCCTTTTTAATTACACTTAAAACAATACAACAAGCACTGATTGGATGCTTGCTACATGCAGAACACTGGGCTAGGTGATGTGGGGAGATATACATTTTAGATGAGAAGCCCCCACTTTCATTAATCTTACAGTCTAGGAAGGAGATAAGCTACCATACCTGACAGTTATAAAACATACTATGTAATAGGTGCATTGGAGAGTTATAGAACCAGTGCCATATTAGTTCTGAGGGAGAAGTTTGTCATTGATCAGAGGTCAGGGAAAACTTCTTGAAGGAGGAAGCATTTGAATTGGACTTTAAAGAATGAGTAGGAATTCAATAAGTGAAGATGGAGGGTATTTCTGACAAAGGAGGTGAAGGTAGCCAGGGAGTAATCTGATTTAACTGAAGCAAAGTTTTAGAGGGGGAATAATATGAGAAAAGGCTGGAAATGTAGAGCAGGAACTACCGTTTGGATTGGGTAAGGCCTTGAATGCCAGGCAGAGGAGTTTTAAACATTATTTATCAAGCAATAGTAGTTACAGAAAAATGTTGAGCTTAGCAATGAAATGAGAAGATCCACGTGTAAGAAAGCATATTCTGACAATGGTATAGATGGGGAGAGGAGTGAGCAGTGGTGGAAGACCCATAGGGATGCTATTGCAGGAGAGGCCAGGTGGGCACGCTAAGGTGATAGCAGTTGGGATAAAAAATCATGAGTTTGAAAGGTATTCTAGGTATATAATTGTTCTAAGGCAAGCAGAGTAAATCTAATCTCTTTTCTGCATGATAACCCTTGAGATCTGTCCATTAAATTTTATTTAACAAAAATGCGTAATATATTCTACTATGTACAAGACTAGGAAATGAGAGTTACAAAGACAAAAGAAAACAGTCCCTAACCTCAAGGAGGTTACATTGTGCTGGGGGGATACAATGTATACGTAGATAAATTCATCAGTACAAGGTGATTTCCAAAGGGAAAGTACATGAAAGTGGGGACATCAGTGAGAGCTTCAGGAAAGAGGAGACACTTGAGCTAAGCCTTGAAGGAGTCTAAGAGGTAGAAATGACGAAGATGTATGTTTGGACACAGGAAGGTGAATTAAGATGAGTAATATAAATATGAAATCAGGCTAGAAAGACAATAATAGCTGACATGCAAATAGCACCATAGGACTGCTAGGTGGAGCAGTGGATAGAGCATCCTCAGGGCCTAGAGTCCAGAAGACTGGAGTTCAAATTCAGCCTCAGACACTTATTAGCTGGATGGCACTGGGCAAGTCATTAACCCTATTTGCCTCAGCTTCCTCATCTGTAAAATGAGCCAGAGAAGGAAATGACAAACCACTCCAGTACCTTTGCCAAGAAAACCCCAAATAGGATCAGGAAGAGTAGGAAATGACTAGAATGACTGAATAGCAAAAAGCAGCACCGCAAGTTAAGTACTTTAGATACATTGTCTCCTTTGGTCCTCACGTAGGAGGGTGCAGCCAAAGCCACTAGGCGGTGCCATGGTGCAGAGCCCCAGGTCTAGGGCCAGGAAGAAATGGTTTTAAATCCAGCCTGAGATACTGAGATCTGTGTGATCCTGGGCAAGTTGTGCGAACTCTGTTTGCCTCAATTATAAAATGGGGATGATAACAGCGTCCACATCCCAGGGTTGTATGAGCTGATCTTTGTAAATTACTTAACACGGTGCTTGGCACACAGGAAGAGTTATATAAATGCTAACAATTATTATTATTATTAGATATAGTTTGGCTGGCACAAAGGAGAAGAAAGAGGGAAAGTTACGAGATAGAAAAAGGCAGCCCAACAAAGGGAAAATATTCACGTGGGTAAAAATGATGGAAATGTCCAGTTTTCCAGCATTTAATTTGCATGGAAAAGAATTAAGGAGGATTAGGGAATAGAACTTGAAGACACAGAGGCAAGAAGGATAAGGGTAAGGTAGTCGGCAAGATAAGGCAAAGAAAATAAGAAAAGGTAAGTGAAATAATTAGGTTATAAAAATTGGTAGGACAACATGGTCAAATTGATTAAAGAGACAGAAGACTGGTACAAAGCTGAAGGGAAGGTGGATATGACCAAGGCTTTGGCTATGGGTGGAGCTGCTGAAACAAAGGAAAGGAATTTGGGTGAAGTTTCTATAAAAAGTTTTAACTAGGTGCTTAAACTTGAACGGCCACAATTTTAACATGTACAGGTTCAAGAAACAAGACTGAAGAAGAGGAGGGAAAATTGTGTAGTGAGTTGGATCAAATTCATGATATTTCCATTTCTGCCACAGTCAAGTGGTTGTTATCTATGTTACAAGAGTAGGCTGTTTTTCGGGGTGGCTAGGTGGTACAGTGAATAGAGCACCAGCCCTGGAGTCAGGAGGACCCGAGTTCAAATCTGGCCTCAGACACGTAACGCAAAAAACTAGCTGTGTGACCTTGGGCAAGTCACTTAACACCAATTGCCCTACTTTCTCCCCTCCAAAAAAAAAAAAGAGTAAGCTGTTCTTCCCTCCTGGAGGAGAAAGTAAAGGGAGACTTTTTAAAAGTGCCTCTTCACATTTAAGTTGCTAGGGAGAATGAAAGAAATCAGAAATAAGTATTCAATAGGAAAGACAGGGACTTGAGACTGAGGAGAGGAGGCCTGACGCTTGTCAGAATGAAGGAAAATGGAAGTGTAGACAAAGGAGAAAAGAAAGGAAAAGGACAGTTGTACAGTTAGAGTGAAGAAAAGATCTGAGGCTCATCCTGAAGAGCCGGATGTTATAAAGACAAAGCAACTGGTTGTTGTTCCAAGGATGGTATAGTGGAGAAGGTCTCAGGTGAGAGGCTATTCAGTAATGGGAAGAGGAAAAAGAGAAGCATACAGTAGAAGTTGGTAATTCCCTGCTCCAAGCCTTTCTGTAAGTTGTTTGTTGACCTGATAACAACCATGGAAAGGTCAGCCATTCTCCTCAGGCATGGATCCAACACATAACTATCCATTTCTGGTGATTCACATAGGCACAAGTGACACTTTCAGGAGGAATGCAAAAAGTACTGCCAATGATTATAAAGTCTTGGGCAAGAAACTGGAGACCATAAGGTTGTGTTTCTCTCACCGCTGCCCATTGAAGGCAAGGAATGCAGAAGAGAACAATTAATTTGGGAAGTGAACAGCTGACAATGGGATCTGAATTTTTGGATCACAGCTTACAATAGAGTTCTGGCCAGAGATACAGTACACCGAAGGTTGGTAAGAATGTTTTTTGTTTTTTTTTTGTGAATCCCATCAAAATGGTTTTAAACTAAAAAAGGATGGGAAGATTGATTATGTATATATACCCTTAGTTAGAAGTATAGGAAGGAAGTATAACAGTGGCTGAGAATTTCAGAAATTCACAGGATATTCACAGGAGAAATTTACCATCTAAAAATTCACATAAGACAAAAATCCAAAAATAGAACCAGAAGTTAAATCCATGGATACAAACACACACACACACACACACACACACCCTCTCCTATCTTTCTAGTCCTCTCACACCTTACCTTACCACATGCTCTTCCCTCCTAGGTATTCTCAGCTCCAATGATACTAGCCTCCTGTCTGCTGGCCTCCTGTCTGTTGCATGGGAAGACCTCTTAACTCTGAGCACTTTCTTTGCCTCTCTCCCACATTTGGAATGCTCTCCCTTCTTAGAGAGGGAGTGTCTACTGATTTCCATGGTTTCTTTAAGTTCCAACTAGAATCCCATCTTTTACTAGAAGCCTTCCTCAACACCTCTTAATTCTAGTGCCTTCCCTCTGTTAATTATGTCCTATTTATCCTGTATATAGCTTGCTTTGTAT
This sequence comes from Pseudochirops corinnae, assembly GCA_028646515.1. Classification (NCBI taxonomy): domain Eukaryota; kingdom Metazoa; phylum Chordata; class Mammalia; order Diprotodontia; family Pseudocheiridae; genus Pseudochirops; species Pseudochirops corinnae. The sequence continues at coordinate 300,353,683 of CM053586.1, read as the reverse complement.
ATATTTGTTGGTATGTCTGACATGTAGCCTAGATTTAGGGAAAGAAGATTTCAGAGGAAACAAAGGTAGGATCCCATAGACTAAAATGATACAGAGAAGTTAGCCCATGGGTGATGGGAAATGCTCAAGAATGATATTCTGAACACAGAAAGGGAAACAATTTCAATGAAGAGGAAAATGGGATTTGCCTTGATGTAGCTGACCAGGGAATGTACCAATGAACTCATATTTTTTACAAGAAATGTACAGAAAATGGAAGAAAGTCCAGATGCTAGGAAATGAATATAAGAATATGACCCAGTCCTGAAAAAAGATGACAAAAGCTGGATTTTTAGCTAGATGGGGAAACAAAAAATCAAAGAAGGCATAGCTTTTTGCTTTCAATTGATAGGATGATGATAATTGACAAAAGAGAGGCATAGATGCTTAACTCTTTATTTTGTTTTAGGTTTCTCTGCAAAAGAGAATGACCTTTACCCTGGAAGTGACAGAACAAAAATGACTAACACTGAGTTGATAGCCAAGATAAGTAAAGGGTCAGTGAGAGAATACCCAGCTGCCTTTGATGAATTCAAGTCACCTAGCTCAGATGAACTACATCTTTGGTTTCCTGAAAGAACTAGCAAATATGACTGCTATGCCATTGTCACTGATATTTGAAAGATAGTGGAAAATGGATTATGGTACTAAAAGATTTGAAAAGAGCAAACATTTTTCTGATTTTTGATAACAGGGAGAGAACAGTAGCTACAAATTATAGGCCAGTGAATTTGACTTCTATTCCAGGGATGAATTCTGGAATGGAGTAAAGATATCATTATTGAACATCTAGGAAATGATGCAGTGATTACAAATTTCCAGCATGCCTTTATCAAGAACACATTCCAGACTGAGCCCATTTCCTCTTCTGACAGGGTTACTAGGCTACTATATGAGGGAAATGTTTCAGATATAATTTACCTAGATTTCTAGCAAAGCTTCTGATAAAGTAGCTCATAATATTTTTTTTGTGGAGATATGGAGACTAGACAACAACATAATTAATCACTTGGACTCAGAACTAGTTGGATAACTGGACTCAAAGAGCAGTTGCTCATGGCTCAACATCAACATAACAGACAGAAGATCTCTAGTGGAATATCCTCCGAATTTGTGGTTAGCCCTGTGTGTTTAACATTTTTATGAATGATTTGGATAAATTCACAGATGGTATGCTCATCAGATTTGCAAATGAACCCAAAGCTGGGATGAGTGCACAACAATGACCAAATCCGGATCCAAAATGTTCTTGACACGCTAGATCATTGGGCTGAATCTCATAACATAAAATCTAATAGGAATAAATGTAAAATATTACACTCGGGTACAAAAATTCAACTTCACAAGAATAAGGTAGGGGTGAGACAGTGTTCCTTCTAAAAATATTTGAGTATTTTAGTGGACTGCAAATTCAATATAAGCAGCAGGGTCAAGTGTCGACAACAACTGATAAAACTTTGGGGCTAAGAGGGACCTGGCTTCCAGGAACAGAGGAGATAATCCCACTGTACTCTGCCCCTGTCAGACCTCAACTGAAGCAACATGTTCAGTTTGGGGCACCACAGTTTAAAAATGGCATTGACAGACTGGAGAATGCCTGTAGGAGGAGAGTGAATGGCCTTGATTTCATGATTGGGCATGTTTAGCCTAGAGAAGGAAAGAGGGACACAATAGTTCTCCCTTATGTTTCTGAGGGGCTGTCACATAGAGCAGGGATGAGATTCATTCTTTTTGGTCCCAAAAGGCTGAATCAGGAATAATTGGGGGAAGATGGGAACTGCAAGGAGGTGAGTTTAGTCTGCATGTCAACAAAACCTTTTTAACAATTAGACCTATCCAAAAGTAAGATGGGCTGCTTTAAGGCCTCTTTTAAGGTCTTTAAGCAGAGGTTAGATGGTTACATGTTGGGTATGTTATAATGGGGGAATTCCTTTTTTAATGGGTTGAACTAGGTAACTGCTGAAGTCCCTTCTAGCTCTCAAATTGTGTGATTCATAGATTTGGTAATGGTCACACAGCTAGTGTTAGAGGTAAGATTTGAATCCAGGTCTCTGATGGTCTACCTCTAGCACTCTTTTTACTATACAAAGCCACCTGCTAGAATAAATCAGACACATCTCAGAGAGATTCTGGAGATAACAAGGAGTCAGTCATTGTAGGCTTTTGAGTGGGAGAGTGACATGGCTAGATCTGTGCCTTAGGAAGATGAATCTGACAGCTGTTGATTGGAAGTTGGGATTGGATAGAGGAGACATTGAATCATAAAATCAGAATGGCATAAACTTAAGAAGAATATTGAAAGATCACATTAAAAGCAAAAGTGATTTTTCTTTCTCACTGGCTATAGAACATGAGAACTGTCTTAATTATCATTCCTCTCCCACTATTTTAATTATTACCCTCAATTGCTTATTTTAGGCATACGATAGGATTACAGAAATGTGCAGCTTAATAAATTAAAAGGCTTATGACTAGATGTCATAAGCACATCATCTGTTTAATAACGTGTCTCCAGAAAATAGCTCTGAAATGAGGCCATAAAGAAAACATTATATTTCTAACCTCTGATTTTTCCAGCTAAGAAGTTCTTTGAATTCACAATCTGATCCATGTCTGAACGAATCGTCCCTTCTAGGCCCTTTGTCAGAGCTCTGCATTCCTCTTTCAAAGTACTTAATCCTTCTGAAACTTGATGCTGGACCAAGTTGTAGGCTTCTTCTAAAATCTATAACAAAACATAACACATAAATTAGTGTTCTGCATTGTACAAGCAATCGCCTTGACACTCCAAAGAACAGAGATTAGGTTTGTTGATTGGACCATCATAACTTGTACTAAACTACTAAAATAAAAAATTCTTGTTTTTCTTTCCAACTTGTATTGAGTCCTTTATGCAAGTGAGACTAGCCAGAAACAAGAAGTTGTCATGAAATACAATTCCCTACCCAGAATTCTTTTTTTAAAAAGCTGCCAATTGTGAGATGGCAGTGCTAATTTTGTTTTACCCACAAACCATGAGCAGTAATAAGGTAATAGAGTCACTTACACCAAACCAAGCTCTTTTTCTGTCATTCTTTTTTCCTTTCATTTTAGGTAGAAGGTCCGTCTGAAGGGTCGGCAAGAGCTCTTCCATCACTAGGTTGCTCAAGATCTATAGGATGGAAGAAAAACCATAACTTTGGCCCTTGGGGATTCAAGTGAATTAGAAAATTATCAAGTGACTTCTATGGGGGGGGGGGAATTGAGGGAAGAAAAAATCCTGATTTTCTGCCCTTTCCTCCCATGCCATTTCTTCCAAGTCAGCTAGAACACAGCTCTCTTAGGTGACCTTATCCTGTGCTAATCACAAGACAAGCAGGTTCTAAAACTGTAAGTTACCCTGTTGGTGCCCATTGAATGAGGAATGGTAAAAAAAAAAGTGGTACATAAATATAATAGAATATGTTCCATCAAGGAAGTGACAGATATGAAGGAATCAGAGCACAGGAAGATTCAGGTGAACTGATGAGAGCAGAGTAAGAAGAACCAGAAAAACAACATTCAAAACGACAACATAAAAGGAAAGATCACTAAATGACAACGAACTCTGCATAATTATAATAACCAAGCTTGAGTCTGTGAAATTGTTGCAGGAACCTCTTCTTCATTGCAAGGGTTAGGGACTATAGGGATTGGAATATTGCAGAATCACATATAAGTTAGTGTTGCTAGCCTGGTTTTTTTTTTCCTTTTCTTTTCTTCCCATTACAAAGATGGCTCACTGGGAGGATGTGTGAGGAGGAATATATCCAGAGATATAGTAGACCTTTTAATAAATGCTTGTGGGTTGACATAAAAATAAAAGGCATCAATAAAAACTGGTGAGAGCTTCCTATAACTAGCCCAACTTTGAGCCATCACTATCAGGATGTCCACTGTTCTCTGGTTGTACTCATGCCATATGCCATGACACTGCCTAGGTACCACTACTCTGTCTACACCCAACCCCTTTATTGTTCCAGTTCTGATGGCTCAGAGGGAGCAGTAATTAGCAATTGTTTGTGTTTTGGCCAGAAACCCTGAGGGTCTTCCATTCCCAGACTGATTTTTTTTTTTTTTTGGGACTAAGTAAAGGAGGCCATTCTCTGCCTCTTTTCTTATCTAGCCTTAATCACTGAATAGCTGTTGCCTCAGACAAACTAAGACCTAGGGAAGGATCTTAGCTTTAAAAAGTCAAGGTCTCCCACAGCATCCGGAGCCACTCCCAGTCGTGAGACCCAGATGGCTCTGGAGGAGAAAGTGAGATTAATGACTTTGCACAACCTTGCCGCACTTAAATCCAATTCACTTGCAAGTCAAGACATTACCTTCCTGATTGTCATTAGTCTTCTTCAGGAATGAAGGACAAACAGCAACAACTTGAAGAGAACTCAATCAATTGTCCTATGACTCTACTCACAATCTAATGGATTCTCTAGTCCAAATGACCTCTCACTGACTATTCCTTTAAAAGAGTCATCTTCCCTTATTAAAACGTAAACTTCTTGAGAGGAAGGAATGTTTATCTTTTTGAATTGGTGCCCCAAGAATTTAGGAAAGCATTTTGAACATAGAACTTTATAAAGTGCCTTTTCATTCACTCAAAAGATAATTTTAGCAAAAGAGAAAAGAAATGTGATCTGGTGAGAAAATACTGTAGATTTCAATCCTGGATCTGAAGCCACAGAAATTTTGAATGAGACAACCTGCAAAGCAAAAGATTTTGAAACTTCCTGAATGACAGAAATTTGTGTGGATGATGGATATTTTCACATAGAAAAGAGCCAGCATCTTACCACATGCAAAAGAGAAGTGTCATAGCATTTAGAAGTAGAAACTGTTCCCCCTCCCGCCCCAAGATTGTGAAGCCCAGTTCCATTATTATTTAGGCAAGAAATGAAGGCTCAGAGAGGTTAAAAGTCAGCCAACTAACTAGTGGAAGCCACAGAACAAGAACTCAGCCTCCTGACTCCCAAACCAGTGAGTGAATAGAGGTGCTGGGCCTGGACTGAGGAAGCCCTGAGCTCAAATCAGACTCTTACACACTTACTAGCTGTGTTTGATCAAGTCACTCTGAAGAGGTTACCCATAAAATGTAGAGGGTCAGGGTTACGGGTGCTCAAAACCCCAAAATAACAACACACCGGGTCCTGCTGAATGAATTCGACTCAAGTCTTTTCTCAGCCAAAGAAAAGCAAAGTTTATTAAAAGTGCCATATTGGGTAGACTCTTAAGAAGCCTTGGTATCTGTGACGCTTGCATTAGACAAGCAGGCCAGAGCAAGTCTGTGCTAGAAAATTCTATGGTGCTCTCACACCACATGGATGGAAGGTGGGGTCTTATTTAGAGAAAGGTTGTGGGAGAAATCTAGGGGTGGTCTAAAGGAAGAGTTTGGGGAGGGTCTCCAGGGGGAATTAATGAGGTCAGACTCCAGTAAATGAGTGAAGTTGCTGGAGGCAACCTGGAGATGACAGACAATGGTGAGCTAGGCCAGTTCAAGGGTGTAACAGTTGATTTGGGTATAGATATTTTGATAGGCTCTAGGTTGGGAAGTAGATGGACAATGGAGGGCTAGGCTAGTAAGAGTAAGAGATTTGGGCCTAGATATAATGAAAGGCTTATGGTCTCAGGCAAATGCCTCATCAAGTGGAAAGATTCAAGGAGGGCTCAAGGGGGTTTCCAGAGCCTGCACCTCATCAACTCAACCTCTGTGTACCTCAGTGTCCTCAACCATAAAATGAGGATCATGACAGTACCTACCTCCCAGGATTGTTGTGAGGATTTGATGAGAAAGTATTTAATTAATAAATGTGTGTTCCCTTCCCATTCCCCTACCTTTCCCACTAGGTCACAATTGCCAAGGTGGGTTAGGTACAGGTAAAAAACTGATCCTTGTGGGTAGAGATAGACAAGTCCTCCTCAGGCCCTAGTCAGCAACTCCTCTCCAAAGCTCCTTTAAAAATGTGTTAGTAGATGTAAGTTAAAGACCTCAGCTTAAAGTGCTATTGACTTGTAAGCTCCTTGAGGGCAGGAACTGTCTCTTGCCTTTTTCTATCCCAGGTACTTGCACAGTGGTTAGCACACAGTAGGTACTTAATAAGTGTTTATTGAGTGAATGAATAAATATTTCCATGTCAATGGGGATCAGAGTTTTAACATAAAAGGGCAGAGCACTACAAGTGGAGTTTCAGGCCCTAGTAAGCAATGGAATCAATTAATCAATTAAATGTTTTTTTTATAAATGTTTACTATGTTTTAGGCATAGTACTAAGTTCCAGAACTGCATAAACATACAAAAAAAGTTAAATAGTGCTTGCCCTCCTTAGGGAAGTAACTTTTCTTTTTAGGAAGGGGTTCATTTTGCCCATGATCACTGGCTCACTCTAGACAGGGAGGCCTGAAGGATTTACAAACCACAGGTTGGAAAAACCCTGGAATCAAGACTGGGAAAGTAACTTTTCCCCTAATGCAGAAAAACAATAAATACACATGCCCAGGGATTAAAATAAATATGACTCAGACCTGAAAGGGACTTTAAGAGGTCAACTAACTCAGGTTGCTGTCTTCAGAGTGAGCCCGAGAAAAATCAAGCAATGAGACCCATTAAAATCAAATATTAGGCTAGGTCAATCACTCAAGAGAAATTTAATATGCTCTTCACTTTTGTTTGTTTAATTAATTCAGAAAGCATTTATTAAAAACCTACTATGTTCCTGGCACTTCGTACAGAGACAAAAGCTAAAACTATCTATCCTTCAAGGGACTTATGGTGTCCTTGCATAAGTAAATACAAAAGAGATATAATAGAAATGCAAAGTTATTTTGATGGAGGAAGGTTTTTAGCAGCTGAGAACTAAGGCCTAGGAAAAAGTCTCAAGTAGGAGGTGGTAAATGAACTAAGCTGTGATGGTAGCTTGGAATTCTAAGAAGGAAGGTGAGGAGGGAGGGAGGGAGTACATTTTAGTACTGGAACCAAGCCTTGGGCAAAGGGACATGGGCAGAAATGGAAAACCATACATGAGTAAAATAGCAAATAGGCTGGAAGTAGAGTGTAGGAAGGGACCACATGGAAAATAAGCTTGTAAAAGGCGCTTAAAGCTAGAATGTGAAGAACTTTAAATTGGGAACAGAGATTATACTATTTTTTTTTTACCTTAAGGGCGATAGGAAGAGGCTGGAGCTTTTTGAGGAGAGAAGTGACATGTTTTGAATTATATTTTAGGAATATCAATTTAGAATCTGAGCAAAGGAACTGTTGGGCTAGGGAGGAAGCTGGAAGCAGGGAGACCAATTAAGAGGTTATTTCATTAGGCCAGGCAAGATGAGACCTGAACCTGGGGTAGGAAGCCATTCTCAGTGAAGAAAAGGGGATGGACACAAAAGAGCATATAGAGGTAGACTCTGGATGTGGGGTGGAGAATGAGTAAGAATAAAGAGTCAAGGATAACTCTGACATCGTAAACCTCAGGGACTGGAAGGATATTGGTGCTCTCAACAGAAATAGGGACATTGGGGAGAATAGGTTGGAGCCGGGAGAGAAGAAGTATGTATAGGATAATTTTACATGTATATATACCTATTTGTGCCTAATGGTAGCCATCTCTAGGGCAGGGTGTGGGTAAGGTGAAAAAAGAAATTTACACGATAATTTTGTTGTGTATTTGAAAGAAACTGCAAGTCGTGCATAGTAGATTTGCAATTTCATGTACAATCATCTTTTTACTGTATTGTGTTATAGAAGTGCTTGTTTTATTCCATAAATATGTAACAACATAATAAAAAAGAAAAGAAGATAATGAGGTCTGATTTGAACACGAGTTTGATATTTCTAGGGGACATCCAGTTGGAAACATCCAATAGCAGAGATGGACTAGAGCACAGGAGAGAAACAAGGACTATTACCTCTAAATTATTTTCTCATAGATCAAAGGTAGGGAGAAGGAACAAGCAGAAAGTGGGCACAAGGACTCCAAATAAGTGACCCACAAACAAATATTCACTGACTAATACAGAAATATGTTTTACATGACTTCATGTGTATAATGGGTATCATATTTCTTGCCTTCTCTGGGTAGAGAAAGGGTTGAAGGGAGGGAAAGAATTTGGAACAGAAAGTAAAAATAAAATTTAAAAACAAATAGATGCTCACAGTTCCTTTAGCCTACTAATAATAACAAAATCATAAAAGGACCAGAAAATGGAAATAAATGCACTTATCAAATAAATAGGACTAATGCATATTTTATATGAGAAAAAAAAAAACTTTGGAGACCTAGGATTTCTTTACCTTGTTGCAAGACTGTCCTAAAACATATGGATCTCTTTGGCCAAGGAACGTGTCTTTGGTGCTTCAGCCAAAATTTATGTACTATATCATCAGTGTTCCCCACCCCTTCACTGTCATTAGAACAGAGTGATGTTTTATTTTATTTGTGAATATGATCTTTTCAGGTTGGGCCCATAATTTAGCCTTTAGTACAAGGCTCTGGGCAAGGACTTGGCTTAGAAAAAAAAACACAAGGGTAGTAAGGGGTGAAGATTTAAAAAGTGGGGAGAAGTCACTCCAAACAACATCTGTTCTACTCATTTTAAAATAATATTTGGATAAAATTACTTCTCCACCCCTGCTCCCACCCCATAAAAGAGTCAACCAAATTTAACTTTGGAAAGTGAGAACGATTTGCTCTGAGCTCAATGATCTAATTGGTGCCCCTGTGCTAATGAATGGCTCATTAGATCATCAAATCCTTTTCCCCACCAAGGCAAGATGGAGGCCTCTGACAAAGGAGGGAGATTAGAGGAGGAGTTATTGGAAAGATGGCTTCTGGGCTGGGTTTCAAAGGATGGGTAAGACCTCAATTGGTAAATGCCAAGAGGGAGAACACACCAAGCACAGGGAACAATTTGACCAAACAGGTGGGGAAAGCAGGAGAGATAACTCTGGCTAAGCAATAGAGAGATGTCTGGTTTAGCTGAAGTATAGACTAGGTTCAGGAAAATAATATGAAAGGAGACTAGAAAGGTATGTTTTGATGAGTTCAAAAGGAAAATTGAAACATTCAGATTTCATCAAAGTCAAGGTGCCTTGCTACTAAATTCAAGTTGAACACTTCAGTTTCAAGTACTCTCAAAGTTCTCAAAGAAAAAAGGTTAGAAGAACAATCCCAGGAGGAAGGAAGAAACTTTGCCATCTCTGCCATCTCATCAGTTGCCTTGTAGCCTGAACCAGAGACCATGCCTGGAGGACTTAACTCTTTAATCTCTAGAACTCCAGCCCTGGGGTCCCAAGGTTCTGATTGGTGAGGGCTTTGTGTGGGGTCAATATATTAGCCAACCTTCACTTTACTCTCGTATCTCCTTAACAGGCATAGGAAATACAGGGGAAAGAACAGTTGATGCTTGAGGAACTGATAGACCCAAAGTGCTGGGTACCTGGCTTTTGTCTCATTGTGTTTTCCTCTACATTTTTCACTGGCCACAGGATATCTTTTGGCATACAAGTAGCCCTCTGGCTGCAAGTTGTGCAGGTCTGGTCTAGAGTCATGATCACTCAAGGACCCATATATAGTTTGAACTAGAATTGGAAGTCAACTGTGTTTCAGATCCATTCTAAAGCTCCCTGTCTGAATTGTAAAAAGCTGAGTTTAGTGGAACCTTCTCACCTCATAGGCAGCATAAGATAGAGGATTGGGCTTTGTACTCCAAATTAGGAAGATGTAGGTTCAGGTCTCATCTCCTATCCTTGCTGGCTATGTCAAGCACTTTGTGAGTTTTAAAGAACTTTTAAAATGTCAGTTGTTACCCCTAGAGAAAATGTACCTTGTACAAAGGAAAAAGTATATAATGTGGATCTTCTGACTTCTAATCCAATATTTTTTCTGCTGCCTTTCATTATATGTATGTATGTATATATGTATCTATACACATATGTATACACACACACACATACAAAACATAGCTAATCATCTTCCTGAGTTCAAATCTGAATTCATACTTACTAGCTATGTGACACTGGGCAAGTCACTGAACCTGTTTGCCTCAGTTACCTCATCTGTAAAATGAGCTGAAGAAGGAAATGGCAAACCACGCCAGTATCTTTGCCAAGAAAACCCCAAATTGCAGTCAGAGTTGAACACGACTTAAAAATGACTCAACAATAACAACACTGTAGAAGCATACAAGAAGCGTCCCCCTTCACATATCTTATTTTTGCTATTTTTTTTTTTTACTATTTCACCTGGCAATCTCATCTCATTTTTATCATCTCCATATTAATAATCCTCAGATCCATTTATTTAGCCCTAAACTCCTTCCTAACTTCTAGACTAACATCTCCGACTTTATCTTTAACATTCTTTTCTCTCCCTCCCTCCCATACCTCCCATTGAAAAGCCAAGCAGTGTATCAATTATATATGTGAAGCCATGCAAAACATATTTCCTTATCAGCCATGTTGTAAGACAGCACACAGGCTTCTCAGCACCTTCATTTCCTAACCAGAGAATTCTCTTCTCTTCCATTCTCAGCTGGGTGCTCAGAGAAAAATGACTGAGAGTATCCCTATAGTTAGGGGAAAGGGGGAAGTGAACAAACATTAATCGTTGTTGTTTCATTTTTCAGTTGTGTCTGATTCTTTGTGACCCTTTTTGGGGTTTTCTTGACAAAGATATTGATGTGGTTTGTCATTTCCTTCTCCTGCTCATTTTACAGAGGAGAAAACCGAGGCAAACAGAGTGAAGTGACTTGCCCAGAGTTACACAGCTAGTGAGTGTCTGAGGCCAGATTTGAACTCAGAAGATGAGTATTCCTTACTCCAGGACAGTACTCTATACACTCAGACATCTAGTTGCCCCAAGTATTAATTACCTATTTATGTTCTGGATTGCCCTGAGTTATACTATAAAAAACGCTGCTTTTTTGTCACATTAAAAGTAGAGGATTACAATATATACCTTTCAAACATGCCCAGTTTTTTAAAGTCAGGATTTTCCTTTGTATAATAACACTCTTTTCTTTGGGACAAAAGGGTGCTCAGACCAGAGGTGGTGAGTTTTCCCTCTTTGGAAGCCTTTAAGTAGATATTGGACACTCACTTGTTTAATGTGTTACAGTGGGAATTCTTTTAATATATGAGTGGGACTAGATGGTGTCTGAGGTCTCTCCCAACTCCCAAATGTTGTAAGAGAGTCACCTATGCTTTCCAATACCTCTGGGAACTTGTGCCTCAATGACCTTATCTCTAAAATGAATGGCTTGGCCTAGATCTTCTCTGTGGTCTCTTCTAGGTCTAAGTCTATGACAATTTTAGCTCACATTTATATCACACTTTAAGGTTTACAAAGTACTTTGTATATATTATCTCATTCAATCCTCACACTGACTCTGTGGGGTAGGTAATACAGGCATTAATATCTCCATTTTTAAGACAAGGAAGCTGAGGTTCAGAGAGATTACATGCTCTTGTCAAGCTCACACAGCTAGGCATTGTCTAAGGGGAAATTTGAACATAGGTTTATCCTCACCCTCATCCAGATATCTATCCAATATACTGCATTTCTCATGATGCTATGATACTAATATTCTGGCTCCTTTCTTATCCGCTGGTTAGCTACTTTGAAGAGAGAATAATATTATTACCGAGCAACTGTACTGTTACTTGAAGACAAATATATATTTATATAAATAATCAATCAATCAGGGTTTTCAGAAATAACTTACTATCGCCACAATAACAAACTTTATGGGCAAATTAATCTAAGTTATTTGCTTAGCCTGGGTATGGGACCAAAATAACTACAGTCAGTGTACAGAACCAACTGTGGGGACACACCATGCTTTTAGAGTGAGACATTACTTGAAAGATAATCTTGCAAATTGTCTGGAAGTCTTCTGATTACAGGCTGCTAGTACGTTATGAGTAAGTTCTTGGCTGTCATGAAGAAAATATGAAAATAAGGGCACTGATTTAAATAAAAAACTCTATAGAACAGAGGGAGCCTTTGTGCCATCCTCTTAAGTCAGTTGATAAATTTTATTCTCTTTAGCTAGTGTGTATTTTTTTAAATCTCTCATTCTGTGGCATCCTTCTTTTCAGTGTCTGGATCTGTTCTGCTCTTTGCCACTCTAGGGGTTTTGTTTAATGTCAAAGACTTGTCAACTATATTATTATATTATCAATATTATAATTATGTTATCATTAAGTTGTTCAGTTATATTCGACTCTTTACCTTATGGAACATATTCGTCCATGAGATTTTCTCGGCAAAGATACTGGAGTGGTGTGCCATTTCCTTCTCCAGTGAATTAAGGCAAACAGAGGTTAAGTGATTTCCCCAGACTCACACAGCTAGTAAGTGTCTGAGGCTGGCTTTGAACTCAGGTCTTCCTGACTCCAGGCCTAGTGCTTTATCCACTGAGGCAGCCTAGCTAACTCAATGCCTGGCACATAGTAGGTGCTTAACAAATGCAAAGTCAGAATATCTTGGCTTCTGTTGGTAAATCAGATTCTCACAAGTTACATTTAAAAATACATTTTAGTTTATTGATACCTGTACTTTAAAAATACACACACTATTATTTCCTAGTGACTTCCTTCCTTCTCCAACTACAACCCTTCCTTGTAGTAGAAAAATTCAGCTGCATAAAACAAAGCAACATATCGCTCATATCAGACAATGTATGCCTCGCTACACACCCTTAGCTCACCACCTCTCTACTGAAAGGCTAGAAGCATGCTTTGCTATTAATCCTTTAAAACCCTAATAGGCCATTGCTTTGAGTTCTGAAACCTTTCAGATTTCCTTTGCATTTTGGGGGTCATTATGTAAATTATTCTCCTGGTTCTACCTATTTCACATTGCCTCACTTCATATGCTTCTCAAGTTTTTAAATAAATTTTTCATGTTCATCATTTCTTACAACATGCTAATTCTCCATTATATTCATAAACTTCAATTATTTCAACTATTCCCTAATTAATAGGTATCCACTTTATTTCCAGTTTTCTGTTACTATACAAAGTACTGTTATGAGACTCTGAAGATCTTCCCTGCCCCTAGGCCCTTTGCTAAAGTGGCTACGTGACTCTGAGAACCTTCCCCTAATTGAAAGTATACTCTGCCCCTTAATAGGCTGAATGTAGTCACGTGGCACCTGTGGAGGGAGGCTTGTTCTTCGGGAATGCCCGTGCCTTGTAGCTTTGTGATTGGACAGTGGGTCAAGAGGGCTGTGGCATTCTCCAAGCCAGGAGAAGGCTATATATATGCTCTGATGTGAGGTTTTGCTTTGGGGCTCTCTTTGGCAAGACTTGTGTGGTTTGGCCAGATGAGACTCTGGGAAGCTGTTGAGCCCCGCAGCTTTGAAAAACCCAGATGTTGGTGCTTCCCTTTCTGGTAACTGAATAGGTAACTGATGTAATGGTCAGACGCTGGAAGCCGTCTGCTGATCTGTTTTTATGTTTGTTTATAACTTGTGTTTGTAACTTATGTTTGTATTCTCTGAAGTTCAGGGTGTTGACTTTTCCCCCTGAACTAGGTAAATGATATATGTTTGATTAAAGTAAGATTGTTAACCCATTTTGAGTTGCTTTCCTTTAGAAAAGCAGATCTAAGAACCTGTGCTAGCAGCCGCCCTGGGTATGCTAGGGTGCTTGTTGATACAAGTACCACTAAAAATATTTTTGTATCTAAGGGTCAAGCTCCAATGTCTTTGATTTCCTTGGGTAGAACCACCTGACCATCTCTACAGAAAGCAGTATAGCAGTATGAAACTGTACTGAAAATCCAGCGACCAACTCTAGTTCAAGTTCTGGCTCTGACCAGAACTCAGTCCATAGCTACTGCTATTAACTAGCTATGTGACCCATTTAACCCCTGTTTCTTCCCTGATAAATTGAGGATGATCTCAAAGGCTCCTTCAAGTTCTAAAATTATTAAAGTCTATGATTCCACTAAAAATACTTAAGTTATAAAGAAGTAAAGACTCAATAATTCAGACATCCTCTGGTACCATGGAGGAAAGCCAAAGGAAAGACAAGCTAAGGCAGCACTCACACCCACGTAGAATTTAACAGAAAATAATAATGATCAATGCATTCCAATGGAATGCTGGGCCTCATAAATAGAGAGTAAATACTCTAGGAACTGCTGCCAGGCCTCCCTGGAGTTTAGGTTACTTCATGACTCCAACATACATTGATTTCTCCTCTACTTAATCCAGTTTGATTCATGGTAATGTCTTTATTACAAATTTACAACCGTTTCCTAACTGCCTGCATCATTTCATAGAACACTTTGTCACAGCAGTATCCAACGCTGATGTTTATAAGTGTTTCTCAGCATTTGTTGTTTCCTGTATATGTTTCCCTTGCCTCTCACCTCCTTAGGGACAGGATCTTTTACTTTCTTTTTTGGCATTGCAGAATGCTGTCAAGAACAGCTCCTTCCCTTTCACTTACTTAGATCAGCAACTTAGAATCATTATTAACTCTTTCCTCCCTTCCTCCATCCCCACTTCCAAATGGTTGTTAAGTTTTGTTGTTTCTACTTCTCCAACTTCTCTTCCATTTGTCCCCTTCTCTCTATGGAAGCAGTCATGTGGTATTATGGCTAAAGAGCAAGAGCTGGGAGTCTTAACGCCTGGAGTTCAAATCCTGTATCTGACACCTACTGGTTATGTCACCATGGGCAAGTAACTTAACCTTTCTCAGCCTCAGTTTCTTCATCTGTAAAATGAAGATAACCCTACCTGCCAGAGTTGTTGCAAGGATCAAATGAGATAATACATGTGAAACAATTTGTAAACCATAAAGTACTGTGGAAATGGAAGCTGTTTTCTACACATTCTAGCTAGGTGGTATAGTGGAAAAAACTCTGGACCTGGAGTAGGAAGACCTGAATTCATATCCAGCCTCAGATACATACCAGATGTGTGACCCTGAGAAAATCACCACAAACTTCAGTTTACCCAACCGTAAATTTAAAAACAACATCTAGCTCACAAAGTTGTCATGAAGATTAAATAAGATAACATTTGTAAAGCACTTAGTATGGTGCCTAGTACACAGTAGGTGCTACATAAATGCATATTCCCTTCCCTTCCTTCCAATTTATACCCTAATTCAGCCCCTTATCCCTCTTGTTTAAACTAATACAATAGGGTTCTAACTGGTCTCTAATCTCTTCTCCACACAGCTGCCCAATGTATACTCCTAAAACATAGATGTAACCATGCTGTCTCTTCCTACTTAAAAATCCTCAATAGCTTCCTATTACTTCAAGGATAAAATACAAAATCTTCACCCTGCATTTATGCACTTCCACAATTTAGCTCCTACTTACCTCTCTGATTTTATTTCATATTACTCCTCTTCACCTCCTCTCCATTCTAGTCAAACAGGTCGGCTAACTATTTCCTACCCACAGACGACGTATCTCCCACCTCTTTGCCTTTTACTCTGCTCCCCCCAAATCTAAATCGCCCCCTCCTTACTTTTACCTTGTCGACTCCTTCCCTAGCTTCTATCAAGGTACACTTCAGACACCATCTCCAATATGAAGCCATTTACAATTTAACTGATCAACGGGATCATAGATTTGGAGCTAGAAGACACCTTTGAAGTCATCATGTCCCATGCCCTCATTCTGTTGTTGTTCAGTTGTATCCAACTTTTTGTGACCTCATGGACCATAGCATACGAGGCCCTTCTATATCCCAGTATCTCTCAAAGTCTGTCCAAGTTCACATTCTTTTTTTTTCGCCATGACACAGACTATCCATTTCATCCTCTGCCATCCCCTTTTCCTTTTGCCTTCAAATTTTCCCAGCATTAGGGTCTTTTCCAGTGAGTCCCATCTCCTCATTCTGTGTCCAAAGTACTTAAGCTTCAGTTTCAGCATTTAATCTTTCCATGAATAGCCTGATTTTTTTTTTTTTTGCTTTTTGGAGGGGGAATGCAGGGCAATTGGGGTTAAGTGACTTGCCCAAGGTCACACAGCTAGTAAGTGTTAAGTGTCTGAGGCCACATTTGAACTCAGGTCCCCCTGACTCCAGCGCCTGTGCTCTATTCACTGTGCCCTCTAGTCACTCCCTGAATTTTTTAAGTATTAAAATTCTTTAAGTATTAACTGATCATGCCCTCATTTGTACAGATCATGAACCTGAGGCTCATAGAGGTTAAGGGACTTGCCCACAGTAAGCTGTCAGTTCTCCTTTGGTCTAAAAATTATCTTGCATTACTCTGTATATAATTCTTCCTTAAATGTGTATGTGGTGGATCTCACCAGTAGAACATCAGCTTTCTGAAGGTGAGAAATGTTTTGTTTTTGTCTTTGTAACCTCAGAGCTTTGCATAAAGCAGATACTGTTGCTGACACAGACCTATCCCCATAGTCAGTGATCAAAAGTAGAGTGGAAAGAACCCTGGGTTTGATGTCAGAAGACTTGAGTTAGAATCTTAGCTACACCACTCCACAAAACCTCACGACCTTGGGGATATCAGTGCATCGTTCTGGACCTTAGTTTCCTCTGCTATAAAATGAAAATGTTGGACCAGATGACCTCTAATGTTCCTTCTAGCTCTAAATCTAACGATCATATGATGTGATAAGCTTTTATTTTTTGTCTCTCATAAATACTTGATTTCTTTCTCTTCTTAGAATTTCTAATGAATGCACTGGGGACACCTCAAGTCCAGAAAACAAGAATTTGTCTAAGCTCAGCTTTCTGTCTCGAGTTGGGAAATAAATAGGCTTGGACTGCATGGAAAGGAAGATTCTGAGTCATATGGTAAAACAATAAAGAACAGCCCTGTCTCCTTGAGAAAATGTTTTGAGCTTTAGAAGTTTAATGATCATAGAGAGGCCAAGAGCCATCTGGCATCTTCTTAGTATTGGCTCCCAATAACAGGTCTCACAGACCCTAAGACTCTTCAGGGACATGGAGGGAAAAAGAATGATATATTTGGAATCTGGATGCCTATGTCTAAATACATATTTCTAAAATCCTGTCCAATGTTTCCTCTTTGTTTAATTATACATACAACTGACCACACTGTGAGAGCTATAGTCATCATGTTGAGGACAGTTTGGGGCAGATCCATGCAATAAGATGCCTGGAATAGTACCTAATACAGCAGTGAGCTTACACTGGACATCAATCAGTGTGGATTAAATGAGCAAAAAGGAAATCACAATGAGTAATCAGAGTAAATCACCAAACTGAGACAAATATGTAGAAACTTTGTTGAGGCCTTATTTAAAAACAAAACCTAGTCCTATTTTGTAAATGCAATTGTCATCTTCTAAATCTCTTGTTCGCTTTACTGGATTATTATTAGATTATCCTTTATGCAGATGAAAAAGATGTAAGCAAGGTTCCTTCTATGCCTATGATGAAGTTCCATTGGCTGTTATTCTCTGGTACTCAGAATATGTATATATGTGTATATGTATACAGTTGGTGTTTAATTATTCTTGTTGGTATTAAACAACTTTAGATGAGAAGTAAAATTTCCTCTAGAATTACTATCCCTTACATTGCAACTGAGACCATTATCTTAAATTACCATCACCATCAGAAATAAGACAATTCCAGAAAGACTCAGCCTAACGTTACCTGAACTTCATTCCCAGTGATCATATCCCATGATCCATAGTGGCCTTTCTCCTGGCGGAAGAATTGTACCGCTTCTAAAAAGGCTTGGGCTTCAAATGTTTTCTGCTTCAAATAATCTATAAAGAAATAAGATCAGAGTAATTAGCAAGAAAAATATTTAACATTTTCCCTTGATTCTTTAATATGCTTTGAATGGTCCAAGAAACTTTGTGGTCAATGGACTGCAAAGATTTTGTTCTGCCATTTCAATCGATCAATTAACAAGCCCTTATTAAGTGTCTGCTATGTACAGGCACTGTGCTGGGGAAAGGATGTAGCAAAGAAAAGTCAAACATATGTTCTACTGGGGGAGATATCTACATAGCTAGGGGTAGTAAAGTAGAAACAAGAAGATTTAGAGGAGAGAGCAGTAGCAGTTGGTAGGATAGGAAAGCCTTCATGTAGAGAGTGGGGCTTTGAGCAGAACATTGAAGGAAACCAGGTATTCTAGGAGGCAGAAGGAAGGAGGGAGTGCATTCTAGATTAAAGAAAAAGTAAGGAGATGAGAAAGGGAATACCAAGTAAGAAGAATGGGTTGACTGAAACATACAGTGTGTGAAGGGGAATAATGTGTCATAAGGCTGGGAAGGTAGGTTGGTGCCAGTTTGTGAAGGGTTTTATCAAGCACAGGAGTTGACATATGCTGCTAGACAAGTTCAGATTGTCTCCTAGAAGGAGCCCCTAGAGTTTATTAAGTACTTGCTGTGTGATCTAGGGCAAATCACTTGACCTTTCTGGGTCTCATTTTCTTATCTGTAAAATAAGGGGACAGATGAGATGATTGGTGAGTAGTCTTCTGGTTCTAGATCTATGATCCCATGGTCCAATGCTACTACAAAAGAGCAGGACATTAGGGACCAGGACAAGATCATAAATCTGCTCTGATGTCGGTCCAAATCTCACCTCTGCCATTTTCTATGGCTGTGACTTTGAGCTAATCATTTAATTTCCCTTGACCTCAGTTTTCTCATCTATAAAATGAAGGTATTGGATTACAGTAAATGGCTTTGGAGGTCTCTTGAGATTTATGATCCTATGACATACAATCTTATGGTCTATAAATCTGTGGGTTCATGCATAGGTTCCCAAAGTGGGTAATACAGCCCCCTAGGGGTGCTGGAATGATCCAGTTTTCTTATTTGCAGATGGGGGTCATTGAATAAAAATAAGGGGGCAGAGGAAGCATAAGGAAAGAAGAGAAAAGAAGAAAATTTTGAAGAACTGTTCATATATGCTTCATTTGCTGTGTTACAGAGTTAAAGTCGTAGTGATCACATTATTTTCCAGATATAACTGATCAATGGTCAAGTCTGCTGACAGGTCTTAGCAAGCAAGTGTTGGCATACAAGCATGTTGTGTGTTGTCAGGAAGTCCAGCCTGCATTGGCAGGAATGTGTAATGACTTGTTTACAA
This sequence comes from Pseudochirops corinnae, assembly GCA_028646515.1. Classification (NCBI taxonomy): domain Eukaryota; kingdom Metazoa; phylum Chordata; class Mammalia; order Diprotodontia; family Pseudocheiridae; genus Pseudochirops; species Pseudochirops corinnae. The sequence continues at coordinate 300,334,561 of CM053586.1, read as the reverse complement.
CACAATACTATATGATTACATGACACAATATTGCATCATCAAAATTTCAATGCAGAAAAAAACCACAAATTTACAATAAATTATTAAATTTAAGATATATAATTTAAAATACATACATATATATCTAAATATATATATAATATTTTTTGAAATCATGCACATTTCACAAATACCACTGAAGGGTTAAAGAAAGTAGATTTCCAGGGGGGCTTTGAGTAATTTTTTTTTTAAAGGGGATAATAGGCCAAATAAGTTTGAGAACCTCTGTTATAGCTTCACAACCCATTAATTACAGAATTCAGAGCTGAAAACAGAGGAAGAGTCTGAAGCCTATCAAAGTGAAGTGATTGGTCCAAGGTCACACAGTGGCAGAGAGGTTGGGAGAGAAAGGTCTTGACTCCCAGTCACTATTCTTCCCACTATACCAGTCTTAGCAAAATGCTAATTAACTATAAGGAAAAAGACCAGACTTGTGATTTCTCCAATGTAGGGAACTTTTTGATAAAGAAATTTTCTCTACCCATGTAGGTTAGCACCTTCTCTGAAACTTCTAGTCTTTAGAGTATTTCCCAGAGCCCTGGGAAGTTAAATGATTTGCCCAGGATCACACAGCTAGTATATGTGAAAGGTGGAACTTGAACCAAGGGTGTACTAATAAATGTTTAACAACTGGCTCTACTCTCCAGAAGAAATGTATGCATGACATATTTTTAAATTTAATCTGAATTATTAACATGCTTTCTATCACTATCTTAAGTCTAGATAATCAACGAAATCATAAATCAAGCCCTGATTTTCACTGTTTGCCAAGGTGTGATTGCTCATATTGAAAACATGTCAGCTCTAGTAAGCTAATTCAATTTGGCTCTAGCACATATCTGACTTGAACCCAGGTCTTTCTGGTTCAGAGACTGGCCCTCTAGCCTTTATACTGTACTCTCTGATGGAAGACAAAAAAGGATTCAGAATTGGTACCAGGGCCAAGCTCAGGTGAAATTGTTAAATAGGCAGTTAATTTAGGGCATGGAGAAGGAGTCTCTTTCCTCTTGCCATTTCCCCCTGCTCCAGATTTCTTATGTTGCTTGCTGCAGGATGAGAAATGTCTCCTGCTCCAAAATTATCCCCTCCTTTTCTCTCTTTTTACAGACATTGCAGATGGACATGAATGTGGGTCTGGAATTGAATAAAGGATGGAAATTGGGCTAGATTGCATTTGGAAAAGTATACTGCACTTTTAATTATCTCCAGCTGCTCCCTGCAGTAAAAAGCCCATCTTTTTAACACCAATATTCTGCCAATGATGTTATATGGCTGCAAATCATGGGACAATGTGATCTCGGAAAAATCCCAACTGGGGGCCATGGAAGGCGAATATAAGTAGATGATAGTACTAATAAGAGAAGAGATAGCATCAAAGGATATACTAAAGGGATAACTAAAAAGGGAGGTTAGTTGACCACCTAAGTACAACAGGAAACTTTCACATATTTTAAAAACTAAGTGTTTTGGGCAAATGTGGGGTATATGTAAGCTGGACAAGAATGACATAGGGGAAGGCATGGATGAATTGCAATCTGTATTGGAGAAGAGAATTCCACAAACATTAGATCATAGATTCAAGTATCCTGCTCCATCAGAACTTTTATTTCTTTGTACAGTGAACTTAACTGGTTATTGGGTGGGTCATGTAATGGAAACAGTACTGAATTTAGAATTAGAAGAGTTGGGTACCAGTTTGTGACCTTGAGCAAGTCACTGAACCTCTCTGAGACTCAGTTTCCTCATCTCTGAATTGTTTCTTTTAAGGTTGTGACAGGTCAATTTTAGGTAGTCACATGAACCAAAGTCTTTGTATGATGGAAGGTGTGGCAAATTTTAGAAGACCCAGAGTAAAAAGACCAGCAATTTCAATAGCTTCTGCTTCAAAAAATGGAGACCAACCATAAATTATTAGTTTGGTGTACTGGAAAAAGCACTGGTATTGAATCAGAAGACTTGGGTTCAAATGATCAATGCTTCTCTTACTTTCTTCTCATTTGCTTCTCAATCCCTTGTAATTTGGCTTATGACATCTTTACTCAACCAAAACTGCTTTTTTCAAAGTTACCAATGATCACTTAATTTCCAAATCTAGTGCTTTTTCTTAGGCCTCACCTTTCTCCAATTTTCTGTAGCACTGTTGTTAAGGGTAATGGGAATTTGAAGATCTTCCCTGAACCCTAATAGGGTGAATGTAACCACATGATACCTATGGTGAAAGGAGTTTTCTGAAGGGTGGAGCAGAGCCAACAGGAAGCTGGGAGCCAAGGCAGTTAGACGGTGGGAGAGAGAGGACACACCAAGGGAAACAGCTAGGCTTGTGAGTGTTGGTTTCTGGGAAGGCTAAAGGATGGTGTGACTCTCTGCTGCATTGTGGTGTTTTGACTTCTATGTTGCTATAATGGATTCATTTTTCCTGGTGATGGGATTTAGTTTTCTGGTGTCTGGATAAACATTTTCATTCTGTCTTCTATATGGAGAGTCTATTATATTTTGCAACTGAGAATGATGCCGGCATATTTACAGTCGCCATCAGCACTGTGAATATTGAGTTGGTGCTACAACTGTTGATAACACCAGCCTTCTGAAAACTTTCTCCTCTTTATATTTTTGTGAAACTACTCTCTCTTGATTTTCCTTCTCCCAATCCTATCTCTCTTTATCTGTCTCTTTTTGTGGATCCCCATCTATGTCCATCCCCCTAAATGTGGCTGTACCCAAAGGCTCTATTGTGGACTTCCTTCTTTTCTCTCTCCACACTCACTTTCTTAGTGATCTTACTAACTCTCATGGGTTAGTCAGTGGTTCTCAACCTGTGGGTCGCGACCCCTTTGGGGGTCAAACGACCCTTTCACAGGGCTCACCTAAGGCCATCGGAAAACACATATTTCCGATGGTCTTAGGAACCGAGACACTACTCCTCTATCTGTCTCCAGGAGGGTCCACTCACATGCAGATACACCCACATATGAATATTAAAGGATCACAGCATTAGGAAGAATGAGAACCACTGGGTTAGATGATCAGTTCTATCATTCACTCTTTCAGCCTACACAGATGACTTCAAGATCCATATATATAGATCTCTATTGAACTTCAGGCCTACCTTCCTAATAATCTATTGGACATTTTCAATTGGATGTCCCAGAGGCATCTCAAACTCAACATGTCCAAAGTAAAACTTATATTTTCCCTAAAACACTCCCTTTTTCTAAACTTCCTGATTTCTGTTGAGGACACCATCATCCTTCCAATTAACCAGATTTATGATCTCAGTCATCCTCAACTCCTCAACACCCTTCACTCCCCATTCCCTATGTCCAATAACTTTCCAAGTCTTGTTGATCCTACCTCCACAACAACTTTCATATCTGACAGCTAGTTGATACAGACTGATGAATAGAAACATGGGTCTGGAGTCAGGAAGACTTGAGTTGAAGTACAGCTTTAGACATTTACTAGCTGTGTGAACCTGGACAAGTCATTTAACCTTTATCTGCCTCAGTTTCCTCAAGTGTGAAATAAGAATAATAATGGTACCTATCCTGCAAGGTTGTCATGAAGATCAGATGAGATATTTTAGTTCTCAGTACTAGAAATATGCCTGGCACATAGGAGACGCTATGTTTGTTTGTTTGTTCTCCTCCCCTTCTCTCACTTCCTATTCTTTTGGCCTCCACCAGACTTCAGGTGTCTATCACCTCTGTAGGCAGAACTACTACCATAGCCTAATGGTTCTCCCTCCTTCATCTCTTCCATCTCCAATCTATCCTCCACATGGCTACCAAAGTGATATTCCTTAAACAATATCAGACTTGCTCAACAAATTCCAGTGACTTTCTACTATCCCTGCAAACTCCTCTGTTCGGCACTTAAAGCCCTTAGCAATCTGTCTCCCACCTACCTTTTCAGGTTTATTACACATTACTCCCCATTATGCATTCTGTGGTCAAGCCAGAGTGGCGTCCAGGGGTTCTTCAAATATAACACTGCATCTACCATCTTTTTGACTTTGCCCAGGCTATTTCCCATGTCTAGAATGCAGTCTGTGCCCACCTCTACCTCTTAGAATCCCTAGCTTACTCCAAAGCTCAACTCAAGTACCACTTCCTCTATAGGTGATCCTCCTCTCTCATTCCCCCCACTTTCCAGTGCCTCTCCTAATTATCTAATATTTACTTTGTATATGTAAGGTATATTTATGGATGCAGTTTTGTTGTTGAAAGAGACAAGGAAAGAACATTTGTGTAAAAAAAAACAGATAAAATCAACTTGTGAAGAAACACAGCTTCTCAGGTAAAATGCTTGAGAAAAACAGCTTGTTCTGAGGACTGTATAGAGAACTGTTCCTCAGATGAATGTACTGAAAGCAGAGCAATGAGCGGGATACTAATGGCTACATGGAATTGTGATTCATTAGCCTATGTATGCATGATTGTTTTTAGAGATTTGTACTTTATAGTAGACAAGATTTTGGGGGGGAGGGGATTTGTAGTTTATAACATAACAAAACTGTAAATTAAACTAAATAACTGCTTGGGGGAGTAAAGGGAGATCATTTATAAAACCACTGGATTCATACTTGACTTAAAAGAAGATTTCTCATCATACATTTGAGTCACTGACCATCAGGAAGCTCAGATTTGAAGCTTTGGAAGATATATTTGCAGGAGAAGAAGCTATAAGAGGAGATAGAAGAAGTGAAAGAGTATGCTGAGCTCAAGAGTCTCAAAAGCTGGGGACAGATTTATAAGAAAAACTGCATACAAGAGACAGAATATAGAACTTGACAGTAACTGAGCTGATAGAAAGATTTTCCATACAGCTGCTCTGCTGGGAGTCCATTGATTAGAAAAGAGTTATTACTTTAACTGGCTGGAGAAAGACTGGCTAAGGTAAGAGAGTTCTCCAGTTACTATGCTGATTAGAAAAGAGCTGAACCATGCTGCTGTGTTTAATACTTATTGTTTCCTAGCACCAACTATAGCCTGGTTGCTCTCTGTTGCTCTCTCTGGTTTGAAAGGGGGAAAGACAGAATTTGCATTTGCTTTGCTATGAAAAAAGGTTTGACTGAGCCTAAGCAAAGCAGATTGTTACTGTTGTTGTTCAGTTGTTTTCAGTCATGTCTAACTCTTAGTGATCCCATTTAGAGTTTTCATGGCAAAGACACTGGAGTGATTTGCCAGTTCCTTCTCCAGCTTATTTTATAGAAGAGGACACTGAGCCAAACAGGGTGAAGTGACTTGTCCAGGGTCACACAACTAGTAAGTATCTGAGGCTAGATTTGAACTCAGGAAGATGAATCTTCCTGACTCTAGGCCTTGCACTTTGTCTGTGCCACCTAGCTGCCATATGTACCCAGAGGCAGGACTTAACTTCAGGTGTCCCTGGCTACTTCAAGGTTTCTTCTCTAATCACTAAGCTGCCTTTCTCTAGGATTCAGAGATGTAAAAATACAAATTCTAGATGAAACTTTCTGATGCTTGTACTACTACATCAAAGTGTTACTGTTCCGTCCTTAATAAGGAAAGAGAAGAGAACCCTAAAACATAAAATCCATGTATTGGAAAGGTGACACTGAACAAGCCCATCCACCCTTCATTTACAACTTTTAACAACCATATGTTGCATAGCAAGTGCTGACTGGCATAGAGAGAGAGCTCATTCCTCACTGGGAGCTTCCATCTTTGATAAAATCATAGAGACTGTCCATCAAAACAAAAATAAAACCCATCCAAAATCAGAATCCTGGAAAAAATCTTGAAATTAAAAGAGCTGTACAACAAAAGTGGACACTTTTTCCCATATTCCCATGGTGTAAACAATGAATAAATTTCTTTTTTTTCTTTTTCTTCCTTCCATCCTTCTTTCCTTTCTTTCTTCTCTCCATCTTTTCCTTTATTTCTTTAAAAAATGGAAGTTCATGACTAATTAATGCTCAATATTAACATAGGAATTTGATCAAAAGTATATTTCAAGCCACAAGAGTGACTCTTTGCAGAAGCCTAGTCTTCAAAATTACTGCTTTCTATCCCTTATTATTTTCTCAATATAACGACTGAATCAGAGGTCTCTGTATAAAACTGACAATACTTCCTCAAGGGGGCTGCAGTAGGGAGCACAGCATGTTGGGAGGGGTTCCACCAGCTGGAATGGAAACTAATGACTACATTGGGATTGGGGGATTGACTCATGATCTCTTATTTTTAACAGCTGTTCTCATTTCCAACCAAAGGAGAGAGAGATGGAAGAAAACATTGGTACTGTACTTGGATGGAGTAAGTGTGGCCAGTCACTGGATTTGGAGAACATAGTTTTAAATTCCTCCAGCCCATGAAGGGAGCATAACTTTATTTATCCCTTCCACTCAACCTCAAAAATTAAGGGAGGTGACTGAAATTCCGTCCGGGTTACTTGTGGCCATAACAAAGCATACAATAACATTCTTATTGAGGTGGTCATTTAAAAAACATATCTTTTTCATATTTAACTGAAGAAATGGTTGGGAGGAAAATGTGGAAGAAGAATAAAAGAGAAGGAAAGGGAGAGTGATCAAAAGAAGGTTAGAGAAGTAGTAATAATGGTCCAGGGAGGGGAAGACTAAACACGCTCAGACTGAAAGTATTAGTAACCAAATTTACCATGACAGAAAATTATAGCAATTCATCACTGGCAGCAAAGCCTAATAAAATTCAGTTTACTCTTCGTGACCTGACTGACTCTTTACTATCAGAACTAATTCAAACTCTATCTCACCTATTCCATCCACAACATGGAAAATTAGTTCCCAAATGAATTCATCATAAAGTGTTCTCTTTATTTTTTAAAAATATAGGCTCTTAAATAAGGAAAAAGCACAGGTTTCCTTCATGAAAAGATAAAAATCACCACCTTTATTCTCTCTCTGTCCCTCAGTTGTTTGCTAAAGAGCACTGAACTTTTTTCAGAAGGTACAGGTGTCTCTGAGAAAAATTGATATCAAATAACAAGGGTGACAAGCTAATTAACTTCCTGCTCTAGTTCTTTAGCTAAACCCCATGGAAAATAGGGAGCTAAGACATGTTAATTATCTTCTTTACTCTTACCCATAAGCAAACTAAGAATCCAATTCATCTCAGTCCCAGCAGCTTCAATATTAGCTACCTTGAAAGGTTCACTTTAGATTGCAAGGTCTCAGTTAGAAATTGTGTCTATAGCTTCCTTAGAAAGGAAGGGAATTGCTTTCTTCACCCACAACACTTGACCTGAACAACTCTGAATATCATTGCTCCATTTTAGAATTTTCTGGGGGAAACAGTAGGGATAGGGAAGCAGAATCAAGCCAAGCATTTTGGTGGCATGGTAAGAACTGACCCTGGAGTCAGAAGAAGACCTAAATTCAAATCCAATCTCATTTACTAGCTATGTGACCCTGGGCAAGTCACTTAACCTCTGTTTATCTCAGTTTCATCAACTCTAAAATGGAGATAACAGTAGCTACCTCTCAGGATTGTTGTGAGGATCAAATAAGACAATATTTGTAAAGTGCTTAGCACAGTGCCTGGCACAGAATAGGAATTATATAAATGTTTGTTCCTTTCCCTTCCCCCTCCCAAACCACTAAACCACAAATCTAAGTGTTATATTATATCCTACTCAATGTGGTACAGTGAATGTATCTTCCAGATTTTCCCAGTTTTAAATATTCTGTCATTTTTCCTCTGCAAGCTATCAAAATGCTCTGGAAATTCTAAAGTTTTTTGCAAAAAAATAATTGAATGAGTATGTAAGCATAACAGTAAATCCATAAGCATTACATTAAGAAATATACATGTCATAGAATATTTGCAGTCATAAAAATGGTGCTGGTAATTTTGGTTTCTGGTTGAATAATCCTGCCTAAGTTTTATCTACTAACGGAGAATAGAGCCAACCAGTGTTGTTGATTGGAGGTAATTAACAGAACAGGGGAAAAGAACACTACTGAGGAAAGGGGGAATGTTCAAGATGGAAGAAAGCTCACCAAAAAAATCATATGAGGCTAAACCAGGTCCATAACATAACCAAGCCTAGTGGCTAAGAAAGAGACTGGAAAGGACTTCAGAGCAAGAAGATGAAGCCAGGGACATCCACAGAGAGTTAGGATGACTACACAATGAAGGAGGAGGTTATAGTAGGTACCACTGAGGTTATATTTAGTTTGTTTCATATAACTTTGCTAACCAAAACAGAATTCTTGTATAGAAGTGTCAAGCTAACTCCACATGACTGTTGCCCCTACTGCATTGTCACTGTATTGGATGACCTGCCCAGGAAATTGTGATAGGAAAGCAAAGTTGTCTGCCACATGAGGTGATGAAGGTCAGCATTTCTAGGGATTGTTATACTTTGTCACTTTGCCTGTAATCTGAAGCTTTTTGAAGCATATTCCATCTGTCCTGATTTGGAATCTGGAAAATAAGATTATTGCTGTAAGTGTACACCAAAAACTGATTGAGAAATGCTCTCTCAGAAAGATGGTCCCTGAATTTTTTCTGCCAATGACTTCTTTTGATATCAGATTAAAATTCTGAAAGTCCCCCCATAGCTATCATTGCTTCACTTTTGCTAAAAGTTCTAGATACGCTCTTAACTTCCAACTTTCATAGGAGGCAGTATGGTATATGGGAATGGGTTTGAAGTCAAAAGATGCAGGACTGGGTCAGGGCTCTTCTTTTAGTATGTGACCTTGGTCTTATGCCTTAGCCTAAATTCCATTTTCCTTATCAGAGAGATGGAGATAAAACACACCTATTTCACATATTTGTTGTAAAACTCAATTGAGATGATGAATGTGAAAGTATTTTATGAACCATGAAGTACTAACTGTAAGTTATGTTTGTTCTCATTATACATTGGCCAAGAGCAGAATTCATATTATCATGTCTTTAGAGCAGTGGTTCTCAACCTTCCTAATGCTGCCACCCTTTAACACTCATATGTGGGCATATCTGCATGTGGGCGGACCTGCCTAGAGATGAATAGAGGAGCAGGGTCTCGGTTCCTAAGACCATCGGAAATATGTGTTTTCCGATAGTCTTAGGAGACCCCTGTGACCCCTGTGAAAGGGTTGTTCAACCCCCAAAGGGGTCAAGACCCACAGGTTGAAAACCGCTGCTTTAGAGGGAGGGGGCACCTGAAACTTGTGTTGTGTATGATTCTTATGTATAATATATATATAATCCATATCTATATATATATATCTTATATGGTACATACATTTAATATATAATAATCCTTATATAATATAATACATACATATACATACACGTATATATATACACACACACACACACACACACACACACATACATATGTATACGTATATTCCTTATACTAGTCGGGAAGATTCAAGTAGCCTGCTGATGGAGGTCCTGATAAATGAGCAATGAAAAGGCGGGGAGGAAGAAGGACTATCTTTGTTCCTCTACTCCCATCAAAGAATTGGGTTATAAAATGAAATGAGATGTCTTCAAAAGCATTTAAAAAATACTGTGCAAATTCAGTCCAGTTCTATGAGATCAACAAGATAAGGAAATCCCAGTATGGAAACTCCACTAATCATCATGGTCGACTCCTCTTAAATTGGAATCATCTGGGACACTAAGAGGTCAAGCCCATCAAGTAGTCAAACAATAAGTATTTATTAAGTGCTAACTCTGTGCCAGGCGCTTAGCCCAGAGGAGCTCCCAGCCCTCAAGGAGCTCCCATTCTAAGGGGGAGAGCAGAGGAGATGCAAAGGACTTTAACTACTGACTAAGTACCAAATTTCTGTCAACCTTTCTCATTTCCTTGTTGGATTCTTGAAGGATACCCTTCTGTAATTCTGGTGGCAATAACCTACCTGCTCCTGATTTACCATCATAAACCCCTCTATTTCCATTAACAAATCTGCATGACTCAAGCATCTGTTATTATTATTTTGACCTTTCCTTTCACTTTGAGAAGTTATGGACATTTCCCACTGGACTCTTTCCCCTACTCTCGGTGGGTTTGTTAATAACCTACACATATATTCCTTCTAGAATTTGTTCAATACTTTATGTGCGTTAATAGTCCACACCCCAGTCCAGTCCACTCTGCAAAGGTCCTCTGATCCTGAAGATATCCACTTGAACTATACAGACTAATTAACCCAGACTTAATGAAACAGTTCCTTAGGGTTCAAAGCTTTTGTAACAGCTTGCTAATTAAAGTCAAGATTTCAGAGCAGCTCTACTGGAATCTACTCAGCTGTTTTGTGAAAGAGCAAGAGAAAATGCTCTGGGTTTGTTGTTATTATTATTGTTGAATATGTATCTCACAAAACAAAGTGACTGGACATGTGCAACACAAACAGGGCCTTTGGGAGGGAGCTAGTTAATATGATTTTTTGAGACGCATTCTACAATTATTTTCCCATGAATTTCTTTCTCCTTCAAACTGTCCAGAAGTCTTAAGAAAAGAACTATTTCTTTGTTTTCTTATCTGTAAATCAAAGGGGTTAGGTAATCTAGTTTAATTCTAAGGTTCCCCCTTGCTCTCGCATTCTAAGTCTATGATTCTTTAATTCACATGTTTGAGCTATTGAAAATGTTAGCGTAACTTCTGACCCAAACTATTTTGGCCTTTCCCTTCCGAATTATGGACCCAGAAAAGTGATGAGTCAGTTCAAGCACAGTTTTTCCTACAGACTGTGATTAACAGAACACTCAAAAGGTCTAAAAAAGTAATTTAGTATCATAGACATTGCAAACTGAAATGTAACATAGAGATTTGTTGGTTTTAGCTTACATATGAAATTTCATCCGTATAAGGAACTCTCAGCGTGGAAACTCCTCTCACTGATGCAGAGCTGCAACTCATCTATAACTTGTAGTCTTAGAGCCTAAGGCACTCTGACATTAACTGGTCTGCCCATGATCACACAACCAAAAATATTAGAGGCAAGATGTGAATATAGGCCTTCTAGATTCCATGACTGGTCCTCTATCCCAGTAGACTTCAAAGTGAGAGCTACAATATTACCCCAAGGGGGCCATGGTGTAACCCAAAGGGGTAACCAATCAGAGTAAGAAGATGAATTACATTCTACCCCCACTTCCATAATTGTCAATTGTGGAGTACCTCTTCAATAAAACTATATCATCCTCTTTACTCATGAACAAGAACCACTACCCAACTCTGCCCAGTCACCACCACAGTTGGCCTGCTATGGATGTATGAACTCTCGACCTTCCTTCTTCAGCACTAAAAACCAGTCTCTTTGGGTGTTTATAACCTGACTCCAACCTGGTACTATCACCAATAGCTAATCAATAAATCCAATAAAACTAAGATTAAAAGGCAGACAACTAGGGAAAAAATTCTTTGCAGTAGGTTTTTCTGAAGGCCTCATTTCCAAGACAGATAAGGAAGTATTTCAGATTTTTTAAGAATAAGAGCCATTCCCCAATTGAAAAATGGTCTAATATATGACCATATGGGAAAAAATGCTCCAAGTCACTACTAATTAGAGAAAGGCAAATTAAAACAATTCTGAGATTCTACTTCACACCCATTGGCAAAGATGACCAAAAAAAGAAAATCATAAATGTTACAGAGACTATGGGAAAGTAGGCAAATTGATGTATTGTTGGTGGACCTGTGAATGGATTCAACCGTTCTGGAAAACAATTTGAAAGTATACCCCTGAAAAATTACTAAATAGTACATGCATTTCAACTCAGATATACTACTGCTGAGCCTCTACCCAAAAGAGATCAGAGACATAGGAAAAGGTCCTATATATACAAAAATATTTATAGCATTTCTGTTTTTTCCTAGTGGCAAAAAACTAGAAACCTAAGGGATACCTGTCATTTGAGAATTGGATGAATAAGCCATGGAATGTAAATGTGATGAAATACTGTTGTGCTGTAAAAAAAAGAAAGAAAGAAGGAAAGGAAGAAAATAGATGATTTTTAAAAGACATGAAAAGAACTCTATGAACAGATGCAGTCAGAACAATTTATACCATAACATCAATATTATAAAAATGAATAATTCTGAAAGTATTTATAAACTGAGAAAGGATGAAATGAACAGAACCAAGAGAATAATTTATATAATAATAACATCATAAAGACAAACAACTTTGAAAGCAACGAGATCACGGCCATCTGTGGTTTCAGAGAACTGACGATGAAATGTTATCCATGACAGAGAAGTAATGGATTTAGGGGGCAGGATGAGATACATGGATTTTTATATATAGTCAATGAGGGAACTTGTTTTGATGACTCTGTGCATATTTGTTACAAGTAAGTTATTTTTGTTTTCTCTTTTTTTTCCCCCAATGTGATGGGAGTGGGTAGAAGGGAGAGAAAATAGATTTCTGTTCATTTAAAAATATTTTTAAAAATAGAGAGGTTGGAGGAGAGCCACAGATGTGAAATGGTGCATGCATTTTCAGCTGAGGTCCCTGTATTGTTCTTTTTACTTAACTGTTTTACTTTGTTATAAGAGAACTCCCATGGAGTTGGGATCTGGAATGTGGAAATGTTGGTCATGGAAAAACATCAATAAAACTTATTTTTAAAGTACAGAAAAGTATACATAATGGGGATTTGCAGTCTGGTATTGCAATCCTCTTTTTTCCTCTTCTCTTATATAACTGCAAATGCTTTTGTTTAGGGGGGTTAGATTTATTGATATTTACCATATTAGAAATTAAAATATTATAGCACTATTTTGAAAACAGTTTTAACCTCATAGACTCCCTGAAAGGGTCTTTTTGGGGATCCCCAGACCACAATTTGAGAATTGCTGAACTAGATAATTGCCAAGGTCATTTACAGTTCTAAAGTCTATGCACTTTGCCATTTAGTCCTAGAAGCAATAAGGCATAGGACAAGGTGAGAGAAGCAATGTGGTTTAATGGTGAGAGAGCCAGTCTTTTTAATTTTTTTTTGCTTTTTGCAGAGGGAAGTCAGGGCAATTGGAGTAACGTGGCTTGCCCAAGGTCACACAGCTAGTAACTGTTAAGTGTCTGAGGCTGGATTTGAATTCTGGTCCTCCTGATTCCAGAGTCAGTGGTCTATTCACTGCGCCACCTAGCCACCCCGAGAAAGCCAGGAAGACATAGGTTCAAATTCCACTTCTGATGTATCTCTTGGTAATCCTGGGCAAGTCCCTTAACCTCTGAATGCTCTAGGCAACTCTAAAACTGTAAGTTGCAGAGAAGGTGGAGACCAGCATTGGCAGGAGGAGTTCCATCACCTGGGAATTCCCTGAACCAGTGAGATCAGAATTCCTGTTCTCACTCATATCCCTATAAGACAATAATTATAGCTGCCATTTACATAATGCTTGAAGGCCTGAAAAGAGTTTTGTGGATCTTATCTCATTTGAAGGTGAGACGCCAGAGAGGGAGGAAAAGGACAAACATTTATTAAGCACCTACTACATACAGGCACTATGTGAAGCACTTAGTGAATATTGTCTCACCGTTCCTCTCAACAACCCAGTGAGGCGGGTGCTATTATGATCCCCATTTTATAGCTGAAGAAACTGAGTAAGGCAGAGGTTGTGACTTGTCCATAGCCACACAGCTACTAAGTGTCTGAGACTGGATTTGAACTCGGGTCTTCATAATGCCAGGACAAGTACCCACAAGACCGCATAGTAGAGTGTAAAAGTGTAATGGATCTGAAATCAGCAGACCTGGGTTCATCTCAAGGCTCTGTAACTTACTACCTGCACGACTTGATGAAATTATTTAACCTCTCTAAGTCTCAGTTTCCTCATCTGTAAAATGAAGGGTTGGACGTATTCAGCTCTAAAGTTTATAATCCTCGGATCTTTGCTATTTGTTTCAAGTCAGTCAAGTAGCATTTATTAAATGCCTGCTATGGGTCAGACACTGTGCTGGGTATAGGGACAGAGGCTGCATAGTACAGTGAAAAAACCCACTATATTTGGAATCAGAACACCTGGGTTCCAATGCTAACTTTGCCACATATTACTTGCCCATCTTGGGTCAGGTCATTTAATCTCTGAATCCCAGTTTCCTTATCTTTAAAATGAAAGTGTTAGAGTAAATAATATTTAAGGTCTTTTCCAGCCCCAAATCTATGAGCCTGTGCTCATATAAACTGTCTAAGAACATGCTTTCTCTGTCTGCCTTCATTTCCTCATCCAAACTCATTCTCCCACAGCTGCATGGAAAACTCATGTTTGGGGGAGATGAGTTAAATAGCTTTCAGGAGAAGGAAAACTCCTTCAGTTCCCACAGGGATATTCACTGGTGAGAACAGCCAAAGAGAAATCATTTCCCCTTCCATACAGATTTATAACATGCCCCCATCATCAGAGACTTGCAAAGTTCTATAGCCTACTATATAGTCATTCCAGATCCTGACCCATGTGAGCTTATGGGGGCTCCTTGACTCAACACTGCTTTGGAAGTTGCCATGTTATTTGGCTTTAAGAGGAAACCAAGCCAAGCCTTATTAATTGCTCTGTCCCAGTGATTTGTGGAAGTTATATAACTGCATTACTCACCATGATTCCTAGTGAATCACCTTATTAAGTTACATTTCCAAACAGTTTGTAGGCCTCATGTCCTGTGCCCTTTTCCCTGAGAGAACTGAAATGAGACTGTTGTCCCTGATCTTTTATAATAAGGAAGAATAACAAAGGCTTTGAGATAACCAAGAACCTTGATCCTGAGCAGCTCAGAGTTGGATCATGAATCCACAAAGAATTCACGAATTTCACCTCATCATTCCCATTTTTATAAGAGGGAGAAACTGAGTCACAGAGCAGTTTAATATACTTATCAAAAATGGATATACTGAGTCAGTTGCTGGGCCAACACTAAAACCCAGGAATCCTCACTCCCAGACCACCAATTTTTCTCTGTGACAGATTTCAAAATAATCCCTTAGGTGTTTAAGAAGAGTTGGGAGGGTTTTAAAATATTTTTTCCTCTGAATTCAGCATGATTTTTAAAAGATTATACATAATTAACCTCTATCTCCCAGTCTTGAATTTTTGATTTATCGAATATATTTTTGATAAATTGCACTTTATCTTTTGAAAACTGTTCCCATTCTTTGACTATTGATCTATTTGCAAGTGACTCTTAATATTACATATTTATGTCTATCAATTTCAAATATTAGACTTTCATCAGAGACATTTCATGAAAACATTTTCCCCCAAATTATAGCTTCTTGTCTTATTCTAGCTATATCAACTTAGGCAAAAAGTTTTCCATTCGAAATAGTGAAAATTGTTTACTGTTTCTTTTTTTGGAAGTTTTGAACATTTATTTGACAACCAGTTAAAGCAATCTCAAGATTCTACAGGTTAAAACACAGGATAAATTAGATCACAGGTGCTCCAATGGAACCCGAATCTCATGACTCATCTCTGTATAAGAATTCCCACTGACTTCTTTTTTTTTATTTTATACTATACTTAAAAAAAAAAACACAGGATACAAAAAAACCCCCACATAAATCATCAGCAATTATATATTACCAACAAAGTCCAGCAGCAAGAGATGTAAAGAGAAATTCTATTTAAAATAGCTGTAGTCAACATAAAATACTTGGGAGTCTACCTGGCCAGACAGACCCAAGGAGTTATACGAGCACAACTATAAACCACTTTTCACACAAAGTCAGATCTAAACAATTGGAAAAATATTAATTGTTTGTGAGTAGGCTGATATATTACATATAATATAATAAAAATGACAGTTCTACCTATGTTAATCTATTTATTCAGTGCTATACCAATCAAAACTATTTGATAGAGCTAGAAAAAATACAACAAAATTCTTCTGGCTAAGGATGTTAAGAGAATCAATGAACAAAATGTGAAAGAAGGTAGTCTATTCCTGCCAAATTTCAAACTGTATAATAAAGCAGTAATTATCAAAACAATCTGGTAGCTAAGAAATGAAGTGGTAGATCAGTGGAACAGATTAGGTACAAATTACAGGAACAAAAACTCATTTTTTGACAAAAACTGCTGGGAAAACTGGAAAATAGTATGACAGAAACTAGACTTGGGCCAGCACCTCACACCATATACCAAGATAAGGTCAAAATGGGTACCTGATTTATAGATAAAGGGTGATACCATAAGCAAATTGAGAGAGCAATAGAATAATTTGTTTGCCAGACTTAAGGATAATGGAAGAGTTCAGGATCAAAGAAAATATAGAGAACGTTACAAAATGTAAAATAATTATGATTAAATAAAATTTAAAAGGTTTTGTACCAAACATAGTCAATGCAAACAAAATTATAAGGAAAACAGAAAACTGGGGGAAAATTTTTGCAACAAGATTCTCTGGTAAAGGTTTCATTTCTCAAATATACAGAGAAATAAGTAAAATTTATAAAAATATGAGTTATTCCCAATTGATAAATGGCCAAAGGATATAAACAGGTACTTTTCAGATAAAAAAAAAAAATCAAAGCTATCTATGGTCATATAAAAAAAATGCTCTAAATCACTATTGATCATAGAAATGCAAATTAAAGCATCTTTGAGGAACCACTGCACACCTAACAAATTGACTAATATGACAGAAAAGGAAAATGTTGGATGTTGGAGGTGATGTGGGAAAACTGGGACACTAATGCACTGTTGATGAAGTTGTGAACTGATCCAATCATTCTGGAAAACAATTTGGAACTATTCCTAAGGAGCTATAAAACTGCCCATGTCCTTTGATCCAGCAATACCACTACTAGGTCTATATACCAAACACATACAGAAAAAAAGGTCTATTTATACTAAAATATTTATAGCAGCTCTTTTTGTGGTGGCTAAGAATTGGACATCAAAAGGATGCCTATCAATTGGAGAATGATTAAAAAAGCTGTGGTATATGATTGTAATGGAATAGTATTGTGTTATAAAAAATGACAAGCAAGATGGTTTCAGAAAAAGCTGGGAAGACTTACATGAACAGATACTGAGTGAAGTGAACAGAACCAGGAGAACATTGTACACAGTAATAGCAATATTGTATGAAGAGCTGTGAATGACTTGACTATTCTCAGTGATACAATGATTCCAAGACAATCCCAAAGGACTAATGATGAAGCCTACTGTCCCCCTCTAGAGAAATAACTGATACTTTTTGAATACAACCTGAAGCATGCTGTTTTTTACTTTTATTTTTTGAGTCTTCTTATACAAGATGACTAATATGGAAATATTTTACATAATTACACACGTATAATCTATATTGGATTGTTTACAATCTCAGGGAAGGGGGGGAGGGAGGGATAGAATTTGGAACTCAAAACTAAATAAAAATGTTAAAAATTAAAAAAAAGAAATAAAACAAGCATTCCATTATGTTTTACGTAATCTTTTCTGTCCCTAGTTTGGTTATGAATTTTCCCCCTAACCGTAATTATAAAATATCTTAAAAATTAAAATTAAAAATTAAAAAAAAATCTTTTATTCTCCTCTGATTTTTTTAATATGATGCAAACTTTTATATTAGATTGCCTGTTCATTTGGAGTTTGTTGTGGGATGTGGTGTAAGATGCTGATCTACTATTATAATGAGGATTGTGAGATTAGGAACTGTGTTTTGGTCTTACTTTGTGTCCCTAGAACTTAATCTATTACCTGGAGCATAGTAAACATTTAATAAATGCTTGTTGACTTGAACTTAAAATTCATGAAGAAACATCATGGCATAGTGGAAAGAGAGCCAGCCAGAGAGCCGGAAAGACCTAAGTTCAAATCCCCTCTATGATATATATCACTAAGCAAATCACTTAAACTCTGCAACTCTCTAAGATTGTAAATTACAGAGAAGGTAGCGATCTGAATTGTTAGGAAGCATTTCTTTGCCTAGAAGTTCCTTATACCAGTCAAGTCTAATTCTAGTTCTTATTTCTACACTTCACATCTATATATACTTTCAGATTTACAAGCAAGATCATTCTTCATTCCCCATCACCTGCACCCTCACAAACAACCTTGTGAGATAGGTAACAGCACAAGTATTATTATTCCCATTTTAAAGATAAGGAAACCAAGACTCAAAGTTAAATGATTTGCCTGTGAATTTTATACAACTGGTAAGTAGTAGAGTTGGTATTCCAAGTCCATTGTTTCTTTTTCCATTCTATTTCCTACTATTGTGGATTGACTAAATGAAGAAGTCACAAGGTGTATAGATGGCACTGTACAAAATATGCCAGTTTCACTATTTATTTGGATGGTTTAAATAAGTTGGGTGGGGAAGTCAGGTATGTTACCTATGACAAAATAGTCTCTTCTCTAAAGAAGGAGAAATCAGAAGGGATGATATCAAATTAACATGTCATACTATTTAGGCCTATTTTAATCGATGCTCCAAGCCAAAATCAATATGGTTGGCATTTTAAAATTCAACATCTCTTAAAATGTTTCTTTTATAGTATAGCAGTAGCAAAATTATTGGTTAGAAAAATTTATAACCAAGTGCTAGTGAAAAAATTACCCTTATTTCCTTGTACATAGGGGAATAAGAATATGGAACCTGGGTACATTTTTTCCAAGCTCTCTCTCTCTATATGTGTGTGTGTGTGTGTGTGTGTGTGTGTGTGTGTGTGTGTGTGTGTGTGTTTTGGTGAGGCAATTGGAGTTCAGTGACTTGCCCACAGTCACTCAGCTAGTAATTTTCAAGTGTCTGAGGTCATATTTGAACTCAGATCCTCCTGACTCCAGGGCTGGTGCTCTATCCACTGTGCTACCTAACTGCCCCCCAAACTATATTTGCTGTCCTAAATTATGCTCTAATGATGGTGAATAGTTAGGCAGAATCTTCTTTTTAAAAAATCACTCAGTCAAACATTCAATCTCATAATAAATCAGCCATCTCTCAAGTGCCTACTATGAATGAAGGATTGTGTATATTAAAGAAAATACATCATAATGCACCATAGCTGTGACAGGCTAGAAGCCAGGAGGTATTGAATCACAGTAGATATTCTTGCTTCTATTCTCTCTCTCTCTCCTCTCTCTCTCTCTCTCTTTCTCTTTCTCTCTCTCTAATTCATACTTCCTGTCATTGATTCTCTTTATGCATAAATAAATCTGTTCAAGTCTGATGAAACATGATGAGTATCAGTACTGGACTTGTAGTAGGGAGACCTGAGTTCAATCCTGCCTTTGACACTTACCAGCTATTTAATCTTAGGCAAATTTTTTAACCTCTTGTCTGCCTCAGTCTCCTCATCTGTAAAATGGGGATAATAATAGCAACTACATCTCAGGGTGGTTGTGAGTATTAAATGAAATAATATTTGGACAGTGTTATGCAAACCTTAAAGTGCTACATATATGATAGCTATGATTATTATTTGAGTAACAGATAAGACCCAAATAGCTGCAAATCATTCCTCAGCACCTGCCTGAGCCTCTCCCTGGCCCTCATAGACAAACCAGGTCATCTTTTGTTTCAGTTTTTATGTAGCCTTAATCATTGAATGGGTATTGTCTCAGACAAACTGAGACCCAAGAAAGATCTTAGCTTAAAAAGGTTGAGGTCACCCACCTCATCTGGGGCCATCTCCAGTCATCATGACCTATGTCTTGCCACTGGACTCAGATGACTCTGGAGGAGAGAGTGAGGCTGATGACTTTGCATGGCTCTGCCTCATTTAAATGAAATTCACTTGCAAGTCAAGACATCACCCTCCTGATGTCATTAGTCCTCTTCTAGAATGAAGGATGAACAACAACAACAAGACAGGCAGCTACAAAGGACAAAGATAATAGAAACCCTGTGAAAAAACCTGGCTCTAGGATGTAAATGACTGACTACAAATACTCCTACTCTGTCAGTCACAATAAGGCCTCCCCTCTTGCCAACTCATCCTCTTACTATGAATAAATCTTTTCCCTGTTTACAGGCCATCATTTACTGCATATATACCATGTGTTTTATAAAATGGGAAGAATTCAATGGCTTCTCAAGATAAATAGATTCAGAGCAGGAGAAAAGTGTTCTCTTTCTGATCCTGGGATAAGACTCAGTTCTGATATTCAATCAATCAACAAGTATTTATTAAACACCTACTATATGCCAAGCACAGTGCGAAGGCAAAGAAAGGCAAAAAAAAAAAAATAGTCCCTGCCCTCAAGCAGGTCATAGTCTATGCCCATATCTGTAGAGATCTAGAAAGATCATAGAACTCGGGGCCTGAAAGAGATTCCTGGACGTCATTTAGTCCCTTGAGAGTCTACTTTTAGTTACAACTTCTAGGCAACCTTTCCAGAGAGATGAAAATCCTTCTTTGAAAAGGAAGTCATGCAGCCTCTCTCCATACTCCAAGTTTATGTACTATGATCACTGTCTGGAAATATTCTTTTCTCAGAACAAAATCCAGTCTCCCATGTGTTAGGTGAGTCTCCTTTCTTCTCATTTGGGTCCCAGTGGATATGGAAAATGGTTGCTCTTTATAATTGAAGACTTATTAAGTCTTGGACCTGGACCGACTTTATTAGAACCTGGACCTTCTTTTCTTCTCTAGACCAAATAATTTTTATTCCCTTAATTTTAGTTCATAGCTTTCTCTTTCTATGGGAGCTATTGCTATATTCCTTGCACAGAAAGTGCATGGAGCACAAAACTATCTCTTCTCACTCCCCACCTCTGACCAAATCCTGAATTGTTATTGGTGTAGATGATATCCCAAAGTTGTCAGGAAAAAAAAAGACATTAACAATATTCAGAGAGAGAAGTAAAAGAAAACAGAAACCATAACAAAAACTCTTTAGTTTTCTCTTTAAACCGAGAATTCTAACAGTGATCACCATGCAAGGATTTAAAAGCAGTCATACACAATGTGAATGCTGGGGTAGGTTTTCAGTGCAGACCATGGAATTGAGTCAGTCATGTGCCTCCCGTTAACATTGTGGAGAGTTATGTGGCAAACTCTCTGCAGGGAAAAACCCACCACACCGTCTGGATGCAATTTAAGACAAGCATGTGTTTTAATGGGAAGGGAGGGGGAAAGTCCTCCAACAAAATAGCATGGTTGTCCTTCATTTTTGACAACACTTTCACCCATCCCCCTCAAGTGAAGGATTTCAAACGGGGCTTTGTGGAATTTGTCAATGCGACAGCACTGCAACCTTAGAAGAGAAAATCCCTTTCACTTCCTGCTTGGTCCTTTGGGTACACTGGGAGTGCCCTAGTCTTGATATTTATACCTTCCTTCTGGGCTGAGAGCACTTCAGAAGTGGACCGCCATTCATCTAGATGCAGCACTGTGAACACAGGAGGCATTTCCCACGTGAGGAGATAAGAACCAAATAAAACGCATGACAGTGAGTATTTGGTAGATGAAAGATAAAACCAAATCTACTCAATGGAACAAATCACCGGTATTAATCCCCCAAACTTGGAGAGAGTTCCAACCTCTGCATCACGCCCCACCCCATAGCTCCTAAGCAGTTTCACATAATCCTAGGGTGTTATTTTGGCACTACCCACACTTGGAAATGAAAAACCCACTTAACAGGTCACCAAGTAAAAATAAAGGATCAAGTCAAAGCAACTCCCGAGTGAAGTTTTAGTCCTGTTTAAGATCTAACTTACAGAATAATGACCTCATGTAGCTGTCCCATTTCTCTAACATCTGAAGTAGAAATAACTGTCTCTGTAGGTTGGGGAAAATGGGAGGGAGGTAAAGAAGAATGACGTAATTTAACTTAGTACACAGAAATGGCAAAAAGTTCATTTTTTAAAAATTGGTACCTTAAAAAACCCAGTACCAAAAAAACTTTCCCATGTGCCTTATTACAGGAAGTTATCATACTATCAATAAAGTTATTTTTATTTTTAAGCTAAACCTAAACCATAATTCATAATGATGACTTTTTTTAAGCCAAAGAGATGTACATATGTCATCCTGATGAAAGACTATGCATAAGACACAAAACTAGGAAGGGCAGATAAAATAATGGGTGACAGAGGCAAGATCTAAAAAGAATCTCCATGGTCTGGAACAATGGCTTAAGTCTAACCAGTTGAAATTTAATAGGGATAAATATCAAGCTTTACATTTAGGTTAAAAAAAAAATCCACTGACCAAAGTTGGGAGAAGATGTGGCTTAACAGCTTTAATCGTAGTTGACCACAACTTCAATATGAGTCAACAGTGTGACATGGCTACCAAATGAACTGATGTAATCTTAGGCTTCAATAATGGAAATAGAGCATCCAGCATGAGAGGTGACAGTCCCACTGCATTCTGTGTGACTGAGACCATTTCTGGAGTATCATGTACAGTTTAGGGTGACACATTTAAGAAGAACAGTGACAAACTGGAATCTACCCAGGGAAGGAGACCTGATCATGCAAGAAAAGAAACTGGGGATATTTGAATGATGAAGAGAAGTTAAAGGAGACATAATATCTCTCTGCAAATATCTGAAGGGTTTTTGTTATGGAAGAGAAATTCGACATTTTGTCTGCCTCCAGATGGTAAAACCAGTGGGTGGAAATGAAAAGGAAGTAAGTTCTGACTCAACATAAGGAGGAACTTCCTAACAATTAGACCTATCCCAAAATGGAACTAGCTTGTGAGGTAGTGTTCCTCATCACTAAAGGTGTTTAAGCAGAGAATGGATCATCTTTTTTTTTTAAGCTAAATTTAAACCATAACTCATGGCAAAAAATTTTTAAAGTCAGATGCATGAGTTGCATCCCAATGCTGGAAAAGATACATAATTGCCTGGGAGAGGTATCAGAAAAGGGATTTACATATTAGGGTAAGGATTGCACTAAATTACTTCTAAGTTTCCTTCTAAATATTGGGGATAAATGTAGTCCCTTTATTTGTTATTATTAAAATAACATATGCAGTTTCTCAAATAAATATATTTAATGAGGCTTTATGTTCAGAGTGGTATGGTCAGAAAGGCAGTCTCTAAGCCAAGAAGTCGTGGGCTCAACATTTGATTCCAGGTTTACTGGCTATGTAATCCAGACTAAGTTGCTTAAATTCTAGGTACTCTAGACAACTCTCTTAAGATGGTAAATTGCATGGGGCAACTAGGTGGTCCTGGAGTCAGGAGGACCTAAGTTCAAATCTAGGCTCAGACACTTAACACTTACTAGCCATGTGACCTTGGGCAAGTCACTTAAACCCAACTGCCCTGTCTTCCCCCCTCCAAAAAGAAAAAAAAAGATTATAAATTGCACAGAATGTATAGCTCATCATAAGATATATTCAGGACAATTGTATAGTCTAAAAAACCTCTTCCTTCAATAACTAGTCCAAGATCCTGTTTTTAGGGTAATATGTGCCATCATAAGAATTCCTTCTCACTTAACCATTCAATTCAGTTCTCCAAGAAGTTTATAGGGTAAGGAGTTTGGATCTTCAGCAACCAAATGGAAAGGCTGCAATCTGCCACTTTCCATCACAAAGAGGCTATATCAGAGGTAACAAGTTCAAAACAGTGATCAAAAAGCCCCAAGAACTTCACTGTTGAATGTCATCATTTGTTACTAAGGCTGTATTTCCAAAGCTTGATGACTAAAGCAAGTGACACTTCACACATGAAGGCTGACCCCTTGACATCATTTTTTCCCCAAGAGAAACTGTCATTTTAGAGTTCTGGCCCAATTCCAGTTCTTGTCATTATGCTGGAACCACTGAAAGTTTCCAATGTGTTTTCCACTGGAGAAGTAATCCTCCCCCCATCCGCTTCTTTTCCAATTCCTTACTGTTACTTCATGTAGCTTACTCAGAATGATTCCTCAGTGGTACCTTCTAGATCAGTGGTTCTCAATCTTCCTAATGCTGCAACCCCTTTAATACTTGTATGTGGGCATATCTGCATGTGGGCGGATCTGCATGGAGACGGAGCGGTATCTCAGTTCCTAAGACCATTGGAAATATGTGTTTTCCAAAGGTCTTCGGCAACCTCTGTGACCCCTGTGAAAAGGTCGTTCAACCCCCAAAGGGTTTGTGACCCACAGGCTGAGAACCACTGTTCTAGATGGTTGTATTTCAGGGATAGATAAAAATTCCTAACTTTGAAAAGAGTTTCAGGAACCTACAAAAAAAATAGCCTGCTAGGGATGATAGAATACATCTGTCTTACTAGCTATTAAGTATATCAAATAAATGACAGCAATAAAGGTACCTAAAAATCTGGAGAGGTCTTCTATGATACATAAATATCTAATAATCAAGCAGTGTGATATAGTGGGGGAAACATAGGACTATGAATCAGGAAGCACGGGTTCTAGCTCTGGTTATAACATTCACTTATTGTGATACTTTTGGCAAGATGCTGAACCTCTCTTGAGTTTCTCCAGCCATTTCCTCTATGTCCCTGCCTTACTTTCCTCCCTGGTTCCTTCCAGTTCTGGAACCATAATAAAGCCAGCTCTGCCATTGTTCCTGGATAGACTGTATCAGTACACTCTCCTACAACTCTGACCATCTCCCTCTAGCACTAACCATTCTTATAATTTTCAGGATCAAAGTGCTTCTCCCTAACCATCACTCCCTAATGTGCATTGTGTCTCCTCATTAAATATAAGCTCATGGAGGGCAAGGAATGACTTGGCTTCTATATTAGTATATATAGCACTGTGCTTTGCACATAATATGTGCATAATAAATGCTCTTTTCCATTCATTCACTTATTCAGAGGCAGTTTGCTGGTACAGTGGATAGAGCACTATATTTGGAATCAGAAGTTCAAACCCTTATTAGATGTGTGACTCTGAGTAAGTCACTTAATCTGCCTTAGCCTCAGTCTCCTCATCTACAAAATGGTGAAGAATAATAATAGTACCTCACTCTCAGGGTTGTTGCTTGATTAAAATGAAATAATATTTATAAAGTGTTTTCAAACCTTAAAGCTCTATGTCAATGCTATTATCATGATTACCCATGCTGGAGGGGATCCAGTTGTAAGGACACTGACAGAACGATTTACCAGTTACCTAAAGGAAGGCAAGATATCAAAGGCATGGAAAAGTCTCCTTCCTTACAGATAACGATAAAAAGGTGACCCAAGAGAATATCATCATTTACCAACTTATATCCTTACTCTCCAACCTGCTACAAAAGTTTCATAAGAGTCATACATACACAAATTGAGGGCATCCTTGATGGTAGTATTAATAGAGAAAAATTAGGCTTTCAAAAATTGACCACATTGCTTAACTATCTTGTATTTAGCTAAAAAGATGTAGAAACTATAAAATCCCATTGCGGCTACTGTTTGATTATGAAAAGGCAATTTAACTTGTCAGGACAAAATGCCATCTCACAGACTTTTTTTTATAACAAGGTGTCTCCCATCCATATATCAGGATCATTCAAGGTTCCTTGGGAGATATAATAATAGAAATAATCCTATTCAATGAGCTTCTGAATACAAACATCAGATTAGGCATAAAACAGGGAGATATATGCTCACCCAAAATATTGGGATGGAAGAGAACAAGCACGGAGACTAGGTCAAAGACAGACTTCTTTTGGGAGTAGTGAAGTCCTCGATATGCTTCTGATTTGGGGTAATATGGCACTGACAGTATTAACCTCCAAGACATTGCAGAACCCATTGGAAGAGACCTGTGATCACTCTAGGTCGGAGTTTGGACTATCCACCTACACAAGAAAGATCTAGTGGATAAAAAGCATCTTTGTCTAGATTTCAATATGCATATGAATGGGCACCTCATAGAGCCTGTTCAACAGTACATATATTGGAGTCAGACAATGCAAATGAGAGCATGCTGTATTGCTTTCAGGAAATTGCAAAGAAATTTTATTGATCCCAAGTTTCCCATAACAGCAAAAGACTCTTCAATACAATTATCTTATGTGTGTGTCTGTACAATAGTGAGACTCAGAAGTCTACTGCCTCCAAAGAACTAAAAATGAGCATCACACGAAATAAAATGGATAGATGGATGTTGAATGTGAGCAGGTAGCTGTATGAAACCAATGAGGAACTCTAAAGAATAGGAATAAAGGATGTTAAGGAATTATATAGCCTATACAATTATACAATAGTCATGTAGTGAGCGAGGGATTGATTAATAGTTAGTCAGAGTGCCCCATTGATGCCATCATCCTGTTGGGAAAATGTAAGGAAGACATCCAGAATGTCAGATGGACCCCTTGGGGCAAATTTTTGAGAGGACATAGTGTCTCCTAAATGAGAATCATAAAAACTCTTTGGCCCAACTATCCATGCAAGAAAAATTAAGTAGATGGAGAATGCCTATCGTCTAAACTATAATATGCATTTGGATAGTCAAGTCATAGAACTAGTCCAGTCACTATGTATCTTGAACAGACACGAGGAATGGACAATGAATTGCACCCAGAATTGAACAGGTGGTAAAGAATGGGTTAGATTGCCCTTAGGAAATTGAAAAGTTATTTTAATTACCCCAAGTTTCAACATAAAACAAAGGCCTATCTTTTTATTACAGCTTCTCTTCTAGTGTCGAATGTACTGTCTTTGAAAAATGAAAATCAAAGACTATCCAAAAGGCAATGGAGAGATGAAGGAGGCCAGGGGGAGGCTATAGCACATTACAAACAAGAAACAAAAAGAGAAGCAGATACAAGATGTGATCAAAGAAATGTCTGTGCCAAAAAGAAAATGAGCTGGTCACAAACAACGAAAAATCATTTATTAAGTGCTTAGTTTGCGCCAATGTTCTCATATGAAGAGAAACAGAACTTGATGGACAGTCTTGTGTTCCATTGGTAACCTCACAAAGAACTTAAAGGTGAGTGCAGCATGTTGGCTGGACCTTCCATGACCAAGAGGCATATGGATGAGTTGCAATCTGTACTGAAGGGAAGAGGACCCACATCACTGAGAGCACAAATGGAGCAAATCACTTCCTTTCTCTAGGCTTCATTTTCCTTATCTGTAGAATGATAACTAGTCCACGTAAAATGATCTTTAAATTCCCTTACAGTTGTAACAATCTAAGCAAATGATGCCAGTGGCATCTATGAGGAAGCTAAGTGGCCTACTGCTAGATTTGGAGTCTAATGACTTGGAATCAAGAAGACCTGAGTTTGAATACTGCCTCAGGGGAGACTTATTAGCAAGTCACTTAACCTCTCATCTGTAAAATGAGGATAATAATAGCACTTAACTCCTAAGGTTGTTAGAAGGATCAAAAAAGATAACATGTTCCCTAACCACTTTAAGCTGAAACCCTTGCTTCCTTTTTAGCCAGGGACTAAGAGTGATCATATTCCTCAATCATGTCTTTAGTTTGAACTAGGAGGGGTCTCATTTTTTTGTTTTGTTTTTTTTTTTCATTGACTTGTTTATTTACTTTTAGTTGACAAGATTCAGTTCCACAATCCCTTGAGTTTCAAATTTTCTCCCTTCCCTCTTCCCCTCCCCCCCCATGATGGCTTGCAATCAGGTATAGGATCTGCAAATACTTTCACATCATACAATAGTCTGGTTGTATAGAAGGGTTGTAACCAATGGAGTGAACAATGGGAAAAAAGAAAGAAAACCAAACATGAAAAAGAACGATGGATTCCTTCAGTCTCCATTTAAACTTTGGGCTTTCTAGATCTTTCTCTGAATGTAGATATCTCCTTCCATCCTGAGACTTGCAGAGTTGTCTTATACCTGTGCATTGCTGAGAAGAGTCCAGTTTATCAAATTTGGTTGTCACACATACGAAGTGTCTGTGATTGTGTACAAATTTTTCCTGGTTCTGCTCTCCTCACTTACCATCAATTTGTATAAGAGGAGGGGGTCTCATTTGAGCTAGGCTGAGAAATGGGATTTGACACAATGGGGCATCAGTAATATTGGTTTTCAAATAATACTACATAACATTAATTTTCCTCATCCAATAAAGGTTGATTCATTTTCGAGCTCTTGTTTATTGGGAAAAGGGTAACAACCTATGTTGGATAAGTAATAAGAACTTTTATTTTTTTTACTGTCTAAAGTTTTTATTTTGAAAAAAAAATGTATAAATTATCCAAACAAAATAATCCCTCCCACTATAAAAAGATAATATGTTTAAAAGTGCTTTGAACATATCAAAGCACTATATAAATGCTAGCTGTTATGTTATATTATATTGTATTATATGTTATGTTATATTATATTATATATATTATAGTGGGTAGAGAAGAATGGGAGACTAGCCACAAAGGGAATTAGCCAAGTCAACAAGTATTTATTATTATTTTTAAGGAAGGGAAGAAAGGGAGGCAGAAAACAATGCTATAAACCTGGATTCTATTCAAGGCATGACATTTTAACAGCATGTGAGATCCAGATATGTTCACAGCCTAAAGGAGAGACCCAGAACCAGTACAGGAGGGAGGGACTTGTCATGGTTTGAAATTTAATGTTACTCACACAGAACATTTCATATCTGATGTCCAAGATCTCTTCCAATTTTATGTTCCTATGATCCCATGTAACAAGAATTTGGTAACAGATAATAGGGCTGAGAACTGAGTAACATCTAATAGTAAGGAAGGAGATGTAAGCAAGTCTCTATGGATCAGTTTCCTCATCTGTAAAACAAAAATAATGGTATACAGAACACTTACCTCACAGTATTGTTGTGAGGCTCACATGAAAAAACGTTACATATAGTGCTGTGCGAGCTTTAAAGCCATATGTAAAAGTAAGCCATTATTATTATCATTAGAGGTACTGTTACTGTTATCAAAGTTAGGTAGGATTTGAGGTCCCTGGTGTCCCTCATAATGAAAGAAAAGTCATATTTCCTGCCTTAAGAAAGCCCTGGTATTTTCCTTCTGAAGTTTCTATAACAACAAAGCCACAGCACAATAGCCAGGCCTCACGTGGTTTTAAACTGCTAACCACTAACAGACGCATTAGATGAGGTCATTTCCAAACAGGATATAGTTGTTGTATTTAGAGTAACTGCCTTAGAAAACCTTGCAAAGAAGAGCCAACAGGCTTCAGGGATCCGGGTGACAAGGATTCCTTCTCTAGCATCATGCACTTCTATGTAGAAAACCAGACTCATGATTCTTTCCTTTAATTGCTCAGAACGAGTTTCATCCTATGAAACCCCAAGGAAGCATCTGGAACAATGGGCCTGAGGCACTCTACAGCACAGCACAAAAGCCCGTACCCTCTTCAAAAGAAAAGAAAACATTCACAGTGTTTTGGTATCTACAATACCAAAGTATATGACACAAAAAACATAATTATTTTTACATGTATTTAGAGATGAAAACTATTTTGAGCCTCGATGCCTCTATTTAGAAGACTGGGAAGATAACATTTGCACTCTCTACTTTGGATAGAATTGTTGTGAGGATTGTGGGATGACTAGGTGGCGCAGTGAACAGAGTACTGGCCCTGGAGTCAGGAGGACCTGAGTTCAAATCTGACCACTTAGCATAAAAAACTAACCATATGACCTTGGGCAAGTCACTTAACCCCAATTTCCCTATCTTCTCCCTCCACAAAAAAAGCAAAAAAAAAAAACCAATATGAGGATAATAATAGCATAAACTTTTCCTCCAGTTGTGAGGATCAAATAAGATAAGATTTATAAAAATCATCCAGCACATTGCTGGGCACATAGTAGGTACCATATCAATGCTATTCATTATTCTTGTTATTATTATTATTATTATTATTAGTTGTTTTTATCTCCTCTGACACTTCTGCATAGTCTCTGTGTTCTTCTCTTATTGCTGTAATGCCCCTTCAGCAAGAGGGATTAGACTTGTTCTATTTAGCTCTAGAGATCAAAAGTAGGAGAAACTGTAGAAGTACCAAAGAGACCAATTTAGGCTTAATTTGGGCAAAAAAAAACCTTTCTAACAGTTACATGGAGAATGAGCTGCCTCAGGAGGCAGTGAGCTTCCCTCATTGGAGAGCCTGGATGACGTATGTTACAGAGGGGACTCCATTTGGGGAGGTAAGTTGATCCTTTCCAACTCTACAAATTTCTGTGATTCTGATTCTTAAGTTGTAAAGCCTACCATTGGTAGCCAGAACAGAATTAAAGATCTTCCTAAAATTAAGATGAAATGGGTTTACTTGGGATGTAATGGATTCCCCTCACTAGATGTGAGAAGTGTTTCATTTGGACCCCTACTCTATTTCAATCAGTATTAATAAGTTTGACATTTTACATAAATCATAGAGGGATCGATAGGTTCCTATAGTGGGCCTCAAACTTTAATGTAAGTTATGAGGCTCACTTGCAGAGCCACAAGAATGCTGACAACGATATCTCCATCCTGTTTTGCTCAAATTCCACGTCCAAACCCAGAATGGGCGGGGTGC
Organism: Pseudochirops corinnae; assembly: GCA_028646515.1. Taxonomy (NCBI): domain Eukaryota; kingdom Metazoa; phylum Chordata; class Mammalia; order Diprotodontia; family Pseudocheiridae; genus Pseudochirops; species Pseudochirops corinnae. The sequence goes on along the minus strand of CM053586.1, from coordinate 300,304,198 downwards.
CTTGATGCTTTGGAAAGTCCTCCAACTTATTTTTGTACTTGCAGAAAATGTCTTCTTATCTAACATGAGCAGGTGACCATCTTGTGACCATCTTATGACTGCTTAGTCAGTGGAGATGCCCCATACTTCATCCAATCTGTGATCCCCCAGATGATATGTCACTTTTGGCCCTCAAGAGTAAGTTATCTATCACAACTCCAGAAGACTCACGACAGAAAGGGCCATCCATATCCAGAGAAAGAACTACAGAGTCTGAACGCAGATTGAAGCAAACTACTTGCTCTCTCTCTTTAGTTTTTTGTTTTGTTTCATTCCGTCTTTCTTGTTGTTCACTCCATTGGTTATAATCCTTCTTTACAACTTGACTAATGTTTAACGTGAAGGTATTTGTAGAATCTATATCAGATTGCATGCTGCCATGGGTGGGAGGGGGAAAGAATTTGGAACTCAGGAGATTGTGGAACTGAATGTTGTAAACTAAAAGTAAATAAATAAATTTTTAAAAAAAGAATAAGGTCTATCAACCAATGAGATTCTATATGCCTCTTTTGCATATTTTACCCTATAAATACAAGATCCTAGAAGAAGGGGGCACCTCAAATCATGAGGAAGATCTGAGGTCCAGTTCATTAGAGGGGACCATAGACCCTTTTATAAAGTGCTGTTGCCTTGGAGTTCTGCCTCAGTATTTTTTCTTGTAGGCTGGGCAATTTTAATCCCCACAGATATCTTTAAGAAAAGTCTGGTTGACCACTTGTCAGGCATTTTGTTGAAGAGATTTAGTGCAGATACAGGTTAGGCTAGATGACCCTTGGATCCCTTTCAACCCTGAGCTTTTGCAAAGATTTATTTTAGTCAGTGCTTCTCTTTTGAGGTTAATGTGATGAACCTGAGAGAACAGAGATCACAGGGGCCTTATGGTACTCACTCTTCAACAAGCTGGCAGCTACTCAGTACCTTTGAAAAACACAGTGATTCCTCTTACGTGTTTCTAGGCAAAGAAGTTTTAGGCCTGCAGACCTAATGGGCTCAGAGGCAAACATTGTTATCTTCTACCCCACCTCCACTTTTAATATGAGTTTTGAATGCTGACACTTTCCCAGTCTTTCCAGATCTTTCTGGGGGAAGATGAGGCAATCTGCGTCAAGTGACTTGCCCAGGGTCACATAGCTAATAAGTGTCTGAGGATGGATTTTAACTCAGGTCCTCCCAACTCCAGGTCCAGTGTGCCATCCACTGTACCATCTACCTACCCTTTTGAGACCTTTATAGATCTTGATGCATTTTACAAGTGGCATGCCCATTTCTTCGTTTGTGTTTTCTAATCTTAAATCCATGTGGATCCCTTGGCAAACTGCCCAGGCTTCCATCCTATTGTGGCATTCTTATGCCCATCTTTGGTGCATTTCCACATCTCCTGTCATTTTTATATACTGTACACCTGGAACTGTGAGAGGAAATATAAGCAGGTTGAAGTTTAACAGAGGGACAGATTTATGGAATGGGGAAATCTGGCTGGCAAATCTGAATCATTTATGATGGAAAAGGACAAAGTTAAACTATAATGAACAGCAACACCAAAATGCAACATAACCAAATGAAGGGAAACCATGACCCATAGCATACTAATGATTTGTGTGAGACCTGAGAGGCCATTGGACCCAACACTATCATTTACAGATGAGGAAACTGAGGAACAGAGAAGTTAAGGATTTGTCCAGGATCATACAGCCAGTACATGTAAGCAAGGCAGAGACCATGTATGATCTACGTCTCAATCAGAAAAACACCAGTTCTCAAAGCAGAGAAGAATAGTTTAGGCTATCTGGTTCAATCTATACCTGAACAAATGCTCATTTAGTCTTTGCTAGAGATCCTCCTGTGAGAAGGAACTGCCTACATACACATATACACGTGCATGCATGCACATAACACTACACTATATATACATGATGTGTGCATATGTACACACATGTATCTGTGTACATATATGTACACATCTGTGTGATCATACACACGGCAGGTCGCATAATAGTATCCCATCTCAGACACTTACTAGTGGGATCCTGAGCAAGTCCCTTAATCTCAGTCTCAGTTTCCTCATCTGTAAAATGGAGATAACACAGAAATAATAATAATATTAACACTTATCTTATGGGTTATGGTGAGGACCAAATGAGATAACATATTAGAGATCTTTGCAGCCCCTAAGTACCTATGTAAATACTTACAATTAGAGATAGCTGTAATTGACTTTTTTTTTCTTATATCAAGCCTAAATTTCCTTCCTGTCAAATTCCACCCACTGATTCCTATTGTTCCCTCTTGGTCCAAGCTAAATAAAGCTAATCCTTCTTTCACAAGATAGCCCTCCAAAGAGTAGAAGTAAAGAAGGTATGGAAATTAAGGGAATAATAAGGGACTGTTCTTGGGGGTTGTAGGTCAGGAGAAGACTAAAAGTATGTGTGTGTGTGTGTGTGTGTGTGTGTGTGTGTATGTGTATACTGAAGGTGCAGTGGGAAAGGATCCACCCTACTTGTCAACCCATGTGCCATCATTCGTTATTTTTCCTACTTTTCTAGATCAGCAGGTCAGCCATCTTTGTGTCATGATCTCCTTCGGCAGCCTGGCAAAGCCTATAGACACTTTTTCAAAATGTTTTTAAATGTGCATGCATGCGCACATACACACACACACACACACACTCACACACAAAAACAACTCCACATGGAATTACAAAGGAAACGCATTATATTAAAATATAGTTATCAAAATATATTTTAAAAGATGACAGAGTCCAGTCTAAGTACCCCTGCTTTAAATCTAAGGAAAGCTATTGGGGGAGTGATGAGTTAGATGAGGAAGGAACAATATTTCCTCATATTTGTATTTTATCTAGTTTTGTGTTCTTTGGTTCAGAGCCCAGTACCTTAGCTTGGGTCCTGTATCTTGATGAAGAAGCAGTGGGAGATAATAGTTGTCTCATCAAGATTCCTTTGTGACCACACATTGCACAACCTTGGCAAATGCCATGCAACGTTGTAGGAACAATAAAAACCAAAGTGGCCAAATTTTCCTTAATGCAGAAGAATGATTCTCTTGCTCCTTTCCTCCAAAGGCAAAGGCTCCGATGATCATGAAAGGTGAACACAGAAGTGATGGAGTCCACAGTGCCTGGGAAGTAGGAGGTGTTAATAAGTGCTTCTTGAATGAAATGGAATTTACCTAAATTTTTCTTGCAAAAGAAAAAAAAAATCCACCATTTGGATTATAGCAAAGCACATACTATGTCTCTCTGCCACCTTCTTTTTATACTCAAAGAGCACCTTTAACTTTATTAACACTAGGACATTGTCGTTGGGTTGTTTTTAGTCATGTCTGACTCTTCATGACCCTATTTGAGGTTTTCTTGGCAAAGTTACAGGAGTGATTTGCCATTTCCTTCTCCAGTTCATTTTACAGATGAGAAAACTGAAGCAAACAGGGTTGAGTGACTTGCCCAGGGTCACACAGCTAGTAAGTGTCTGAGGCCAGACTTAAAATCATGAAGATAAGTCTTACTGATTCCAAGCCCAGTGCTCTATCCACTGGGCCGTCTAGTTTGTTGCCCCCAGTACTAGGCCACTAGGGGTCAATTTTTAGATATCTGGTTAGCTTTTATAATCTTATTAACACAAGGACATGAATTTCCACGGCAGTGACTCTATTTCTATTTGAGTTTAACACTATTGCATTAGAGGGACCAAAAGTTGGGATTATTTTGATAATGCACATCTCAGAAACTGATACTTTCAATCTTCTGGCATTGTATGATTTTGCTATTCCTTCAAATACATTGGGCAGGATACTTTCTAGTATCTTAGCAAGAGCACAGATGAGAGCGATCTGATGTTTTTTCCCCCAATATGCATGTTTTGAATCTTGAACTTAATTTCTGTGTTTAGTTAAATCAGGCTAAAAGTGACAACGTAAATTTAATACCATTCTGAGTTCAGATCACTGACCACTACAGCCATGAAAGTTTTTGATTTCTGGGAAGCACGGAACTCACCTTTACCCTTTTCTACATTTCATTCTCTCAAATATTTGAAGATAGCAACCATGCTCCATGTGAGTCTTCTCTTCTCCATGTTCAATCTACCCATAAGAGAGGATTTTCCATTCCCTTTAACTTTCTGATTGCCCTTCTCTATATGGATTCTAATTTGTCAGAGTTCCTTGTAAAATATGGTTCTCATAATTTTCCAGATGTCATTGAATCAGCACAAAATGGACAGAGAAGTTATTGCTTTCCACAATCTCAACACTCCAATTCTATTAACATAGCCTAATAACATATTATCTTTTTTTTTTTTTTTTAGTAACCACATTATATGGTTAGGGAATGATAGACGAGCATTCTGTTTCCATTGTCTGTCTTATTTCAAGTCCTGTATACTAATAAATGCACTGTATATATATTTTTGAGTCAGGGAACAAGTGAAGCTTGCTATAATTGCATATTGGAAGGATGTAATCTCCCTATAAATTAGTACAACAAAACTTGAAGGAAGAGATAGAATTTCAAGCACTTCATGGTGACCTAGAAAAACTGTGCTTAATCTTCATTTTGTTAAAATGTATATGTAAATGACCAAAAAGGAGTATAACTGTAGATAATAAGACAATAAGGATACACTTTTATGTACTAAATAATAAAAAAGATGCTGATTGGAATAATTTACATATGTATGTGTATTTAAATAATGAGGTAATATGCCCGATTTCACTCTTAAAGTCAATATGACTTATCTAGCGGCATTCTAGACTATCAGAACTTGACTAATTGGCCAGCAATGGCCCACAGAAGAATTCTTAGAGTGTGGTTTAGAGTGGTGGACTGGGTCTGTGATCCCCTATAGTAGGAAGAGAGGGGAAACTAAAAGGAACGAGAGAAAATAATAAGGAAGATGAAGCCTGAGAAAAGGTCCATAGCAGTGGTTCTCAACCTGTGGGTCGTGACCCCTTTGGGGGTTGAACAGACCCTTTCAGAGGGATCACAGGGGCCACCTAAAACCATGGGAAAACACATATTTCCCATGGTGTTAGGAATCAAGACACAGCTCCTCTATCCGCCTACAGGCGGGTCCGCCCACATGCAGACCCGTCCACATGCAGACACGCCCACATAGGAGTATTAAATAGGTCACTGGCATCAGGAAGGTTGAGAACCACTGGTCTATAGAATTGCTCCTCCCTTTCCCAGTTTATCCTCTTCACCACTGTTAAATTACCTTTTACTTTGTCTGTATCCCCAAGACCCAGAACGACAGAAGAGAGTAGGACTTAATAAATGCCTGTTGGATTGAATTGAGCTGAGAGAGCTGCTGTGATTAATCCAAATAGAGTGGACAGCCCCATAACAATCAAGATAGATTTAACACTCTTTGTTGATATTGCTGGCTGTAGCTTCCAAATATTAGCAAACATCTTCCAGCAGCTTGTTTTCCTTTTCTAATGCCAAGACTCTTTCCACTCCACCATGGTGCCAAAGGAGAGAGTCACTGATCCAGGCATACCTATTTATTCTCAAAAACAGGGATGGGAAAGGACATGAAAATGAGGCGTGGTAATCCTGGGACGATTCCTTTAGAGGAAATCAATATAGCAACAAATGGTATATTAAGATCTAAATCCATGAAAAATACATCCAGCAATTAAATAACTCCAAATAACAATAATTGAAATTTTGTGCCACTTAGTTTCAGTCTCAAGTTCATCATCTCCAGCGTCCAGTTAAAAGTCAAGACGCATTTATTAAGTATTTACTATACAAGGAGGGGGAAAGACAGTTCTTACTCTCCAGGAGCTTACATGAGGGAAAAGATGAAGGTACCTGGTGTGAGGGGTGAAGGACAGGAGGAGTACTATGGAGAAAGTCTGGGAGAATCAGGACTGTAGTCTGAAGAGGAATGAAGATATGTCTGACCTGGGACTCCTCCTTAACATGGAGGTTCTGCGAGAAACCAGACAATCACAGGAAGAAACTTCAGGGCCAAAGGATACTTCCTCTCTGTGAAGTCCAAGGGTAGGATAAGTTTCCAGGGTAAAGAGGTTTCTGGGCCATTATAGAAAAAGTCCAAGACAAAAAGATGTATGATTTAAGAAAAGCTTAAAAAAATGAAAAGTATGAATACAGTAGAGCCAGAGTTCCAATTCAGCCACCAAATATGGATATCAAAATCAGAAGAGAAACCAGAGATGAAAACAGTTTAGTCTACCTTCTCTGCCCAATATCAATGCATTTTACTTAAGTTGGGAATTTTCCTGAATCATCACCTTATGACTCAACTCCACCATGAAAGCTAATCTTCATGTTGCATAAACTTTAGGTTAAAATCTGGCATTTTTAGAAGGTTTTTGCTTTCCTTTATCTTAGATTGGAGATAAAATGTAAGAACACCCAAACTTGAAATTAAAAGAATTGAAATGTTGGGGGTGGAGCCAAGATGGCGGCGTAGCAGCAGCAACATATCGCAGCTCTCACATAGCCATCCCAAAATACCCATAAGATAGGACTGTAAACCAAACCTAGAACTCCAAAACGCACACAAAGATACTTCCCACTAAAGTCAGCTCAGCTACGAGGAACCATATCAGCACTGTGAACTGAAGCCAGGCTGGCCTGAAGCCGTGGCTATGCCCTGGGGGCAGCTGGATGGGAGGAGCGGAGGAGCCTCTCAGGTGAGCAGATTAGCACCAGCTGCGAGTGGGGATTGCGAAACGGGGAGATAAGCAGTCCAGCCAAAAGGCCTCCAGAGCAGAAAAGCAAAAGGCAGAGGTTTTGCACCCGCCTCCGCGTTGTAGCTTCCCGCCCACGGCCTGCAGACGGCAGAGGGACTGAGCGATTGTTCTCAGGCCAAGAGCTCTCGTGTTGAGCAGCCTGGATCTGGATCGCCGTCTTGGGCCTCGTTTCTGGAGTCTTCACTGTTCAGTCAGCCGGAAGTAAATAGGAAGAGTTCCCAGTCTCTTCCTGAGAGCTACGGAAGCCGGGAGGACCCCAGCGATTTGGGACAGAGCTTTTCCTTCTGGAAGCAGAGCCCCACAGAGATTTATAAAAAATTCATGGACTGAACAACCACGAGTAAGAATAAGCATAAGAAACAAAGTAAGAACAGCTCCCAAACCCTAGATTCCTTCTTTGGGGAAAAGAAAGATCATGGGAGAGAGAGGGAGGAGGAGAGCGCAGCCAGAGCGCCCCCACCAGAGGCCTCCAATAAACATGAAGAATGCCTTAAAGCTAGAGATGAGCTGAAGAAGGATTTTCAAAACCAAATAAGGGAAGTGGA
>CM053586.1:300271969-300296370 GCA_028646515.1 Pseudochirops corinnae | reverse complement strand
CAAAGTCGACTTTTTAAAGCATTCTTCTCCTCATTGGCTTTTTGGGCCTCTTGTGTCATTTGAGTTAATCTATTTTTTAGGGTGTTTATTTCTTCAGTCAGATTGCTGACTCTCTTTTCATGATTTTCTTGCAACATTCTTATTTCTCTTCCCAATTTTTCTTCCACTTCTCTTATTTGGTTTTGAAAATCCTTCTTCAGCTCATCTCTATCTTTAAGGCAATCTTCATGTTTATTGGAAGCCCCTGGTGGGGGAGCTCTGGCTGTGCTTTCCTCCTGCAGCTCTCTGCCTTGGTCCTTCTTTTCTTCAAAGAAGTAATCTAGGGTTTGGTTGCTGTTCTTACCCTGCTTCTTATGCTTATTCTTATTCATGGTTGGTCAGTCCATGATTTTTTTTTTTAATCTCTGTGGAGCTCTGCTCCAAATCACTGGGGTTCTCCCAGCTGCCGGAGTTCTTAGGGAGGTGCTAGGTCCCTCCACCACTTCTGGCTGACTAAATAAAAATGAACCACAGGACCAAAGCCCAAGACCATGATCTGGATCCAGGCTGCTCAATGCGAGAGCACTTGGCCTCTGAACGATCGCTTGGGCCCCCTGCAGTCTGCAGGCCAAGAGCTCTGAAGCAGAGGTGGAGGCGGGTGCAGAACCTCCACCTTTTGCTTCTCAGCCGTGGAGGCATTTCGGCCAGACCGCTTTTCTCTCACAACCTCGCAAGCCCCACTGACCTAGTTCTGGATCTTGACACAGCTGCCGCCAATCCGCTCACCAGAAGCTCCAACCAGGGCTCTGCTCCTCTCGTCCAACCGCCCCCAGGACACAGCCAAGGTTTCAGGCCAGGCTGGTTTCGGTTCGCAGTGCTGATATGGTTCCTCGTAGCCGAGCTGACTTTAGTGGAAAGTATGTTTGTGTGCGTTTTGGAGTTCTAGAATTAGTTTAGAGTCATATTTTATGGGTATTTTGGGGTGGCCATGTGAGAGCTGCGATATGTTGCTGCTCTTACGCAGCCATCTTGGCTCCGCCCACCTGAACCCCTCTTTTTTTTCCTATTGCTTCTGAATATGGGACCATTCTGGAAACCTATAGGTTTTTAGAGGGCAGCTAGGTGGCGCTGTGGTGGATAGAGTGCCAGACCTGGAGTCAGAAAGACTCCTCTTTCTAAATCCAAATCCAGCTTCAGACATGTACTAGGCTGTGTGACCCTGGGCAAGTCTCTTACCCCTGTTTGCCTCAGTTTCCACATCTGTAAAACAGACTGGGGAAGGAAATAGCAAACCACTCCAGTATCTGCCAAGAAAACCCAAAATGGGGTCACAAGGAGTTGGACACAACTGAACAATGACATAGGTTCTAGATTAAAGTCATACCAGATTATAGCTATACAAAAGGCCACTTCTAGGGCTTTAGAAACAGTTTCTTAATTGTATTGACACAAATGTAAGGAAGAGCATGATCATAAAGCTTTTGAACAATAAATAACATCTTCCCTTTCAGGTTTACATGACCATGGCTCACTATTATTATCTTCTCAAGTGATATGCGTATTTTCCTAATCTCATTTATCTGCAATGATAAATGGATGGCAGCCATGTCACATGGTCTTTCACTTTTCTCATATTACATGCATTTAAAGGCTACAAGCTGCCAAAGTAAAGCAGAGGGACACAATTATAAGTTTGGGGTGCTCCCAACTGAAATAATTCAGGGAAAGCCTTTCATTTGAATTAACCTAAACCACATGCTTCTCTGGTCTTATTTGTAATTGACCTGATTTATCATCTTTAGGCACTCTAATCTATTAGAAGTTAACAAACTACAGACTCTGGGTCAAATCCCACATGGAGGCCCTATAAAAAAAAGGTGTCAGGCCCAAGACATAGTTTGCTGACTCCTAGTCTACAAGAATGATTTAATTTGCTGACCCCTGGTCTACACAAACTTTTAGGCTGTGATACCACCAACTAGCCAGTTAGAGTAAAAACAAACTATTGAATTCAATGAAACCAGTTATTTTACTGCTTTTAAAATTTTTACTGTTATTTTACTGAAAATAATAGTTGTTAATGCTCCTCCTCAATAAAAAATTGTGATATATTACCTCATATATACCTTGCATTTATGTACCTACTTACATACATTGTATTCTTCCAGTAGAATGAAAACTCCTTGTGGGCAGGAAATATTTCATTTTTATATTTGTATCTCCCCCTCCTCCCCTCCCCTGCCACTCCCTGGAATAGTACTTCACAGCAGATGCCCAAGTGCTTTTTGGATTAAGCAGAATTAAATGATAAAATTGGTATGCTCACATAGACAAATTTTAATCAACAAATGAACCCAATTCCTAAATATATATTAAGTCCTGAATGGACTAAAGAAAGCAAGAGCTATTTTTTTAAAAAATCATCCTTGATGAAATTATATTCTTTCAGTGTGCTACCCAAATGCTTGGGTTATTTGAAAAGCAGAAAGTACTTTAAGCCAAACCACAGTCATAATAAATAATCTTAAAATGTATCATTAACTAACTAACATCTAATTGAAGAACTTCAATATGTATCTTCCTGAGCAACATAATCTTCCTTGGAATAACAGTTCGTTAAAATGGATGAATCAGCCAACTTGAAATGGAGAATGATTTGGATTTTGGAATACAAACACAATTTGGCCAGGGAACAAGTACCACCATTAACAATTTTGTGTGGAGAGCATATCTAAATTAAAAGTTATCGTATGTTTATCTCATCAAACAAAATACAAAATAAAGCCAAAGGCATGTAACAAATACACCTAATATCTTCAAAGTTCAAATTATATCAAATGAATGTGGCTAGCTAAAACTATTCTAACACTTCACTTTGGATCATTAGATATACCACAGATAGGGGTCTAATTTATTTTACACTATTTCCAGAAAACTTCATCCAACATGCTTCATTTTATTCCCTGTTCTCTGGCCACATCTGCCTTAACTAGAGACTGCTTTTCCCAGAGCAGTATTTCAGGAAAGTCCCAATTTCTATGGTTCACTTGACTCCCTTCCTTCTAGCCATCTTTTCCTCACCAACCAGTCCTCCCATCTCCAGCTTTCCCTCTGGGACCATAAACCATGATTATTTCAACTCTACCACTGTCCCTGCATAGACCTCGTCAATCTACTTCCCTATGATCCCATTCATCATGTCTGAAAGTTTCCTGACCAAAGTGTCCCTCTCTGACCACCACTCTTCTTCCTGTATTGTCTCCTCCATTAAAATGTGGCTCCTTACCATCAGGAACTATTGCTGCTTTTATGTTTGTATACCCAGCCTTGGTACAGAGCTTGCCACATGATAAGTGATTAGTAAATGCTTTTTCATTCATTCATTTATTTATTTATTTCCCTTTTGAGAGGGGGGAGGGCAGGACAATTGGGGTTAAGTGATTTGCCCAAGGTCACAGTAAGTGTTAAGTGTCTGAGGCTGGATTTGAACTCAGGTCCTTCTGACTCCAGGGCTGGTGCTCTATTCACTGCACCACCTAGCCACCCCTCATTCATTTATTTATGAGAAATTGAGGTTCAAGGAGGTTGTATCTTTCCTGGAGAAATTCAAGCCTATCTGAAATTAATTCTCTCAACTCCTTTTCTCTGAACTTCAGTTTTTTTCTTTTCAACCATTCTCTCCTTCCCATTTAGTCCTAGAGGAATAGATCATGAGATCTTATGATTATAGATTTGGAGCTGGAAGGGACCTTTGAAATCATATAGTCCCATCCTCTCATTTTATGGATGAAGAAGTTGAGACTGAGTGAGGTTAAGTGACTTTCCCAGTCACAGAGCTAGTAAAAGTCTGAGGTCAGATTCAAACCCAAGGTCTTCCTGACTCCAAGTCCAAGTTCTTTATCTAAAACTTCTTTATTGGTGGTTTTACCACATCTCCACTTGTGTTTTTGACTTTCCTTTGAGGAATAATTTCTTTATGGGCTAGGTAGCATAATAACTAGAGTTATAAGTTTAAAATTGTATGTTAGGTGGATTATTGTTATTCTTTTTAAGACACTAGTTCCCAGGATCATAGATATTAGTTCCCAGCATTCATGGCCATAGCAATCTACTAGTTTCCAGGCTCATGACTTGTAAATAAACATCTCCACCATGCTCACACAGGATTATATAATGACAAATAATATATACATTTGTACTTAAAGTTGTAAATACCCACTGCAACTGAGCAGTGAGATATAACAATGAGATAATGTAAACTTGTGAGGCCATTGCTGGCTAATTGCCTTTTTTGTCTGTTACCCTATAAATTAAGTGAGCACTGATCAATAAGTGGGGTGTGGGAATGCACAAAGGAAATGTGCATATGTGCATGCTTTGACTGACCCCTATCAAGGTTTGGGAGAGAGGAAGGAATGCACAAGCTGGAATGCTGTGAGTTTCTATTGGCCCCCAGTAAGAGTTAGGGGATCTGTAGGAGTTAGAACTCCTATTCTCACCCATCCCTGTGAGAAGAATAATTAGGGTATGCTGTAGGAGTTGTACTCCTATTATCAGCAACCCCACTGAGAAGAATAAAGTAATTAATTAACCCCTTATTATGATTCCATTCCTATCATTCTGGCTACCCAGATCAAGAGTAAACCTGCTAGAAAAGTTCCTGTGTGCACTCCCACCCAACAAGAATAATGAAAATGAATTCAATTCTGCCTCTGACACTTACTATCTATGTGACCCTGAGCAAGTCACTTAACCTTTATCTGTTCCTAGTTCCCCATCTATAAAATGGGAATAATATTACAACCTCACATGGTTGGTGTGAGGGGCAAATTTGATAATATATGTATTTTGTTATTCGATTGATTACTCAACAAGCATTAACTAAACACCTAGTATGTGCCACACTCAATGACAAAAGTAAAACAGTCTCTGCCTTCAATGAACTTACAGTCTAATCAAGAGAGATAACATATAGGTATGTACAAGTTACATACAAAATTAATGTAAGGCCATTTTGAAAGAAGGCAGTAGGAGCTGGAGGTATCAGGAAATGTTTCCTGTAGAAAGTGAAACTTGATCCATGTCCTGAAAGAAACTAAGTACTATAGCTGATAGATTGTGAAGAAGGAGTACATTCCAAGCACAGAGAATAGTCATTGCAAAGGCATGGAGGTGGGAGATGAAGTATCATGTATGAGAATCAATAAAACCCTCTGGGAGATAGTCGTCTGGCTCAGATGAGGGAGCCCTACAGTCTCCAAGGTGAGACATGTGCTTATCATGTTCTTCAAAAACCAGTTGAGGCACTACTTTTCCTTTTAAATCTTGACTTATGGTACCAGCTAGAATATCCCTCTCTCCTCATATCTTCAGAGTTCTGCTTGATATTTATATTCCAGCTGTCTCTGTTCATCTCTTATCCCCCACTACAAAATTGTTAGATAAATCTTTAGTGAGGTTACATTCTGTCTGGTTTCATCTTAGTTTAAGCAAGTTTCATCAGTGTAAGTCAAAAGCAGTGTCCACAGAGCTGCAGTGATTAATGGCCATGTCTGTGACTCACCAAGGAAAGAAAACCTCCAGACTCTTTTAGGCTCCTGATACTTAGAGCCCAGCAATGAGCTACACCTAAGGAAAGGATGAAAATTCCACGGTGGGGGGTGGGGGGGAAGGGAGGAGAAGAAGGACTTTGGTAGCCAGGAACTGTGATTTATTCTTTAGATACATGTGCTCTCAAAATTTCAAACCATTCTTCCCAGGGACCTTGTGTGGGCAAAGGCAGGGTGGCACCCCAGTTTAGAAGGATTTAGTTTAGAACTATCCTTACTAAGAAATACTCTTTTTTTAAAATCTATTTTAATCAGTGGGGAGTATATCTGTGATGCCTGATGATGGATATTACTAGAAAACCTATTTGCTCAAGATTAACAAAGAACCATGAGAATAAAAGGAGTCAGCTGCTTTCTGATAGACTCAGACTGCCAAGCTGAGGAATAACTGGGGAAGTAGTGGGAGGAGGGAGGTGCTACATTTGTATCACTGGCACGTAGGACAGTATTACACATACTGGATGTTCAATAAATGTTTACGGTATTAAACAGAATCACCCATAGGTGCATAGTTAGCTCATAGTAAAGCTAGGACTAAAACTACAATTCTTTAAATCTCAGTTGAGGATTCTTGCCACTATCTTACACTGGAGCAAGTTACTGAATTACTCTGTGCCTCAGTTTACACATCTGTAAATGGCAGAGTCAGATCAGATGCTCTCTATGGTCCCTTAGCATAGTTTTCCAATTCACAGATCAAAGATACAAACCATATAAAAACTGAAGGGCAACCACATATCCTAAAGGTGGCTAAGAGCAGTGTTTAACCTGCAGAGGATGCTGAGACAGCTAGGTGGTGTCATGGATAGAGTTCAGAGCCTGGAGTCAGGAATACCTGAGTTCAAATTCAACCTCAGACACTTACCAGCTATGTGACTTTGGACAAGTCATTTAACCTATTTGCCTCAGTTTCCTCAGCTGTAAAATAATAACATCATCTACTGTGAGGATCAAATAAGATAATATTTGTAAAACGCTTGGCATAGTGCCTAGAATATAGTAGGTGCCACATAAATATTCATTCCCATGGGGTGGCTAGGTGGTGCAGTGAATAGAACACCAGCCCTGAAGTCAGGAGGACCTGAGTTCAAATCCAGCCTCAGACACTTGACACTTAACTAGCTGTGTGACCTTGGGCAAGTCACTAAACCCCAACTGCCTTGCCTTCACCCCTCCAAAAGAAATGAATTTTCATTCCCTTTCCTTCCCCTTCTGAGTACTGATTATGTGACAGAGAAAGAGAAAGACCAATTCCAGCAAAGAGTGTGGAAGGAATGCAGAACATGCCTCTGATGCATAAGGGAAATTAAACTGTGATTTCTTTTTAATAATTTGGGATTTTATTTGTGCCAATCAGTCCTATGAAAGCTTAATATGTTGATATGGGTAGTTATAAAAATATATTTTCCCAGCATTTTTCAAGCATTCTACTCCTCCACTCCTGCAGCTTCTTGGTGCTACAACACTAGCTTAAGAACCCTTTTTTTTTTCATTTCAGTAAAAGATTTCAAAGGGCTCAACAATATGATGTTAATACACATTCTACATTCATTTAACTAATCAGTCTCCATTTAAATATTACCCACTAGTTAATTAAAAAGGATCCTAGACAAGCTTAGAAAATGTTATAATTATCTAAGACATAAATGCATAAACATTTCCATTTTTATTAAAAAAAAAAACCACACGGCTGTGATATTCACAACTCTTGGCATTTTAGAGATGACTGATCAAAGCAAAAATTAAATTATAGTGAAATGGCACAGACACATTTATGATAGCATGAAAGGAATCCTTTTATACTATAAAATGGTATTCATCTTGCTGGCTAAAGACCTCCATCCCCAGTCCTAATAGATTAGTCATCAAATAATCAATCAGCAAACATTTATCAAGTGCTTGCACACAGTAGGTAGGCAGGCTCAAAAAAGGATATGGTATGCTACCTACTCTGGAATCACAGGGCTCCGGATTTTTGTTTTGTTTTGTCTGGCCCTCTAATTTTATCTGTTGGGGTGGGGAGGAGAAATAGCAAGAGACAAGTTGAAAAGGCAGTGTAGGGGTTAGTCTAACTGGAATTGAGGACTTCACCCTGTAGATAATGGGGACTCTCTAAAAGGGAGTGAGATGATCCCCCCCAATTGTGTTTTAAGACTAATTTGGCTCAGACACTTAACACTTACTAGCCATGTGACCTTGGGCATGTCATTTAACCCCAATTGCCCTGCCTTCCCCCTTCCAAAAAGTTAAAAAAAAAGAAAAAGAACTAATTTGGAAGTTCTGTGAGTGATTAACCAAAAGACTAAAAGGAGAAAGAGCAGTGAGGAAGCAGGTAAAATTAGAGTAGCTACAGTGGGAATGAAAATGAGAAATAGCTGAGAGAGATAAAGCAAAGGAAGTTTTAGGATTAAATTATATATATATATAAATTAAAATTTATAACTAGCACTTCTATAGGACCTTAAGCACTGGAGGAAACAAGGCAAACAGTGGCAGCTGGTGGTGTAGTGGATAGAGTGTTGGGTCTATAATCAGGAAGACCTGAATTCAAATCCAACCTCAAATACTAGCTGGCAAGACACTTTGGCCTCAGTTTCATCATCTGTAAGATGGGGATAATAATTGCACCTACTTCCCAGAGTTGTTATAAGGATAAAATGAGGGAATATATTTGCAAAGTGCTTAGCACAGTTCCTGGCACACAGGAAGTATTTAATAAGTGCTTATTCCCTTCCCCAAGTTCATGGCCATCACTAGAGTTCAGGTCTTCATCATCTCTCTAGGATTAATTCCCTGCTGGAAGTAAAATTCCCTTCTGGAAGTAAAATTGGTTCTTCTGTATCCAGAAGCAACTAGGTGGCAAAGTAGACAGAGTGCTACACTTTTGAGTTAGGAAGATCTGGGTTTAAATCCAACTCTAGACCTTTAAAGGGGCAGCTAAGTGACCCTGGGCAAGTCATTTAACCTCTTCTCTGCTTCAGTTTCCTCAATTGTAGTAGTAATAATTGAACTGATCTCCCAGAGGTGTTATAAGGATCAAATGAAATCATATTTATAAAGCATTTAGCACTGTGCCTGGCACATAATAGGCACTTGATATTTACTGTTTACAGAGATTATGTGACTTGTCCAGAGTCATTCAGCTAGTCAGCTACTTGAGGTAGGATTTGAACTCAATTCTTCTTGACTCCAAGTCCAGTGCTATATTCCACTGTGCCACCTAACTGCCTCTGACAGGACTAGATAGCTGTGTATCAGTGACTGAAAATCAAGAGTCAATGACCATTTTAGTGAAGGTTTCAAGAGTCACAAAATATCAGAAGCGCATGCAGTGACACCAAGGAACTTACTGGTCAAATAACCAACAGGAAAATTAGGAGTCTGTATAAATGCATGAATTTTAACTGCAGCAGAACTTTACGAAACATGCTGATACACCATTTGTTGTAGTTCAGTCCTTTTCAGTCGTGTCTGACTCTTCATACCCCTTTCTGGGGTTTTCTTGGCAAGGATACTGGAGTAGCCTGCCATTTCCTTCTTCAGTTCATTTTACGGAGAAGGAAACTGAGGCAAACAGGGTTAAGTGACTTGCCCAGGGTCACACAGCTAGTGTCTGAGACCAGATTTGAATTCAGGAAGACGAATCTTTCTAATTCCAGATTTGATGCTCTCACACTGTACCACCTAGCTGCCCTCTCATATACCTTATTATGTTTAAAAAAAAAAAAACAGGCATTTTATCAGTGTTTGAGTTTCTTTGGCTCATATGGTATTTTTAAGTTGGCCCCTGATCCAGAGTAAGGGAGTGAAGTAAGGAATGAACTGAGAGAGAGAAAGAAAAAGAGAGAGAGAAAGAGAGTGTGTGTGTGTGTGTGTGTGTGTGTGTGTGTGTGTGTTTAGAATGGAGGAAGCTGAAATGGAGAGAAGGTAGGTCACCCAGTAGATAGAACACTAGGCTCAGAGTCAGGAAGATTCATCTTTCTGAGTTCAGATCTGACCTCAGACACATATTAGCTGTGTGACCCTGGGAAAGTCACTTAAACAGGTTTGCCTCGATTTCCTCATCTGTAAAATGAGCTAGAGAAGCAAAAGGGAAACCACTCCAGTATTTTTGCCAAGAAAACCCAAAAAAGAGATCACAAAGAGTCAGACACAACTGAAAAGACTGAACAACAAAAGCTGAAATGGAAGAATATTAAGTTTATTCCAAGGGAAGCAGAATGAAGAGAAGCTATTGGAGAGACATGAGGCCTCCAATATATAGAGAGAAAAGATATCAGAAATCCACAGCATATTGTCAAGAATATTTACAAACCCTTAAAATGCCACAAATGATTTAATTATGGAGGGATGCAAAAACCCGAATGATGGTAAGAGTCTGACATGGTAAAGATGCTTGAACTTCAACTAGGTATGTAATCTTGAGCAAATTATTAAACTTTTCTAGGTGCCCATTTTCTCAACTGTAAAATGAAGATATTCAAACCTACTCTGCCGATTTCACAGGTTTGTTGTATGAAAAGCACTTTATAAATCTTAAGACATTGTAGAAATTCAATTCTATGCATCAAGTATTCAATATATCTTTATTAAGTGCTTACTATATGCAAGTGTGGACATATTAATAAAACCTACTTTTTAGTTTCTCTAGAAATATTAAATATTAAGAAATAATATTTTACTCTAAAGCCCTTTCCAGAGTCCAAGGAAATCCCCTTGGAAAGGTGGGTGGGACAAGTCTAGAAAAAGGGAAAAAGAATCTCTTATTAGGTAATTGGATTAAGGGTAATAATCAGATATTTAATATCATGTTCTCCTAACCAATGTAAGAATATTGCATTTTTCCACAGCAGGTACTGACCAGGATATTGATCCATCCAAGGGCAACCTTTTCCCTTTACCCCCTGGAAAGATTAGACAAGGGTTGACCCCTTGGGAAATACCCTCTCCCATTCAAAAGGAAGCATTCAAACTGTCTCCTATTCATTTTGAATTATTGGCATAGATCTATGGAGAGAATCCCACTGGTTTCTCTAAAAGAATTTTCCCAGAGTAAGTGGATAGAGCCATGATCTCTCAATTCTGGAAATTAACCCAGGGTTAATTTTAAGATACAACTTCCTGGTTCAAGATTCTTATAAACGGTATCTGAAATCTTCTTGGGTTAGAGTCATGCCAGGGTCTGTAGGGCATTATGCCACTCTGGACACTGTTCAAGCTAGAAATGGCTTGGATATAAATTAGTGATAAATGAAATAAAAACCCTTTCTGGTAGACTTGGGCCTAGATCACAGAGTACTCTTTTATATTAATATTATTTCTTTGATATAAAGCACTATGCTGGGCCCTTGGAGAACAAATACAAAAATGAATAAGAAGCGTTTATATGGCACTTTAAGGTTCAAACTACATGAACCAGGCAAAGCAGAGATGTACCCTTGGCCACTGCAATACCACTACTAGGTCTGTATCCCCAAAACCAGTCAGTTCTTTCACAGGTTTCATAATAGTATAGCTTACACATTTATTGCACTTCAATGTCTACAAATCATTTTACTCACATTATATCATTTGGTCCTCACACCCAACCTATGAGGTAGGTACTATTATTATCTCAGAAACTAAGTCTAAGAGACATTAAATGTTCAGGATCACAAAGCTGGTGAATGTAGGGGGCAGGATTCAAACTCTTTCTGACTCAAAGTCCAGTATGCTCTATCCAATATACCAACGAGCTACCTTGTCATATGCAAACCTTGTCATATGTGGGGGTGTGCTATAATCCCACTTTTCCAAACCATTGTTCTATGTATGGTAAACCCTGGAGTTTTTATATAAAACACTGTTTTTTAATAAAGGAACTATTCTTAATTTATATAGTAAGTTCTATTATGTTATTATTATATACTGCATTAATAATTTATCCATTTTATTTATATAGTTATGTACATTTCTATGATAATTTATAATATAATAAATTTATATAAATAAAATTTGACTTCAGTTTCAGTCATGTTTTGGTCACGTTCGACTCTTCATAACCCTGTTTGGGATTTTCTTGGCAAAAATACTGGAGTGGTTTGCTATTTCCTTCTCCAGCTCATTTCATAGACAAGGAAACTGAGGCAAATGGGGGTAAGTGACTTGCCCAAGGTCACACAGCTAGTAAGTGCCTGAGGCCAGATTTGAACTAGTAAGATGAATCTTCCTGACTCCAGGCCTAGCACCCTATCCACTCTGCCACCTAGTTGCCTACAAATAAAATTATTACTAAATATTAATATATTTTATTAATTTGTTGTTCTATTATAATCTTTTACAGATCATGTAAATATAGTTTAGGCAATATAACTTCAGCCAGAGATAAGAACATGGGAATCTTCAATGGCATTTCCAGTTCCTCTCCTGCCCTTCACATCTCCGCAATGATTATGACATTAAAGCAACTTGGTAAACAATGATTCCATCTGGCCACTAAATTCAGAAGCAGGACAATAAGAAGAAGCAAGAAAATAATTCTACTTTGCAATTATAGTGAGCTATATAATTTTCAAAGCATTTTTACATTTATACTGGTTATAACTTAGCATAAGTCCTCAGCCCTGCCTTTCCCAGGTGTCACAGACTATTCTAGAAAAGAGAATGTCCTTGGAATTAATTCTACTCCAATGGAGAGGAGAAAGGGAAGGCATTCCAGGTACCAGTCATTGATGTCCTGGGCAATCTGTATCCAATGTTCCCAGTATACAGTGAGAGAAGTTTGTCTGAGAGACAAGGGAATTAGTCATAAAAACAATAACAGCTGCCATTTCCACTTTCATATTTCAATGGATCTCTACTTTCATCAATGTGAGTACTCCCTCCAACAATGCACTCTGCAACATTTATATATGCTATGCAAAGTGCTATACATCCACTATCTCATTTGAGCCCAGTAACAATACTGTGAATAGGGCACTATGGGTATTATAATCTCCATTTAACAAATGAAGAAACTAGTGTTGGGGTAAATGGCTTACCCGTTCTCACACAACTAGCATCTGAGAGAGTACTGAACCCATGTCTGCCTAAGTTCAAACTGAGCACTCCATCTACAAAATATGAAATGCATCAGTATAGTTCCTTTAAACTTATTCCATATTTTTATCAATAGTAATAGCTAACATTTAAATAGTACTTTAAAGTTTGCAAAGCACTCTGTGAATATTATTTCATCTTCACAATGACTCTGGGAGTAAGGTGCTAATATTTCCCTCATTTTACAGATGAAGAAAGTGAGGTAGACAGAGGTTAAGTGACTTCACCAGAATCACACAACTGGCAAGTGCAGGGTTTTATAACTCAAATCTTCCTGACTCCAAGTCCATCACTCTTTCCACTACAGCAACTACCTCCAACCTTACCCATAAGAGCTCTAAACAAATAAAAACAGTATGAACTGTTGGCAAATCATGTGTCTTACCCCAACTAATAGGTGATCTTTGGGGACATTAAGTGACTTCCTGAAAGACTCACTATGAATCACTGGACAGAAAAAGTCATCCAGCAATCAAAGCATGGTTTAACAAAAGATAAGTTGTTCCTTATACTGTCAAAAACAGAAACAGAAGAGGGAGGTGGGGAAAGACCCATGAGGTCATCTAGCCTCATGACAGTAAAGGATTGTTCCCTGTAGTAACATGGTGGCCTCTGGTTATGAACTGGAGGTTCTGCCAAACCACATGAAGTCCATATGAAGGCCTCAATGAAGAAGGACTGGCCTCAAGGCTGAGGAATGTTCCACGGTGCCAGGGAAACCTGATTGGACCTCAATACATTACTGCCTTTGATAACATACTGGAGAGCCAAGTCATGTTTTGGATCTACTGTTATCTTCCATAAATGGAGCCCTAAGTGGGAGCTAACCAGAGCCCAGTTGTGTCCTAGGAAGACTTCCTATTATGTGCACAGAAGGAGAAATACAACAAGGTTTATCTGGCTGGAGCTAGGCAAGCACTTCCTATTGAAATGTCATAGTCTCAGTGCTTCATTAACAATTGCTTGTTAATACTTGACTTTGGCCTTGGGCACAAGAGTGTTCAGAGGCTAATGGGATACTGGGAAACCAGATCCAGTCAGTATTGGGGGCTCTTTGGTTTCAGAGGCTGGTGCCCCAGAAGAGGGCAGAGAAACAAGTGGACCTTTTTTGTAACACTCCAAATGGGTCATGGGGGTAAAATTATGCCCTCTGTTACTCAGTTGCTATGGCAAAGTTAAATAACAGTACTTTTGCCTCTTCATTCCCCTTCATCTTTTCTTTCCATTCACAGGGCAACCAAACACAGGAAGCAGAAGTTATGGACAGAGATTTGTCATCAATGACTCACTCATCTTTCATGAGACAAACTCTATTGCATTCTGACTTGAGGGGAAACCCCTGAACATTCAGACGCTTTCAGGCAAACCAGCTGTGGTAGGAAATATAGGTACAGTGGGATGAGGTGATAGATGCTGGATCCATGATAAATGTGGCAAGAGGGAAGGGAACAAGGATTTAGGAAGCACCTACTATGTGTTAGGAATAGTGAAAGTGCTTTATAACTATTATCTCACTTGATCCTTACAACACTGGGAGGTAGGTGCTATTTTCGTCTTGATTTTACAGTTGAGGAAATTGTAGCAGAGGTTAAGTGACATGCCCAGCGTGATATAACCACTAGGTATCTGAGCACGCTATCCATCACTCTGCTTTCTGGAGTTCCAAGGAAGCAATTTACATAGAAGTAGGCTTGCAAATAGGGAATGCTGGATTTGGCATCAGAAGACCTAGAATTCAAATCCCAGTTGTCCATTGCCTTAGGTTAGTCACTCAACTTCTTGGGACTCTGTTTTCTTATCTCTAAAATTAGAGGTTGAACTAGATTGCCCTTCAAGCTCCCTTCTAGACCTAAATCTCCTAGTTTAAATAAGAATCATTTTCCCCTTCAGAAATCCTTTATGGATACTAACTGTGTGACTTTGGGCTAGTCACTTAACCCCAATTGCCCTCCCCCCCACAAAAAAAAAGAAAAAAAAAAGGAATCCTTTATGGACATGAGCCAATGTTCCTTAGTGCTTTCTATTAGAGGCAAAGTGATCAAAAGAGCATTCAACAGGTCAAAATATCAGATCTAGGTTCAAGTGGCTATGCCACTGACTGCTGGACAGCTTTGAGTAAGTGACTACTCTTTAGTAAGTTGAAATAAAGAATTGAAAATGTCATAAAGATTAATGAGGGATGCAGGCTCCTGTTGTCAGAAAAATGAAAGTAACAGGGAGAATGAGGAGGGGGAATGATAGTGGTAAAAAGACAATGTAAATTGGTTAATAGTCTGAACCAGTTCCAGCATCACAAGTCTCTATTTCTGGCTTCTGTTTGACCTTAATCATGAAGATTTGTCTGCCTCAGGAACTCAATGGGGACTGGATCTATTAAAGATTACCAGGCTATAATATTTTTTTTATGATTATTCAAACCATATTTACATAGGACTTTACAAAGCACTTTGCTCAGGACAATCTGAGAAGTAGGCACGGTAATTATCACGAACATCATCTGGTTCTTGAGGAAACCAAAGCTCTGAGTGGTTCAAGTCATGTGGGTTGCAAGCTTCACAGACATGACTGAAACTCAGGTCTTCCACAACACTGGACTGTTTCAGAGAACTGAAGAGGAAATACCTCCTCTTACGATCTGAGTCTCTGTATAGCCTAAACTACGTGTGTTGGGCGGCGGGAGGGCTTAAAAGAAGAGAGGAGATGAGAAGAGCAGGACCAGGAAAAATTTGTACACAATCACAGACACATCGTATGTGTGACGACCAACTCTGAAAAACTGGACTCTTCTCAGCAACACACAGTTATAAGACGACTCTACAAGTCTCAGGATGCAAGGACATATCTACATTCAGAGAAAGATCTAGAAAGAACAGAGTTTAAATGGAGACTGAAGCAATCTACATGCTAGCATTCTTTTCCATGTTTGATTTTCTTTCTTTTTTCCCATTGTTCACTCCATCGGTTACAACCCTTCTATACAACCAGACTAATGTCCAATATGAAAGTATTTGCAGACCCTATACTTGATTGTATGCTGGCACAGGTTGGGGGAAGAGGGAGGGGAGAAAATTTGAAACTCAAGGGACTGTGGAACTGAATCTTGTAAACTAAAAGTAAATAAATAAATCAATTAAAAAAATAAAAAGGCAAATCCACAAAAAAAAGAGAGAGGAGAAAGTGACAGGAGACAAGAGGAAGAAGGGGGAGAGAAAAGAGGTACACCTACCATGATTTAGATGTCGAATGCAGTCATTCAGTAGGGTGCTGAACTGTTTTTGGTCTCCTGAATCTTGGAAACAGAAGTAGTTGTGTCTGAGGAAGGGCTGCCACAGGTACACTGGGAATTCTTTCGGCAAGACAACAAAGGGCTGAAAATTCTCCTTTTCACTGGGAGCTGAAGAATATTGGAAGAGGAGGAACAGACACAAAATTAAAACTTCAGAGACTGGGGATTATATTTCATTTAGAACATTGCTGTCTCATGTTTTTTGGCAAATGGTAGAAATTTAAGATACCAGCAAAACCAAAATCTGATTTAAGCTATTTTCACAAAAGAGAGAAGAAATATCAAAGTCTCAAGTCTTATCAAGTCATCCAGTCCAGTGAAAAAATGGCACATGATCATCTCTTTGAACCCATAGGATGGAAGAACTAGTAGCTATGGGTGATAGGTATAAAGAGGCCAATTTGAGTATAAAGAAAAACTTCCCAATAATTAGAAAAGTAGAATGGACTACCTTAGGAATATACCACCTAGGAAAGTAATGAGTCGTCCCCCTCCCACACACACTCACAGTCTTCAGCAAAGGCTAGATGAACACTTGTCAGATGAGTATGTAGTCAAGGGAATTCTAGTTTGGGTATGAATGGGACAAGTTGACCTTTGAGGTTCCTTTTAGCTCTTGAGATACTGGGAGCCTATGTATACATATATAGACTCTAATGCCTAATGTTATTCAGTGCAGTTTTAAAGGACCCAAATTTCCCTTAAAGACCAATTTCCAGAGCAAACTGATGATAATCCTACCTATTACGCTGTCTTCCTTATCAATTGTGATTCCTCCTCCCCATTATGTTTAGATCTGTTATTGCACTCGAATGATTCTTTTCTTTCTGTAGTGATTATGCTGTTATAGAATAGTGAGTGGTCTTCTGGTAATGACCTTTCAACAGCCACCTTATATTACTTTGCATTATAATCATTTGTGTATGTATCATATCTCACTAATGGATTGTAAGCCCCATCAAGGTAAGGATGCTGTCTTTCCTAAACATAGTATGTCACCCAAAGACTACTGCAATATCCTACCCAATGAAGTCAATCAACTAGTCATTGTTAAGCACTAATTATAAGCACAGGAGATAGAAAAAAGGCCAAAAAGTGTCCCAGCCTTCA
This sequence comes from Pseudochirops corinnae, assembly GCA_028646515.1. Lineage (NCBI taxonomy): Eukaryota > Metazoa > Chordata > Mammalia > Diprotodontia > Pseudocheiridae > Pseudochirops > Pseudochirops corinnae. Next base: position 300,279,309 of record CM053586.1, on the reverse strand, counting down.
AGGTGTCTCTATTCTATTCCACAAAGTATTATTAGCTTCATAGATGAGAAAAACAGGCCCATTTTTAAAATGAAGAAATACAGAATCAAAAAGGTGAGTCTCTTGGTTAAGGTCATACTCTCAATTAAGTTCAATAAATTTTTGTTAAAGTGCATGCCAAGTACCCTGCTAGGTATAGGAGACTCAAAGACAAAAACCCAAATGGTCCCTGCCCTCAAAGGAGCACCTGTTCTATGGGAGGAGAAACAGCATATATATCAATGGGTAAATAAATACAAAACATATTCAATTCATATACAAAATAGTTGAGGAGAGAAAACACTAACACCAATGAGAAAGTAGTCAGGAATTGCCTCTTGTAGCAGATGACACTTGAAGTAAACCTTAAAAAGAGCAATAGATTCCAAGAGTCAGAGAGGAAGGAAAGCATTTCAGGCATGGGAAGGAATTTGGAGAAAATGCAAAGGAGGAAAGGAAACAAGACCATTGCTTTCTGCTACTGATATAACAATCTATTTGGAGAACTGGAAAGATATAACCAAAGAGTTAAGAGAAGGTCTGAGGCACAACCCATCCAATCCATTTACAGGGAGCAGCGAATAGCACAATTTAGTTGGAATACAGAGTGCTTAATGAAGAGTAATTTGAAATCAATCTGGCAAGATAAGGTGGAATCAGACTGTAAGGGTTTAAAATGCCAAACAGTAGAGTTTGTATTTCATCATAGTGTCAGTTTGGAGTTATTTCCTCAAGCTGTTTGTATAGGAGAATGACACGGTCACACTCGTGCTTTAGAGATATCAATATGGCAGCTGTGTGGAGGACACATTAGAGGAGAGAGATTGGAGTCAGGGACGCCAGTTAGGAGGCACAGTTATGATCTAAATGAGATCTGACAAAAGCCAGGTGAAGCTTGTCACCATGTAAGCTGATAGAAGGAGAAGGATGCCAGAGATGTTAAGGAGAGAGAATCCACAAGACAGAGTAATTGATTGGGTATGGGGCAGTAATGGGTGAAGAGTAGAGAACAACTTTAAGATTAACAACTGGAAGAATAGAAGGATGGTGGTCTTGATAGAACAAAGGAAGTTTGGACAGTGCCTGATACATAGGTGCTTAACAAATGCTTCCTGATTAATTGATTGACTGACTGAAGGGTAGGTTTAGGAGGAGATTATATTAATAAGTGTTAGAGCTGAAATCAGGTCTTCTGACTCCAAGACTAGTGTTTTTCTACTATTCCATATACAGTTAACCCCTACCAAAACTATTGTAATTATCATTTATAAAATTTTATTTAATTGACTTGAATTCTGTAAGATTCTGGTGGCTTCAGGATATATTCATTCCAAAAAATGCTATTTCAACTTGAAGAAAACAATGAAGAACTCCATATGACCTCTGTTCATTCCCTACTCTGATCTATAATGAGCTCCTGGACTCTGATCCCAGAGCAATTGAAGGGGTCTAAATTATGCTGCAGCGGGAGATCTAGCTTCAATGGCCTCGAGGATAATCAGGAGAACCAAGTTAGCTTTGCTTTTATCATCACTTTTGGTGCCTGGTACACAGGAAGTGCTTAATTACTGTTTATTGAATTTACATTATCATCATGCCTTTGTTAAAGATATAGTCACTGGTTGTGTAAAACACAGTTCTTTCCATTCCTTTTCATGACATGGTAAACAATTTAAATGATTAACAATTTCACAAGTAATCAAAAATAGCACTGACTTTTTACATGTAGTTGTCCTATTAAGCCACAAACGAATTCATCATTACTTTGCTAGAGAACTCTCTTTCATTTAACATTTTGCATCAGTTTCCCAGAAGTATTTATTTGCATTCTTTCTCAGCTGAGTTGCAAGGCCATCATAAGAGAATCACTGTATGATTTTTTTAATTTACAATTTTAATAATTATTTTTTTTATTATTTTATTTATTTTTTTATTTTGTTTTATTTTATTTTATTTTATTTATATATTTTAAGATCAAGAATCCCATAACATGAGATAAAGAATAATGCATATCTACTCTTCTGAAGCTTAGGGACACTTGAATCATTCACAGTAGCCTATAAAAATCATTCAATTCCTTCCAAAATTATTTCACCCACAATTATACATGTGCCAAAATGGAAAGAGCCAAAAGGACCTGGGTTCAAATACCACCACCTCTGGTGATTACAACCTATATGACCTTGGGCAAGTCACTTGACCTCCTTGGGCCTCAGTTTCTTCATTTGTAAAATGATGGCATCTCAAAGTCTCTTCTAGCTCTAGACCTATGGTCTTAGATCATCCAACTCCAATGAGGTCTCCAGGTTTTCATCACCCTAGAGCAGAAACTGTCTTTTACCTTTCTTTGTCTCCCCGGCACTTAGTAGCTGTTTGCTTGTTGACTGACTAGAAAAGTTTAGCTATGAAGGTTCCGAACACAGTGAGTGCTTTTTGGCATTCATACCATAAGCTGCATCTCTCCTGCAGCCAAAGCAATACTTAAGTGTAGCTCAGGCAAAAAGGTCAGGGGGTGGGGTGGGGTGGGGAGTGGGGGTGGAGTGCGGAGGAGGGGAAATGTCTGGATAATTCAGGCAAGGATTTGGGGTTGGCTGGGCAGAAGGGGGAGGGAGGGGAAGTTGGCTATTTTTTTGTTTTTGTATGCATTACTCAGTAACAACTTGTTAGTTTTTACTCATGATCTCTGATACCAGTCTCAGCGCCTTGTTATTAAAACTATTCCACCAACCATTTCAGCCCAAAAATAACAAATGCTAAGAAGATAGCCTTCTCTATAAATTCTGACCAAAGCGTTATAGCCATTAATAAGAGTTAGGGCTCTCTGAGAAACCAAATAATTACTGTGGTGTGCAATTCACACAAAGCCAGATGGAGTTATTATAGTGTCTACAGCTCATAAATCTCAATGAAATATCCTTATTTGGTCTATATATCTCCAGTGGCTTTTTTCTATACAGGCAAAATGAGGTGTATTAGAATCATAGAATTTTAGAGCTGGAAGGGACCTTGGTAATCATATGGTTCAATCTCCTTATTTTAAGAGAAGAGGAAAATTAGGTTAGAAGATTTAAAGGACTTATCCAAGTTCACACAATTGGTCAATGAAAGACCCATGATCAGAACTCTGGTCTCCTAATTCCAGGGCCAGTCCTCTTGCCACTACTCCACAGTGCTGTTGTTTGTAGATGTTATAGGGCCTACTGGTGGTGTATTTCTCTCCTCCTGTGACTGAGCCAATGGCATTTCAGTGGAAACTGTTATTCAATGAAACCTAAGGCTAACCCCTACCTTCAGGCAGGAAGAGTAAGGTAGCTAATAGCTGAGTTAATTGAACACGCCCAAAGGTGGAGTGAAAGAAGGGTTCATTGTCTCCAGGGGCATAAAGGACTGCGGAAGACCAAAAATCTGAATTATCTGTCACAAATTATTAGCTTCTTAAATATTAGTATAAAACATAATGACAAACTGACACAAATCATCAGTTTTGGCCTTCTGCCTCCATTATGTCATAGGATCACAGATTCAAACCTGGAAGAAATCTTAGACTATCTAGTCTAATCCCCTTATTGTATAGACGGGGACACTAAGGAACAGATAAATGAAGGGCCACGCCTGAGGTCACACAGGTTGTAAGTGGAAGAGCTACAGTTTGAATCCAGGACCTACAACTCACTCCAAATCCAATGCTCTTTCCTCCAAACCACACTGCCTATGACTCTCAAGTGATGCTAGATAAAGATGGAATGGAACTCTGAGGAATGTCATATTTTCTGTAAACACCGATAAATTACTCAGTCAGTCCAAGGCTCTAAGTACTGTGTCCCATTAAGGTGTCACCACTGAACACATTTAAGAGAAGAAACTACCACCCAAGCTGATAAAAGTAGTAGATTAGGTACCAAAGGGTTTAATTGATCTGTACATGGTAGAAAAGTAAACCCTGGGCCTTTTGCTGATTAAAAGGTGACAGTTTATTTCTGCTAATTCAGATGGCATTCTCCAAAGCCCCAGATAATCAAAAAGGTCTCAAGGTTTCCAGAACAATAGTGCAATTGCTGAGCACTCAAAATATACTTTCAGTTGAATCTAATTCTTTGTGACCCCTTTCTGGGGTTTTCTTGGCAAAGATACTAGAATGGTTCATCATTTCCTTCTCCAGCTCATTTTACAGATGAGGAAACTGAGGCAAACAGGATTAAGTGACTTGCCCAGGGTCACACTGCTAAGTAAGGGTCTGAGACCAGATTTGAATTCATGAAGATGAGTCTTCCTGGCTTCAGGCCTGGTGCTCTATCCATTGCCACATCTGGCTGCCCCCAAAATATACGGGGCACATTGCATTGCTTTACGTCCTTGTCTTTGTGGAAAGAGCCCTGGAGCTGTCATGTGAGGACCTGGCTTCCTGTCCCTTCTTTGCCTCTTACTAGTTGAGTAGCCTTTACCAAGGCATTTGACTTGTGAGTCTCAGGTTCCTCATCAGAATAATTAGGCTGACTCAACCTACTTTGCAGAGTTGTTGTGATGAAAGTGCTTTGTTAAATGTAAAGCACTACATTAAGGTAACCTTTCACCATCATTATTGTTGTTTAGAATCATAACTATTAGGTCAATGATTAAGTCATTTACCTAATGAAAACATTTCATCTAATGAGACTATACATGTAAACTCCTTTGCAAATCTTTGCTACATGAAGGCAAGTTACTTAACATGACCATAATCATTGTTATTATAATCATATGTGGGATTGAACCAAAGCAAACTCTATACTTCTGACTTAGAAAAATGCTCACCAACTCACCAATAGGGTCAGGAAAATGTCGGTCAGATAATAAATTGTAATCTTCTTCAGAAGTTAAAACTTTGCCGCCAGCTGGGAGAATTCGACTTTTAGGATTGGCTCCTTTCTGATAGGCCTGGGCAGAGAAAGGTTAGAAAAAGAAAAGAAAACATTAACAATTTCTTCATTTGGATTTTAGCAAAAGTCAAAGAGTTAATTTGGAAAATACAAAAAAACAAAAAAATGAAAGGTATCTAACACATTGTCTTGGGATAGTAATAGCAAATATCTACATAGCACTTTAACATTTGCACAGTAATTAACAAATATCTCATTTTATTTGCACGATAACCCCAGGTTTTTGCTATTATTAGTCAGTTAGTGTTATATAATACATAACATTATTATAACATATAATAATAATATGTAATGGTGCTATTATTATTCCCATTTCACAGATGAGGAAACTGAGATCAACAGAGACAAAGTGATTTGACCAGAGTTATGCTAGTAAGTCTCTAAGACTGGATTTGAACTCAGGTCTTCCTAAATCCAGGTCTACTTTAAGCTCCATCCCTCAACTCTCTTGGAAATTATGATTAGCACTAAAAATTATTACATATGAAAACTCGCTTGACTTGATAGCAGGATAGAAAGCAGCTAATAAGGTAACAGAATACTTCATAATCTGATGTCATGCAACAGCTTCAACATTATCAACAGCAATAATAATGTCACTTAGATTGTCCTTCCCAAGCTTTCCCCACACATAAGAATATGTGGTAAACAGCAAAGCATACTGGGATAGAACCATGATATAAGATACATTCTAATGAATGAGAAATTCTGCTCTTTCGTAAGCTCAGTAAAATCCTATCACTTAATGATAAACAAAAGTGCCACTTCATCTCAATACAAATAAGTATGTAGATGGAAAAGAAGAATTAAAATCAGATGGAAGAACAAAGTACAAGCAGTTCTTTTGGTAATGGAGATGTTCCTCACATGTTAATCAAGTAATTAAATGGAAGATTCATTATGCCCTGGCACCAAATTAGAAGTCAATTTTGCACCAAGAGGATCATGTTAATAAAAATAATAACTTGAATTTGACCAGCTTTTGCTGTCTAGAAAGCAATTTGTCTGAAAAAGCTCTGTGGGATTTAGTGGATTCTATGCCCAATGTGAACACTGAGAGACAGGATCCCTGCCTTATTCTGCCCTAGTCATATGGCCCTTGGAAGACTGTGTTCTATTGTGGGCACTGTGTTTTAGGAAGGACATTAATAAGCTGGAAAACATCAGAAAAAGGGTAGTCACATTGGAAAAGGGCCTCAAGTTCATGCTTTTGAGGATCAGCTGAAGGAACTATGAATGTTTATCAGGGAGGAGAGAAGAGTTTGGCAGGGGAATGATATCTTTCTTTAAGTATTTGAAGTGCTATTACATGCAAGAAGGAATAGACTTGTTCTGCTTGGCCCAAGATGGAAGAATTAAGAGCAATGAGTTTAAATTGCCAAGATGCAAATCTAGATTTGATGCAAGTATTAAAAAAAGATCCTCAATAATTAAAGCTACCAATTCCAAAAGTAGAATGGGTTGCCTTGAGAGGTAGTGGGCTCTGCCTGATTATAGGTCTAGATTATCAAGTACATTGTAAAGGAGATTATTATTCAGGCATAGATTGGGCAAAATGGCCTCCGAGTTCCCTTCTAACTCTGAGATTCTGTGATTCTGATAAATAAATGTAGTTTTATGTACAATTGTTCAGAGTTTACTCATGTGTAAACTGAAGGGGTTGGGGACTAGGGCATTATGTCATGGAAACTAGAACTAGAAGGAACTTTAGTCAAAGAAATATTTATTAAGCACTTGCTATATGCCAGGCACTGAGCTAAGTGCTAGAGATACAAAAAAAGACAAAAACATGTCACCTGCCCTCAAGGAGCTTACAACCTTACATGGAAGACAGCATGCAAATAACTACATACAGACAAAATATATACAAGATGAATTGGAGGTATTCTCGGGAGGAAGGCACTAAGATTAAGGAGGACTGGGAAACACTTCTTGTCAAAGCTGAAACATTAGCTGAGATTTGAAGAAAGCTAGGAAATGGAAATGAAGAAAGAGAGAGTTCAGGCATGAGGAGAGAGCATGTGAAAATGTGCAGAGTCAGGAGATGGAGTGTCATATTGGAAGAATAGTAAGGAGGTCACTGTGACTGGAATATAACAGGGTAGAGGGTGGGTATAATACAATCAGATCTATACTTTAAGAAGTTGGCTTTGACACTGAATGAAAAATGGATTGGAGTGGGGAAAGACCAATCAGCAGGAGGCTATTGCCATAGTCCAGATGGGAGAGGACAAAGGTCTGTATCAGAGTGATGACAACATCATAGTAGAGAAGGAAGCATATACTAGAGATATTGTGAAGATGGAATCAGAAAGACTTGGCAACAGATTGGCTATGATGGGGTGAGAAAGAGAGAGGAGTGGAGGTGTAACATCTGTAACATCAATCAATTTGGCAGATACTTAG
>CM053586.1:300222216-300271869 GCA_028646515.1 Pseudochirops corinnae | reverse complement strand
CTGGGAGTTGTCTGCTTCTGAATCCAGGTGACTGTTTAGTGGATTTAGGAGGGAGCTGGGACCATGGAAGGGGATCCAGGGAATCAGAGAGACCCCCGAAAGTCAAGATGAAGAAAAGGCCTCCCCTTGGATGAAACTGAGGTTTGCTGGACACCAAGGGGTGGAGGGTTTGTGTGGTTTTTCTAATGATTGTATTTAATGACTGATTAAGTTAATGGTTGTCCCATGAGTGGAAGTTTGATTATTGCATTGTGAATTGATTGAATGACTATTGATTACTGTATTGTGAATTGATTGAATGACTGAGTATTGATTACTGTGTTGTGAATTGATTGAATGCTTTGTTCTAAATATTGTGGCCACTGTAGTGAAAACTATGTGGCCATTCTAATGTTAAGCTGTTATGAACACTTATATTGTGATTTTCTGTGATAAGATGTAATGTTGTTAATATTATATTGTGATTTGTAATGAATGTTTGCCTTGATTTGTAATGGAATAAACAGTGTTCACTACACTGTGTAATCCGAACCTTAAAAGCTGTTCATGGTAGCATTCTTTTGGGAATCTGCTAGTGCAGGTTACAACATCTAGGTTCTGAGACTGGATGACCTGGAAGATGGTTATCTTGTCTACAGTACTGGTGGCAAACTCAAATAGAAGTAGATCCCTGCAGCAGTATATTGACTTAGAAAATTAGCAGTACCTATGCTGTATTATATTTTTATCTGTTTTGTTAAACATTTTCCGGTTCCATTTTAATCTGATTCTTGCTAAGGAGTTTGAAACCTTTGGTCTACAGTGATAGGAAATTAGAAAGAGGAGAAGGTTGTGGGGGATGGGGGATAAGATAATGAGTTTGTTTTTGGACATGTTGAGTTTAAGATGTCTAGAGGACATAGAGTTCAAGATTACCAATAGAAGTCATTTAGTCATCTGGTCTGAAAATCCTTTGTTTTATAGGTGGTACATACGATTTACTCCTAATAGAAAGTTATATGATTCTTCCCTGACTAGCTGGAATAGATCTTCAATCTGATGGACTTTATTAAGCGCCTAATCCATGTAAGACACTGGGTAAGATGCCCGGGATATGAAGATGAACAAAGAATGAGGAATATTCAGACTACTAGGTCAGATGCAACATGTATACAAATAAGCATGATACAAGGTTGAATGTGATGGGGTACAATGATGTTGAAAATTTGCTCTAGGAAAAATCAAAGAAGGATAGAACATTATCAGCTTAAATTTTGATATTAATAGTAGTGCACTTTTATATAGTGCTTTAAGGTTTACAAAGTGCTTTACAAATATGATTCATTCAACTTTTACAGCAACACTGGGATCTAGGTGCTTTCATCTCCATTTTACAGTTGAAGAAACTGAGGCAAACAGAGGTTAAATGAGCTGCCCAGGGTCACATAGCTAGTAAGTGTCTAAGGCCAAATTTGAACTCAGTTCTCCCTGACTTCAAGCCCTGCACTCTATTCGCTGTGCCACCTAGCTGTCTTCTTACTTCCTGCTCAGTAACAGCAAAGCGTGGTCAACCAAGTGATGGATTTAAAGTCAGGAAGACCTGGGATTGAATTCTATCTGACATGCCCTAGCTGTGTAGGAAAGAAACTTCTCTGAGTCCCCTTTATCTTTTTTAATCTGTAAAATAGAGATAATAGCTATAAAGCTTACATAGTTGGGTTGTTCGAAGGATCAAATACGACACTGTAAATGCTTTGGAAATCCTAAAGTCAGTTATTGGGGCTGCTAGGTGGCGCAGTGAATAAAGCACCAGCTCTGGAGTCAGGAACCCTGAGTTCAAATCCGGCCTCAGACACTTAACACACACACACACACACACACACACACACACACACACAAATTAGCCATGTGACCTTCAGCAACTCACTTGACCCCAACTGCCCTGCCTCCCCCTCCAAAAAGGCTAAAATAAAATAAAAGTCAGTTATTGTTATTCTCAGCTAGATTACCAGCCTAGACTGAAAGTAGGACCCCTGAACCGCAGTGGGCAACATGTAAATCCAAAGTACATAAGGAGAAAATTACAATACAAACCAAAAGTATCATACAAATATTATTCAGAATATGTTCTAAAATGGTACATGATCTAAGCAGATGCAGGACTCTGAAATAAACTTTGCTTTTTTAGCGCCACTCCCACAGTCAAAGCAGTAATCATCACCACACCTAGTAATCACCACACCCAAACCACCTGAACATTCTGAGAATGATGAAGGAACAGGAGAAAATAGCTCACCAGTTCAATTTCACATGGAAGGGAGGCTTTAAAAAATGGCCATGGTTGTTTGTAAACACCAAGGCCAAGATCAACATGAAACCAACTAGGGCTAAATGTAGGGGCCATCCTGAGAAAACACTCAACTGTGTGGAGCAGATGGTGCCTGAGTTTTGCAGTATGCCCTTGCTGTTAATTTGCTTCAGAGAGTCAGTCATGTGTTGAATCAAGTCGTAAATGACTTGGACAGATGGGCAGAGACAGAGTCTAGTGTAATGAGTCTTGACTAGGCACAGCTCTACACCAGAAGCCATTTGGGAATTTACTGATGGGACTGTGAGCTTTATTTCCATTCTCCCATAGAATTAGGGAATGGAGATTATAGGAGCAGAATCCCATTGTCCTATCAGCCCTGAACATTCAATGCCTAATGGCTTGGCATGATGGGTACTTGTCTGGTCTGCTTTGCGGATATTTCCTAACCAGTACTATACTGAGACTTGAGTTGTAGATCTGATCTTGCCTTTGTATGAATTGGGATAAGCTATTACTTTCTCTGTGCTTTCATTTCCTTATTCATAAAACTGGAATAATGAAAAACATACACTTCCCCTCACCATGAACAGATTTTATAAATATATAAATGGAAGCAGCAAGAACATTTTAAGTTAAAAAAATCTATAGGGAAAATAGGGAGAAGGAAAATGAAGAGAAGGAAAGAAGGAAGCATAGGGAAGAGAGGGGAAGGAAGAGCTGACTTTTGAGTTTCTAAACATAAGTATAAATAGGTATTTATGTGTATATAAGTTTATATATGTCATATATATCCATATATAAATAGAAGCATAAACAAACAAATATATTGTATCAAAGGATTTCAAAGGTACAGGGCACGTTAAAGATCATCTGGTCTAAGCATTCTTAACCTGGGATATGTGAACTTGTTTTTAAAAACTATTTTGATAACTGGATTTTAATACAATTGGTTTCCTTTGTAAACCTTTGCATTTTATTTTATGCATTTAAAACCATGATTCTGAAAAAGGGTTCATAGGCTTCACCAGACACTGCCGAAGGTGTCTATGAAACAAAAAAGGTTAAGAAACCCTGATCCAGGTTAACATTCCCCCCACACACACACACACACACATATACACAAACTTTACAGATGAGGAAAGTGAGACTAAGAAAGGCTAAGTGACTTTCCCAAGGTCAAACAGATAGTAAACAGATAGTAAAGAGCAAAATCAGAATTTGAAAGCAGATCCTCTTACTCTTAATCCAATCCTTTTTTCCCCCACTCTATCACAGTCTCCTGGATCTCTCACGGCATTAGATGCCTAAGAATATAGAGAACCAGAACCCTAAGGCAGAAACAAGAAGATAGGCAAGGTTAGGGAAGCCTGGAGCTCAACATGACAGAGCCTGAGGCCCACCTGGCACTAGAAAGACTGATGTACCTCAGATCTGGGCATACTCACTAGTACCCCTCCCTTCATAATACACTTTCCTTTCCTCTTTCCCTCTACATCAGCTAATGGAGGCAGGTAGAAATTATTTCCCATACCTATAGGAGTGCCTAGTCATCTACTGCTAAAACACTGAAGTCAGTTTTCCTCAAGATTATCTCCATGGGAAGGGAATTGGCTGCAGAACTCCTGTCATTTACAAATCTGAATGGAAAGGAGTTTTGGAGTTCAATTTCCCTTTCCCAACAGAGTCTTAATTAATTGATCTATGGGGTACACTGTAAGAATTATCTGGGAAAGATGAACTCCACCGAATGAATCAGGAAGAAATGGGCATCCCAACTTATCTAATCACAAGAAGACATCAAAAATTGGTGGTAAAAAGTTTTACCTCTTTGTTCTCATAGCTCTCCACTGTAAAATCATTTTTAACCACAATGTATCTGTCTTTCCATTTCTTTAGGTCATCTGCAAAATGGGACAGCTCTCCTTCATACAAGACTGCCTCTGTATCCGAAGGTGGCTAAAAGAGAATTAATATAATTAGTTCTTTTTTATTGATTTATCATAAGCTTCATATTATTAATCAATACAGATAAGGAAACACTCTTTGCAGCTATTTATATTTAAATAAAAGATTTCAATGTATAAACTATAACAACAGCTTTTGAGTCACTCCCTCTAAATCTCCATCAAGATTCTTTATTTGTCCATTCTTTCCCATTTACTACTGTTTCCAATTTTGCACAATTATAAATAATGTTACTATGAAAATCACGAATAGATAGCTCCCTTTTTAAAACTTTTTATAACACTTCCAAGGCATATTCCGAACAATGGAATTACTGGATCAAAAGGATATGGTTTTGAGGGTTGGGGTTTTTTGAGCTTTTATCGTATACTTCTCGACTGCCCATAGGCACTCTTGTATTTGTATCCCCAGCACCTGGCAACCTGTTTTGCACATAGTAGTTGCTTATGTTTGTGGATGGATAGCTTTCCAAAAAGAACTTTTTAAGTTTGCAATTTCAAAAGCAATGAATTGTGTAATTGTTTCTTCACAAGTACACAGGTAGTATTTTGCCAACTTAAATGAGTAAGGTAGTACCCCAAGGTTGTTTTAATTTATATCTCTTGAATTACTAGGAAGTTATAATTAGCTCTTGTGAAGCAAAGACTCATCTCTTTTCAAATTAAGCCTAGACTCAACATCAACAGGAATCAAGAGAAATCATATTCTCTCTCTTCTCTCTCTATCTCTCCCCCACCCTTTTCCCCCACCCCAATCCTGATTATTCACTATTTACCTGTTTTCTTTGTCCTGTATTAGATTAAGAAGTCACATTGACTGAGCAAACAGACAGATTTCCAGTTGACTCCCCTCTTTGTTTAACCATACACATTATGCCTCTTCTATAGATACTCAGGGAAATTACTACCCCTTCACTATTTTTCTAATTCATCGTCTTACACAAAATGATGAGTATACTGTCTTTTACATATTACGTTACAGTTTTATTTAAGTCTTATATCACAGGATCATAGATTTAGGGCTGAAAGTGAACCCAGAGATCATCTGGTACAAATCCCTCATTTCACAATCAAGGAAACTGAGGCCCAAAGAAAAGTGACGAAAACAAGTTCTCACTGGTGAGAAGCAGCAGAGCAGAGAATCAGACTTAGGTTCTCAGACTCCAAATCCAGCATTCTTTCCACTGAACCACAAGTTATCCAATCCATCCCTTTACCTCATAGAATTTTTATCTAAACCATTCTAGATAACTGGTGTGTAATCCTACTTTAAATATCTGTTGGGGAAAAACATCCTTTTCCCCTCCCTAATTTTAATGTTTAAAGGCTCTCATTACCTTACCAACTATTATTAACTACATATTAAACAATACCCTTTTTGGATTCATGAAAGGGCCAAAGGAGATGCCCCTTCATTCTCCTTCAGAGGAAGGAGCCCCCATATCCAAGGCAGAAGCTGAACCTTATAACTCTATAAGGACATCAATCAGTCTCTAGGGATGTCAGCCTAGCAGAAATTCTCCGTCAAAACAAGACTTAATAAGCGTTTATGGTCACGGGTTATGAATATAAATGAAAAAGGGAGAAAGGGCATATAGTCTATTTGTATTCAAGGAATTGAAACAGAAACCCAGGGGAATCTATCACCAAAATGAAAATCCTAATAGTGTTGAGGCACTGAAACCTTGACATTTTTACTAATGCTCTACATAGCAATGCAAATTTCCTGATATCAAACCATCAAAATGGAAAAAAAAAAAAAAAAAATATATATATATATATATATATATATATATACATATATATATAATGAAAATGGAAGAGTGACATTTTTCTTTTTATATAGGCAACTCTGTCAGCAAGAAATCATATGCTCTAGCTTCCAGCCAGATTATGCTGCTGTCTTCCTGGGCTCTAAACAATTTTAGGACAAATCCCTATTTTATCTGCTATTCAAGTTATTGGTTATTTCAGAGACACAGGGAGACATGAAAGTTTCCCCAGTGGCAAATTTAGATGTATGAATGAGGAAGCCAAGGAATTGTTCCTAGAACTAGCATCGTATGAACATTTTTCCAAGACTTAGGTTACCTTGGTTTTTAAGAACTGGGACCTCAAGTCTCTATGCTGTTCAACTTCACTCCGAACATCATTGCAGAAGGCCACAGAATACTGGCGACGATAATGTGGGCTGAAGTTTTTGATGGCAGCTTCCGTTTTGCCTGGGATGAGAAGGTGAACATAAAAAGAAAAATTACAATTCTTATGACATCATCCAGCTTTCCTGGCACAGACGCATGGCCAACTAATAAAGTTATAAAACAACCTTCCCCTCTTCCTTCCCAGATACCTACCAGAGGCACTTAAAAATACCAGGCAAGACCTGAAGTTTTTTTCTAGATATAGTCAGGGAATCACTCAAAGCCAAAAGCAACACACACATTATAACACATAATATATATTGTATAATATAGATATTATTTCTCACTAGATCCTTATAAAAACCCTGTGAAATATGTGCTATGGTTAAGCCCTTACTACAAAGAAACTGAGACTGAGAGGTCATATGACTTATCCAGAGCCACCAAACTAGTGTCTGAGGCATGATTTCAGGTTGGATCCTCCTGACTCTAAGTCCAGCATTCTATTCATTCTGCCATCTGGCTGTCTCATTTTGATTATCTCCCATTAGATTGGGTGTTTATTGGGAGAAGGGACTGCTTTTTGCCTTTCTATTGTATTCCCACTGCTTCTATCAATACCTGGCATACAGTCGGTGCTTAATAAGTGCTTGCTGATTTTCTTACTTGACCAACAACAAATCACTGACCAATTTTTTATCTATAAGCAGTTAAGACCAAGAACCCTAGGAATAGCAGTGAGCCCCTTCCCACTTTGATCACTGGACCCTGCTTCCAACCCACCCACTCCTGAAGGTATGATCTGGGGAATCAGCCTTTGGAGACATGAGGTCTGGCAGCTAACTCCCTCTTCGTGTGCTGAAGACATGGAAAGGAAAGTTCTCATTGCCAAAGTCCTTGGCATTGTCAAATGATTTGATCAGAAATGGATATGGTTTTATTAGTGGAAAGACTTTAAAAGATCCGTTTTCATCTGTTTTGCTATTGCATGCTAAGGGACATGAGGTGTTTATAAAACCCCCTATATGTGATGTCTCCCCCTATCAGGATGTGAGTTCCTTGAGAGCAGGGACTGTCTTCTTGTGTTTTCTATTTGTATTCCGCAGAGCTTAACACAATGACTTGCACATAGTAAGGGCTAAAAAAAATTAATAATAATTTATTCATTTATCAATGTGGGTGACAGAATAAAAAGACTTGAGTTTGAATCCTGCCTTTGACACCCACTATCATTATAACCTTGGGGAAGCCACTTAACTAATCTGAAACTTAATTTTCTAATCTGTAAAATAGAACCCATCTCCTACTATTGTTGTCAGGGTCAAATGAGATGATGTATGTAAAGAATCATATAAATATTAGCAATAGTTATTACCTAACTCATAGAATTGCTTTGAGTACTCAAAGGCTACAGAAAGGAAGCTGTTGGGGCGGCTAGGTGGCTCAGTGAATAGAGCACCAGGCCTGGAGTCAGGAGGACCTGAGTTCAAATATGGCCTCCGACACTTAACACAAAAAACTAGCCGTGTGACTCTGGGCAAGTCACTTAACCCCAATTGCCCTCCAAAAAAAAAAGTAAGCTGTTGTTGTTGAAGTTATACTGGTTTCATAATGATGAAGGGGTTCAGGACTTGGACTTGGAGTCAGAAAAGACCCAAATTTAACTCTCCTCCTTAGCCAGTTATTACCAATCAGCAAGCATTTATTAGATACCTGTTGTACCAGGCTATGGCAAGGCACTGGAGATAGAAATAGAAAAGTGATTTAGCTCCTGCCCTCAAGAAGTTTACATTCTATTGGCCACATGACCTGGAGCAAGTCACTAAGGCTCTCGAGTTCAGCTTCCTAGTCCATAAAATGGGGATTAAAAAAAAAAATCAAGCTAATGACTATATAATTTAATTTTTACAACATCTCTATAAAGTATGCAAAAACTTTTTGGACATTATGACGTGCTTTATAAATGTAAGTTATTATCATTTCAATCCTATGACACCTCCTATTCTTTCACATTTCAAAGCACAACAGACACTATACAAAAACACAAAGCTTTGAACTGAGAGTCAGGAAGCCTGAAAGCTCAAGCTTTGCCATTAACTCTCTATATGACCTCCCACAAACCACATTCTTTCCCTTCACCTCAGTTCCCTCATCTGTGAAATGAGATTAACAATCCCTACAGCACCTACTTCACAGTGACCATCACAATGCTCAAATAAGAACAAGTATACATAGGAAATGCTTTGTAGGCTTTAAAATGTAAATGCAGTTATTAATATCTCAGCTCTAGTTCATGGGTGTACAAACAAGCAAATAAGGCCCCTCCCTGAACAGTGAGCTTAAAAAACTAATGAAACCCACGCATAAGGGAATAATGAGGTTTTTGCTGCTTTGAAAATCTTAGCAAAATAATTTTTTTTAAGACACTTTCATGAGAACCTGATTTCATCAGCCTAGTCTTTGAGGAGGTTCATTCCAAATCTGCTGTGCCAACAAGGCCTTTTGTTTCCAAATTACACACACACACAGCAGCAAGGGGACAAAGGGAAAGAATTTAACATGCCAGTGTGATCCTGTTGGGTATATTAAGTGTCTAGAGTTCCTGAAACAAATTCCGTGTTCTGATACTGTACAGAGAGAGAGTGAATTGAACCACTCTCCAGGCTAGCAGATAAAACAAGAAGAAACATGGGGCTTGAATTCATGAGTCAGCTTTGGGGACTTGTAAAACCCCCAGTGAAAGAGAGTTCTTAGTCCATAAATACCCTCAACATAAGTAGTTCTTAATTTGCAATGGGCAATTAGGCCTCGGGCTATTTATGAGAGAAAAGGGGATTCTTGCTTATTCCCTCAACAAAATGCTATTTACTTCTCCTGTTTGTGATAGGGGTTAATAATGATTGCTTATAAAGCATATTAAGATCCACTAATAATAGGTTCTGTAGAAATGCAAATAA
Organism: Pseudochirops corinnae; assembly: GCA_028646515.1. Classification (NCBI taxonomy): domain Eukaryota; kingdom Metazoa; phylum Chordata; class Mammalia; order Diprotodontia; family Pseudocheiridae; genus Pseudochirops; species Pseudochirops corinnae. The sequence goes on along the minus strand of CM053586.1, from coordinate 300,262,517 downwards.
GAGCTACTATAATTTTCCTCGGCCCAGCTTTTATTTGTTCTGCAGATTTACAGTATTCCTATTAGTCATTATTTGCATAATACTTTTTACAGACTCAAAGGCTTTATCATTATTTAATTGGTTAGTGTTTTTTTTTTTTAATTAGTTTTTAGGTTGTGCAGAGCCAGTAACATTCTCTCCCCATTTGGGTAATTCTTCTGAAAGAGAATAAGAATTGGAATCTTCCTGGAGTATCCCCAAGAAGGAGAATGCATCTCACCTCAGAAATGGAAAAATAAGAGCCAAGATTTGCACTGTTTGTGTCTTCTGAAGTCCAGGCAACTGTTTTGTCTGTCCTGAGAGAAGCCTGCAGATGGTTGTTGTGGCTTCTAAGATGTTTGTAAACATTTGGGATGAAAGACTATTCTGTTTTGTAGAAACTAGAACATTGATGAGGAACTTGATTTCCAGTATCCATTACAAAGCCTTAGTCAGGAGCAGGTGGGGGTGTCTACATAGCCTCTGGCTTGTTTTTTTTTCATCCATGTGACAGATGAGTCCAAAAGCAGGATTACTGTTTGGAATAGCACCATCACCTCGCCAAACAAAGTGTAGGAGGTCAGAATTGCATGGTTTGATTAACCCAACAACTGGTTACAATACATGAAAGAAAAAGGCTTTCACCTTTACAAGGAGGGCATCACAGATGGAAAGAGTATTGGCACTGGAATCCAGTGGGACCCAGGGACCTGGGCTCCCAACTTACTCTGACACCTACTATTTGTGTGATCTTGAATAAGTTCCATAACTTCCCTGTGCCTCAGTGTCTTCACCTGTAAAATGAGGAAGGTTGAACTAGATGATCTCTGAGGATCCTTCCAGCTGTAGATAGATGATATTAAATTGGGGAATGGGAAAGAGACTTCCTAAATGTGTGAAAATTTGAGAGTAATCCTCCCTCAGGAGCTAGACGGCACTCTAAACACTGGGCCTGGAGTCAGAAAGTTGTTAAGTCATTGTGTTTTGTTTTATTGGGGTGGCTTTTTTCAGTCCATTTGGGGTTTTCTCTGCAGAGATACTGGAGTGGTTTGCCATTTCCTTTTCCAGTTCATTTTACAGATGAGGAAACTAAGGCAATCAGATTCCGTGACTTGCCCAGGTTTATCCAACTAAAATGTGTCTGAGGCCACATTTGAACTCAGGAAGAAGAGTGGTGTTGACTCCAGATCCAGCACTCTACTATGGTGCCTCTCAGAGTCAGGAAGACCTGAGTTCAAATATGACCTTAGACACACCAGCTTTGGGCATGTCACTTAACCTCTGCTTCCGTTTCTTCAGCTGTAAACTGGGTTTAAAAATAGCATCTAGTATTTCCCAGATTGTTGTGATGATCCAATGAGATCTTTGTAAAACCCTTAGCACAGTGCCTAACACATAGTAGGTGCTTAATAAATATTTATTTCCCTTCCTTTCTTCCTAGGGCAGGAGTTATCATAAGGTAATGAGTTTCAGATGTGTTGTTATCGTGGCCCAAGACAGAATTGTTTATCAGATTGTATGACCTGGCTAAGGCTAGATGGAAAGGTTTATAGGAAAAAAGATGAAATGGAGAAACTTGTTCTGAGAGATTTCACTGAGTACAAGAAATAACTCCATTTTGGATTTTCTGACCTAGCAAGAAAAAGCAGTGCTTTCAGACCAAAAGCAGGCAGTGGGACCCAGAAGAAGCCTTTTTTCCTCAGAGATATCACTGTTGTAGCTTGGATTAAGGCTATAATTTTTATATAAGTGTGGAATTATCCAGGAAGGATTAAGAAGAAATTGGCCAGTTTAAGAGGGAGACCATCACCAATTAGCCTATTAAAGCCTGGTTAAAAAGCTAAACTTGCATAATCGTAGTTTAAGTAAGGGAAAAGGGGAAATAGAGCTGTAATATCCTATTCTGGGCAGAGTGGATATCCCCAAGAATTCCCTCTCACTCATAGGCTTGAGAGTACTTTATCTAAAGTCATCTAATTAAACCCCTTAATTTTACTGATAAAGACTGAGGACCTGTAATAGGAATGGGAATTTGAAGATCTTCCCTGTCCCTTAATAAGCCTAAGGGAATTTTAAGATCTTCTCTGATTCAAAGATCTTCCCTGTCCCCTAATAGGCTGAATGTAATCACATGGAGCCTGTGGTGGGAGGAGTTGGATGAAGGGTGGAGCAGAGCCCACAGGAAGCTGGGAGTCAGAGCAGTTAGACATTGGTAGAGAGAGGACACACCAGGGAGACAGCTAGGTTTTTGAGTGTTGGTTTGGGGGAAGGCTAAAGGATAGTGTGGCTCTCTGCTGTGTTATGATGTATTAACTTCTTTGCTACTATGATGAATTTGACCTTCTTGTGTTGGAATTTGGTTTTCTGGTATCTGAATAAATGTTTTAATTCTGTCTTCTATATGGACAGTCTGTTATATTTTGTGATTAAGAACTATGCTGGCATATTTACAGGCACTGTAAATTGGCACTGTGAATATTGTATTGGTGCTATAGAAATGAAAATGACTTGATTAAGGTCACATGGAAAGTGGAAGAGTCACATTTGAACTCACGTCCTCTTTCTAAGTCAGTCAATCAAACAATATGAATTCATCGAACATTTATCAAGTAACAGGCACTGGTACAGAGCCAGCTAGGTGGCACAATGGATAGAATGGAATGTACAGAGTCTGAATTCAGGAAGATCTAAGCTCAAATCCAGGCTCAGACACTAACTAGCTGAGTGAACCCTAGGTAAGTCACGTAACCTCTGCACAGTATCTTTAACACCTCCCCAACCTGGTCCCCATGAAGAAAATGGGGGCCCAGAAAAGTTTTTGGTGCTCCATTTAACTAACTCCTAACTGTCAATATACATCCTTGCTCTGTTATTCAATAACTGTATCTTTATAAGCTAAGTAAATGTATTCTTTTATAACTCATCTTTGCTTATGTTGGGTCAGTCATTTCCGCACCATCACAGTCCTTGGATTATACACAATACTCGGCTTCCCAAGCTTCCTGACACACATCCCAAGCATCTGCCTGAAACAAAGGTCCACCTTCCAGTATTAGTATTGATATTGAAACATTCCACTGAGGTTATTGTTGAGCTTTGAGTCATGGAACACTATAGTGTCTGAAGAATTAAAGATAAGATATCTATCACTCAGAGGGCAATGGGGAGATGCATGGTAAGAATGAGAAGTCTGATACATTACAAATAAGGAAATTGTAAAGCAGTGGAGCAAGGAATTCATCAAATAAATGTATGATCTAAAAAGACAGAACAGTCACATGGTGAGATTGAGGGATAGATTACCTACATGTTCCACTAGTGTTCTCATGGGAATGTGTCAAAATGTCTGGTGGACCTCGATGGAGCAAACTTTTACGAGTTGCACGGGATGGGTAAGCAGAAATGGGTTGCAATATTCGTAGGTGGAGGGAACATCTATACCCTGAAGTAACAGATCAGTTCAAGTTTGAGAAGTTGTAGGTAGTCTGGTGACAGCAGCATAAAACTTCAGATGAAGAAATAAACAGGGAGACCCTGTTTGAAGATGGTTTTATTACATCACAGACCCATATTCTCCTAGGCTCTGATATTACAGTAAACTAAGATGAATAAAATAATATCTGAAAACAAAGAGGGTCACCTACATGAGTTATATAATGAGGGCAAACAACTGAGTCATCTCTTCCTAAACTTTATTTTCAGAAATCATTCAACATATCATCAAATCAGGTTCAGCAAAGTCATTTTCACACTTTCCTTCACATCTCATTAGTATCGCTCTTTGTGGAGAACAGGGGTAGGGCTCCATGTCCTCTATTTATAAAGAAGCTCAGCACAATCTTCTCCCCATTTTCCATTAACTACACTGTTATGGCACTTCTTTGGACTTCTCCGCCTTGCCCTCTTTTTCAGCCTCACCCCACCCCTTTGCTTTTCAACTTCCTTTTTTGGATATTGTTTCCTCAATTTGATTATAAGTTCTTTGAGGGCAGGAATTGTCTTTCTTTTTTTTTTTTTAATGTATTTGTATCGTCAGTGCTTACCACAGTGTCTAGAACAAAGATAGGCTTCATAAATGTTTATTGACTAACAATTCAATGGTAGAGGTTGACTATCCATTTATAGTGAGTGTGTCCAATCATTGTCCTGACCTGGATCTTTTGTGCATACATTGATGATATCTTCCAAAGATATACCCTTATAGTCTAAATACTCCTCCATGAGCCCCGCATCCAAGGAATTTATATAATCTTCTGGATTTATAGCAGCCCGAAGTAGAGCCTCCACTTGGCCACATAAAGTCTCTCCCTGTGGCCCCTTTTAAAGCCAAAATTCAGGTGTATGAACTGGTGTGAATCAAACATCAATTAATGGTTGACTGGGCAACAAACATATGGTAGAAGATAAAGAATTGTCATTATCCATGACAGAACAAAGGTCCCCCAGTGGGAAAATGAGAATTTTGCATAATGTCAAAATGAACATACAAGTCAATGAGGCAACAAGCACCCAGTATAATGCCTGGGTATAACCCCTACACATTATGTCAGCAAACCCAGGAAGCATTTGAAATATTGTAAAATCTAGTTACCAAAAGTAGGAGACCATTTGCTCACCAAACAAAGATTTTCATCAAAATTCCCCAATGTCCAAAGGGCAGGTTTACAGAATGGAATCAAATATTCTCACCTAGTCCACATAGAAAGAAGAAAAAGACAAAGATGTCCTCTCAATCTTCTCTCTCTCCTCTGTTTAACTTATATTGAACCAAAGTAGAAAGCAAAAACCTCACTTTGAAAAAAAGGCAAAACTTGTGCAACTTTGTCATAGCTTCCACCAATTGGCACAATAAGCTTTCCCCCAATGACAAAGATGATGGCAAGAGACCTTAAAATCAGTACTAAGAACAGGAAGTCTTGAACAATAGGGTACCGAGCCACACAGTGCCCTAAACAAAGGTCTTGATATGGGGGAGGACATTTAGTAATGAGGTGGTTAAGCAAGGTATTCAGGGAAGAATGATAAGCAGGGAGAGGGGAGTATACACCTGGGGAGTTATGGGGAAACCAAGAAGAAAAGTTTGCTTATTGTAACGTTTTCTGTGGGGCCAATCCTATACTGCTCCACACAGGGGAGCTTCTCTGATGTTCATGTTTGCATGCATTTCAAAAATACAGTACCAGTTGTATGGGTTGTTGTTCAGCCATTTCAGTCATGTCTGACTCTTCATAAACCCTTTTTGGGGTTTTCTTGGCAAAGATACTGAAGTGGTTTGATATTTCCTTCTCCAGCTCATTTTACAGATGGGGAAACAGGCAAACAGGGTTAAATGACCTGCCCAGGTTCATATACAGCTACTAAGTATCTGAGGCTGGATTTGAACTCAGGTCTTCCTGACTCCAGGGCCATACTAAGTATGTAACAGGCACCCAATGTATGCACCTGGACTAAAACCAAATGAATAAGACATTACAATGGAAAAAAAAACCCACTGAGGATCCTTTCATGGCAGATTCAAAAAGGTGGCCCATAGGATATACTCACACAATGAAAAGAACATTGACCTTGGAATCAATCTGAAAGCTTGGATTTGAATATTGGTTTTGCTTCTTGCAATGACTTTGGACAAGTCACTAGTCCTCAGTTAGCTCATATCTAAAATGAAAGGACTGGACCAGATGGCCCATCAGGTTCCTTTCATTTCTGGATCAAAGAAAATAACCCACCTAAGCCATTTGGTTTTGCACAAGTCTTAATGAATTTTTGCTGAAATGAATTTTCAGGATCTGTGAGAACTGAATTTCTTCATTCTTTTCCAAATTTAGTGGAGTTTCATTCCTCTTTCCCATCCCCTTCCCCATACACCCCCCTCCATTGTTTGCATGACTCAGGGCCAAGTCCCACACTTGGCTTGTTTGAAAAGTCTGAAACTCAAGCACTGAAAAATGAAGTGTGTTTTAAAACCAAATCCTCGTCTTTTTTCTCCCCCCAAAACAATGAGAACATACCAAATCTGGCTAATTCTATTAGGAAGCTAATCAAAGACAAAGCAACACAAAAATGACAGAAGTTAATATCCAGATTGAAAACATAAGTAAGTTCAACACAGATGGATAGCTCCCTTCCATTGGGGCTTACATCATTCTTCAGAGTAATCTCAACTAAAGCTACAAAATCCCCATTAATAGCCATCTTTCACCAAAAAAAAATGACTTGAGTTCATCCTCCTTAAAAGCAAAAGATGAGATGTGCTTAGCCTTTAAATGCCAGTAACCACTTGTATTAAGACTAAGGCATATTATAATATGTCTAATAAAGAATCTCCACTTGAGTTATCTTCTAATGCCTCACCATGCCATTGAGGGGAACCCTGGGTTCCCCAAAGCTGTGCCAGCACAAACTGACAGATCCAACCACATTGGGCAAGCTTTGAGTAAGAGCCAGCAATGGACTATGTGCTTGGCTGCCCAAGGCTCCCTGCCTCACTAACCTCAGTGACAATCAGGGGAGATGGGGGCAGGGTGGGAGAGAGAGAGAGGAGGGAGGAGGGAAGGAAGGAGAAACAGAGACAGAGACAGAGAGAGACAGAGACACAGAGAGAGAAACAGAGACACAGAGAGACAAAGAGAGAGAGACATAGACAGAGAGAGATACAGACAGAGAGAAACAGAGAATGCTTTCCTCAGCAACTCTAAGAAGGTATGGAGGTGATTGTGATGTTTGCCATTCAACTGAGCAGCCAAATGGATGAAAGCATGAATCCTTGATACATTCAAATAAATGGAGACACTATGGTACAGAGGATGGAGTGCTGGACCCACAGTCAGACAGATCCAAGTTCAAATGTCATTTCTAATATTTACAAGTTTTGTGACCATACACAAGGTACTAAATCTTTCCCAATCTGTTTCATCATCTACAAAATAGTGATACCTGTAGCACTTACACTGTTTACCTCATAGGCTTGTCTGAGCCTCAAATGAGACAGTATATGTAAAGTCCTACATGAATGAAATGTATCGTACCAAAGAAAGATGTGACACTGTCTTCAGGCAAGGAGAGAGTTCTCTGCCTTTCACTCTTAATGTTTTTATTTGATTTTAAACTTCTGTTCTCTCAAAGTCTAACCCTTAGAACATAACAAGATCAGGCTCAAAGGTCAAGTCAAGGATTTTTCATACTGTTGGTTTATAAAGTAGATGGAAAAACTGCTTGGAAAATTATTTATCAAAATCCATTCCCCTTTCCTTTCCCCGCCCCCCACATTCTTCTAGCCAGTCTGAAATATGAGAAGTATTTGGGGATGGAGATAAGAGTTATCCAAAGTCTAGAGAACATGACAGATCTGTATACTTTTCTCATTCCTGGATATCCTTTTTATCCTCCTAGGTATCCAGCATCTCAGGATGTTTTAAAACATGGTTAATCAGCCCACATTATGTTGGCTTCCCTCAAGTCTCCAAAACAAAGTGCTGCTGTACTCCTCTGGTATGATATCATCCCTAATGCCGCTGATTTGAAGTTGTAGGTTCTAATCTTAGCTCTGCCCTCAATGTGCTCTGGGCTATAACCCCACAGAGAAAGGAATCCAAAGATTTGACCCTTCCCTGGCCCCATTTTCATTACTTGTAGAAGGGAAAAAACATTAACCAGCCTCAAGGGTTATTGGGGGGCAAAACAATATAAATTATTGTGAAACTCTGCTAAATTAAATTGCAGAGGCTGTTTTATGAGGCTAAGGAAGGTGCTAAGACTTTCTTGTACTGTAATTTGTTTCATAATACGTATAATAATGGCTTTGGAAAGCCATCCAAATAATAGGTTAAGCTCACTGCCCTTAAAAACATGGGGTTTGTTTTTACCAAGGTCACTGGGATGTAACTTGTCATTATTATTTCATAGTTTTGCTTTCTTTACTGTTTGACCCTCTGTTTACTTCTCCTGGATAGTCTGACTGTTTCATTACGGAATCATGTCCCATCAGGGTACCTACTGCCTAAGCAGCCCCTACCTGGCTTGGGGGCCTATAGCTAACGTGGCATCAAGAGACAAACAAATTTTGAGAACTGGTATTTACATTCATTTTGCATTTACTTCTCTGTGCACACATTGAAACTCTCCCAATGGCCCAAGAATATAAGCTCTTTAGGGGCATGGGTTGTTTCCGGCAGCATGGCATAGTAGCAAGGACACATAAAATCAGGAAGAGCTATGTTCAGATCTTGCTTCGAAAATGCTACCTATGTGACCCTGAACAAGTCAATTTCCTTACTTATAAAACTATCCTTCAGCTTCCTCATTTACAAAGTGAGGAGTCTGATCGAGTCTAGATGGACTTTTAAGCCCTTTACTGCATAAATCTATGACCTTACGATGCCTTTTTTCCTTTGTTACCCCAATACTCAGCATAGGAGGTACTTAATAAATGTTTAATTCAGATTGTGAGGACTACATAAATACGAGCAATTATAATTATCAATTTATCCCATATATTAGGGTTTCTTAATCTTTTTGTTTAGAATTTTGGTAAAGCCTAAGGACTCCTCAGAATAATGTTTTTAAATGCAAAAATAAACTACATAGATTTACAAAAGGAGCCAATTATATTGAAATATAGTTAACAAAATATATTTTAAAAAAGACAAGTTCATAATCCAATTATCCTGGAGAACAATTAGGAACTATGCCCAAAGGGTAACTACTTTGATCCAGCAATATATCTACAAAGAGATCATAAAAAAGGGGAAAGGACCTACATGAACAAAAGTATTTATAGCAGATCTTTTTGTGGTAGCAAAAAATAAAGACAAAAACAATGGAAATGGAGGGAAAGCCCATCAACTGGGAAATGACTGAACAATCTATGATATATGAATGCAATGAAATACTACTATGTAATAAGAAATGGTGAACAGTTAGATTTCAGAAAAACCTGTAAAGACATATAAACTGATGCAAAGTGAAATGAGCAGAACCATGAGAACATTGCACATAGTAACAGCAACATCATGTGATGATCAAGTATGACTTACCTCTACTCAGCAACACAATGATCCAAGACAATTACAAAAGACTCATGATGGAAAATGCTATCCATAGCTAAAGAAAGAACTGATGAACTCTGAATACACATCAAAGCATACTATTTTCACTTTATTTTTTCACATTTTTTTCATTTTGGTCTGTTTCTTCTTTTACAATATGACTAATATAGAAACTTGTTTTACATGATTGTACATATATAACCTATAACAAATTGCTCACCATTTTAGGAAAAGGGAAGGGAAGGAAAGGAGGAGAAAAATTTGGAAGTCAAGATTTTGTAGAAATGAATGTTTAAAATTGTCTTTACATATAATTGAAAAAAATTAAATGCTATTTTAAAAAAAGACAAGCTCAAGGATCCTAGGTTAAGAACCTCTGCTATGAATCTTGTCCATGGTGTGTGTGTGTGTGTGTGTGTGCGCGCACGCGCATATGCTTGTGTATGAAACCATATGATACATACTTCCATGCACCACTTCTTTCTCTGAAGGTGGATAGCATCTTCCTTCAAAGGTCCTTTGTGTTTGATTTGAAAATTCACATGACTCAGAATAGTTTCACAGCTACTCTTCAAAAAAATAATGCTGCTATTGTATTCAACATTCTCTTGGTTCTTTTGGTTTGACTTTTCATTATTTCATGCAAATCTTTTCATGTTTCTCTAAAATCAAGGTGCTTGTCATTTCTTATACTATAGTAGCACTCCATCACAGTCAGATATTTCCATTTGTAAAAGAATTGTATCCATAACTTGAATTGCATTCCCAATGCTACTTTCCTGGAGTTGGGACCCAATCACACAATCCTGGTGTCATCAAATTTTGACCATCGCCAGCTGACCTCTAAACTGTTTCTATCATTTGCCACAGAATCATTTTGCCCACAACTAAAAGAAATGATAGGAAAAGGAACTCTCAGGTGAGAAAACTCCCTTCCTCCCCCCAAGAAAAAATTAGGACCTTCTCTGTAACTTGTCTTGGAAAGTTGCCCAGAGCAGTGAGAGGTTAAGTGAGTTGTCTAGGAACACACAGTCAAAGGCCAGACTTGTCTTACTGGTCAGCTATCTCTTCACTACAGTAGTGGTGTCAAATTCAAACAGAAACAGGGGCCACTAAAACAAACATCCCTGCAGGCCACATATTGGTCTGGAAAATCACAAATTAACACTGTTTTATTGTATTTTTATTCATTTTGTTAAATATTTCCCAGTTGGAGAGCAAGGAATAGTTTACCTGTCAGATTTAGGGAGAAGGAAAGAATTTATGACCAAACAAGAGATAGTGAGCATTACAAAATGCAAAATGGATAATTCTGATTACATTAAGTTGAAAAGTTTTTGTACAAACAAAGTCAATGTGACCAAGATTGGGAGGGAAGCAGAAAATTTGGAAAGAATTTTTACAACCAGTGTCTCTGATAAAGGCTTCATTTCTAAAATATACAGAGAAGTGAGTCAAATTGTGAGAAATGCTGATGGTTTGGTTTCCACAGGTTCTCTGGGAAAAATAAGTATTTCAAAAACAAATCCTTTTTGAAGAGAAAATGGGGGAACTATGAGAGATGCCGATAGTTTGGTTCCCACAAAGGAACCATAGACATCGAACAGAGTGTGCAGGAAAGCATAAATCAGGGTAAGATGAGTAAAGCTCTCCCTCCCCTCCTTCCCACCCAATTTGGTAGCTGGAAGAAATCTGTAAAGGGGCCTGAGCTAAGCTAACTCGGACTGGCTGAGGGTTGGCGTATGGTCACCAACTTTTCATTAACATACATGCTTCATGGGCAGGTTGGGAAAATTATAATCCTGAAGAGCTGGAACCAATTCCAGCTCTGAAAGGAGGAACAAGGCAGTAAATTCAAATGGGAACAGCATAAAAGGGCTTGCCTTTGTCTGATCCTTTGCAGTCTTTTTGGGGAGGCTACCCATCTATTCATTACAGAATAAATGTAAAATAAAGATAATGAAAACTTTCCTGGATCTCCAATAAGCATTGTTTATTCCTAGACAGAGCACAGAGCATGTTTATAACAAATATATAAGAATATAAGTCATTCCCCAACTGATAAATGGTCAAAGAATGTGAGCAGGCAGTTTTCAGAGGAAGAAATTGAAGATATCTATAATCATATGAAAAATGCTCTAAATCATTATTGATTAGAGAAATGCAAATCAAAACAACTCTGAGGTACCACATCTCACTGCTCAAATTGGCTAACATGACAAAACAGGAAAATGATAAATGCTGGAGAAGATGTGGGAAAATTGGAAGAGTAATGCATTGCTGGTAGAGTTGTATATCCAACTATTCTGGAGAGCAATTTGGAACTGTGCCCAAAGGGCTATAAAAATGTGTGTATCCTTTGGCCCAGCAATACCACTTCTAGGGCTATATCCCAAAGAGATCATACAAGTGGGAAAAGGACCCGTATATACAAAAATATTTATGGCAGCTCTTTTTGTGGTGGCAACGAATTGGAAATCAAGTCCATTAATTGGGGAATTGCTAAACAAGTTGTGCTATATGAATTAATGGAATACTATTGTGCTATGAGGCGCAGACAGACTTAATTCATAATAACCTGGAGAGACTTATATAAACTGATGCTATGAGTGAGAGGAGCAGAACCAGGAGAACATTGTACACAATCATAGACACATTGTATGTGTGAAAACAAACTTTGATAGCCTTGGCTCCTCTCAGCAATGCAAGGTTATAAGAGCACTCCAAAGGACTCACGATGGAAAAGGCTATCCATATCCAAAGAAAGATTTACGGAGTCTGAATGCAGGTTGAAACTAACTACTTGCTCTCTCTCTTTTTCGTTTTGTTCCTTCTTTCTCACTGCTCATTCCATTGGTTATAATCCTTCTTTACAACTTGACTAATATTTAATGTGAAGGTATTTGTAAAACCTATATTGGATTGCAAGTCACCATGGGAAGGGGGGAGAAAATTTGGAACTCAGAAGCTTGTGGAACTGAATGTTGTAAACTAAAAGTAAATAAATAAATAAATTTAATTGTAAAAAAATATTTCCCAATTGTATTTTAATCTGGTTCAGGCTGCACTGGGTATGTTGTGGACCAGCCAGCACTGTATTTGACACCTCTGCACAACAGGATACTGAAATGATTGTGGTTTTAAAAGTCAAGTAAAATAATAATAATAATTTGTACAGCACCTACCACGTGCCAGGAACTGTGCTAAGCACTTTACAATTGTTATTCTATTTGATCCTCGCAATAACCCTGGGAGGTGGATGCTACCATCATCCTCCATTTACAGATGAGGAAACTGGGGCAAACAGTTGAAGTTAAAGTTAAGTCACTTGCCCAATGTCACAGGGTCTCAGTATACATTTGAACTCAGGTCCTAATTACCTAGCTGCCCTAAGTATGTCCTTACTTGTTTTCTTCTCCTTGTTAAAAACTTCATAACTTCCCTTTATCTCCACAAATATTATCATTTTAAAACAATATTCCATTATCAATTGGGATCTACAGTCGATAAGCCTCATCAGTTTTCACATTAGTGCTGAAGGCTAGGAAATCCCAATGCACAATTCAAACGTGCAAAAATCTAATTACAGAGAATAATGCCCATGGACTCCTTCCTTCTCTAATAGAATGCCTTAGAGAATGAGAGTAAATTGGTTTCTCCTTAATTGAACTAATGGGTGTGGCTTTTTCCCCAAGCACATTTATTATTGATCTATAAAACTAAGCTCTGAAAGCGATCTCCAGAACAGAATGGTACAAACTGTACATGTTCAATCTCAGTTTTCCTATACGACAGAAGACCCACTTCAAAGTAGCTGAAACTAAATTAGCAGAGTTGAACTTAATGTTCCTGAAATTTCTTCAGATTATAAACTCTGCATTGGAATACTCTTGTGTCAATAATACACAAGATTATAAAGATCAACAATTTCAAAAGACTATGGAACTCTGGTGAATGCAATAACCAACCATGATTCTAAAGGCCTGTGATAAAGCATGCTACACACTTCTTGACACAGGAGTGATGGACTCTGGGTACAGAATGAGGCATTTTTCTGGACACGGCCAATGTGGGAATTTGTTTTGCTCAATTTTACATATTTGGTATAAGGATTCTTTTCTTTTTTTAATGGTGGTGGTGAAAGGAAGAGAAAACAGATTGTTGTTCACTGAAAAAAATCAAACCAAGATTACTCCAAACCAATTCAAAAATTTTTCTCAAATGTCCACAATTCTTCACTAAAGTCCCTCCTGAATGTTTCATCATGCTAAGGTAACCTTGGGTTCCTAAAGACTATGCTAATATAACACAAGTAATAGAGGGCCAACTTTCTTAGTTCAGAAATCCTAGTAGAGAATGCAATGGCTTTGGAATCCTGGATTTGAATCTTGATTTTGTCATTTATTAGTTGTGTGAATTTAAGCAAGTTATGTGTTCTCCTGTTCCTCAGTTTCTTTATCTGAAAAATGACAGAGTTGAAGTATGTGGCCTCTACAGTTCTAGTTCTCAATTTATAATCCTAAGGGTATAAATCACCAGGCTATAAATTCCGTAGCCATAGCAATTCAATAAATCAGCTACTAAGACATGGAGGGATTGTGATCTGGCCAATAGGAAAAGTACCCACAACAATGAAACTATGGATTACTTAAAGTATCAAAGAAGAATAATACAAAGAATATTATTAGAGGATTAGTGGAAGGACAGGTACAGTAATCCACAGGAGACAGAGCTAGTAAGTAGTCTAACCCCTCTGGAAAACAGTTTAGAACTATACCCCCAAAGTCAATAAACTGTGTATACTCTTTCACTAAGAGATAATACTATTAGACCTATTCCCCTAAGACTGAGGAAAAGGACTTGCATGTACAAAAATATTTATAGTAACACTTTTTGTTGTCAATCAACTAGCATTTATTAAGTACCTACGGCCAGGCAATGCACTAGCAAAAGACTGGAAACAAATTTGATGTTTGCTAATTGGGAAAGAACCAAACAAATTGTAGTGTATGAACGAGACGGAGTCTATTGTGCCATAAGAAATGGCAAATATGAAGAACACAGAGAAACTTGGGAAGCTATACATTGATTGATATAGAGTGAAATGAGCAGAATCAGAACAATTTTCATAATTATGACAACACCATAAAGGAAAACAACTCTGAAAACTCGAGAAATCTGATTAACCCAGTGACCAATTATAATTTCAGAAGGCTAATGAAGCATGCCCCCCCACCTCTTGAAAAGAGAGGTGAAAGGTACAAAATGAGGCTTTGTTTTCAGTTTTGGTCAATGTGTTGATTTTTTTGCTGAACGATAATGATTACAAGGAAGGAAAAGAGAACTTCTATGGGAATAAGTGTGGTGGTTGTGTTGAGTTAAGGGATAGTTATAGAGACACCAAAAGGAGCATTAACAAAACCTTACAAAATTAATAGAAGAAAACAAAAATATTCAGAAAGGAATACACATAGGGCAACTTTGTTACAGATTCTAGTTATTTACATGTTGCCTCCCCCGTTAGAAAGTCAGCTCCTCGATTTTTATCCATGCGGCTTACCAGTGCCAGACACACAGTGAGCTTGTAGATTGATTGATAACATGGATAGACTTCAGCAATCACAGAATGATAGAGCTAAAAATGACTTCAGAAATCATCTCGTGTAAACCACCTCCCATTTTATAGATGTGGAAATATATTATTATAATCATTTACATTCCAAAACATCCTTCAGTCACAAGGAAAAATGGATGGTAACCTTAAATCATCGTGGTCTTCCTTTTCATCTACAAAAAGAGCGACAAGGCTTATGAGATGGCTTTACCATTGCCTCATTGCATGCCTCTCATTTTCCCATTACTCATCTTCTGAGAAGACTCAGTCTTATTTATTTGACCACTTTCCGAAGCCGTCTATTGGCCCTTGTGAATCCGATGTTGTATGGGTGGTATTTTATATTTTTTAAATGACAGATTTGCTGTGAAACACAAAAAATAAAAATCCATTACACTGAGTTAATCTGATCCAGCTGTTCACAAAGAAAATGTCACTGGAATACTGTACTCAGTCTCTGGTGAATTTATAATGCTTTTGGCCTTTGGAATGACCCATCATTTTCAGGGGATGAAGGACAAATAGCTAGGCTAAGACCAAAGGGGTCTTTTTTCAGGAAAAAGAAATAACAAGCATTCATGTGCCCTTTTGTGATCTTATCATAGCAATGAAATACTATTTGCATATAACTCACATTTTTTAAAAGCTCCAAAATGATTCAAAATTTTTCTTTATTTGCATATATTATTATTAAGTGATTACTGTGTATGTCTTACTGTGTGCTAAGTAAGGGCTGGAGATACAAAGAAAAGTAAAGACAATTCCTGCCCGCAAAGAGCTTAAATCTAATGATGGAGACAACATGTAAACGATTAGGTACATGCAAGATATATATGGAGTAGGGGGAAGATAATCTGAGGGAGGAAAGTACTTGTAGTTGGGGGGACCTCAGAAGGCTTCCTGTAGATCAGCAGTTCTCCACCTGTGGGTTATATTCAATTTGTAACAATGAAAATAAATCCTGCATATCAGATATTTACATTACAATTCATAACCGTAGCAAAATTATAGTTATGAAGTAGCCACGAAAATAATGTTATGGTTTAGGATCACCACAACACGAGGAACTGTATTAAAGGATCGCAGCATTAGGAAGGTTGAGAACCACTGCTGTAGAAGATGGGATTTCAGCCAAGATTTTTAAATGATTGTATTTGGGTAGTTGAAAGAAATCAAAATAAAAGACCCAAGCAATTTTTCCTTTGCTCAATTTATTTTTGGAGGCAATCTGATTAAGTGACTTGCCCAGGGTCACACAGTTAAGGATCTGAGATCAGATTTGAATTCATGAGGATGAGTCTTCCTGATTCCAAGTCTAGTATTCTATCCACTTCATGATATAACTGCATCATGAGTACTCAGTGAGTGCATATATGTATGTGTGCACTCATTCACAGTTGTTCTCTATGGCTTATCCATTTGATGCTACAGAGAATTTAGTATAAAATAGTTCCATTTATAAGACATTAGCTTTAAGGACAAATAATATTCTGTTGTACAAGAGATTTTTAAAAAAACCATTATTTTCCAAAGTAATAATATTCATTAGCTGAAGCCATTAAAATCTCCAATTAATTCTCATAAGAACATAAAAAGGAACATACTGGCTCTGACCAACTATTCATCTGCCCTGGTACTCTGTCTCTAACTATTGTATCATGAGAGCTCAGGATAAAGAGAACCTATGACTGCTTTGATACCTACTGACAGCCCTAATGGACAAAATTTAGCCTCAATATCTTTGTATATACAACCTCATTAATTGGAGACCTTAATAAATGCTTGTTGATTGACTTTTTTTTTCCTGAGCTAGTTTCCCTGCATCAGAGACTTTCAACCCATGTGACCATGGGCAAGTTACTTAACTTCATTTAGCCTCAGTTTCCTTATCTGTAAAAATGGAATAATACTAGCACCTACCTCCAGGGTTGTGAGGATTAAATGAGGTAAATATATGTGTAGCACTGTGCAAAATTTAGAGCTCTGTATGTTAGATTATTATTATTATTAATATCTCTGCAGTCAACTCTTTAGTGCAGCCCATCACTAGATCAGGAAGCTTGTAGGTAATATCTATTAAAGGAAGAGCACACAAAAGCCACTCAGAGAGATGTTCCAAGAAAAAATTATTAGTGGGTCACACATGCTAAATGTTGTACCTATCATCAGACTTGGGTGTTCTGTTTGCCAGTTATTTTTAACTTGAAATAGATTTCAAGAGAGGGTTCAATGCAAATGGAGGGGGTGGAAGAGGAATATATTGAGATTTATGTTGAAAAAAGTTTTCTATACAAAGTTAGAACATGAAATTCTATGTATGCACCATTTCCCCTATTATACTTTGAGGAGGACTTGATTCCTAAGGTCATTTTCAGCTCTGAATTCATTGTTCTAGAAGTATAGGGGCTATTATCTAAGATCTGTGTGTCCCACAGGCTAGCACCAGGCTCTGAACACAGCAGGTACTTACTAAACATTTGATCACTTGAACTGAAAGCCCCAACTAGAGAATCTAAAGAATCTGAGAATACAGGCACTGTCTGGTCCTTTCTGTCAGTCTAATACAATCCAAATTCTGTGTTATAACCAGGTCATTTTGGCATGATCCAGATACTGGTCAGATGACTATGATAATTACTGATATTTATAGGGTTTTAAAGTTCATACAGCACTATATAATAGGTACATATGTAAATGCAAACATATATGTGTTATACTTGTGTATGTGTGTATACATATATACATTATGCATATAACACATATACCTATGTATATAAAATACACATGCATACATGTATTTGTGTGTGTATATGTACATATATGTATCTAAATGTATACACACAGACAATTTGAGCCTCACAACCATCTTGGCATACTCTTCCCATTTTGCAGTCTGAGGGAGGTTAGAAGTCCTACCAATGGCCCCACAGCTAGCGTGAATTGAAGGTGGAATTGGAGCACAAGTCTTTGGGATGGCAAGTTAAGCACTTTATCTGCTATCACAAGCTGCACCTCAATAAGACTCAGCAAGTATAAACAAGTGAACTTTAGAGACACTATAAGCTGCAGAGGTTGTGAACGGTTGACTTAATGAACAATGACACAACTATGTAATGAAAATTTTAATCTCAACAATTCCCTGGTGAAGAAAGGTCTGAGAAACACCCGTTTCACAATTTTCTGAAACACCTGTTTTTATCTTATCTGACCTAGAAAATTTAAGAATTCACTGAGGTCTCTTCCTTCTCTCTTCTAGATCTCTTATGCTATGAGCAACTTTTTGGCCATGAAAATTCCTCCTTCAAAAAGTCTCGCATCTAATGCCTTTAAATTAAACAAAAAGTAGATAACTGAAGGATTACTTGACCCTTGAAATAATTACTAAATTACTATGTTCAATTTATATTGAACCACCTGAGAAGTTACAACTGACCTAGTCAGCCATAGCTTCATAAAGGATTTTTCTTCAAATTCATCAAAAAAGCAGTATGCCTGTGAGTTTGGGATGTTCCTATAAAACCTATGTGGAATTAGTGACTCAGTCACCCACTTCAAAAACAAAAAAGAACAACTCTAGAGTAAATCTGATAGGATCTAATCTTGGAGACTGATCCCCAGAGGTCATTTCCACTTTTGATTTCATTATTCCATAGACATTACTTTAAGAAAGACCTCCCAGCATATTCATGTTATATCTCATGCCTAGGTTTTTTCCAGCTGTTGATAAAAGGGTTCCCAGTTCTTTTATAGGCACTTCTGATAGCAATACATATGAGTATTACTAACTGAAATACAGAAAATACAGCCTATATTTCATCCTATCAAAAACTGTAACATAAAATATAATCTCAGGAACCTATGAAGAGATAATGCATAAAGCACTTAGATAGCCCATTAGTTCCTGTCAGAAAGAAAGCAAAGCTGAGATTGTCACCAGGGCAACCTTGGTATTCCAGTGTATCCTTCTTTTGCACAGGGTCCTCTATAGCGCCTGAGCACAAACAAATGTGCTCTTGTACACACGTGTGTACACACACACACACACACACACACACACACACACGCACAAACGACTCAAGGCACTACTCTGGTTCAGGCATCCCATAGAAATTAAATATAATTTGGAGGTTACTGGTCAAGGCAGGGCAACAAGTTTTTAAATACCTACTATGCACCTGGTGTTACATTAAGTGCTGGGGACACAATACAAAATTGTCGTCCTTATTTTCAAGCGGAGAAAGATAACACATAAAAAGAAACTGAAAAGGGGAGGAAGGGATCTATAAAGGAGCTTGGTGGAGAAGTCCAGAGAAATAGTAGCACAGCTAACAAAAGAATGAAGCATGGTCACTTTGGGCCCATCCCCAAAATGGAGTCACCCAGAAGAAACTCACCAATGGGGAAACGAGGCCAACATGGCAGAGAAACTTTCCAGGGTAAGAAGGCACCGGGTATTAAGAAAGTGGCTGAGTCGTGGGGGCATTCTGGAGAGTCAGAAATACTATGGGGAGGGAAAAAATAATCCCTTTCCCATAGGACCTACACTGTCTAAACAGCTCATTGTAATAGGGTGAGGAAGGGTTTTTTCGCAAGGTTCCTGCTTCTCCGTGAAGTGGTTTTTATCCTTTGGCTATTTTGACCATCAAGACTATCCTCTTCTTTCTCCAACAGGCAATGACGCTCAAGAAACCCTCCTTTCTCCAGAAGGTCTAATTCTAAAACTTTTACATTTGGCATCTCTTGAACTTGGAATTTCCAGAGAGGCAATTCTCAAGGTTTTCACTGCTCAGGATGTCTCCATTCTCCACTTAGAAGGCTAGATCTTATTATGCAGGAAATTCAGATCTCTCCTCTTCTACACAGGAGGTTGAGTTCCACCAATATTGTCCATGGACTATCCTCTCAGGGCATAAGGAAAAGCATATCTTTTTCCTCCATGTATTTCTGTAGGAAATCCACCTTTTCCCATTGTTCCTGCCGTCTCTCTTAGAAAAGTCTCTGGATCTCAGCATTCTCAGCATCTCTCTGACTTGTGCAAAAATACAAAATAACAATATGCCTCTAACCAATATAGCTATTTTCTACTCCTCTCTCACAGGGCAAGAGCTGGGGAGGGTGAATTGTGAAACAGGCAGGCTTCTTAGGCTACTTGGAGTAATCTGTGTTCAGAACAAAAAGTCGAAGACCAAAAGGGTAAAAGAGGGTGGAATGTTAGCTGTGCTTTTTTTTATAGACCAACAAAAAGAATGACTCACGATAAATATGCATCCTCCTGTGTTTCAGCCAACCAATCATCTAGCCTGCAATCTGAAACCCAATCAATAGATCTGTCCTCTCAGTAAGGTGGCAGTGGGTTTGCCCACCTCTCTACTCAAAGGTGCCTTTCAAATACCTCCAAACAAAGGCCTACACCCAGTAATTACATTGTGTTGATTGGGGACTTCCTACCACTTATTGGGGAGGGAGTGATCAGGGAAACTATGGATCAACTCCCCAAAGAAATAAAATTAGTTTTTAAAGTACTCCCATGAAATGACCTACGAAAGACATTACAAACATTTGGCCCTGATTCATCACAATTGGCCAAAACTGTTTTCAGGAAAACAGAACCAGAAGGCCTTTGGGCATCAGAGAAACCAGCTAACTATATCTGAGTACCACTTAATCCCATTCAGGTGTTCCAATTAAGTGGTATTACCATCTCAATTAAAGCTTCAGTCTTGGCCAGTTAAGTACCATTAGGCTTAAATCAGTTCCCTGGGATATATCCTAATTAAATAGATTTTCCTATTAACTGAATCCTAATGAAGAGCCTGGGCCATCCACTATAAAAGGAGTGTAAGGGACTGTTTAGACAGCAGGCTCATGATCTGCATGAGGACATGTAGCACTTTCCCCTTGTGAGATCTGCTTTCTGACCTCAGCCATAATGTACATGGGCTTACAGAGTAAATTTCAATCTTGTTCATTTATATTTTAAGCAATTTGGGGTTTGATGATTCCCAAGGTAGGCAAAATAGGGTTATTCTTTGAAGAGAATCAAACAAAAGATGTTTTTTCTGTTTGATCTGGAAAGTATTATGATGTTCTAGTTCAACAGTTTTATATCCATTCATAAAACATACATTTAACATACACATAAAATGTATGTTTTATATACACATTTATAAAATACACATAAACTATGTATATAAAATATGCATTTAGCATATATACTAAAATTACATGAGCATATACAGTAAAAACATCCTAAGATACCACTTGATCATCAGATAAGTCAGAGAGCAGTCCCATCTCAGTTTAGATACACACATGTGTTTGCGTATGTGTATACAGGGTATCCCAGAAGTCCTCATGAAATTTTAAGTTTTAATAGCTTTATAAATTTTGAGCCATCCAGTGTGTGTGATTACAATATAAACATATTTGTGTATACATATTCCATATGTATTTATATATAACATGACAGAAAGAGAGTGTTTTAATACCAGTTCAAACTGAGTGGGTGTAGGATTAGGTTTTGTTTGTTTAATTATGATTTAGTTATTTAATATTTGAATTTGGGTAAGTTTTAACTAATTAGTGTTGTTTATTCCAGTTTAGGTTCTTATTTCAGTTCATTTCAAGCCCTTAATTCTATAAAAATATTTTGTAAAAGATTTTTCAAGAGCTACTATGGTATAGCCTTGGAGTGGAGACTAATCTAAATCAAATCCCATTGACATTGAACTAGTTATGTGACCTTGGGCAAATCATATAACCTCTCTGAACCTCAGATTTCTCAACTGTAAAGTGGAGATATTAAGACATGTGGCTTTTACCTTATAGGGCGGTGAGGTTCAAATGGGATAAGGCATGTAAAACCCTTTATAAGCCTTAAAGTACAATATGTTAGCTACCATTATTATTGGGGGCAGCTAGGTGGTACTGTGTGTGAATAAAGCACCAGGCCAGGAGGGAAGAAGACCTGAGTTCAAATTTGAACTCAAGACACTTAACAAGCTCTGTGACCCTGGGAAAGTCACTTCACCCTGTTTGCCTCAGTTTCTGCACCTGTAAAATGAGCTGGAGAAGAAAATGACAAACCACTGCAGTATCTTTGCTAAGAAAACCCCAAATGGTATCATGAAGAGTCAGACATGACTGTAAAATGACTTAACAACAATGATAATTATTTTAAATTTCTGCATTTCACAAGATTCTCATGGCTTGTTGGTAACCACCAAGGTGTCTTCTCATTTCTTGACTCACTGTGTGAACTTGGGTAAATCTCTCATGTAGACCAGGTGTGTGGATCAGTCAGAACCACTATTATATTCTACAAGAATTGATTAAGCTTGAATGGGAAAGGTTAAAACTTCTCAGCCCATAAGTTTTCTTGTGGGAGCAAGCTGGAGTTTTGGCTTCCCCCTTCTTCCTTCTTTCCCCCTTCTTTAGAACTGCCACATCAGCATTAGGCCTCTTGGGGAGTGTTTTGACCTCCACCCTTGTTTGCCACACCCTTATCAGCTTTAGGCCCTTTAAGGGTTTTTTACCTCCACCCTTGCTGGCCACCTTTTCCCCTACCTCGATTTAGCATTGTCCAAATAAGGACATGAACAATACCCTGGTTCCCTGTCCCACCTCCCAGCCAATAGGATATAGTGGTGGACTTCTTTATTATTCAACATTGGGAAAGATTATAAGATTGTAAGCCCACCTCCCAGCCAATGGGAGAAGGGACAGCAAGAGAGAGGGGGTTTGACTGCATTAGGGTATAAATTCTTGTTCCATCTTCTGTAACATGTCTCCTTCTCCTATCCCTGATCTGCCATGGAGAGGACCACCCTCTTCTTGTGGGGAAATAAAACTTTCCTGTTTTTATCCTGAGAAACCTCCCTGTTCTTAATTAAATTTTGAATGGGGTTTTTTACCCCACACAAGCTCTTACTTGGTGCCAAACACTGTGGTAGACACTGGGAATACCAAAAAGAAAGAAAACCTTCCCTGAAGGAGCTTATATTCTAGGTGGGAAAGAAGTTCTTTTGGGTCACTTTCTGCTGTATACCTCCAAGGCATAGTTAGCATTAAATAGCAAAACATGCTCCCCAAAATAAGGTCCTAGAGCATTAACTGTCTATCAATATCTAAGCATTCTATGTCTGGTAGAACAGAGCCTTAAGATGTAATGTATGCTGAATAAAAGCTGATGGGATGCCAGAAAGTTTTAGGGTGAATTGAAGGGATGCTACTGTCAAGTCAAGAACAAGCCTTTATTCAATGCCTACTATGTGCCAAGCACTGGGCTAAGTGCTTTACAAATACTATCTCTTTGGATCCTGACAACAACCCTGGGAGACAGATCCCAGTATTACTCCCATTATACAGTTGAGAAAAGTGCGGCAGACAGAAATTAAATGGCTTGTGTGAGGTCACACAGCTATTAAGTATATGTGGCCATGTTTGAACTCAGGTCCATATATACGTACTTACAGTTTTTTATTCAAACAGATGTATGTGTCTAGAGGCAGGTATGGTGTGGACAGAGGGCCAGCTTTAGAATCAGGAAGACTAAGGTTCAAATTCTGCATTTGACACATGTAAGCTGTGTAATCATAGATAAGAGACTTCACTTCTTAGTCCCCCACCACCACCCCCCAAGCAACTCTTTAAACCTTTAAATGAGAGCCAATTTGCCAATCTACATTGATAGAGGAAGATTCCATATCAAGAAATCCTTACATCAGAAAAAAAAAAGAAATAACAATGAAAAAAAATGAGAAAAAGAAACTAAAGAAAAAAAGAAAAAAAAAGAAATCCTTACATCTATGAAATCAAAGGTCCCCACCCTAGATATACATATGGCTGTAGTACACACTACAGCTGATAAACTGACACCCACTACATCCATTGACTAACAGCCAATATGCCTGGAAGTTAGTGGTTCTGTTCTAGGCTTTCAATTTCAACAAATTCAACAAATTCAATGACCCTCATATATCAGAATCCTTTCCACTACCTTCCCTTCCCCAGCCCCAATTCCCCAGATAGAAACCTGCCCCCAATCATCAGACCCAATGACAGGGATAACAATAAAGCTGGGAGTAGTAAGCTAGGTCAGCACTTTATTAAGGAGAGGAAGCCAAGGTGAACTACATTCTACTTCCATAATGGGTATATGGGAACAGTTTATAGCATGGAGATTTGAGGTGTTAAGACAGAATCTACTGCCTACATGCTGTCAGAGGCCAGCTTCCCCTCCTTGTAAAGAGTGACTAAGACTTGTGTATACTATGTGGATTCAGGAAGTGCATGACTCCATTTTGGAAATGCCCTGGAGCCTTCCTTGACATGAGCATTTCTTTCTGTGTGTTTCCCAGTACTCTAAGCCTTGGAAAGATACCTTGGGGATCTGTGTGTTATGGTTGTTTCCCCTCCCCCTGGATGTAATTTACTGAGGCTTCTAATATTTCTCACTAGCTAGGAAGCCTTCACAAACAAGAGTGGCTCACAATCAAATGGAAAGTGCCCTGGATTTTGAATCACTGGATTTTAAATCCCAACTGTGCTAACTCACTCCCTGTGTGATTCTGGGCTAATCAAACTCTCTGCACATCAGTTTCATCATCTGTGAAATGAAAGAGGCAGACTAGATGTCCTCTGAGGTTCTTAATCTGTGATCCCAAACCTGTGACATGATCTTCCTCAGATAGCCTAGGATGTATTAATGTAGTAGATAGAGCAATAAACTAAGTCAGGAAGATCTGGGTTCAAATTTTGCTTCAGACACTTAATGCCTGTGTGACCCTGTGCAAATCATAGAATCAGCCTTATATGAAAAGGTCTAAAATCGCTTCAACCCTAAATATGTGAACCTACTATCTCTGATGAAACTCTCTTGGATGCTGCACCTCAAACTCAGGACAAATATGAGTTTCAGACATGCAGGATGCTATTACTAAAACTAAGGGAGCCACTAGGGCATGTAGTTGGCATAGTGACTAGAGTGCTGGGCCTGAAGTCAGAAAGCCTTGAGTTCAAATGTGGCCTCAGAAACTTACCAGCTGTGTGAACCCTGGGCAAGTCACTTAAGGCTGTTTGCCTCAGTTTCCTCATCTGTAAAATGAGCTGCAGAAGGAAATGGCAAACCATTCCAGTATCTTTGCCATGAAAACCCCAAGGGGATCACAAAGAGTTAACACAACTGAATAAAAATAACAACAGGGGAACCAAGAATCCCAAGCTGAAACTCGTAATATATTTTTCCATAGAAACAATGTTAGATTCAGATGATACAGTACTCAGGGCCATATTTCCCTTCAGTTACATTATGAGTTAAATAGACTTTTGTGAGCTAGCCTGGGAATGTAACCACTTTGTACAACTTTGTTTCTATGGGGGAAAGCATTCCAAATTCCAAAGAACTGACTTATAAATGAACTTTTGGAACCATAACCTGTTCATAAATTGAGGATTGAGTGTTGAGGAGAGGGAAGGAGTGGGGAAAGGGAAGAGAAGGGAGAAAAAAAATTGCTATTTCAGCCTTTAAAAAAATTAGATTTCAATTTTTTCTTTTTTTATCTTTTGTAATATACTTGTATTCATTTTAAGCCAGGGTGGGGAGGAATGGAAGGGTAGAATAACTGGAGAAAGAAGGGATGGAAGTATCATGTCCACAGAACCCCATGGATGCAAAAAAAAAAGGTTTACAGCCGACCTGCCAATGGCCCCTGACCTATACCAACCCCCATAACCAGTTTGGCAACCAATTAGCAATTTGAGATCAAGGTCACCCCCAGAGGTCCCAGTATGCTCTTTAGCTGACTTTTGTCAGAAGCCTTCTGGGCATTCAGATATTCGTGCATAGAACTGACTCTATCTCAGAACACTGCCAGTCCCCTAAACCTGCTCCCTAAAAAGATTCATATCTTGGGGGAGGGGGGAGGAGGAGAGAGAGAGAGTTATAAAACCAAACTTACTTTTTTGGTGATTACTCTTGTAGGCCTAGTGTTAAACCTGACCCGACCCCCAAGGAATGTTTAAAACCTGCACCCCCAGAGATGGCTAGAGATATGGCCCAGGCTCTAAGGCAGCAAATTAGGGAGCCCTTGAAACCTGCTTGCTGGTATAGTGAGCACCCCATGTCCAAGGGCACTCACTTCACAGTCTTCTGATATATGCTAAGCATTACAGCACCCCTCAGGGAGAACCAGAATGCTCAGTGCACTTTATCAGATGTATTCAATCATGCTTGAAATGTTTATGTTTTGCTCTAACATGAGGGCTCCATCAAAATAATTGAGAGGAAGAGATGAAAAGTTAATCAGTATGCAAGATACTTTTTTAACGCGGAGGGGAAGATCTGGATGCTTCTGAGTAATAGAGGGAGGTAGAATGATCACAAGGAGAGATCAAAGCCTTACTTGGCACATACCCTGCCTTCTAGCCAGCCCTCCCTGAGATTGCTACTATTCCCATAAACCGTTAAGAAACAGCTCACACAAGCACAATCATTCTATAGAATCCTGGGGTTGAAAGACAAGCTCAGAGGTCATTGAACATTCCCATTCTGCAGATGAAGAAACCATCTGTTCTTTTACCTCCCTCTTCATAATATAATGCCTATTTTTGTATGGCACTGGAAGACCTTCAGATGAAAGGGGTATTGTGATTATGAGAAACTGTTATTGTTATTTCTGTACCAGAAACATCACTCTTTGGCGGGAGGGGGGAACAGTGTTAATGTGACCGTTATGGCTTGTGTGGGCTGTTGCCAATGTGGAAACCAGTCTGGATATTAAAAATAGAAACTGTTGGGTCTGAATACTTACAAAAGATAGTGGGGGAGGGGTGTGAAGGAAAAAGCAAAAACAATGTAACATCTGCCTCAGAAGTTTGCCAAAAAAAAAATAGACAAACGATCTAGGAAAAGACCTGTAAAAATTATTAAATACTTTATTTTAACTAGTTGGAAAAATTGAGATTTTCTTTTGTAAATCTCCAATGGTTTGATCATCTAATACGTATATAATATTTTAGGCTAACATCCCATGATCTTTAAAATAACACTTCTCTTTAAAACATTATTAAAGGAGTTAGAAAAATGAAATTCTTCCCCATGGGGAAAAAAATCACATAGAGCATACAGTATGATCTAAGTAGGACACTTCTATTTCCTTACAGTGGTCACAGAGAAATTACCTGGCATTAAGCAAACATGCTGTAAATTAAGTACTAATATTTGCCTCCAAATCTGTATTTCTGTTTCTACCTTAGTCTGGTAGATTTAGAAAACAAATCACCTGTAACTTGACTCAAGCTTTCCAGTGAATTTTACTACAAAGAATAAAGTTTATGTTTAAATTTCTAAGCAAACCTGAAAGGTTACTACTTGTGATTTAAATTACTGATGCTGTGACAGAAATCAACTCTAGTTGCAATATGAGTCTTCCCAGCTTTCTCTATCACTCCCATTTGACACTAGAGACCAGATTGAAAGTTAAATTGCCAAATATTTCGATGATTAAATTCATGAAATTTACCAAGAGTTGGGCTTCCAAGTGCCCCTATGCATCTTTGGAAAGTTATTTTCAAGGCATTTCTCTTTTATATGTGATGTATTTTTATTCCTCTATGACCTTAGTAGTTGAGGCTTAAATGTGGAATCTTTCCAGCTTCAGAGCCCATCAGTTTCCATTGATTTCCCACCTATTCTCTTTCCCAAGAGGTGATGGCCTTTTCTAACATAACAGGGTAACTGGAATTGTAATAAAAATAACTCGGACATGAAATATTAAATCTGGAAGGGACTTTACACATCACATAGTCTTCACCTTAAAAGGGATAAATTGGGGCCGAAAGCACAACAGTGGAGAGAGCACTGGATTTGTAATGGAGACCTTGGATTTGAATCTTGTCCCTGCTACTCATTACCTCTGTGATCTTAGGCAATTCACAAACTCTCTTCTTTGCTTGGTTCCTCATCTGTAGAATGAGGGAATTAGACTACGTGGCCTCAGAGGTCCCTCCTAACTCTAAATCTACAATTCAATGATAAAATGACTCATCAGTGGTTATAGAGAGTGGGGAACAGAAGCTAGGTCTCCTGACTCTTAGCACTGAGCACTCTTTTCCATAATATATACCATAATGCCTCTCCAGAGAACTGCATGCTCCCAGGATCTTCAGATAATGAGCTTCTTTATTTATTCACTGTACTAGGAGACTCTACTTTGGATCAACTAATTTGTAAGCCAAATTAATGTGGATAGAAAGACCTAGAGGAGATAATTTGTCAGAAGGACTCATCCTATATAGAAAAATAGGTTCACTAAAGCACTCCTGGTGGAGTTGTGAACTGATCCAACCATGCTGGAGAGCAATTTGGACCATGTCCAAAGGTCTACAAAACTCTGCATACCCTTTGACCCAGCAATACCATTACTAGGTTTTTCTCCCAAACAGACCAAAGGAAGTGAAAAGGGACCTATTTGTACAAAAATATTTATAGCAACTTTTTTTGCAAAGAATTAGAAATTGAGGGAATGTTCATCAATTGAGGAATGACTGAACAAGTTGTGCTTTATGATTGTGATGGAATACTATTGTGCTATAAGAAATGACAAGCAAGATGCTTTCAGAAAAACCTGGGAAATTTTACATGAATTGATAAACAAGTGAAATGAGCAGAACCAGGAGAGCATTGTAAACTGTAACAGCAATATTGTACAATAGTCAACTGAATGGTTTAGCCATTTTCAGCAATAAAATGATCCAAGACAATTACAAAAGACTTAGGATGAAAAAAAGTTTTCTATCTCCCAATAAAGAACTAAAGCAGTCTGAAGAATACTTTTAAAAGCAAATTTCTTTATTATTCTCTGGTTTTTTTTGGTCAGCATTTTCTTTTGCAATATGGCTAATAACAAAATGTTTTGCATGACTCCATAGATATAATCTATGTCAAATTGCCTGCCTTCTCAAGTTGGGGAAGGAGGGAGGGAGGAACAATTTTGAACTCAAAATTTTAAAAAGCGAATCTCAAAATTTTTTTTTACATGTAACAGAAAAAAAGGAAAAGGGAAAAAATGAAAAAGAAAGACATCCTAAAGATATTAAATATGTTTAACTAAGCAATGATTCCACTAAAACTCTCCTCCATGGCCCCACCTTGGCATGGAGACAACTCTGGCTTGTTGAAGGCCATCCCAGTGGAAAAGAAGTTCCGGAAAGTTCTAATCAAGGGGGACATTTTTCAAAGTGTAGGATTTGGCACTGATTTTTCACTGACAATTGACCAAAGGAACTTATGAAACTGTCAACAAAGAATTGAATAGGATTGAATTGACCTGAACTGAATTTAATTAGGACTGTAATCTGG
The DNA here is from genome assembly GCA_028646515.1 of Pseudochirops corinnae. Taxonomy (NCBI): domain Eukaryota; kingdom Metazoa; phylum Chordata; class Mammalia; order Diprotodontia; family Pseudocheiridae; genus Pseudochirops; species Pseudochirops corinnae. The sequence continues at coordinate 300,233,482 of CM053586.1, read as the reverse complement.
GCAGTCAAGTATGAATAGAATCCTCCAACAGAATCACAGATCTATTGAGCATTAAAGAAGTCAAATAATGACTCTTAAGGTCCTATTGCAAAAGGGTTTATCAACAATCTCTAAGGCAAATGAATCTCCCATAAACAGGGACTACCTGATATGGTACAGATTCACCAAACCAAAGAGCCCTAGGAAACCAAGGAAAGGAGACCTCTCACCCTATTTCATTCATTGTAGCTGGTTGGCTTTGAAGTTTGCTACTCTAGTGGTATATGGTGTCATAATGATAAGTTTAGGAAGAAATTGGGAGGGAATAAAATTTAGTTGGGGTCTTTATCTACAGGACACATAAATAGCTGATTAATTCAGACCATGTTGAATGAAGAAGGAAGGAAAAGTCAATTAAATTAAACAGAAGATCTGCTAGTCTTCTTTTTTAGAGGCAGCTGTTGGCATAATGGATATAACATTAGGCCTGGAGTAAGGAAGACCCAAGTTTGAATCCAGCCTCAGATATTCACTAGCTGTATAACCTTGTACAAGTCACTTAACTTCTGTTTGCCTTCAAAGGTTGTCATGTTTATTTGTAAAAAGTGCTTAGCACAGTAGCTGACTCATAGTAGGAGCTTTTTAAATGTTATTCACTCCCTCTTCAGTACAATGCAATTCAACATGCATTTATTAAGCTCTGCACTAGGTTCTTGAGAATACAAAGAAAAAACAAAATAATTCTCTGTCCTTAAGGAGCTCACAGATGAAAAGTTGAAAATAATGGTATTTATAATAATAATAATAACATTTATATAATACTTTAAGTTTTGCAAAGGGCTTTACAAATATTATCTCATTTGGTCCTCACAAAAACCCTAGGAGGTGAGTACTTTTATTATCTCCATTTTACAGATGTGGAAACTGAGGTAGACAGATTTAGTGACTTGTGCTAGTGCCTAAGGTCATATTGGACTCAGGTTTTCATGATTCTAGGTCCAGAACGCTATCCACTTTAGTCATTTCATTGGCAAAAATTATTAGTTCTTAGGACAATGAAAACTGGCAGAAGAATATGGCAGAAGCAATTTTACAGAAATTTATAAAAATCTGAAGCTGGAAAAAAATTTGACCATGTAGTTAAATTTCTTTCTCTCTAATTAATGATCTCTATGCTTCTTCAGATTGTGTATATTGGGACCAGTCCAACAGGTGAGGAATAAAAAACAGTTGCATATTAACTCCTCAGGAAGAAAAGACCCTTAAAACAACATAGGTAATGAGTACATGCCATAACTGAATACATGATGCTTTTTATGAGTTATTGGTTCTTTTATAATCTGCAGATCGAAAGATAATCCCTCAGGAGATAAGTGGATTAAAATGTTGGCTCATTTACTTATACACATATATACACACATACACCACAATATTTTATATGTGTGTGTGCATGTGTGTGTATGTGTATGTACACATATATGAATATATATAAAATGTCCACATGTATGTGAATATATGCATATGTAAAATGTATTTTCACATGTATGACTCATTATAACTTCAAATACACAAAACTTGTCCAGGAAATGAGGCAAACTTTTAAAAGGAAGTTGTATTACGACATCAGACAGTGCTGAGGATTATACTTAAGGAGTAGAAACCCACATAAATTGAGAAATGAAATGAGTAAAACAAGGGCCTCATACTTTGAAGGAACTTTAAGGTCAATGACTAGTTCCTTACTAACAAAGACTCAAAATTTACACAATGACGCTTACAAAATGTGAAGAAAACATAAAGCAGATTCAAGGGGGAGGGGCCAAAGAAAACAAACAAATTTTACAGTCTACCCTAAATTTATTTCCATCAATTTTTTTTTTTTTTGCTTTTTTGAAGGAGAGCAGGTAGGGCAGTTAGGGTTAAGTGACTTGCCCAAGGTTACATGGCTAGATTATTTTGTGCTAAATGTTTGAGGGTGAATTTGAACTCAGGTCCTCCTGACTCCAGGGCCAGTGCTCTATTCACTGCATCACCTAGCTGCTCCTCTATCAAAATTTAATTCACTTAATAATACTACTTAGAGAGAAAAGGTTTGGCATTAAATATGGGCAGGAATTCTCAAAGATATAACTTCCAAACAATATATTAATTTAACAGGTGGTATACTACACAGAGAACCAGGCCTGGATTCGGGAAGACCTGAGTTGAAATCCAATCTAATACACTCACTAGCTGTGTGACTCTGAGCAAATCACTTAGTGTCTGTCTGCCTTACTTTGCTCATCTGTAAAATGGAGATTATAATAGCACCTACCTTCCAGGGCTGTTGCGAGGACCAAATGAGATAATAATTATGAAGTGCTTAGCATCAAGGCCCGGCAATTTGAGCACTGTATAAATGCTAGCTATCATTAAGCATCAATGATCTGCAAGGCGCTGTTGTAGGCCTTGAGAATGAGAGATTTTTTAAAAATCAATTAATTAATAAGCACTTAATAAGTACCTACTAGATTCCAGGAACTGTAGTAGACACTAGCAATACGAAGATTAAAAAATGAAATAAGGAGATACATTTTGTCAGGGGAGACAACATAAATACAATCTTAACACATACAGAATAAATGCAAGGCACTTGGGGAGGGAGGGCACTAGCAGTTAGGGGAATCGGGAAAGGACTTAGCTGAATCTTCATAACAATATTATTCATAATTGTATCTAATAGCTATATAGTGCTTCCAGCTTTATGAAAACACTTAACACATATTGTCTAATTTGCTCCTCACAGCTATACTGTGAGGTTGTTGCAATTATTAGCTTCATTTTGTTGATAAGGAAACTACATTAATGTAGGGCAAGTGACTTGCCCAAAGCTGGATTTGAACTCAGGTCCTTTTTGCAAGTCTAGCACTTGAAGGAAGGGATTTTATGAGAAGAAGAGGAAGTTACACTGATAAACAGAGTCTGGTAGAAAGAGTATGGGAACTAGAATCAGGAAACCTGATTCTGAAACGTGCCTCTGCAAGTTACTAACTATGTGAACCTGGACAGAGATCACTTAGCGTCTTGAAGACTCATCTTCCTGAGTTCAAATGTGGCCTCAGATATTTACTAGCTGCGTATGACCCTGGGCAAGTCACTTGACCTTATTTGCCTCAGTTTCCTCGCCTGTAAAATGAGCTGGAGAAGGAAATGGTAAATCACTCAAATATCTTTGCCAAGAAAACTCCAAAATGGGGTCACAAAGAGGCAGAAATGACTGAAGTGACTGAACAACAATAATAGAAATGGTGATAATACTCTTACTACCAATCTCACAGGATTGTTGGGAGGAATGTACTCTGTAAAACTAAAAACACCATTACTACCCGTTTATGGGTTATAGTAGGAATTTCACAATATCTAGATTTCATTTTGGCATAGAAAAAAAAACCCACCTGTCTCTAAGGTAACAATGCAAATGAAAACATCCAAACAACCTAAGAGTTATTTCCACTCATATAGGCACCAAAGATCATCGTGCTAACTTGAGGAAGCTGTGATTTCATCAGCATGGTCACTCCCTCCACCAACCCGGGGGAACCCCTCTACAATGCAAGATATCTTGGCAATGCTGAGCTGTGATTGAAACATTTGCCTTGTGGCCAGATGGGTGATAAGCCATAACTCTGCTAGCATTTAAAAATCAACACAAACAAGGCCCTATTCACGGCTAGCCACAAATGGCTGAGAACCATCTAGACCTTCCAACTTTTAATGGCAGTGAGCTCTTCTTTCAGCATAAATGTCCAAACATTCTGCAATGGTAACGCAGAAAATGTTTGAAAATGATGTGGTCTGTGAGGATTGCCAAATAAAAATTAGCCCAACTCTCTTCCTACTTCATTTTCCTAAATATCAATGGTAATAGTTTGTGCTTTGATACCACTTTCCAGTTTAGAAAGCATTATCTTGACAAGCCCAGGATAATTTTCTAATCCAACTCAATGAACATTTATTAAGTACTAACTACAGTGCTATATGAAACAAAAACTGAGGTTAAGTTCGATTTCCCTTCAAGAAAGAAGAAAGAAATACAGAGTAGAAGGACATGCCTCTAGTTTCAGGGTTGCAAAACCAAGTATTATAAATATTTTCTTCTCAAAGTGTCACCCTATTATTCTTAACTGTATAATGTTTATTCTAGGTACATTTTTAAAACTCAGTTTTATTTTCTTAGTTTCTTATATGTTAACTTGCATTAATATTGCTTGATTATTTCAACCCAATAAAATCCCATCTAGAAATGTTAGACAGTAAAACAGTAATAATAATAATAATAATAGTGGTTCATGAAAAGAACATTGAAATGAATTTGGAGAAACTTTGGAAGATTTCTTTGAATTGATGCAGAGTGGAGGAAGCATAATTGAGAGAATAATACATATAATAATGTAAAGTCAATTATACTAAAATACATGAGAATTCAGACCAACACAATGATAAATCTCAACTCCAAAAGTGTAATGATTATATACTTTTCTCATCATGATAGGGAATTAATAAACTAAAAACTGATCATTAAATATGGTCATAATGTCCATTTGCTTTACTTAACTGCTTTTTTCCCTTAGTCATATAGGAGTACCTTATTGGGTATATAGGAGAACATTAGGAAGTAACCTCAATATTAAAAAATAAAATCAAAAGATGCATGATTACTAGAAGGATGTAGGATTTTGTCAATGTGGAGAACTCTAGTTCTCTAAATTTAAAAGCAGACAGAAGGCTACCATCTGATTTGGTAGATAATTCCTGAATTGCCTGAGGTTCCTAGATGTTAACAGATTTGCCCATTATTAGAAAGCTAGGAATTGTGAAAAGCTGAATTTGAAACCAGGTCTTCTGACTCCAAACTCAGCACTCTATCCACTATCTCATATTGTCTCTTTTGTAGCTAATCTACTTTCACACCAGTAAATCAGAAAATGAAAATCACATCCAGTCAACAGTGGGGCTAGTAAATGTGGACATAAGGTTAGACGAGAAGGCAACCAGTAAATGGGAGATTCAGTCTACCAACAGAGAGGACAGATTCCAAAGTGGCCAATGTTCTTAAAATGGGACCATCAATCAACAAACATTTATTAAGCACCTACTACATACCAAGCATTGTATTGGTGCTAGGAATACAAAATCAGAAATGAAATCATCCTACCCTCAAGGAGGTTATATTTTATGGAGGAAGATAAGAAATACACATGGTTATAGTTGAAATATATGCAAAATAAACGCATTAGTATTATTGCCCCAAACTCCTTGTGCAAAATTACTCAAAACAGGGAATGCTTTCACCTAACTCTTAGTTAACTCTCTATTTTCCATCAATACCTCTGCTTGGTTTGGAGTCCACGGAACAAGTTGCCCCTATATTGTGTACTCCCTGCTGACTTCCCCCTTTCCAGTTTCCTTTATTGCGTTGTCTTCCTCCACTAGATTGTAAGCTTCTTGAGGGCAGGAACTGTCTTTTTCTTATTTGTTTCCCCAGCACTTAGCACAGTGCCTGGCACATAGCAGATGCTTAATAAATATTTGTTAAATTGAATTGAACCTGTTCAATTTAACTTCAGATTTTCAGCATTATTCAGGGGGGGAGGGGATTACCCAAGTTCCAAGTTTCTCTATATCCTTTTCCTTGCCCCACAACTCCCAAGTTCCCCTGTCTGTGAGTGATCAGAAACAACAACAACGAAACCTGAATGATGGTCAAACTCAAATCTACCAAACTTGATTTGTCAGCAACAAAATAAAAGCCTACAGGAAAAAAATTTCTTTTAATGTAGTCTTAAATATAGTGCTTGAAATCACTCCTATTCAGCATAAAGTTTCCCAAAACACAGATATATGTATCTCCCTATTGAAGGCCGATAGCGATATTGTTATTACCCAGTTGTTTCAATAGCCTCTGACTCTCTGTGACCCCATTTGGGGGTTTCTTGGCACTGATACTGGAGTGGTTGGCCATTTCCTTCTTCAGCTCATTTTACAGGTGAGGAAACTGAGGTTGAACACAGCTAGTAAGTGTAAGGCCAGATTTGAACTCAGGAAGATGATTTTTCCTGAATCTAGGCCCCAGCGCTCATCCACTGAACTACCTAGCTGCCCTACCTATCATCAGTGGTGATAATATAAGTTTTATTTTCTCTGGCAAATTTCCCACAACTCACTTTCTCCCTTGCACACATTCAAGAGAAGTCTTTGCTCAAACGCACACATGCTTGCAGGATTAAAACACCCCTGATGAGAATGACTTGCTCTGGTTTCAATTTACGGTTTCTAGAATAACTATTGAAAGATCTGATTTCTAAAGAAAAGACAATCAAAAAGTACCTATGTCAGGCAAAAACAAAATGTCAGTAAAATGATGGGTAAACTCCCTCAATGGAAGTAGAGAAGAAAGCATCAAGAAGCTTTTGGTGTAACTTTGGGGTATTGATTCTCAAAGCCATCTTCACATATGTAAATACAGATATAGATATATGCCATGTACACACACACACACACACACACACAACCATCTAAAACCCTAAATTCTTCTTTGTAAGACTGAGTCAAAGATAGTTTCCTTTGGTTTCTGTGACCTAGATATCATAAATCTTACCCAAGAAAACTTGAAAACTGCTCACAACATTTTAAAACACTAATAAGGAAAGAAAAAATGTGGTCAGAACCAATCAAGGTTTTCTCCATTTTAATTTTATCTCAGTGTCGATCTCTTCATATCAATAAATCAACAAGCATTTACTGAGCCTTAATTATGTGCCTGGTACTGTGGGTAAGTGCTAGGGATACAAAGAAAAATCAAAGGCAATTCTATCCTCAAGGTGTTTATATTCTAATGGAGGAAACAGCATGTTAAAACATACAAAATAAATATGGAGTATTGGGAAAGTAACCCTTAAAGGGGATGGTATTAACAGCTGGAGAGACCAGAAAATGCCTTTTGGAGCAAGAAGAACCTAAACTCTGTTTTAAAGGGAGCCAAGGATTTTAAGAGTTGGTGTTTAGGAGGAAGAACATTCCAGGATGTGGGGGAGGGAGAGGGACTTGAGGCAGGGAGACCAAAAAGAAGACAATTATAATAGTCTAGATGAAAAATGCCAAGGCCCTTAACTAAATAGGTTGTTATGCAAGTGGAGAGAAAGAAATATCTGAGAGTAAAAAAATACAAGATATATGGGACGGGGGGCAGCTAGGTGGCACAGTGAATAGAGCACTGACTCTGGAGTCAGAAGGACCTAACTTCAAATCTGACCTCAGACACTAAACACAAAACACTAGCCGTGTGACCTTAGGCAAGTCACTTAACCCCAATTGCCCTACCTTTCCTCCTCCAAAAAGCAAAAAATAAAAATAAAATTATTTAAGATATGTGGGATGAGTGAAATAGTGAAGCTAACAATAAGGCTGAGGTTCTGAACCTAAGTGACTAGAAATATAATGATTCCTTCAACAGGAATAGGGAAATTCAGAAGAAGGGAGGATTAGGGGAAAAGATAATGAGTTCTGTTTTGAACATGTCAAGTTTGAGATGTCAGTGAGATATCCAGTTAGAAATGGCCAACAGGCAATTGGTGATAGGGTATGGAGCTCAGAAGAGAGACTAGGGACAGATACACAGATCTAGGAATCAACTGTATAGTGATGATCATTGAACTCATGGGAGTTGATGAACCAATGAAGTAAGAAGAGTATAGAGAGCAAAGAGACTATTACAGACTGGTAGGGCTCACTAAGAGTTAGTGGGAATGACATGGATGAAGAAAGACTGAGAAGGAGACAAACACATATACATACATATACATATAGAACACAAGAACCAAGAGAGAACAGAGTCATGAAAAAACCAAAGAGGAGACAGTATACAGGAGATGGTAGTCGGCAGTGTCAGTTGTTGCAAGACATCAAGAAGAATAAGGGACCATTAGATTTGTTCATTAATAGGTCAATGGTGTTTAGAAGAAAGTGAGAAGACCAGAGGTACCTCATCATTCGTTCTTCAGTCCACAGGAGAATGACCTTTACCTCTCTTAAAAGTGTGACTATGTCTCTGTCCCCAGGAACAAAGAGTCTATTGTTGTAGCAATGTGGAAGGACTTAGATACACAGATAGATAGACGGATGGATAGATAGCTAGGTAGATAGATGAATGGACAAATGGACAAACAGATGGATAGAAAGACAAACAGATGGATAAAAGTGGCACTGGTGCCAAACCCTGGGAATACAAAAACAAGAAAACTAGGTAGATTCTACTTTCAAAAAAGTGAAAATAAATAGTAAAAAATAAAAACTAGTAAGGACCATAACAATGGTAGGCCTCTTCCACTGAAGAATAGCATAGTACAGTGGCTAAAGTACTGGAATGAGAAGCCAGCAGATAATTAGAAGAGCTTATGTCCTGTCCTGAGACACCCTTGCTTATTCATAAGAAATAGTATGACAGGTTCTATGAGGCTGTTCTAGTCCTTGCTAGAGAGGAAGCCACTATCAAGGTTATCCAAAAAAAAAATAGATATTGGAGGTGGGAGTGTTTTGTCCCCAGTTTGTTTTGTTTTCTTCAACCACTTATACTATTCTTCAAAACTCTCATTGTTATTCCTTGCCCTACCTCCACAAAACCCCTGACCTTCTAAGGGAGTTATGGTAAGAAAATTCTGATCATGCTATGTATTCTACTTTTACTGCCTGTAAACATGATTCCCAAGAGATTATAAGCAGTAATGGAGGATGCTTAGCATGAAAAATGTGGGGTTTCTTATAGTGTCTTGGTGGGCCTATTGATCTCAGAGAAAAGAGAAGAAGGAGAGGGAGAGGATTCCCACAGGGGATTTGGAGAAAGGGGACCCATATTCCAACTCTGTCTCACAACAAAGAACCTTCCCTTCTCAAGGGAAAAAAAAAGTTCTTAAGTATGAGGAATGTTATAGAGACAGCATAAGGGAAGTATATTCTAAAAGTAAGAAGTCCTACTTATCACCACAAAAAGTTACCTAAGATGATGGTCAAATGGCTATGGTCTTTAAGAGGACATTCCTTTAGCTAATTTACAATAAAATACATGTTGCATAAAGATACTTGTAGGTTTAACAACAACAAACATCCCTACAGGCAGAGCATAAAATTTCATAATGGCCCAAAGTTGTCATTTATTCTCCCCAACCCAATAAAAAAAAATTTAATCTTTGGGACAATTTCCCAAGGATAACAAATGCAATAGTAAACAACCAAAGAGAACAGATAAGCTGTTAGGCCTTTCTACTTTCAATGTAAAGTAAAATCACAGTTTGAAATCTTCCTTCCTTCCTCCCTCCTGTAAAGCCAAGCACAAGCAGCTTTCCAGAGGACTGCTGCTGTGAACAGCTTCAAGTTTCTGATTACATAATATAGTGAACTCTCTATGTATTCAGCAGTAAATTATGGCAAAACATTGACAGAAATCAAAAGTACAGCATTTACAATATTATAACTTATCACTAAAATGGCCCCATGGTTTTCACCAAAGAGGTCACATAGTTTTAATCAAAGTACATTCATTTAGTAATAATCATTTAGTAACTCACTCATTTAGTAAGCCCTTAATTCAATCATTCTCCTTAAGGGACACAAAGTTCAAAGGTCAAAGTTCTCCACCCCTAGGTCACGGTAAATCATGATCTTCTCAAACAATACACAGTATTCAAGTAAAATCTTCTTTCATCTTGACTCAAGGCTGGCTCTCAGCTTCCATGGTTCCTCTTCCGTGGTCCCAACTCCTGCCTGAATCAGCCCAACTGGCACCTGGATTCAAGGGCAGGCATTCCCAGCTCCTTGTCCAGTTCCTCGTCCAGTTCCCATTCCATATCAAAACTCACAGTGTCTAGTCTACTTCAAGTCCTTCACAGTTCCTTTTTCTGGGAAGATAAAGCTTAATGGAACCACAATAATATTCAAACACATTACTGGCACCATCATCAATTCACCGTCTGCCTGTAAAATCAACTCAAACCCACCAACAGGGTCTGAGAACTCAACACAAATCATCAGTACAGAAATCAACACAGACCCACAAACAAGGTCCAAGAAGTCAACACAAATCATCAGTAAAGTCCCAGGACCTCCAAAACCCTCCTCTAGGACTTCTGTAAACAGACAACCAGAAAATCCTCTTTTAGGGCTTCCAGTAAGGCCCCAGGGCTTCTGTAGAAAGTATCACAAACAAACATCAACACAGACAGAACAGACAAACAGAGCGCCAGGAAACCACAAGTTTTCTCCTTCTCTACCATAACAGCTCTCTTCTCAATTCTTCTCTCTCCAACCTGGGCCTCATGTGGTCATTAGCTCCTCCCCTTTCTGTTGCATCATCAACAGGACTTCACAGGTTCTAGGGTTCACAACTTGTGGGGTTCACGAGTTCTACTTCTCAATCTTGGGCAAAGCTCAGAAGAAACTTGAACTGAAACAAGGTGTTAACTAAATAGCTGAAACAAGGTGTGAACTATTTCTGTGCTTGCCATTACACCTCCTTCCCTTCCTTCCTTCCTCCCTTTTCTCTTTCCCTCTTTCTCTCCCTTCCTTCCTTCCATGCCTTGGATGCATGGATACATTTCAGAAGACACCAAATATTTTTATCTGGACCTATGAAGCCACTCTCTTGTACAAAACAGAGGAAATTCACTAGACTTTCTAGAAACCTCCATTTTTATTACCAGTCTGAGGAAATCCTTAAAACACACTGCATTGAACTAAGACTTTATTCCTAGTTAGTTTCTTGCATTCAGGAGAAAGGTTATTGCCATTTTGAAAAGAACAGCATTTATCTTTTCCCTGCCCACTGATTTGTGTCCTCTTTTTCCTTCTCCAGTTGTTTTTATCCATGTCCAACTCTTTGTGACCCCATTTGGGGTTTCTTGGCAAAGATACTGGAGTGGTTTGTTATTTCCTTCACCAGCTAATTGTATAGATGAGGAAACTGACACAAACAGGTTTAAGTGACTTGCCCAGGGCCACACAGCTAATAAGTCTCTGAGGTAAGATTTGAACTGAAGGAGATGAATCTTCCTGACTCCAGACTAGCTACCTAGCTGCCCATTGTGTACCCTTAGTAGGTCAATTAATTGAGCTTTAAGAATCCTCTTAGAGCTTAAAAAAGCAGAAAAATATATTTAAATCTAGCACTCTAAGAATTCATAGCTTAGGGCAGGTAGGTGGCACTGGTCCTGAAGTCAGGAGGACCTGAGTTCAAATCCAGTCTCAGACACTTAACACT
>CM053586.1:300206719-300222116 GCA_028646515.1 Pseudochirops corinnae | reverse complement strand
ACACACACACACACACACACACACACACACCCTCCCCATCCCACAGCCCTATCAAAGCCCATCACAAATCACAACAAAGAACCTTAGAGTGGCAACCACGTTTAATAGAATTCTTTTGCTCTGAAGGTAAAGAGTCCCATGGAATGATTCCATATGGCTACCCACATCTCATAGCATTATAGCATCTCTGCTTTAAGAAACAAAAATAGCTTAGCCAGCAAGGAAAAAAAAGAAGAAGATGGCTCTGCTTCAGTAGACACTGCACACAGTAAGCTGTCAATGATATGCTCACTTGACTTTCTCTTCTTCCACCTTCCCCTTTTTGTCCTTCCTCCTGGGTACTCACTTACTGTTGTCAATTCCCTAGACCTAGCCTGTACTTCTTCTACTGTGGACTCTTCTCTTTGACTCTGCAGTTTCCTAAATATTTGGCCACCATTTGCTCTCTTTTCTAACCGAAGGCAAATGCCCAGCTCTCCTTTCCCATACCTCAAAATACAAAAACATATACATACCACAGACAGACAGACAGACACACACACACACACACACACATCCATGGCAACAGTTAATTTTTGCCACCAAACACCAACTATCTTTCTGTGACACCAATAACATCATAATCCAAGTGGTTCTGATTTACAGAGAAAGTGATTTCTCCTCAATCATTAAAGATAATTTCTATCTTTAAGGATTCAGAATTAAAGTTAGAGTAATACATTCAATTGCTGTAAGTACATTGTTTCTGATTTACATTAGGCCAAGACTGGTTCAAAAAGATTCCTACACTAAGCAACAGATGGAAAACCCATAGGCTTGCTTTGGAAAAGGACAGGAAGAAGAAGGGTTACTTAATTTTACAGATGGTTCAGTTTCAGTCCTTGAACAGTTTTTAAACAGTGACCCCATTGGGATCACCATGGACACCTGGGTCACTGCAAGTTTAAGGCAGCAATAGCATTCCTTAGAAGGGCATTTTCTGGACATGAATATAGACTTGAGGTTTCAAGTTAATGAAACTAACACCTGTTAATTCTGAATGACACAGGAAAAGCCAACCATATTATTTTAGCAGTTGACCACATTTCCTGCTGCCTGGAAATTTTAGAGATGCTAAAGAAAACTAGTGCAGCAGGATGAATAATTTAGGAGCCACAGTGTCTTACTTACAAAAGAGGGCCAAATATTTTTCACTCACAATCAATGGAGTATTGTATTCTTTCATTCATTTAAATATTCAAATGAGTATTTATGAAGAATATACTCTAAGCCCAGCACTGTGATAGACACTGCAGGTGATACAAAGGAATACGTCCCCAACTTCATGAAGGAGACCAATCCTGTAGAGTGAATAAGACTTTATTCTTTATTTTGGACATATATAAATAAAAAATTACATGATGATTCTAAATAACCATAAGAATATAAGAGATAACATAAGTCATATATGTGTGTATAGATAGATAGAGGGATAGGTCTATATCCACATATCTTATATGATGCTCTGGGCCTTTCCATCTCTTAAGTTTTCAGTCCAGTTTTTTTTCTTAAAGAACTAGAGTGTAGAGGCAGTTAGGTGGCACAGTGATTAGAGCACTGGCCCTGGAATCAGAAGAACCTGAGTTCAAATCCAGCCTCAGATACTTAACACTTAGTAGCTGTGTGACCTTGGGCAAGTCCCTTAACCCCAATTGCCCTGCCTTCCCTCCTCCAAAAAGACCAAAAAAGATAGAGCATACATTTCATAGGACAAAAAAAATGCAGCTATCCCTTCCACATTGCAGGGGTTAAGGGGACCCCCACACATCTGGAAAATCTGTGTAAAATTTTTTGGCCCTCCCTTCATACCAGAGAAGAAGTCTGAATTATTATGGTATTAAAAGATAAAATATGTTGACATTATACAATTCTATACACACATTTTATGCATTTCTGAGTTTCTAAACTTTTTCTGTGTCATGTACTGGCTTTCTAGTGTTGTCTGTAGCTTCTGCAAAACTCCCCCAATATTCACATTTCATTTCTTATGCCAACCCACAATATATTGAAACAGTGAGAGGCAAAGTGTCAATGTGGAAAGGATAAGTGTATTCTGATTTTGAGTTCTACAGTCAATCTCTACCATTATCAATGGCTAGAGACAATAAGTGCTATGAGTGGGGAAGGAGTGGAGTGTCATTGTGGACTGGAATATTCACTTCAATCTTTATATGGAGAAATTTTCAATACCCTAGCAAAATCCCATATCAGTATTAGTCTCGCTAGCTGAAAGGCTTTAAACATTTCATTCAACAGGGAGCATAGCTTTAAGTAGGAAGGGTCCTTGAAAATCATATAATTACAGTGTCAGTTGCCTCAGTTGTGTCCCACTCTTCATGTCCCCATTTGGGGTTTTCTTGGCAAAGATTGGAATGGTTTGCCATTTCCTTCTCAGATGAGGAAACTGAAGCAAACAGGGTGAGGTGACTTGCCCAAGGTCACACAGCTAAGTGTCTGAAGTCAAATATGAACTTGGGTCTTCCTGATGCTAGGCCTACCACTCTGTCCACTGTGCCCTAGGTAATAAGTGACAGAGGTTCCTCTGATACTAAATTCAGTACTCATTCTTCTGTACCATGTTGCCTTCCTCTTTTAAGGAAGTACTCCTTATTATGATGATCTTTTCCAGAGACTCTTTAAGCAACACACCAGTCCTTTGCTTCCTCAAATTTGACTGTTACAGGAGAAACTGGTAGTTCTGACATCATAGGGAAGGATGTGGTCATTGAAAAAAAATTAGTACTAGATAATACTTCCCCCTCAGTGAGAAATGTTATCACTTGATTTTATATTTAGGACTCTCACTGAATCCAAAGATCTGGTTCACTTTGTTACTTTAAGTGGAGTGCAGTGGGGAGTGAGGGGTGGGACAAGGGATGGGAGGAGGGGAAACATTCCAAATGTAAATGACTTTTTTTTTTTAATCCTACTGATGCTATAAGTGCCAGGTTGTAAACTTACATGCTTTTGCTAGAACTTCTCTAACCCAGCACAGAAATAATATTATACAATGGTAGGGAGAAAGTCGAGCTGGCAACAATAGGAATTCTACAGGATTTTTATCTCTGCATATCTAAATCACTCCCAGATCTGAGAGACATAAAAGAAAAACATAAAGAAAATTGTCAGAGAGGCTTGTTAAATACCAGAACAAAGCTCAAGAATTCTTTTTTCCTAAAGGTATTCAAATATACAATTCTTGTCCAATACAGTTTTCAGCTTTACTGAATGCAATTTGAGATTCAATAAAATACTATGATCACATGATCAAAACAGCTACTAAATGGAGCTATTGTTGTTATTATGACTAGATTTTTAAAACAATGTTCTATCCCCCTGAATGGGTTCAGGTGATGCTATATGGCTGCAAGTCATGGAATAACGTTGTTTTGCTGTTGTTCAGTCATTTCAGGTGTGTCTGAACTCTTCGCGACCCCATTTGAGATTTTCTTGGCTAAAATACTAGAATGTGTTTGCTGTTTCCTTCTCAGGCTCATTTTACAGATGAGGAAACTGAAGCAAATGAGTTAAGTGACTTGCCCAGGGTCACACCACTGCTAGTGTCTGAGACAGGATTTGAACTCAGGAAGGTAAGTTTTCCTGACTTCAGGCCCAGAGCTCTGTCCACTGAGCCACCCTTCCTCCATGGAATAATACACTCCGAATTTGAGCATCATCCAAAAGACAATGGAGAGGTGAAGGGTGGGCTTGAGAAAAATGTAACATATTACCAGGCAAAAAGTGAATGAGAAAAATGGCAAAATGGGTATCGGCAGAGAAATGTCAAATTACAAAAAGAAGGGGGATCAGTCATGTGGGCGAGGATGAGCACGGAGCTACTGCTTAACGCTTTTTTATTTGAAATGGATTGATTTTTTTCACAAAACTTGGCCAACACCAATAACTGATCCAAATACAGATTGAGAGTTAGTCATTAGAACCAACATAAACTTACGCAATGTAAGGTAAACAGAATCAGCAAAGCAATATTCACAATGACTAGAACAATGTAATTGGAACGAAGAAAAATATGTTGAATACTAATGGCCAAGCTTTCCGCCAGGGGTCCTCTTCAAAAATGAAGGCCAAACAACTATGTTACCAGACACTGTGTGAAGTGCTCTACACATATTATCTCACTTGATCCCCCAGCAACTCTAGGAGGTAGGTGCTAGAATTCTGCCCACTTAACAGTTGAGAAAATTACTGCAAAGTAATTAAGTGACTAGCTCAAGGTCACACAGCTAGTAAGCATCTGTAGCTGGATTTGAATTTAGGTCTTCCTGATTCCAGACCCAGCTCTCTATCCACCCAACTGCCTCATGGAAATGTCAGCATACAACTTAGTATGCATTGTCATGCTGTTCATTTTTGTCACACTTTTTTACCCCTTCTCTTTTACTCTTTGTTATAAGGAATGTTTCTCTCTGAGGGGGAGAAGGACACATACATTCAAAAACAAAAGTAATTTTAAAACAATTAAAATATTAAAACTGGAAAAAGTTAATAATGAGATGGAACCCTAAATCCTCCCTAAAGAAACAAATGGAATATCTGTACTAATGTTTTCTACTTGAGTATATAGAACCAAAAGAATAAACCATGTTAAGCTAATGTTACAACTACAATGTTAAGATGGTGTTGCTACTCCTGGATTCCTGTCCTTCTGCAGTTCTGAGTCTTCTTTCTTTTGCAAATCTACATACATACATACATACATATGTAAAATACATTACATACCTACATACACACATACACACACAGGAGGAATAGGCATACTCCTTGGCTTCTTCCCACTTCAAAAACTTCCTTCTGCTGCTGTAACTCAACAATCTCTCTTCCTTTGAAGTTTACTCTATCTAGTCAAACCACCCAACCAGATTCTTGTTGCAATTATATCTTGTTACAGGTTCTAGGTCTTATACCCTCCTGACTCAAGGAGTACATCACCTGGCTCCCAGTCTTCTGTTCTACCTCTACCTCTACCCCTGCCCTTCTGAATTTTGACTCCCAAGTCATCAACCTCTCTGACTCCCCAGATCTGCACCATCATTCCACCTCCATCACCCAAAGGAATTGTCATACCCTTGATCTTAACATTCTTCATACATGTTCAGCCTCCATAACTCTGAAATTCCTCTTTCTGATCACAACCTGCCATCTCTTTATCTATTCTTACCTCCCTTACTCTTCTCAAAACTTTTCTCTATCAACCCTCACTTTGAAACACCCAGTCTTGCTTGCTCTCCCAATATATTACTCCTGTCCTAGCCTCACTCTCCTCCCTTCAAAGTGTTGATATTCTAGTTAACCAGTTCAAGTATACACTGCCTTCTAACCTGGAATTCCTTTCCTCTTTGTTCAGTTACTACTCATTCCTTGCTAAAACTCTACCTCTGGGTTGCCCCCACCATAGGAAATCACCTCCCAGGACTGATAGGATTCACTAAATTCTATCTTATTTAATCTCTATTAGGACCTCTTCACCTTGATGCATGATAATCATTTTATGTTTCCCTGAATGACTTTCTCACAGGTCCCACAGCAACTGTTCTGAACCTTTTCTTCTCTCCTTTAGTGTCTGCTACCTCCCCTCTCTCTCAAAGGACCTTTTTTCCTACTTTATTGAAAAATCAAGGTCATCTGATTGGAGTGTCCTCTCTTCCCCTTATTCATATTTTAATGCCCCTCCAAGTCCTCTCCATTTTCTCCTCCTTTGCTCCAGTCTTTCATGAAGATGTGACCCTTCTTGCTAAGGCCAACTTCTGAACCTGTGTCCTTGATCCAATCTCCTCCTGTCCTCCAGGGTCTTGTTCTTTCAACCTTCCCACACTCTCTAAACCTTTATCTACTTGCTCTGCCAACAAAGATACCCAGTCTACAACCAAATTCATTTGACCCTGCCCTCCCCTCAAGCTATTGTTTTGTATCATGCCTTTTTTCTCAACCAGTATTTCAGATTCCTAGATGACATATACATTTGTTACATCTACTTTCTTGCCTCCCACTGACTTCTCAACCCCTTGTAATCTGTCTTCTCTCCTGACTGAAATTGTTTTCTTCAGGGTTAACAATGATCTCTTGATTGCTAAATTTTATGACATTTCTCAGTCTTCATCTTTCTTGACCTTTCTATAGCTTTTGACACTGTTGGCCACCCCTTCCAACTTGGAAATTTTTTCATGCCAGCCTTCCTTGATATTGTTTTCTCCTATCTCCCACCTCTCTGATTGCTTCTTCTAAGTCTCCTTTCCCAGAATCTCTTGTCTGACATTCAAATCCCTTCATAACCTGGCCCCCTTCTACCTTTCCAATCTTCTTATATTTTTATTCCCCCTTATAGTGACACTGGTCCCCTTTCTGTTCTATAGTAAGAGTCTCCATCTCTTGGGTTTAGGCATTTTCTCTTACTGTTCCCCATCTCTGGAAAGCACCCCCTCTTCATCTCTACTTCTTGCCCTCCCTGGCTTAAGTCTCTACCAAAATCCAAACTCCAGTCCAAGAAACTTCTCCCAACACCTCTTAATTCTAGTGCCTTCCTTCTCTTCTTTATGTATTTACTTGTCTGTATCTTGTTTGTACAGATTTGTTTGTTTTCTCCCTTGATTGATTGTGAGCTCCTTGAAGGCAGGGATGGTCTTTTGCTTCTTTTTGTGTCAGCAAAAAGCATTTAACACAGTGACTGACACACAGTTAGCACTTAATCAATGTTTATTGACTGACTAGATCATCATTCATCTCCTACATCCTAACAAAAGTTCTATTCAAGGCAGGACAGTTAGCATGGTATAATGGGAAAAGCACATTTTGAAGCACAAGGACCTGAGGCCACACCCTAGTTTTGTCCTATATGACCTCAAGCAGGTCACTTGAACTCTCTGAGCCTTGGTTTGCTCAAAATAAATCAATTGGCCTAGATAGCCTCTAAGGTCCCTTCTAGTCCAAATTTATGATTAGGATCACTATGGACCATCAGTCCTCTGTGAGCTTCTCAGAACATATAGGGCAAAGCTTTACTGTGCCAAGTCATTAAATAGAATTTCCATGATAGCAACCCATTGTTACATGTCTCATTTTCCTGAAAAAGTACCCCAAATATCCCTATAGTCTACCAAGATAAAATTAATGCTAATTCCCTTCAGAAGTCTGATTTCCCCCATAAATCTAGTCAGAGTTCATCCCTTCCTTTGTCTATGATCAGCTTATAAAATGTAATTCCCATGAGCTTAAGGAAAACTTACTTTACCTTTTATGTATTGGGAAGAGGGGGAGAGGTTGGGATACATAGTAGAAGAATTCTGCTGATAGATGAAATTGTTGTTTTTCTCATTGAAATTACTGCTGCTGTGACTTTTAACTCTTAACATGCTTTGTTAATATGTAGGTAATACCAAGAGCCATAAGAACAGCCCCCAGTCCCCTGGGTAATTAATGCCCTGTGGTGAATTTACAAGAGGATAGTGAGTTTGCAATCCTGTACCCTGAGATGGATGACAGTTGCATAGGATGAGCAGGCACGGATAGATTACAGTGTGTGTCATTATAGAAAATAACCACATCATAAGAACCCAGATCCCCTGGCATGGGGGAGTGCTTTTGTCTACACGGAGCTTTAAAAGAATACTCAGGATGGTGAACTTGAAAAGGCTTCATTCATTTAGAATAAGCCTGTGCCGAGAACTGAGATGAATCAGCCTGAAGCTAAAAAAAGTAAACAGAGGCTGGGGCTGCTTTAGGCAAATGGGTCACTTTGGGGAGAAGAATATGCTTTTTCGGTCCAACCAGGTGACACTGAGTCCCCTGGAAACAGTCATTAACCACGTAATGCCCCACAATGCCTGAACGCTTGAATGATCAGGAAGAGTGAATGCAGTTAATTCCCATGCAGACAGGCAGGCTCTGGCCACTTTGCTTTTTCCCCAGCCATCATTCTTCTGAAATGTAACAAGGTCCATTAAGCCAGGTAAGAAGATGAATGGCCAGAGGTGATTATGCCTGCCTTCTGTCTCCCATAAAAAAGTGCCAGTGAACAATAAAGGGAGCTGATGCCCTGTCAGGGAGATGTTTATGCAAATGAGAACATCACAATTATCTTTCTGCTTGTTCATGTGCAAGACCATCATGAAATGTGAATGGGCAAATGCAACTGTTCAACAGCCTCAGAGGCAAAGGCTAGTTCCACAGCTAAAACTACATTCCCATAATGGAAATTGGGCTAAAGGATGTAAACCTGATCCAGCCATAGGAAAACAAAATCACAGCAATGGAGAGACATCAGCCTCCTAGCCTTTCTCCTCCGAAAACAATAATTTCACTAGATGACAGTTATCACATCCTTCCTGATTATGGCATTGGGAGTTTTTAAATCATTTTAATCCTTAGAAGCATAATATGTCATTGTACAATATGTGTAAACAGCATCTTTCGTCGGCTAATATGAAAACTGCCTCTGTGACCAAATGCTGCCTCCTCCAAACGTCTACCCTTTTGACAAAGGATTCCCTCCCTTGTCAAAGAAGGTGATCAGGAAACAGAATAGCATTCTGTGTTTCTCATATGAAGTTACTATTGGCTATTTGTACCAGCTATTATTGTATATGTTGTGTGTTCCTGGTAGAATGTAAGCTCTGTGAGGACAGGGCTTGAGTTTTGGTTTTTTTCACTTTTCTGTCTCCCCCAGGGCAGCATGGATGGGACACAGAAGGCTAGCCCTAGAGTTAGAAGACTAGTGTTCCCATCTTACCTCTTCTAGTACTTTCCAGACGATTAAGTGATTAACATGTCACTTGCCCCTTCTAAGTCTCAGACAACCCTGGCAGACTATATATTATAGATAGCTTGGAATCAGCTTCTGTGAAGGGAGTTCCCAAATGACTAGTGCTTAATGATGCTCTATACACTGCAGGGGTTGAATAAGTGTTTATTTGAACAAACTTTCTTAGGTAATTAACTCATATAAGTAGTAAATCATGTGGGATAATGCTGCTCCATTTTACATCTGCACCTCAGTACTTATATTCCTATGGTGTTTCCCTCTACTAACTGGGGCAGATCAACCCCTCAAAGAAAACAAAAGTGTTATGTGAGTGATATTAACTCTTAAACTGCCATTTAGACATACAAAAAGGCCAGACTTGGAATCTTCATGATGAGAACTAGTACACTGGAAATTTTTTTTATTTTTTTATTTTTGCTTTTTGGAGGGAGGAAGGCAGAGCAATTGGGGTTAAGTGATTTGCCCAAGGTCACATGGCTAATAAGTGTTAAGTGTCTGAGGCTGGATTTGAACTCAGGTCCTCCTGACTCCAGGGCCAGTGCTCTATTCACTGTGCCACCTAGCTGCCCCTATACTGAAAGGGAGGGAAAATTCAAGGAGAAAAGTCCTGGCAAGAAGAGGTCAGAAGAGTTTTCAGACAAGCTCTTAAATGTGACCATGGTGACTACAATGGAACACAGGGATAGGAAATCAGCAAAACTAAAGTCCATCATTTATTTCCTTTTCCCAAGTTCATCTCCGAGGTCCATTATCACTGAGAGAATAGCCATTAAAAATATCAGGGCTCTATCTGCCTCTGTCCTTCTAAAGAAAAAAACTAACAGCATAGGAATATAGCAATAACCATATCAAACATAATGATAAGCATTTACCAGAGGAAAACCCTAAAGACTTAGAGGTACAAGAAAAAAAATAACAAAGTCCCATGTATCTGGCTCCCATCATTTAGGAAGCAAGTTCTTTGAATAAGTGAATCTTCCAAATGAGCAATAACCCTTTTAATCACCAGTGAAGTTTGTTTTTTTTAATCCCAAAGTATGCTTTTGATGTTTTAACAAAACATCAGAATTTGTTTTAGTTGAAATGGGTTTCATGGTAATATTTCAAAATATAAAATAATTGCCTTGGTGAAGAGTTCTCTAAATGTATAGGTGGAGCCCAACTTATGTTCCTTGCTTATGGACAGCTCCAATCAGACTGTACCATGAGTTCCCCTTCCTTCTCTACTGAAGCTAAGAATTTCCCTTCCTTTCTGAGGGAAGAGAAGTTCCCCATTCTCATACCACATCAAAGGCCGCTGCAACCTGGAACACCCTTAGCTGCAACTTGACTCAAATCTCTGTCCCTCCATTTCATTTTCGCCCAACATCTTTTGGGTGAA
This sequence comes from Pseudochirops corinnae, assembly GCA_028646515.1. Classification (NCBI taxonomy): domain Eukaryota; kingdom Metazoa; phylum Chordata; class Mammalia; order Diprotodontia; family Pseudocheiridae; genus Pseudochirops; species Pseudochirops corinnae. Next base: position 300,211,920 of record CM053586.1, on the reverse strand, counting down.
GTCTGTTGGTGGCAATTGGGATGGAGAAGGAGCAGGGGTGAGAAGAGGGAAAAAAAGGAGAGAGAGGAGAGAACAGAAAATCTGGCCTCTTACTGTGTGCTCCAAAATTAAGGGCAGGACTCAATCATCCCTTCTAAGGTTCCTTCCAGCTCAAAATCTATGATTCATGTGTGATCAAGGAGGGTGATGGTAAAGGGGAACCAGGACCTCTCTCTTGGTGTCTGTTATGCCAGTGAATTGGATCTCAAAGGAACTACCAAGAAGTGCCTTTCCAAGGAAAATGGCAAAATGAGCTGATAACTCAGTGGCAGAGCACTCTGGGATAGACAGGGCCTGAAGTTCCTAACACAGAGAGAAAAGAAAACCCAGAGAATTAAAGGACCTGTAGGAGAAAAGGAGAATTGAAACAAAGAGAAAGATCAGACCCTAATGAAGACCCCCCTCACCAACAGAGCCCCTGGATTTCTGCCTGCTTTTCATCCTTTTAGCCCTTCTCTAGACCTCAACAACTTGTGCCTAAGAGCTGGAAGTCATATCTACTATTGCCTGTTAGGTAGGGGAGCAGGGAGTTGGGGAAGATGGAAGCCTATCTCATATGAAGAGGGATGGACAGCTCTAAAAAACAAAATAGTAACAATGTGCCATACTGGTTTAAATACTGGTGACACTGTTTCCCAAACTTACCTAATTTCCTCCTCATGTCACATCAATCAGATACCTTCCCCTACTATTTGCTCCTGTATCCCTGTCACACATGAAGAGGTGACCCTTCTTACCAAAGCAAACCAGTTTACATCCACCCTCAATCCAATTCCACCCTGTTTTCCCAAGAAGATTGTCCTTTTGATGATTCCTGACTCACATCTTTAATCTGATCCTGTCTACTGTTTCATTGCTGTCTACAAACACACTCTTAAGAATGACTCCCCTATCCTTAAAAAAAAATAAAAACTCCTCCTACCATTCATGGAGTTTTCTTGGCAAAGATACTGGAGTGGTTTGCCATTTCCTTCTCTGATGAGATAAAATCAATACAACAAGCAATTCTGAAAGACTTCAGAATTCTAGTCAACACAATAATAATAACTAGCACGTTAAAATTTGCAAGATGTTTCATAATCATCTCATTTTATCCTCAAGCATTTATTAAGTTCCTATTATGTGTGAGGTTTTGTGCTAAGTGCTTTACAAATATCTCATTTGATCCTTAAAATATCTCTAGAAAGTAGCTATTGTTATTACCCTCATATTACAGTTGAGGAAACTGAGGCAGACAGAAGGTAAATAACTTGGATCATACAGCTAGTGTCTGAAGCAAGATTTGAACTCGGGCCTTCCTGACTCCAGATCTAGCACTATATCCACCCCAAACCACCACAACTGTCTTCTACAAAATGACCAACCATGGTTCTAGCAAATCAAAAATGAAGAATGCTATCCACCTCATGACAGAGAGGTGATAGACTAATATATAGTAGGAGGCACATTTATTTGGACATGGCCAATGTGGGAATTTCTTTTCTTTGGCTGTATTTGTTACAATGGTTTTGAATGTCTTTTGTGGGAGAATGGGGAAACACAGATAATAAAAAAATGATTGATAATAGAAAAAAAAATATCACATTAAAAATAATCTGTAGTTCAAGTCGAAAGTGATTAAAAACACCGCTAGAATTTAATGGTGTGAGTCATTTATCTGATTTTTTTTTTTGGTTTAATACTTTTCAATAAGTAGACAAATTCTTAAGGCTTTTAAACATGATTTTTTGGTAATGGTTCATTTCTGTGAAAAGACAGATAACTTCCATTTTTTTTAGGCTTTTAAAAAATGATTGCACTGTACAACCACTATTCATACCAAGATTTTGTATAAATGAAACTCCACGTATTGAGAAGAAACTCATTCTTCAAGTTTCCAGTTTAAATAATCACTTAGAAAATAGGGAATTACCTTGTAAATAAAATTTCAGTGCCTTAAAAAAGAGCCCAAATCCTCTTTTCTGCAAGAGTGCCTTTCCTATAAGATTACCTTCAATTTGCCCTGTAAATATCCACGTAGTCTCCTTTATTAGAATGGTGGCACCTAGAGGTCAGGGACCATGTTCTTACCTTTCTTTTAATCCCCAGCCAGAGCTTAGTGTAGTACCTAGTTCATAGACCTTAATCAAAGCTTGTTGACTGACTGACTTGAATTAAACAAGATATGTCTAAAAGCTTTCTTTCTAAATACACTTTTACACAGTAATTTCGTACCATCATTTTTAAGTGAATGCTGTTTTTTTTTCTTTTAAAAAAGATCTCATTTTAGGGATAGGTCTATATTCAGGTCAATATTATAATGACAAGTTTTCACAATGAGAAAGAAAAGGAAGAGACATCTAAAATGCCAAATGGATACATATGGAGGTCTCTAAGAAGCCCATATTTTTAAAGTACTCAATTTCCAAAGAAAAATAAAGTCACCAAAACCAAGTAGAAAATCTTAAAAAAAAAACAAAACCAAAAAACTAGTAACAGCAAATTTACTGTAATATTAAATTGTATTCAGAGTATGAATGGTCTGCTATATTTTAGACACCGGAACCACTTCTCTAAGCCTCAGTTTCCTCATCTATAAAATGGAAATAATGATACTTACATGACTAACACAACGCCATTTCCTTGTGAGGAAAATACTTTATTTAGTACTATGCATATGTAAGGTATTATTATGAATAAATTCAGCATTGTGCTGAGCCCTAGAGATACAAACGAATGAATTTTTTTAATGTATTAAGCACTTAACATGTGCCAAGCATTGTGCTGAGCCCTAGAGATACAAACAGAAAACCAAGACAGTCCCTGCTCTCAAGACATTCTCATTTTAACAAGGGGAGACAACACACAGAGAATAATCCAACTGCTAGGTGGATGGCAAATCTCAGGAGTCCTTAGCAGACAGTAGCAGATCAGATGCTATTATCAGGAGGCCTAAGCAACAGATCAGAAGGTAAGCCCTAGTGAGGAGCAGCTAGATAGTGCAGTGGATAGAGTGCTGGGCCTGGAGACAGGAAGACTCACCTCCCTGAGTTCAAATCTGGCCTCAGACACTACTAGTTGTGTGACCCTGGGCAACTCACCGAACTCTGTTTACCTCAGTTTCCTCATCTATAAAATGAGATGGAAAAAGAAATGGCAAACCACTGCAGTATCTCTGCCAAGAAAATCCCAAATGGGATCACAAAGAGTCAGACACAACTGAAAATGACTGAACAAAAAGGCTTAGTCAGCCTTCGAAGAGCAATGGAGAGCGGATGGTAAGGCCTGGCAGTCCACCATTTTACCAGAGGGATTCAAGGTTGACTTTGGTCTATGGTATGAGTGATCATTTCCCTGGTTCACCACTGTTGGGAAGGGATAATGGGTTAGAACTGAAGTGGAATGAGGTTAATGTCCTCAGGGTTGGAAATGGTGAGAACAGTATTTATAACAATAATGTTAATAAAAAGGCTTATGATGATTATGATCATGTTTCATAGTACAATGAAGAGTGAGCATCAAACTGAGGATCAGAGGACCTGGGTTTGAATCCTGACTCTTCCATTTAATACCTGTGTGATCTTGCACAAGTTATGTAACCCTTCTATGCTTCAATTTCTTCAACTGTAAAAAGAGGGGACTGAACTAAATGACCTTCCAGTTCAAGATCTATGATACTATGAATAAAGGAGGTCCAGAGGTTCTGAGAGGGTTGAACTCCATAAATTAATATGTTCTTTCCAACTTAGAATTCATTTTCCCAATGTCATAAATGATGACTAAGTTCTTAAGACAGTCAACAAAAGTTTACTTAGCAAACAGTGTAGCCCAAAGAGTACCAAGAAGAGCCTTGACTCCCGGTGAGCCCTGAAACAGGTTGGGAAGGGGGACTGGGCAGAGACTCGGGGAACTGAGCATCAAGATTGGGGAAGACATCTAAAGGCAGAGAAATAGGGCTCTCGGTATTACTGAGAGGTTACTGAGGGGTTACTGAGGGAACCCAGTGTCTGATAAGAGAGTGGAAGAAGAGACTCCAGGAGGTTCTTTAAATTCTGTGGCAGCCTTGGGAGAGGTTCTGGCAGCAGGGGCTGGGGAACTGAATCTTTGGGAACAAAAGTTCTAGGAGTAACCATTTTCTTTTTCTTTTTTTAAACTTTCGTTTGTTCTTAGTTTACATCATTCATTTCCATGAGATTTTGATTTACAAATTTTCTCCCTGTCTTTCCCCTAACCACCACCCCAAAATAGCAATCCCACTATATACCCCCTCCCCCAATCTGCTCTCTCCCATATCCTCCCCTATCACCCCTCTGACTTTCCAGTAGGGCAAGATGGATCTCCCTAGCCCAGTACCTGTATATTTCCCTCCTTCCTATTCCACCCCTTACTTGTTCTATTCTCCACTTTGTCCCTGTCCCTTTACAAAAGTGTGTGCTTCTAACAACCCTCGCCCCGAACCTGCCCTCCCTCCCTCCTTCCCCCTCTCATCCCCTTTCCCCCTACTTTCCTGTAGGCCAAGATACCCAATTCAGAGTATATGTCATTCCTTCCCTAAGCCAACTTCAATGAGAGTAAGGTTGACCCATTCCCTTTTGCCTTCCTATTCTTCCCCTCCATTGTAACAATTATCTTTTGCCTCTTCTATATGAGAGGATTGACCCCATTCTGTCTCTCCCTGTCTCCTCTCATATTATTCCTCTCCCACCTCTCAATTTCACCTTTTAAAATATTATCCCAGCCTATTCAATTAATCCTGTGCCCTCTGTCTATGTACACATATATACACACACTCACATATGTATTCATACACATATATACCCTCCTATATAGACATATGTATATGTATACACATATATACATTTATATTCCCTGCAACTATCTTCATACTGAGAAAAGTTTCATAAGTTACAATTATCATTTTTCCATGTTGGCATGTAAATAGTTCAACTTTGATAAGTTCCTTATGGTTTCTTTTCCATGTTTACCTTCTCATGCTTCTTGTGTTGGAGTGTCAAATTTTCTTTTCAGTTCAGGTCTTTTCAGCAAGAATGTTTGAAAGTCCTCCACCTCACTGAATGACCATTTTTTCCCCTGGAACACTTTTGCTGGGTAGGTGATTCTTGGTTTTAATCCTTGCTCCCTTGATCTCCAGAATATCATATTCCAGGCCCTTCAATCCCTTA
>CM053586.1:300184667-300206219 GCA_028646515.1 Pseudochirops corinnae | reverse complement strand
CTTCAGTCAGATTGTTGACTCTCTTTTCATGATTTTCTTGCATCATGCTCATTTCTCTTCCCAATTTTTCCTCCACTTCTCTTATTTGGTTTTCAAAATCCTTCTTAAGCTCCTCTATGGCTTGTAATCAGTCCACCTTTTTCTTGGAAGCTTTTGGTGTGGGAGTTCTGACTGTTTTGTCTTCCTTCCATTCCATGCTTTGATCCTTTTTGTCCCCAAAAAAGAAATCTAAAGTTGGATTGCTGGGCTTGCTTTGTTTCCTTTGTCTGTTCATGTTGCCAGTCAATTACTTGGATTTTGGGTTCAGTAACACTCTGCTTTCAGAGGGGAGAGCTCTGTCCCAAGTAGCTGGGGTTTTCACAGCTGCCAGAGCTATTAGGAGGCCACTGTCTCTGCAGCCCCCACCAGCTTTGCTTACTGGTCACACACCTCAGGCCCACTACCCAAGACTGGGATCCCAATCCAGGCAGCTCAAGGCAAGAGCACTTAGCCTGTGAATGATCTCTTGGCCCCCCTGCAATCTGCAGACCAGGAGCTTCTAAAAGCAGCCACATGGCAGGGCCGCCACTTCTAGCCCTGGGGCAGTTGGCCGGACCCTCTCCCCGGAATTTAGCCAAGTTCCACTGACCTTTCATTTAGTCCTTGTTTCTTATGGATTGATAATTCTGGAAGCTCCGGTCATGGCTTGTTCTGACCACCCCAGAGCCAAGCCTTGGGTTCATGCAGTGCTGATCTGGGCTCCCAGCACACTGCAATGAACCCCTTCGTGTCTGCATGCCGAGCTGCCTTCAACAGGAGATGTGTTTTTCTGTAATTTGTGTGGGTTCTGGAGCTCTAACATTGTTTAGAGTCATATTTTACAGATATTTGAGATGGTTATGGGGGGAGCTGCAGAATTTTGCTACTTCTATGCCACCATCTTGACTCTGCCCCTAAGAGTAATCATTTTCAAGAAAGTAACCGGTGTATGATTCTTTTCAGTGACAAAGAATGGGGAGTGGCTATTTTTACATACAGGTGTTTGTAACCTGAAGGGTATCTGGATATCAGATAAAAACAATGCCTTCTGGAAGCTCGGAGCTCAAAAAAAATCTTGCCTAAGTGTATTTATTCTTCTTTTTCCACAACTTTCTATTTGTTTAAAAATTATATTACAGTTGGAATCCGATATTACATAGGAAGAAAGGAAGGAAGGAAGGGACAGAGGGAAGAAGGGAGGGAGGAAGGGAGGGAAGGAAAGAGGAAAGAAGGAAATAACCATTTATTAAGCACCTATGTGCCAGGTCCTGTGCAAATATGATCTCATTTGATCTTTCAATAACCTTGAGAGGTAAATGCCATCATAATCCCCATTGCCTGAGATAACTGTGGCAGAAAGGTTGAGTGACTTGTCAAGGATCACAAAATTAGTGTATGAGGAAAATTTTAATTCAGGCCTTCCTGCCTCCAAGAATTCTATCCAGGATTCTATCTACTATGTCTCCTAACTGCCTGAATTAGTGATTTTTATAGTTATAACTATTCTAGTCGAAAATACAAATTAGGGTAATCAGTACTGTAAGTTTTTGTAAACTGAAATGAAACTAAAAAAAAACCTTATAGACAGAATGCATCTTTTTCCTTTTTTTTTTTTTTTTTTTTTTTTTACCAGACCTATGATTTCATCAGTATAGAGAGCTCCTATGGACAGATGTTTTTCTACCAATAAAATCTGCAACTTCTCTGCAACTTATAATCTTATAACCTCATGGGCACAAAGGGGCTAATGGGTTTGCCCATGGTCACAGAGAGCAAGTCTCCCCTGAGGTAAGACATACAATTAGGTCTTCCTGCCTCAGAAACTAGCTTGCTAGCCACTATATACTACTATCTCTCAATAATTTTCTTCTAATAATGAATTTCTATTTTTGTAACTTTTAACGATCACAAAAACCTAAGAACCACTCCATACTTTATGGATTTCTCATCAGACCCTATGATGTGGATTTGTCCTAAGTGAAAACAGAAAAGACCAGCATCTCAAGAGTTATCAGGATGCTTAAAGGTTGCCCACCCAATCTAGTCCATACTAATTCAATTCAATCTTCAATTACATGCTCAATGTGTCAATTTCCTGTCATCAACAAAGGCATAATCTAGCTTCTACTAAGTTTCTAAAGAGGAAGAATCCACTTCTACTTGAAGAAGCCCATTTAAACTTAAAATTCATGGATTTTTCATCTTGTTATATCAAAGATCACTTGGACAGTTTGGTGAAGTCTATGGACTTCTTTTTGGAATGATGGTTTTAAAGCATAAAATGAATAAGATGCAAAGATATCCAAAAAAGATGAAAGGACCTATTTGTAAAAAAATATTTCTGGTAGCTCTTTTATAGCTCTAGTGACTAAGAATTAGAAATCAAAGGGATGCCCATCAACTGGGAAATTGCTAAACAAACTGCAGTATATGGTTGCAATGGAATATTATTGTGCTATAAGGAACTACAAGCAGGATGGTTTCAGAAAAACCTGGAAAGACTTACATGAACTGATGTAAGTGAAGTGAATAGAAGCAAGAAAACATTATGCACAGTAACAGCAATATTGGGCAATGAAGAATTGTGAATGACTTAGCTATTCTCCCCCAATACAATGAGCCAGGACAATGCCAAAAGAGCATACTATCCACCTCCAGGGAAGGAACTCATATTGATTGTATACAGATGGAAATCCGCTATTTTTCACTTTATTTTTTCTTTTATTTGAGTCTTCTTATAAAAATTACTAATATGGAAATGTTTTACATAATTGCACATGTATAACTTATATCTGATTGCTTATTGTCTCAGGTAGGGGGAGGGATAGAATTTGGAACTCAAAACTTGGGAAAATGTTTTTAAATTTTTTTAAAAATTAAAAATGCATGGGACTAAAAAGGGAAGCAATGATACAAAAAGTTGTTAAAATATTAATAAACCAAGTTCACAAACTCCAGATTAAGAGCTCTTATTACATGTAACTCTTTTTTAATGAAGAAATACAAAGGAGTGTTATAAATGCAATCATTTATCAACAAGGAGTCCTCATAGTACCAATTCTTGTACTAGAGTATCTTAGAATTGATAATGCTAAACACAGACTCAGCATTGTCTCCAATTCAAGCACTTGAAATATTAACTAGTTAATCCCCAGAATAATCTGCAGATAAATATTATCACTAGTGTGAAAGGAAATTATTTATTCTGCCAGTCTCTGAAGAGTTACCATTAAAAGCTATTTTATTTGCATTGTAAACTGGACTGGGGGTGGAATTCTTCAGGGCCCAGCTCCTAATTCTATATTCCCACCTCTTTTGATTTCAAGAGGTATAAATCAGTGTTATCGCCAACTATCCCCAGATGATGCATAGTTGGTAGAGATGTAAACTGATCCAGTCATTCTGGTATGCAATTTGGTTAGTGATATTCCCATTTTACAAAGGAGAAACTGAAAGTAGCACATTGTTAGTCTACAGAGAGAGAGCCAGATCTTAAACTATTCTATAAACATAAGTTATCCAAACTTCTTGGTACTTGTTAAAAAATAGAGAGGTCATTCAGTGGATCATATTAGGTACCCATCATAAGGAAACAAATTAATATACTAGCACAATGTCAGTTAAAACAAAAGACCCTAGATACTGAAGCCTTGACAAAAATTTTTGGGAAACTGGAAAGCAATCTGGTAGAAATTAAATTTAGACCAACATATCACAACCAATATAAGCACCAGATGAATTCATGACTTAAAAGATTAAATCATAAGCAAATTAGAGAGTCAAAGAAAAAATTTCCTGTTCAATCTATGAATAGGGGAACAATTTGTAGTCAAAGGATAGAGAGGAGCACAGAAGATAAAACGGACATTTTTGATGGCATAAAAAAATTTACATAGAGAAATGCAATGCAGCTGAAATTAGAAGTAAAAGGGTTTTTTGGGGAGAGGGGAGCCTCTGCATAAAGGGATATCTAAGGGATAACTGATTAAAGCATATAAGAACAGGAGCCATTCCCCAACTGATAAATGGTCAAAGCATATGAACAAGTAATTTTCAAGGCAAGAAAAATTTTCTAAATCGATAATAAGAGATAGGAAAGTTAAAGCAACACTGAGATTCCTCCTCACACCCATCAGATAAACAAAATTAACAAAAAATGAAAATGACAATGTTGGAGATAGAAGCTTCAGGAAAAGAGACACATTGATGCAGTGTTGGTGAAACTGTGAACTGGTCCAGCCATTCTGTGATGAAATTTGGAACTAAGCTCCCAAAGCTACTAAACTATGAATACCCTTTGACCCAGCAAATCTCATTATGAGGCCTAAACCCCACAGAGATCAAAAGGAGAGGAAGAGGTCCATATGTACAGAAAAATTTATAGTTTATCCTTTTGTAATAGCAAAGAATTGGAAATCAAAGGGGGTGCCTATCAATTGAGAAATAGCTAAACAATTATGGCATAAGAATGCAATTGGATATTATTATTTAGAAATCATGAAAGGCACAGTTTCAGATGAACCTGGGAAGCCTTCCATAAACTAAACAAGAATAAAGTGAACCAAAATCATATAATAACAATACAAAAGCAGACTACTTTGAAAGACTTAAGAACTCTAATCAACAACTGATGAACCACAATTCAAGAGATGACCGTCTACAATTCCAGAGGACCCCTGATAACGTGTGCCACCTAAATCCTCACAGAGAAATGATGGCGTCAAAAGATGCAGCAATAAAAAAAAACCATACATTTTTGGTCATGGCCAACATGGACATTTGTTTCACTTGACTGCATATTTATCACAAATGCCTGGGTTTTCTTTTTTTCTTTTTTTTTTCAGTTGGTAGGGAAAGTTGGGAGAGAGAGGAAGGTTAGGGATAAGATACCCACCACACACACACACACACACACACACACACACACACACACACACACACACACATCAGAATTTGAGAAGAGAACAGAAGGAAGGCCATAAGGAATCACAGCTTTGGAAATTACTTGTTGAATTTTATTATATGCTTTAAAAGAAAAGCAAGCTCCACAAAACAGAGATTCACAGTTTCATGTGTAAGTCTCTCCTTCTGTTCCACATTGGATACAAAAATGTTCATTTTATTGGTGTTTGTTAATTTCCAAATAAAAAGAAAAAAAAAAAGAAAGGCTACAGAGAGGGCAGCCTTGGAATTATGGCAACAACTAAGTTAATTTCTTATTTAAAGAGTTAGAGTCATAAAGCAAATATCTATCAAGGGGTGTTTAGAGTATTTCAATTTCCTTAAAAGAAATGTTTTTTTATTTAAGATGAAAAGTGTAAGAGGCAGCCTAGTGTAGCGAACAGAGCACTGGACCTAGATTCAGAAAGACCTAGGTGTGAATCCTGCCTCTGACACTACTAGTATGACACTGAGTGAGTCTCTTAACTTCTCTCTGACTCAGTTTCCTGATTCTCATGCCCTCTCATGGAACAAATATTCCTAACAGTCTTTGTAAAAGAAAAGGATAGGGCAGAAAAGTGAATACCCAACCATTAGAGAATCGCTAAAGAAAACTGGTATTTGAAGGGACTGGGATGTTAATATACAGTAAGAAATCAATGACTCAATCACAAACATTCATTAAGTACCTGCTACATATCAAGCACTGCACTAAGTATTTGGAGTAAAAATACAATTCTTTTGGCAGAGATAACATATACACATGTAATGGGGAAAGGGAAGAGAATAAACATTTATTCTACCACATGCCAGGCACTTTCTTACAAATATTATTTCATTCACAACAATCCTGGGAGGTAGATGCTATTATGACCCTCGTTTTAAAATTGAGGAAACTGAGGCAAACAAAGGTTAACCGACTTGCTCAGAGTCACATAGCTAGTAAATGTCTGAGGCTGGATTTGAACTCAGGTTTTCCTAACTATAGACCCAGCACACCATCCACTGTGCCAGCTAGCTACCTCTATATAAAATCTATGCAGCATAGCTATAAGGATGACAATAGCCAGCAGCTCTATATACAAATAGCTTTGCAAATATTATCTCACATATCTTCAAAAGTAGCTTGGGGGGGTTGTTGCTATTATCATCATTATTATTATTTTTGCTTTTTGGAGGAGGGAAGGCAGGGCAGTTGGGGTTAAGTGACTTGCCCAAGGTCACATGGCTAGTGTTAAGTGTCTGAGGTCAAATTTGAACTCAGGTCCTTCTGACTCCAAGGCTGGTGCCCTATTCACTTCACCACCTACCCTCCCCCCCAGTTGGTGCTATTATTAAGCTCATTTTACAGATAAGGAAACTGAGGCTATTAGAAGTTAAGTGACTTGTCCAGACAGCAAAAAAATATTTACCAAACGTGATCTACTGCAGGTATACAAAGACGGGTACAGAGACTATTCTCTACCCTCAAGGACCTAACAATCTATTACAGGAGTTAGAACAGAATAAAATACAGAATGTACACAGTGCCATCTGAGTTTTAAAGGACAGAAAAATTCCACTAAGTCATAACTTACTAGAGTGTGTCACAGGGTGCTTTTTTCCCAAAGCAGGTTTAAAGTGACTAAACTGTCTCATCTATCTATCACCACTGTCAAAATCCTAGCAAATCAGATTTATTATCCTTCCAGCCTTCTGAGGCAGATAAAATATATTTTTCCATGTACAGAAGAGATTTTTAAACATTTAAAATTCTGTTACATTACCTCTAAGACATTTTTATAAACTCCCTCAGCCAGCAGTTATGAATTTTTAGCTCACAGCTAATAGCTGTTTATATCCCTGGATCTCCTGCTTTTTATAATATTCTTATTTGCTTAGTTTCATTATAAACTGCATATTTGAATGGATCTTCACCTATTTAATCATTTTAATCAAGATCAATTTTCATACATTTTCATCTTTTTATAAAGACTTGGCACTTGTCACTGTTGTTAATAAAATCTGATATTTGAGTCTAACTCTAAGCTTATGTCTACATTACCAACCATATATTCATATTTGAGCAGTTATTCAGATTACTTGGTTCTGTCCACATTATGCTTCTACATATGTTATTTGTGTGTGGATTTCACCATTTCTAGGATGTATTTCTGTTTGTGGTAATCAGCTTCAAAGAAGTAGACTCTTATTAGATAGAAATTAGGGCTGAAGAATTCTGGATCTTTTTGCATTAAGGACCCCAAAATTATCATTTATCTTTTTACTGACTCTTTCCAAAGTCTCAAGGGTAGACCAGCAGCACTTTCAGCCCATCTCTAGATCAGAGGTTTTTGTGACATGGATCCTTTTGGCAACCTAGTGAAGCTTATGGTATCCTTTGAATACTGAAAGTTTTTAAAATACATAAAAGAAAATAAATTCAATTACAAAGCAAATCAGTTGTATTGAAATTAAAATGTCATTTTTTCCCCATCCAAGTTCATGGATCACTTGAAATCTATCTATGGACCCCAGGCTAAGAACCCTTGATACTAGGTGAAATAGAAATCTACTGTTGGCAGCTGCCTGTGGTCCTTAGTGGTTTCTTTTTAGAAATGATAGCAAATTTTCTACCAGTCCTGATCATGTCAGGTTTAGGGTGCTACAGATCCAAAGCACTGCTGACCATATCACTCACTCATACCATGAAGATAATACCATTTTTTCATTTTTCCAGTGTCTTACTGTCCTTCTCCTACTATAGTTAGTCTCCCTGAAGAAAGGAAAAGGAAAGGCCTATCTACCTGGTCCCTGACCTTCAATGTCACCTCTCCATTATGACAATTCTCCCAATTCCAATTCTGATTAATGGGACAGAGGAAAGATCTAGAAACAAGAACAAATGGAAGAAGAGATTTTCATTCAGTGAATGAACTGAGCAAAAAGTAGACTCTTAACAAATAGTAACTCTTGTGAACTGATCCAACCATTCTGGAGAACAATTTGGAATGATGTCCAAAGGACTATAAAACTATCCATACCCTTTGACCAAGCAGTATCACTACTAGGTCTGTATCCCAAAGAAATCATAAAAGATGGAAAAGGACCCACATGCATAAAAATATTTATAGAAGTTCTTTTTGTGGTGGCAAAGAACTGGAAATGGAGTGGATGCCCATCAAATGGGGAATGACAGAACAAGTTGCTGTATATGAATATAACGGAATACTATTGTGCTATAAGAAATAATAAGCTGGTAGAATTCAGAAAAACCTGGAAAGACTTACATGAAATGATGCTGAGTGAAGTGAGCAGAACCAAGAGAACATTTTACAAAGTAATAGCAACATTGTATGATGATCATTTTTGATAGACATAGCTCTTCTCAGCAATACAATGATCTAAGACAATTCCAGAAGAGTCATAGTGGAATACACTATCCACATCCAGAGAAAGAGCTATGGAGTTTGAATGCAGATCAAAGCATACTATTTTCTCTTGTTTTTCTTTCTTGTGATTTTCCCTTTTATTCTGATTCTTCTTTCACAATATAAGTAATATAAAAATATATGTAATATGATTGTACATGTAGAGCCTATATTAAATTGCTTGCTGTTTGGGGGAGGGAGGAGGGAAGGTAGGAAGAGAGAAAAAAAATTGGAACTCAAAATCTTATAAAAATGAATGTTGAGAAAAAAATAAATAATTATCCTTTTTCAAAAAAGTAACTTATTTACATAAGAACATTTCTAGACCAGGATATATACCCATCTAAGGCAATCTTCTCCCTCTGTTCCTGGAAAGGATTAAACTAGGCTCTACTCCATGGGAAGTGACCTCTTCTACTGAGCTGGAGGCACTGAAACCTTCTAATTCAATTTGGATTCTTCTTTAAAATCTGTGAGAGGAACCGCATTGATTCCTTAAGGTCAGGAGGAATGGGATAGTGACTTGGTTGCTCTTATGAAATGTTATACCCAAAGCTATATTTTAAGATATCATTTTCTTATTCTAGATTCTTAAATATGTTATCTTAAATTGTCTTGGGACAGATAGAGTCACATCAGAGCATTGGGAGCTATACCAATTTCAACATCTTTCTCCAAACTTGAAAGGCTTTAAATATAGATGAATGTTCACTTAAATTAAACTGTTCCTGGCTGTTTGGTGCCTAAAAAAACTATATAGTAGTATTAAGATTTTTTTCAACACTCCCAGTGTGACCCTAAGCAAGTAATTTAACATCTTGCCATTAGTTTTCTCATCTCTGAAATGAAGGAGCTGAACTAAATGATCTAAATCTATGATCTTATGAATATGTTTGTCAGAGACCTCATTGACTTGATAAAGAGGACTTTAAATTTAAATTTGAAGGAGAAAGGGAAAAAATACCCAGATAAAGTTATATAGTCAGAGACTACAGAAGCTAACAGGTATGGCACAGAGAGAAGTACCAAGTAGGTGTTTTCTTGTGAGATGAAAAGGGAAGCCTTTCTAATGATATCCTCACTCAGAAGAGAAGAGAATCAAGAAGAAATTTCCATTCTAGATTTAATTTGGACCAACAAGGAGAAACTGGATGGTGATGCAGAATTGATATTAATCTTAAGAGAAAGTGACCTTGCTGTTGAAGAGATTTTAATAGCAAAGAAAGAGAATGCTGACTACAGCAGACATGTCATCTAGGACATGTTTATTTCAGGAAGTGTCCTAGAAATTTAAGAGAAAAAAATGGAATTTCATTTATGTCTAGAAACTCTACAAGGAAAGTAGCTTAGGAAGGATGGGAGAAGGTAAAGAACGAAATTCTTGGGGGTGGCTAGGTGGTGCAGTGAATAGAGCACGTGCCCTGGAGTCAGGGGGACCTGAGTTCAAATCCAACCTCAGACACTGAACACTTACTAGCCATGTGACTCTGGGCAAGTCACTTAACCCCAACTGCCCTGGCTTCCCCCCCTCCAAAAAGCAAAAAAAGAAAGAAAGGAAGAATGAAATTCTTACCATGTAATCAGGAAAAAAATCCCAGTGAGAAAGAAGGAAAACACATCTAAAGAAATCAATGTGACAAAGGAGAAAATTATCTCGTGTTCAGATTTTCAAAGGACATTTTAGCTCAGTTCCATTAAACCAAGATTCATCAAGTGTCTTCTACAAACATTGTCCCATACTACAGTCTTGATACTATGCCATATCTGAGAGGCAATATGGTGTGGTAGAAAGAGTACTGGATTCAAGGACCTGGGTTTGAATGAGTTCTGGCATCAAATCTTGGTTCTTCAACTTGTTACCTGGTGTGCCATTGGGCTAATCATTTAATTTCCCTGGGACTCATTTTCTTCTTCTATAAAATGAGGGAGATGAACTAGATAATCTCAAAGGACCTTCCAAGATCTAAATCTATGCTCCTATGATCTGGGAAGTGTTCCTAGTTTCTTAAAAATGCTGCCAGCAGAGTACAAGCCCTGGCAAGGCTTTGACAATATCTCTAGTAAACTGTCATCTGAGAAACAGCTAAGCTAAGACTGGAGAGGCTTACCACCAGAATTTTAGTCACCAGTTACAATAGAGTTGCGCTGCATTCAAGGGATTAGTTTTAAGGTTATTATATAAACCCAAAAAAATTATACATAATCAAAATTACCTTCCCTTTCAAATCCCTTAAATCTCCTCTGCGGTGCAACGTACATAGTATTATAGGCAAAATAAAGCAACAAGCCAGATCTGTATTTGGGGTGATATGAGAAGATTTCTGAGTTGCAATCCAGGTTCACACTCTTACTAGATGTGTGACCCGAGGCAAGTCACTTAACTCTGTTTGCCTCAGTTTCTTCATCTGTAATATGAGATGGAGAAGGAATGACAAACCACTCCAGTATCTTTGTCAGGAAAGTGGGGTCATGAAGTAAGACAAACTGAAATGACTAAATAACAAAAGAAAGTTTCATAGTAAAAAGTGGCATTCATTTTTAACTATAGTTTCAAAAAAAACCCTTGAGGTTTCACTGAGACTTGTGAAAAGATTATCACAAAAGGGGCTTAGTGAACTCTATCTAAAGGACTAAAAAAGTGGTGTTGTTGCCTATCCACTGAACCACCTAACTGCCCAAAAAAAGAGTCTAACAATGTTAATGAGAGAGGTCACCAAAAAACAAAAATGAAGTAGTGGTAAAAGGAGTATATCTAGATGTCTCCATTTCAGATAAATTGCATTAAAGGGCACTGAGAGAATTGACATATGGGTTCGGGTAACAATCCAGTCTTGGTAACCTTTGAGAAATTATGGGGATTAGAAGTATAATGGATGGTGGAAGTCTGCTGCATGTACAGACCCCATCAGCTTGTTCAGCTAATGGAACTTCTCTATATGGATACTAAGAGGTTTGCTTCTAGGAGAATGATGTCATGTAAGTACCTTGCAGAAGCTGTGTAGGATATATGGACATTCTATAACTGGTTTTGTGATTGGCTAACTATGTGTTTGGGAGGAACCACTTTCTATCGGATAAATAACTAGAACTGTGGACATCTTCAAACAGCTGCCAAGTCGGCTTTGGCCAGGTCTATTGGCTTTAGCCAGCAACCCCTTTAGACCATGATGTACACTGAGACACAATGCAGTAAGGGAAAAGACCTTAGGACAGTGGTTCTCAACCTTCCTAATGCCACGACCCTTTAATACTCGTATGTGGGCATATCTGCATGTGGGCAGGCCTGCCTGGAGATGAATAGAGGAGCAGTGTCTCAGTTCCTAAGATCATCGGAAATATGTGTTTTCCGATGGTCTTAGGTGACCCTGTTCAACCCCCCCCAAAGGGGTCGCGACCCACAGATTGAGAACTGCTGCCTTAGAACTTTCTCCCACTCTGAAGCCATAGGGCCTGAGAAATGGGCCTCAGCGCTCGATCTTTTCATTTGTTCTTTTCCATTCTAGATGAAGGGAATAGAGTCTCTAACCCTAGGAATATCAAAGGTCAGGAGAGTAAACCATAGGAACTGGGGAGTAGGAAGCTAAGACAGGTTCTGGAGCCTGTGCAGCATTGATGCCCCAAAAAGCTATCTTCAGGACTCTAACCCAGTGGAAGGACTCACTTAGCAGTTATGTCACATCTAAATGAACTTGGTGGGACCAGTATTATGTAGGAGCAAAGCTAGTTTTGAGCCTTCTTCCCTATAGACTGAGATAGTGTAAGGGAGAATAAGCCCCAGAGATATTGAGGAGAAACATTTGTACACTTCTTTTTGTTGTATCTTTGTAATAAATACCACTTTATAAACACTACCCAATCTTAAGTGCTTATAAGGAACTGAAGTATTTGTTATAGGCCCCTTAAAAATGGATGGAAAAAAGCTGGTTGCCTTGAGCCAGCAGTAGTAGAGGAGAGACACTCCAACCCCTCAAAGTGCTCGCCTGGAATCCTGAGAAGAGATATAGCACATCTGGCTATGGGAGAGAGCACCAGAGCATATATATTAGAGGAGAATACCAGATGACTAAAGACAAGAAGACTCAAGGTAATTTTCATAGAAAGAGGGGCATGAAGATGTCAATTTCCACCAAAATGCTAGAGTGGCTTATCAAAACCAGATGTTTTCAAGTATTAAAAAAAAAGTAGTGATAACTAAGAATTAGCATGGGTTCACCAAAAACAAGACTTCTCAAACTACCTTATTAACTTTTTTGTACTTCTTAGACAAGTAAGCCTGAAGATTTCCGTAGAGATGATATATCTTAATTTCAACAAGGTATTTCAGAGGTCTCTCATGATAGCCTTCACACAAGAGATAGATGTAAACTGCTGATGTTAAACATTAATTGTCTAACAGGGCTCTCTCTATAGCTTTGTCCTAGTCAACATTTTTATCAGCTTGTACACATGGCGCAAAGCTGGGATGAACAGGCAGTACAACCAGCAAATGAATGCAGATTACCTTAACCTGGAGAAATATCAGAAAATTTATTTGACAGGTACAAAACAAGATAACACTGAGAAGCTTACTAAGAAAACTACAATTTTAGACTATATTAATAATAGTGTAGGTAGAAGATGTCCTTGAAAGACCTGCCATTGATCTCAAAACACAACTGATTATCTTCACCATAAACACCATATCTCTAAGTGCTTAGCACAATGCCCAGCACATAGTAGGTTTAATAAAAATGCTTATTTCCCTCCCTGCCTCCTAAAGACTTCCCTATTCAAGTTCACATCCTCAAAGTCACACTTAACATCTTTGGGGTAGTAAGGATGGCAAAGGGTCTTCTATCTATATCGTATAAATTTGGACCGCAGACTCTAGGAATATTTAGCCTGGAGAACACTACACAGAGACATTTTCAAATATCTAAAGGGTTATCAGTGGGGAAAAGGTATTCATCAGACATTCCACCTGGATTCAGAAGGCAGAACACAAATCAATAGATAAGAGAAACAATTAGATAGACTGCACCTTGAAAAAGAGAAGAGCTATTTTAAAAAATGAAGCTGGTTATCTCGCAAAGAAGTGGAATGTTCATACAAGCCTGTTTGGATGGTATTGATTTGTTCCCCAGTCCAGTAGAAGGCTATTCTATAGTCCCTTCCAAATCCAAGATTCCATAATTATATTTTTTCTTCCATTGCAAGATGTATACTGGTGAATTTGAATCTCAAATCAGGAGGAAATAAAATAAGTTTAGTGCTCTTGATCCAAATTGACTTGGGTACCCAGATCCTGTTTTAACGTATACTGTACACCTAAGTAGTTTTTTTGAAATTAATGTTATTGATATCTTTTGTTTTTACAACACCCATATTTCTTAATGTAGCTGTCTCCTACTTTCCAGAGAGCCATCATTTACACCAAAAAAGGGGGGAAGGGGGGAGAGAGAAAAGGAAAAGATTAACAAAACTAAACAGTGTTTAGAAAAAATATTACATTATATGTAGTGTTCCATACCAAATCCCTACTCCCACCTCTGTAAAAAAGCAGAAGAGGAGTCGAGTCAAATCAAGAAGCATTTATTAACTGCCTACTATGTGCCAGTAACTGATAAGCATTGGGGATACAAAGAAAAGGGAAAAAAAAAGAACAGTCCCTGCTCTCAAGTATCTCACAGTCTGATGGAGGAGACAACATGCAGACAACTACATATAAGTAGGACATATTCAGAATAAGTTGGGATTAATCTCAGAGGGAAAGCATTAACATGAAAGAAACAAGGAAAAGCTCTTTCTCACACCTTTTCTTCAGTGACCAAATTTGACTATTATAATTTCACAGCATTGAATTTCAATTGCTTTGTTACTTTTCTTTTCATTGACATTATTGTCATCATGTAGGCTGTTTTCCTGGTTCTGCTTACTTCATTTTAAGTTTTCCTATGCTTTTCTGTATTCATCAGATTCATCATTTCTCATAGCATGGTAATATTGTATTAAATTCAGGTGCCCACAACTCAGTTGGTCATTCCCCTGGTCAGCCAGATAACTTCATACAAAGTTAGGCCTATACCAACGAAAAAGACACTGAGAAAAGGGACATAAGCACATCTCTTGGGGAAACTGTGCCCTGTGCTGGCACCAGTGCTGCCATCAAACCAGGTGAAGGCTGAAATTTCTGTTTCTTTGAGAGGAAGGGAAATACAGGCTTATGAAAGCTGCTCTAGCAAAGTGAAAAAGTGAAATTGGATAGACCTGCTATGATTGTGCCATCTCAGGCATGTGACGTATCCTTTGTCCATTGTTCTACCTGAGATAGGAGGCATGAACACAAAACTATCCCTACAAACCAAGACTGCTCGCTAAGGAAAGGAATTTGTAGGAGTTAACCCCTCAAAAATCCTTTTTCTTAGTCCTACTACTGAAATTCTCTATTAGAAACATGAATGGGTTAAACACTAAAGGCAAAATATCTCATGTGACAGTCCGTTTTCCCAGCATTCCTTTATTACCTTAAATGTCTTATTCCCCTAGGTAAGTATATTGGAAAAGTTCATTGAGACAGGAAAGGGAGATAAGTGGACCTAGGAGCTATATATAAATGGGGAGTGGTTGACCTAGGTTCCACCAGGAGCAAGAAAGGCAGATCCAGGGAGACAGGTCTCCAAAGTTCTCTAGACCAAGCAAATTAACAGAATATAGAGCCAAAAGAAGGACAGCTAGAGAGTTGGAACTTTTTTGGCCAAAAGGAGAGAAGGAAGGGGAAGAAAGAGACCAAAGGCCCATCTTTTTGACACACAGTCTTATTCAGGGTCATCCCTGTACAATCTCACTGGCATGACAGACCATCTTCCTGACCTGGCACCAGATGGAGCATTGTTACTACTCTTCAAATTCCCCTCAAACCACTGCTTCTTTTAGTTTTAGTTTTAGTTTTTTGTCATCTGGGGTCTCCCGGGGTGAGGAAATTTGTGTTGTATCTTTCCAAAAAAATTTTTTTTAATATCTTTTTCTGGACTGAAGACCTACAAATTTGAAAAAGTATATTAATTACCCTGCTTTTGTAACTTTAACACTCCCTCCCACCCTCACCATTCTCTCCCCTAAAGAAAGACTACATAGTGATACCCAGTGCAAAGAATACTTTCCAACGTTGGCATGAATTTTTCTTATTGGCAGGAACTTGCCTGTCTCTTGTTAAACTGAATTTTCCATTTTCAAAAGAGAAAAATCTGCATTGCATTTAGAGTTATTGGGCTGTGTGTGTGTGTGTGTGTCTTTAAATTTGGAAGGTCATCCACAAACTATTAAAATTTTAGTTACTGTGGCCTACTTATAACTCATGTGTTTTAATCAAAGTTTAGCAGATACATTATCTCTTTGTGTTTCTTCCACTTCCACACAATAGACTTCAATCCCTCCCCCCCATTCTCAAGTTAAGTGTTATTTATAAAATTGATAAATGACAATACTATTGTGCTTATACCGTGTCACACGGACCATGTGCCTTTGAGTACCATTGGTTGCTATTTTTGTTTGTTTTTTACTTTGCCAGTTTCACTAGCAAAGAATTTAAATTTCCAAGCTGGAAAATGAAATGACAGCAGCATTCTGTCTGTGAAATTATCATACAGCAACTTTTAAAATTAGATTTAGAAGAAAGTATTTCTATCAGCTTGGCTCAAATAGGAGAGCTGTCAGAAGAATGTGGCCCTTTACATCTTTAGATCATCCAATTTACACCTTCCCAGGGTTTTCAATGGAGGAAAATTAAAGTCTGTTTCCTAGTCTATAACAAATGAATCAATGCTGTCCAGTCTGACAGTTTCCACAGTATTAATCACTCTCTCTATTTATGCAATCTGGCCCTCTTAACTGCTTCCATTGGTGAGTCATGGCCTAACTTACTATCTTTCTCCAAGAAATGTGTGGAGGTTGGCACTGGGACCTACTAGTGTGGAGCAGTGGAAAGAGGGCTAAGTTCTGCCCTATACCTCTTGGCCTGGCATCTCTATCCCCTTTATAAATTTCTTCAGGATACTTTTCTTTTGTTAAGGCAAGAAGACCAAATAAGTAGGTTTTGAGATGTCCTTGGTAATTCTATTCAAGGATTGTTTTTCCTTATGAGACACTCACCTAGAGGGGATAGGAGGCTAGATCTTGTGATCCAGTGAGATAGGGAACTCTCAAGGTGAAGAAACTCTCTCTACCAATGAAGATCTATATTTCATTGATAATTCATAATTCTAGAATTACCTCAAGCAAAAGTGTCAAACATAGAGTCCAAAGCTCCAGAACCAGATTAAAACATAATTGGGAAATATTTAACAAAATAAATAAAAATACAACATTGTTATTCAGTCATTCAAACATGCCTGCCTCTATGTGACCCCATGGACTTTGTCCATGAGGTTTTCTTGACAAAGAGATGGAGTGGGGGTGGCTAGGTGGTTCAGTGAATAGAGCACCAGCCCTGGAGTCAGGAGGACTTCAGTTCAAATCTGACCTCAGACACTTAACACAAAACGAGCCATGTGACCTTGGGCAAGTCACCTAACCCTAATTGCCCTGCCTTTCCCCCTCCAAAAAGCAAAAGGAAAAAAAAGAGGGAAAGAGATGGGGTGATTTGCCATTTCCTTCTCTGGTATGTTCCCATTTTACAGATGAGAAACTAAGGAAAACAGAGGTTATGACTTGCACAGGGTCCCACAAAAATACAATATGACTTAGATAATGTTAATATGTGACTTTCTATGTCATGTGTCCAGCAGTGATCCTTGTATAGGATTTAGTGGCTGAGGTTTCTATTTGAGTTTGACACCATTGACCTAGAGAACTGAGAGGTTAAATGATGTGCTTAGGGTCACTCAGCTAGTATGACCAAGGCAGGTCTTGAACCTGGGTTGTCTTGGCTTCCAAACAGCTTTTTAATCATTATACTACACTGTCATCTACATGAAAACCCAAGTAGCTCTAAGTGCTTCTTCACTGTAGCAGTTACTTCAAGAGTGCTCCTCACAAATTTCCATTGGCTTCATCAGTATCTCATTATGCACAAAGACGTAGCAAGAATGAAAAATAGCAAGTTATAAATCAATGCAAGATGTTTCAAAAGTCTTGGTGCAGCTTTTAAAGTATATATGTGTGTATATAGACATATACACACACACATACACATACACACACATATATATATATCACCAGGACAGCTGGATGGCACAGTAGAGTGCTAAACCTGGAGTCAAGAAGACTCCTCTTTCTTTTCTTTTTTTTGTGGGGGTGGGGCAGGGGGAGGCAGGGCAATTGAGGTTAAGTGACTTGTCCAAGGTCACATGGCTAGTAAGTGTTAAGTGTCTGAGGTCGGATTTGAATGCAGGTCCTCCTGACTCCAGGGCTGATGCTCTATTCAGTGCACCACCTAGCCACTCCAGGACTTCTCTTTCTCATTTCAAAACTGACCTCAGACACTTACAAACTGTATGACTGTATGCTTGGGTTTTCTCATCTGTAAAATGAGCTGGAGAAGGAAATGGCAAACTACTCTAGTATCTCAGCCAAGAAAATCCCAAATGGGATCAATAAAGAGTTGGACAAGACTGAAATGACTGAACAAGAACAACAATATTTAATAGTATTTAATATTACATATTTGTTTATCAGTTGAGCTGGGCCTTCTCACTTCTCTGTCTTTTCCTCCTTCACAGTCTTATACTCAGTCTTGGGCAGTTCCAAGCTTCAGGACTAGCCCAGCCTTGGTAGTTACAGGCCCTCCCCATGGTAGTTAGAACAGAACTCTCAGGTGTATATACACATACACATTCTGGGGAAATCACAGGAATCTAAACAGAGATCCAGGAAGGACCTCAGAAGTCATCTAGTACAACTTCCTAACTTTACAAGAAAGGAAAATGAGGCCCAGAGAAGTTACATGGTCTGCCCAACACTGCCCAGCCAGTAAGAGGGTCCTGAGATTTGAATCTATGTCTTCTGATTCCAGATCCTGTGCTCTTTCCACTCTCTTCAGTACTCCAAATCCTAACTTTCTCCTCCGTCAGCTGTAGGCTTTCAAATTGGGCTAACTGGATCACAGGGTCATAGAGTTAGAGCTGGAGGAGACAGAGGGCATCTAGTCTAATGCCCTCATTTTACATGTGAGACCCAGAGAGGTTAGTATTTTGCCTGGGGTCACAGAGGTAATAAGAAGCAGAGATGAGATTTGAACTCAAGTCCTCTGACTTCAAAGGATTCAGGACCATCACAATAGTGTAGGTGCCCCTAAGAGGACTACTGCACTTCATTCTTGAGTACTGGCTCTTTCCCTATTTCCTAAAAGTAAAACCTTCTCACTTTTTGAATATGAGTTTCTTGAGGGCAGCAACTTTGCTTTGGTCTTTTAGTAACAGTAAGTGCCTACTAGATGGTCCTACTATGGAGCTCAGATAACAGCTAACATTTATATAGCACCTTCATGTTTGCAAAGAATTTTACAAATATCATCTCATTTGATGCTCACAACAACCCTGAGAAGTGGATATTATTATCCCCATTTTACAGATGGGGAAACGGAGGCAGACAGCAGTGATGTAACTGGCCCTACTGGTATTTTTGTATTTTTGTGGGACCCTGTGAAAGTCACTTAATCTCTGCTTTCCTCAGTTCCTCATCTGTAACATGGGGACACACTAGAGAAGTAAATGGCAAATCACTCCATCTCTTCGTCAGTTTAGGATAGAATTATGTATGCTGTGTAGCTCAGCTAATACCTAGCATTTACATAGTACTTTCATGTTTGCAAAATGCTTTATGAATGTTATCTCATTTGGTAATAACAATAACTAGCATTTTTGTAGGCTTATTATGTGTCAGGCCCTGTGCTAACTTTATGGACTTAGGCAAGTCAGTGCCCCATCTTTAAAACTATTATAATGATACTTGATAAACTTTCCCTATTGGGTTGGTATGAGGAAAGTGATTTGTAAATTCTTATCAAGAGTTATGTGTATTAATTATTTTTTTGTTGCTCAGTTGTTTTTCAATCATGTCTGATTCTCCGTGACTCCATTTGTAGTTTTCTTGGCAAAGATACTGGAGTAATTTGCCATTTCATTCTCCAACTCATTTTACAGATAAAGAAACTGAGGTACATAGGGTTAAGTAACTTGCCCAGGGTCACACAGCTAGCTAATGTCTGAGGTCAGATTTGAACACAGAAAGATAAGTCTTCCTGACTCCAGGCTACTCAAGAGTTCATTATTAATTCACTTCATTATTCATATATTGAATTACCCCCTCCTAAGTTATAAACTACTTAAGGGGCGGATGATATAATTTGTTTCCATCCTTTAATCCCCTGTACTTAAAATGTGATAATTGATCATTACATTCAACTGAATCGAATTTCAGATGAGCACCTGGAGCCACCAAGGAGTAAAGTGACTTCTCCAAGGTAAACATTAATAGATGGCAGAATTAGGAACAGGTGCCAATTTTTTTTGTCAGTTTCTCTACACCCAGATGCTTGGCAATTGGTGGGTGTCCACCCCCAAGGTACATCCACATAGGACAGAACTGCAACATTAATACATTAGCATTTTCTGACCCTGTATTTGAATTATTCATGAAAGGCAAAACCGTTGAAAATTTTATTTCCTTTCTGTTTCATTTAAAAAATACAGTGCCAACAAAAAAAGGAAATAAAAGTATTGCTAACACAGGAAAGTGGTTCTTTTAGAAACTACCATATGGTTTTAGGCAGCTCCCAAAAATTAAAAAAAAAAACAACCTGCCTGTTATTGCTGCTGACCTGGTCTCTGCAACATTTTTGCAATGGTGATTCTGCAAACAAGAAAATATCAGAGACCAGCCACAGTGCATCGTGTAACTTATCTTCTATTCAAGGAACTCTGATGTGCTGATGATAAAAAAATAATAAAGCCTTGAAGACCCAGAAATTGAAATCATCCCTATGCAATTACTCTTAGAAATTGTTTCATGACAGTAATTACAAAGGAAGTTACAAAAAGTGATTCGGGAAAGATCAATGAGGGGCTAGAGAGGATTTCTTCCATTCAGAGCAATTGGAGTAGAGGAGACTGCACATAAGTCTCTTAGAAAAGGATTGAAAACAAAACGTGGCATTTCTAAGTCCCTTTTTTACACAGGGCTTTGAGAAAACAGGATAGAATGAAGTATCCTAATATCCATATGAGGGAGCTCCTAAGTATTGTAAAAATTTAGAACAGGCCACGGGCAGCTAGGCAATACAGTGGAAAGAGTAAAAGGCCTAGTCAAGAAGACTCATCTTCCTGAATTCACATCTGGCCTCAGACACTTAACTAGCCATGTGAGTGTCCCTGGGCAAGTCATTTTAACCTCTGTGCCTCAGTTTCCTCATCTGTAAAATGAGCTAGAGAAGGAAATGGCATGCCACTCCAGTATCTCTTCCAAGAAAACCTCAAATGAGGACACAGAGTAAGACATAAATGAAAAATGACTGAACGACAGAACAAGAACAGGCCAATAGAAGGAAAGAAGCAAAGACTTAACCAAAAGCAAAAAAACGATTCATACTCACATCTACAGGTACATGCAGATGAAATCCCACAGCCCCCTCCTCGTTTCTAATGTGTCTCTATCACTGAGAAAGTCTATAAGCTTTAGACATTTATAGAATGAAAAAAATAAAGCTATTAACCCTCATTCAAACACATGAAGCTTTTTTCCCTTATTTAGGAGAGAGGACTCATTAAATTTTAGTCCTATGTTAAAGAAAGGTTACCATCTCAGTGACTGAGATCTAGCAAGAAAATTCAGTGGTTACCTCAACCCCTTCATTTTACTGAAAAGAGAACTGAGAACCAAAGAAAGTAAAGTGACTTACCCAAGGTCACACAGGTGACAAGTGGTAGAGATGGTATTTTTAACTCCCGCTCCAGCCCGCTGCCTCTACACAAAACCACTTTTGAAATCAAGGACCTCATTGGCTGCTACGTCAAGAGACAACACTCACTCGTTTGTACTTAAGCTTTACTTAAGTACAGGCTGTCCATCTGTTATGGGAATCTAAAGATCTTCCCTGCCCCTAGGCCCTTTGCTAATGTGGCTAAGTGACTCTGAGGACCTTTGGATATTTGAAAGTATACTCTGTTCCTTAATAGGCTGAATGTGGTCACGTGGAGCCTGTGGCGCCAGG
>CM053586.1:300162353-300184167 GCA_028646515.1 Pseudochirops corinnae | reverse complement strand
CCCCCTGAACTAGGTAAATGATATGTTTGATTAAAGTAAGATTGTTAACCCATTTTGAGTTGCTTTCCTTTAGAAAAGCAGATCTAAGAACCTGTGCTAGTAGCCGCCCTAGGCATGCTAGGGTGCTTGTTGTTACACCATCATCCTATAATCTGTTCTGTCAACAATCAAACTAAAGCTTCATATGCCCGCCAGGTGCCCTATATAAGGAGGGAGTTGGCAGATTCAGAAACATAAATGAATGTACAATCCTGTGATATTTATTTATATGCTATCCATAAACTATATCAAACATTTTTTAAGTAACACTTTCCTTTTTGGGTGGAAGGGGAATGTAAGACCAATAGTCTCATATCAAATAGCAGTTCATTTTCTCCTTTGGAATTTGGTCTTTTTCTTCCCTCCTTAGGGGGAAAAGATCTATGTAATAAGATCTATGCAACAGATCTTGCAAAAGATCTATGTAATAGAAATCTGGGACAAATGGGATGGGACTGGGGACCTTAACTACTCTGAGAGTCAACAAGCATATGGTATTTCTGTATGCACAGCACAATATTGTGCTTTAGAGCATATAATTATTTTAATTCTATATAAGAGGCCTTAAATTTTGACAATAGTAATGTGTGCAGTGGAGGCAGCCTGGTGGTTCAGAGGATAGAGCACTGGGCCTGGAGTCAGGAAATCTGAGTTCAAATGTGAACTCAAACACTTACCAGATGTTTGACCCTGGGCAAGTCACTTAACTTCTGTTTGCTTTAATCCACTGGAGAAGGAACTGGCAGACCATCCAGTATCTTTACCAAGAAAACCCAGAGGACAGTATTGGTGGGCTATGGTCCACAGGGCCATGAAGAGTCAGACACAGCTCAACAATAATGACAAAATGTACAGTGTCCTGGCAATGGTTAACTTTGCAGAGTGTCAACCCTACTTCAAGTAAATAGTAACAACTGACATTTAGGTGACACTTTACATTCTACAAAGCATATTTTCTATATTATCTCATTTTATTACCTAAACAATCCCATTTTATGGATGAAGAAACTGATGCTCAGAAATATTAACTATGCAGCCCAAGGTCACACAGCTAACAAGTAGCAGAACAGTGAATTCGGCATTCTTTTTGGTGAACCACAGTTGCCTCCTAATAATAGCTCACTTTCACGAAGCATTTTGAAGTTTACAGCATACTTTTCTCAAGGCAACTATGTATAGCAGATAGCACAAGTATCATTACTCCCATTTTATAAATCAGAAAAGTGAGGGAGATGATGTACCTTGCCCAAGGTCACATAGTTACAAAGTGTCAGAGCGGGGGTTTGACCCCAACACCCTCTGACTCTAAGATCATGACTCTTTCCCACTAACAATTCTGAATTTCAAATAGTAATTATAATATGGTGAGGAGATAACATCTTGGACTTGAATTAAGGCAGACCTGAGTCCAACTCCAACCTGGGACACTAGCAGAAGAACCTTGTGCTAGTCAATTAATATCTGAGTCTCAGTTTCTTCATCTGCAGAATGGGAATAATGGATAGAAAGCTGGGTCTGGAGTCCTCTTCCTAAATTCAAATCTGATCTCAGACATTTACTAGCTGTATAACCTTGGGCAAGTCACTTAATCCTGTTTGCCTCAGTTCCTCATCTGTAAAATGAGCTGGAGAAGGAAATGGCGTATCACTTTAACATCTCTGCCAAGAAAACCCCAAATGGTGTCACAAAGAGTCTGACGGGGACTGAAAAATGAATAAAAATTTAAAGAGTTATGTAAATGTCAACTATTCTAGTTATAGGCACATCTAATCTTTCCTGAGATATTCTTCCCAAATTCAAAGCCACATTATAATTTTCCTAACAAATAAACATTAGGCTCTCCTCATTGTTTTGATTCATATCTCTGTCCACCTCACCTTCCTAACAATGTTATGCTTGTTCTATTTCTTTTGTTTATATAAATACATCACTCATATTTCCCCCTTCTTATAAGCAATTGCATGAAATTAATGTTTCAAGGAAAGGTTAGATCTTATACTTTTGTCAGATGTTATGTTCTCCTTCTTTCTTCTAAAAGCACAACATAAGGTTGGTCCCCTTTTTGTGGACTTACAGCGCTTTGCACACAGAAGGCTCTTAATAGTTGTTCAATTGGTTTCTGAGCTAAAAAAAAAAAATCACCTTGGTCCTTCATTAGATTGTGAGTTCTTGGAGGGAAAGGACTGTCTTTTGCCTCTTTTTGTATCCCCAGCACTTAGCACACTACTTGGCATATAGTAGGCACTTAATAAATGTTTATTAACTGAGCTTCCTTAAAGAGCTCTGGACTGACCTTGTCCAAAGACTGTTAATAGTGCTATGCTCTAAAATGAATATGGGAAAAGAACTAACTAAACATTTTTCTCTTAAGAGATAAGAAAGACTTTCTTAAAGACAGGGTAAAGTGTCAGAAATAAGAATCAGTCACAATTCAGGCTCTTCCTAAAGAGGTCTAGAGTAAATTACAGGGTTCAATGTTTGTTTTCCTACTCTCACTTGACAGAAGACATTTCTGAGACCAGAAATATTAACTTCAGTTTTAACACGAAGAAGATGTGTTTACTCAAGACTTGGCATCCTTGGCCTTCCCGAGAGAGCTGGCCCCTTCCTCTGAGGATGCTAACGTTCAAGGTTCTAACGACACCTAGAATACCTAGGAAGTAGAACAGGGAAGACTTCTGTCAGAGAAACTGTTTCTGCTCGATTCGGTTTTGTTATTGTACCAAAATCTTTCCAGAACCACCTTCTCGTCTCCAGCGTTTACAAAATCCTCACAAAACACAGCTTCTCCTTATCTATAAACTTTTGCAACGGTTGCAAAAGAGGAGACTGTTCCTCTTCTGCTTTCCTTCCCTCTGGCGTAAGGAAAGGAAACCTTTCAAACCTGGGAAAGCAAAGACGTTGTCTTTTTTCTACCTCTGATGAAATAAATCTATCAGCGCTAATAGGAAAAATGAACACCAAGCCCACGTCGTAGAGAAGGGAATACTGTTTTTATGCTGAGGATTCCCGAAAACCTCTTGGAGGCAAAACGGTACTCCCTGGCTCTCTACCAGCCAAAGCAAGCAGGCTCGACCTGTCCCAGCGCCAGGACACGTTGGGCAGTGCCGGGGGACCAGAGAGATGACTCTCAGGAGTGCAAGATAGCCAGTTTCAGGGGCAGGGACAGGGGGCAAGGGGCAGTCGCTACCTCCCACCTGCGGCGCCCCCTTGCAACTTTTCCCCCTTGAAATCATCGCCTATCACTACCATAACATCTCCATTTCTCTCTCTTACGCCCCCAGCGCAGACTTCTATGATCCCAATAGGGGAATCCAAGAAAGACCTTGGCTAACACCCCTGGCTCCACCTGGGATCAGGGCCGATCTGAGGTCCCCACACACCGAAGGAACCCAAGGCGGGGAGGAAAAAAAGTCGAAAAAGCCAGGTGGGGAGATCCTGACACCAAGCTAGGGTGAGGTAGCGCTCTATGCCTGAGTCCTGCCCCAGCCTCCTGGGGCTAACACTGAATACAGATGGGTCAGAAGCAGAAGGATTTGGCTAGGGAGTCAGAGCCTAGGAAGCGCTGCCCTCCAGGGGAAAGAGTCTCTTGGAGCGTACCTTGGATATAAATGCATTTGCTCTCATCCAGCTGGCTGGAGGCAGATCCGCCCATGGTGCCGAGGCTGCTGCTGCTGCTGCTGAGGCTGCCGCTTCTGGGGTTGTCGCTGTTGGGACGGCCTCTGAGGCTGCTGAGGACGATCTCCCTCTTCTCGGGACTCGCAGCTGCTTCCCAAGCTTTCACCCCACCCGGGGGCGGGACAGGCAGCTCCCACTGGGCAAGCCGTTCCCCCTGGAGTCACCGCCACACACCCAGCAGTAGCCAAGCAACTGGAGACTGGTGGCTTCTAGGTGCCTGACCCAGTATTGGGCTTCGGCTTTTCTCCCCTGTTTCTTCAATTAAAATGTAAACTTCCTCCAAGAGGCACCGCCTTCTCAGACGCCTCCTTCTGGTCCTCTCCCCCTGGCAGCATGAAGTAGGCAGGCTGGGTTTTCCCTCTAAAATTCGCAGCTCCAAGAATCTCCAGATAGTTTTCTCTTTGTGTCTCTGACTCTGGATCTTAACTTTATCGTTCTTCCTATTCATCTCACCCCTCCGCCCCAACGTGGATATGCTCACGGTAAGTAGGTACTTCTTACTTAGTCCAGAGAACCTTTTTTTTTCCCCTGCAGGGAAAGCAAAACTACAACTTGGGAAAATTGTGGGGTTTTCCCATTCCTATATGAATGAGGCACAAGGTCCTGAAAGTTTCATTGGTTTACAAATAGTTGTTTATCCCAGAAACTGACAACCTCTACCACGCGTACCTCCTAGCCTCTTTTCCTTTCAAAAAAAAAAAAGGAAGAGGGAAAAGAGGGACAGAGAACAGAGAAAGAGACAGACACACAAAAAAAGAAAGAAAATTTCTTGCAGAAACAAAAATGGTACAGTCTATGAGATTCTGCTCCATATAATCTCTTAATTAAGGCTTAGATATGCTTATGGCACCTGTAGGATTCCATTTACTATCAACATTCATTTCAAGTCATCAAAAACCTACTAAGTGAAAAGCACTGTCTTAAACAATGGTTCATCTTAACCAATCTGCATCCAGAGGAAATGGTGAAAATTACTCTATTTAAATAAACGTTGTTCACTTCCCAAAATGCTTAATTATTGTTGATGATTTCTTAACAAGTAAGACGAGTCCTGGTAGAGCTGTGGATTCTGGGAAGTGAAAAACTTTAGCAAAGTTCAGTAAAGGTTTTTCTTGGCCGCATTATAACAGTGTCTAGTAGCCACTTTAATCTTAGCTCCATTTTCTTCTTTTTAATTTTTATTAATAGCTTTTGTTTCTAATTCATGTTTAATTCTAAATATATCCATGCCTCCCCCAGTTCCAAGGGACATCTCTGGTAACATCCCCCCCTCAAGTCTCTCCCCATTCTAGTCCATCCTTCACTCAGTTGAAAAAATTGTGCCTACACTTCCTAAAACTGAAGTCTGATTATATTACCCTCCTATTTGGTAAAGCCCAGTGGCTCCCTCTTGCCTCCAGGACCAAATATAACATCCCCTCTTGACCTTGAAAGCCCCTCATAACCTACCTGACCCCTTCCTGTCTTTCCAGTCTTCTTATACCTTACTCCCATCCATATACTGTACAATCCAGTGACACTGGCCTCCTTGCTGCTACTCCTCCCACAGGATACTCCATCACCTAACTGCATTTTCACCGACTGTCCTCCTTGCCTGGAGTATACTTACTCACTCACTCACCCTTTCTCTCACTCTGTCTCCTTCCCTCCTCCTCTTTCTTTTTCTCCTTCCCTCTCTCCCTTTCCTCCTCTCCCCTTCCCTCCTTCCTTCCTCTCTGTCTCTCTCTGTCTCTCTCTGTCTCTGTCTATCCTCTTCTGTCTCTTGGCTTCCCTAGCTTCCTTCAGAAAGTCTCAGCTAAAGGCTCAGCCTGCGTAAGAAAATTTTCCCAGTTCCCCCTTAATTATAGGCCCTTCCCTCTGAGATTACTCCTAATTTACCCTTCACATCTTGTTTGCTCATAGTTGTTTGCATGTTGTCTCCTCCATTAAACTGTGAACTCCTTGAAAGCAGTGCCTTTTTTTTTCTTTCTTCTTTTTTGCCTCTATATCCCTAGTGCTTAGCATAGGTCCTGGCACTTTGGCTAGTGGGTGCTTTGACTAGTAAGCCAGTTAACTGACAAAAAATTTTTTAAAAGAAAGAGTGGGAGAGGAAGCAGTCTAGCAAAACTAACCAATGCAACGATTGAGTTTGGCAGTATTGCCAATGTTGCACGTTCCCAGTCCCTCACCCCTGCAAAGAAAGGAGGAGGTACATTTTCTCATCTCTTAGGGCCTACCATTGGTCTCAGAGTTCAAGTTTCTTTTTGCTGTTGTTACTTCCATTTACTTGTTATAGTTCTGTATGTTGCCTTTCTGTTTCAGTTTGATTCATTCCACTTTCATTCATATAAAGTCTTTCCATGTTTTTCTGAATGCTTCATAATCACTGTTTCTTATAGCACTGTATTACTCCATTACAATCACGTACCACAGTTTATTTAGTCATTCCCCAATCAGTTCTAAACCCCCCATTTTTATGAGTACTTTTCACAAAAAGAACCATCTGCATCTTCAACCCTATCCTCTAGATCAGTAGTTCTCAACCTGTGGGTCATGACCCCCTTTGGGGGTCAAACAACCCTTTCACAGGGGTCACAGGGGTCACCTAAAACCATCGAAAAAACATATTTCTGATGGTCTTAGGAACCAAGACCCTGCTTCTCTATCTGTCTCCAGGTGGATCTGCCCACATACAGAGACACCCACATACGAGTATTAAAGGGGTCATGACATTAGGAAGGTTGAGAACCACTGCCCTAGATCCAAATTCTTCAAAGATAATTCTACCTGAAGATTCTCATAGCACTTCAATCTCAACCTGTCTCAAACTGAGCTTAATCATCTTTCTCCTCTGCTTTTCCTTCTGACTTTACTAATTTTGTTTACCATTTGGTCCATTTGCCATGCTCTTAGCCTTAGAGTTCACCACCCCACCCCAGCTTTCATACCAATTGGTTTCCAAATCTTAGTGATTTCAACCGATTCAACGTTTCTCAAATCTACGTCCTCCCTATTTCTGTTGCTGCTATCACATCGCAGGCCTGAATGCTAATATACTCCCCGCTTGGGCTACTGCAATAGCCTTCTGCTAGGTCTTGCTATCTGATCTGTCTTCCTGAAATTGTAATCCTGCCAAAATAATGAACAAAATAATGCCAAAATAATCGTCCTTATCTGTACAGATGCTCATGTTCCTCCTTTGCCCAATACCCACCTAACTGGCAAAAGTGATGAAAGGTGAAAATGGAAGTTGTTTTAGGGCTTTTGGAAGGATGGGCACATTGATGTAATACTAGTGGAGTTGTGTACCATTCTGGAAAGAATTTTCGGGCTGTTCCCCCAAAGTCACTTTGCATACCATTTGACCCATCAATAGGCATATATCTGCAAAGAGGTCAAACAAGGGGGGAGTGGAGAAAGAGAGACAAAGACAGAGAGAACACTCTATGAATGTATGACCTCTCCAAGATGAGCAACTGCCTAAAGAAAGATAGGGAGATTAGCTAAGTGACCACTTGCAGTCTCTCATACTTTCAAGAGTCTATGGTAAGTAAAGGTAATGGAATTTTATTGTGCCATAAGAAAAGACAAATATAATGAATCCAGATGAAATTGTGAAGAACTGTGTGAACTGATGCAGAGTGAAATTAGAATCAGAACAATTTATATGATGATCACAATACACAAAGAAAAACAACTACAAAAGACCTAAATTCTGAAAAGGCAGTGATCAATCATGATTTCAGAAAATGGATGATGAAATATACTACTGACCTCTAGGTAGGAAGAGGATGGACTGAAGGTTTAGGATGAGACATCTATAGACATTTCCAATACGTCAAATTGTTTTGCTTGACCATAAATATTTGTCACAAAAGAAAGCTTCTATTATGGAGAAGGGGAAGAGTTAAAACAAAAGAAAAAGCATCAATAAAATATTTTAAAAGTACACAAAAGGAAAAAAGTTCAGAAGGGGACACAAACAGGAAAAAAAATTGTTACACAAAAATTCATAAGTGCTTCCACAGAAAGAACCATCTACATCAAAAATTGTGCTATTACCTGTTAACTTCAAGTCAAATTTAATGTACACTTTAAAAAAAAAAAAAGCCCAAACTGTATGTCCACAGTTTCATATGCAACCTACAGTTCTGGTCATCATATGCTAAAATGTTTTTGTTGATGATTGCTAAGTTCATGATTTTTTAAAATTAAATTCATTTATTTTTAGTTTTCAACATTCACTTCCATAAGATTTTGAGTTTAAATTTTCCTCTCCATCTCTCCCTTCCCCCCTCTCCAAGACAGCATGTAATTTGATATAGACTCTACATATACATTCATACATAATAATTTTTTTAAATCTTGAGTGGCTTCCTGTTTTCTCTCAAATAACATACAGACTCCTTTTTCCC
Source organism: Pseudochirops corinnae (assembly GCA_028646515.1). NCBI lineage: Eukaryota > Metazoa > Chordata > Mammalia > Diprotodontia > Pseudocheiridae > Pseudochirops > Pseudochirops corinnae. The sequence continues at coordinate 300,176,056 of CM053586.1, read as the reverse complement.
AGGAGGCACTCAAGGCCCTCTATTTCTGATGCTATCCTACCCTTCCAATGTTATCTCATATTATTCCTCTCAGTGTCCTCCATGATCCAGTCAAACCAGATTGCTTTTCCCAAACAGGTCCTTCACTCTACTTTCTCTGTCTTAGTCACAGTAGAATGTCTTCCCTCCTGCTCTTCACCTGCTGGATTCTCATTGATTGCAAAGCCCAACTCAACTGCCATCTCCTACATGAATTCTCCTTTGATACCTGCAGTCAATAATAACTTTTCCCCTTAGATCTCACATAATGCTTTATTGTACAATTTTTTATGCACTTACCGTATATTACATTTATCTATGTTTATGTCTCATCTCTGTTAAGTTATAAGCTTTAAGATTGTAGGGACCAAATCTTAGCTCTTGTATCTCGCTGAGCACCTGATACAGTGCTCTTTACATAGTAAGCACTAATAAGTATATATGAAATGAATAAATGACGAAAGATCGATCTATGAACTTATGACCTGTCCAAGATGAGCAGCTGCCTAAAGATAGAGACATCAGCTAAGGGACCACTTGAGGTCTCTCACACTTTTAAGATTCTATGAAGGGGTGGCTAGGTGGCACAGTGAATAGAGCACCAGCCCTGGAGTCAGGAGGATCTGAGTTCAAATCCAGCCTCAGACACTTAACACTTACTAGCCTTGTGACCTTGGGCAAATCACTTAACCTCAATTGCCCTACCCTCCCCCCTCCAAAAAAAAGGATGCATGGCTAGCATTACCTTTGGGCAATTGAATGTAAGAGCTAAAAGAATCCAGAGATGAAACTTTATCACCTACCACCATAAAAATCCCAGAACAGTCATCATCCAGAACAAGAAACGCAGCAACATACTCATCACACTTGAACATGATGTGTCAGTAGCATTCTCATACCTGAAAGCTCCCCAGATCATTTCTTCCTAAGCTTAAAGATGAATTTTCTGAGTGATTACTCTCAATGGGAATGATGAGGTCTAATTGGCTGCACATAGGACAAGAATGATTCAACCTCTTCTCAACTCTGAGAAGACTCACTGCCCCAAGTGAGACAATTTCCATTTTAATTTAAAAAGGCTGTAAAGAAAAAAAAAACATTTGAATTCATTTAATAGATGATAAAGTCAACTGGCACATAAGGAATATTTTCAGGCAAGAATGTCCTATAATTTAATCTATTAGATCATTAGAATCATTTCTTAATACTCCATTCAGCTGATAAATATAGTTAAGTGTAGACTCCAGGAAAGCATTCTTGTAATGATACACCCTTTGTCTATTCACAGAGCTGTGATTCTTCACATTATATAAATTGCTTTTTACGGACCTCAGAATGATCAATAGCTTCATTGTTATGGAAAAAAAAGTTAATTTGCCTTGCCAACATGATTCTCTCAGCTATCAAAATCAGCTCTTCATTCTTCAGAGTTTCTCAGAGAAAAGAGGTCGTTTTAACTTTGAGTTCTTTTGCAATGTTTAAAATTCATATAAGAAACCCAGCAGATTGTGGTGAAGAGAAGAGGTAGCCTTGGAGTAAGGAAGACCTTGGCCGAAGTCCCTACTCTGACATATATTGACTGTGTGACCCTGGGCAAGTCACAACCTCTCAGTACCCTAGGCAGCTCTCCAAGACTTGCAGAGAAAATGCTGAGCTGCATTGGGAGAAGGAATGCCACATCAGGTGTTCTCTGTACCCATGAAATCACAGGTCCAATCCATATTCCCTAGTATTCTTGTAAGGTAGAACTTTAATCTTCTCATTTTTAGGCTTGGGCTGTATTCTCCTTTCCTGTTCCTGTTGAGGACATCATCATGTTCCCAGTTTTCCATGCTCTCAATCTCAATGCCTCACTGGCCCTTAGTCCACATAGCTAATCTGTTGCCAAACCTTGTTGTTTTCACCTTCATAATATTTTTCTGTTTTTTTTCTTTTAAATAGTATTTTATTAAATGCACATGTATAACCTATGTTGAATTTTGTGTTCCCAGGGGGAATGGGTGAGGAGGGAAGAAGGGAGAGAATCTGGAATTCAAAGTCTTAAAAACAAATGTTAAAAATTGTTTTAACATACAACCGGGAAATAAGATATACAGGCAATGGGGTATAGAAATCCATCTTGTCCTACAAGAAAGTAAAGGCAGGGAGGGAATAAAGGGGGGCATATAAAAGAGGGCAGAATGGGGGAAGGGGTATTCAATATGCTTGCCATCTTAGGATGGGAGTAGGGGAGAAACAGGGAGAAAATTTGTAACTCAAAATCTTATGGAAATGAATGTTAAAAACTAAAAACTAAATAAATAAATAAGAATTTTTTAAAAGTAAATAGTATTTTCTTTTTTCCAATTACACGTAAAGAAAATTTTTAACATTCTTTTTTTAATAAAATTTTGAGTTACAAATTTTTTTCCCTCCCACCCTCTTCCCCAAAACAGTAAGCAATTTGATATAGGTTATACATCACAACATTTTTCTTGAAGTTCCCCTTCTCTTAAGGCACAGTCATCACCCTTGACCTCAGGCCTAGACTCTTGTAACAGCCTTCTTTTGAAAAAATAAATAAAATCTATTGATAATGATGGGGATGGGATCTCAGCCCCCAAAAGGAAAAGACTATGTCTTTGGGATTGGAACCCCAAAAAGGAAAAGCCCCTGGACTTTCCCACAGTGGCCCAGGTCCCTGGCATTCACCTGGGGCAATCGACCCTTACTAGTTAATTAACCGCCCCTTCTTTGTCTGCACCTGACTCCACTCTAGATGGACACTCCTTAATTCCATCTAGACCCCTTTTCTGTTCCCAGTCTTCTGTATAAAAGCCTCCATTTAAGTGCTCAGATTCTTAAAATTTGGCCACTAGTTTGGATTCTTAAAAATCTCACACACACACACACACACACCCCCAGACCAGTGTTCTGAAAAAGTTTGTCTTTGGCTGAAAGAAAGTGCTTGCCCTTGGATTTTGGGGTCCCAGCAGCCCTAAACCTCAACGTCACTTGTTTTTATATCATCTTAATTTCCCCTCCTACCTCCAAGTTCTTCTCCTTCTCCTTCCAGAATGCTATCCCTTATAACAAAGAATTTTTTAAAAGAAAAGTAAAGAGGGAAAAAAATCAGCCAAGTAATCAATATATTGAAAAATATAGAAATATATGAAATATTCCACACTCATGGACCTCTGACCTCTGCAAAGAAATGGAGAGACATGTGTTTTCTCTCTTCTTTGGAGCCAAGCTTGCCCTTGCTCATTTTGGATTGTTTTGAGGGGGTTGTTTTTTCCCTGCAATAATGCTGGAAGTCTCTCTCCTTCTAGTACATCTTTCACTCAGCTGCCAAAGAGATTTTCCTAAAGTGCAGGTCTGACCATGTCACTCAATCCCCTTCCCTTACTTGTTGTTGTTGAGTCATGTCCAACTCTTCATTATTCCCATTTTGGGTTTTCTTGGTAAAGATACTAGAGAGGTTTGCCCTTTCCTTCTTCAGCTCATTTTATAGATGAGGAAAGTGAGACAAATGTGATTAAGTGACTTGCTTAGGGTCACACAGCTAATAAGAATCTGAGGTCATATTTGAACCCAGGTCATCTTAACTCTAGGTCCAGTATCTATTCAATGAACCACTGTATTAGCAAGTACCTTGGCACACCCAGGATGGCCTGTTGGCACAAGTTTGACCTGCTTTTCTTAAAGGAAAGCAACTTTTAAAGGGTCAATAATGTTCTTTTAATTACATTCACTAGTTCAGGTGAAAGTTCAGCACCAGAGAAAATACAAGAAATTAGCATCAGAGAAAATACAAGAAATTAGCACAAAGATCAACAGACAGGGCTCCCTGAGCATAGCAGTATTGCCATACATTTTGCATACATCACTGGAATGAGGGAGCACAGAAATTTAAGGGGGGAAAGGGCTCTGCCCATACTCAGAGTCTCCACCAGGAAATCAAAAGATCCTTCTCATGAACAAACCACCAACCTCCCAGAATATATAACAAAGACTCAGCATCTGATTGGCTGAGCTCTCAGGAACTTGAAAATCCTCCTGCCCCAGCACTTAATTGGAAATTCCCCATAGCCCAGAGCCTGATTAGCTCTGGGCCAGGGTTCTATGTTCTTACTAATGGGCAGAAAGATCTTCAAATTCCCTTAACATTACAACCACTTGCCCACTCTATAAACTCTAGTGGTTCACTACATCCTCCTGTATCAAGAAATAGGTCCTCTGACATTTAAAATCCTTCACATTTTGGCCCTCCGATTTCCCCCCCCCCCAATTCTAGTCTAAATTTATACTTTGCTTCTTTCCAAGTCTCTTATAATGCAACAACTAGCCTACTTCCTGTTCCTCCTAGGCTCCCCTATCTGTTCTATTCTGGTTAACTCAGTGCTTTTGGACTGACTCTTCCCCCCTACCTGGAAGACTCTCCTTCACCTCTACCTCCTAACTTCCCAGGCTTCCTTCAGGACTCAACTCAAATCAGACCTTCTGGCAGGAGACCATTCACACTTTCTCCTGCCCCTTAAGTGTCTTCCCTCTGAGATTCCTTTCCATCTACTTTATATACATCTTGTATGTACATATTTATCTACAGGTGGTCTCCCAGGCTTAAATGTAGACTCCTTGCATGCAGGAATTCTTTTTGTCTGTTTTTGTATGCCCCAAACTTAGGGCAATGACTGGTACAAAGCTTTCTAAACAAATGATGAATGATCGAAGTGACTATTCCCTAGAGTTCTTATGAATATCTTGCTATTTTTTGATGTAGCTCGGTGGGGTAGTAGATAGAGCACGGCACCTAGCATCAGGAAGACCTGTGTTCAAATCCAGCCTCAGATACTTACTAGCTGTGTGATCCTGAGCAAGACACTTAACTTTTATCTGCATAAAAATAATATTAGCATCTGTTGCTGTGAGATTCAAATGTGATAATGACCATAAATTGCTTGGCACAGAGTAAGCACTCTATATATGCTAGCAATTATTATTATTTTCTAGAATAACCAATAGACCAAAAAATCAGCATGATTTCATGTAATCAAATTTCATGTAATCAGATCTGAACAATGTTTTTGACAAAAGGGCGACATTAAAAAAAACCCAAGGAGATAGCTTTGGATGGGCTTGGTGTCAATAACCCTTTACAAGTTGATAAATGGAAGTGATCTGCAAAAGGCACTCCCTTTCCCTTTCCCATATGATTCTGCAATGCAGTCATGAGGCTTGTGTTTCTGAAGTAGGTTGGCCAGACAATCTCTTTGCTGTTCATTGCTCCTGGGTTAGTGTTTAATGAATGACAGAGAGACACTGAGAAATGACAATTTCTCTGTGAAAGAAGCTATTTTATTGACTACAGCAGGCTCAGACTTGTAATGTTGCAGTTATTATTGCAGGACAGAGGGAGTTTCATTTAACCTTCTGCCTTGTTCTCAGCAATTGGCTGTCTACTCAGACACATGTCAAATAGTATTTTCAAGATTTAAATGGTTTGGGTACCAAGTATCCTGTCAATGACAATAATAGTTTTTAATAAGTCATGTTTGAATTTTTTTTTAAAGATGATTTACAAAGTACTTTCCTCACAAGTCTGTGAGATAACAGAGTGCAAATGTTATCCCCATTTCACAGATGGGCAAACTGAGGCACAGGAGGTTAAATGACATGTTTTGGGTCACACTGATAGGAATAGGTGGAACTGAGACTTGAACCCACATCTTCTGAGGCATTAAATATTCAACAGGAATTTTTGAAATCTGAGATCACTTTCCTTGATCTCTCCTCCACACTCTCATACTCTATCTAAGCTCTCATACCATAGGGAGCATAGGCATAGGCTGTGCTGAAGAAAACAGAAAATAAAGAGAAGGCAAAACTATTTAACTTTTTTTTTCTTCCAAAAAGAAGCATCTCTACATTGAGAAAGATAGGGGGGAATGGTTAATGATTAACAGGGAGTGGAAAGCCAAGAAAAATGAGATGGTAATTCAATTCAGCTTAATTTAATTTAATTCCATTTAATTTCAATTTAATTCAACAAACATTTATTAAATTCCTACTATAGACAAGATATCATGCTAGTGTATATTGGAGATGTGAAGACAGAAAGAGAAAACTGTTCCAACTCTAAGGAATTTATATGCTCCTGTTGTATGGTGGGAGGAGTGGATGCCTCATGTACATAAATAAGTAAACACCAAGTATTTTTTGAAACAAGATCTGTGATCATGTTGGTATAGGGAACTTCCACTGAGGAGACTCCCTCTCCTGATGAAGATGGGCATTTGCTCAGCAATTTAAAGCCTTGGTTGCCTGTGGGCCCTAAGAAGTGAGGTGATTTGCTCAGGGTCATAGGTCAAGATGAGTCAAAGGCAAGACTTAAACCCACTCCTTCCTTTGATGGTGGCTCCCTAGGCTATAATGCCATTCAAATACAAGTGTATACAGAGCCTAGTTAAAGTAATTTAGATACATTTATAAACTTAATAAATTTATCATTTTAATAAATTATAATTCATTCACAAATATAATTATTTAAGCTTAGTTAAATCAATAAATGGTGGATTTCAAGATAAAGGGTAATTTGTTATTGTTTGTTTGTCCTTACTTCTCAATGACATCAGGAGGTAAGATCTTGACTTGCAAGTGAATTGGATTTAAGTAAGGCAGGGCTATGCAAAGTCATCAGCCTCACTCTCTCTCCCGAAGGGTAATTTAAAGATAAATAATATCGCCAATTGGAGGGATCCAGAAAGGCCTATTATACCTTACCTTCTGACGGCTCAGTCATGCTTTAAAGAAAGCTAGAGATTCTGAAAGGCGGAAGTGTGGCTGGAGAACACTCCAGACTTGAGGGGCACCTTTTGTAATTAGAGATTGGAGTTGAAATATCACGTACTGATTAGTTTAACCTGAACAGAGAACACTTGAATAATTTGAGAAAAGGCAGTTGGGAGTGATCTTCTTGGAGGGCTTTAAACGCTGGCCTGAGGATCTTGTATTTTGTTTCAAAAGTGATTAGAGAAGCATTGAAAGATTTTGACGGAGGTAGTGACATGGTCCCAGGAGGACAGAAGCAGTTAGGAGTGCAGTGAATAGATAGAAGACTAGACCTAGAGTCAGGAAGACCTGAGTTCATATCTGGTCCCAAACACTTGTTAACTGTATGACCTGTTCCTCAGTTTCCTCATCTACGACATTGGGAGGGGGGTGATAATAGCACCTAACTCCCAGGGTCATTGCGAGGTTTAAATGAAATAATATTTGGAAAGCACCTTGCAAACCTTAAAGTACTACATAAATACTAGTTATTACTATAGTCAGATATGTTTTAAGAATTTTGCAATTGAATAAAGGGTAGTTTGGAGAGGGAAGGGTTTGGAAACAGAGTGACCAATGAAAAAATTCTGTAATAGTCCAGGGGGAAAAATAATTAGGGCCTGAATTACAGTAGATGGTGTGTTAGTGGAAGGATGGGATGTATTCAAAAGTTGTGAAGGTAGGATGAAGAGACTTGGCAACTGACTAGACATGGAGAGAAGAGCTGAAGATGCTTCTGAGTTTGCCAACTTCAGTGACTGGGGAAATGGTGGTGCCCTCACCAGAAATAAGGAAAGTCGGAGATGGATGCAAGTTTTGGGGGAAGATACAATGAGTTCCATTTTGGACATTTTTAGTGTAAGATGCCCATTCAGGTGGAGATGTCCAGTAGGCACTTGGTAACGTGGACTGGTTTTTGCCTTTCTTTGTATCCCCAATGCCTGGCACGTAGCAGGTGTTTAATAAATACTTGTTAACCAACTGACTGGACTGGAGTTCATGAGAGAGATTATTGTTGCATACCTGGGCTCTCTCTGTCATATGAACATCCAGAAAAGCTAGCACAGGTTTAAGGCACTTTATGGGTGAGCATCTACTTCAAACTACTGCTTATGAGCAATCTCTCTTACACCCAGGTGCCACATTCTCCCAGAAATTATCACAGCACTAGCGGGGAAGATGTATACAGAGAGAACATATGTGACCGAGGAATATACATAAAAGGTACATACATAGGGATTAAATGTATCCAAGGAACAAGAGTGAAGGCAAAACCATGCATGTAAAGGGCTTACAGGAAGCTAACATGTATGGCCAGAGTACTTTCAAGGAGAACACCTTGTAGATGCATATGCAAGACTGGGGCAACTGAACTTATTTCTACAAAGATGCTGATATCAAGGTGCTGTCTTCTGCTGCTCTTTGCAAAATGCTGATTCTTTGTTCTTCAGTGGGCATATCATCTTTGTTGCCTCTGCTAGGTATATCACCTTTGCTGAGCATTGTATCTCTGGACTAGGCACCATGTCTCCATTCCTCTATCTCTGCTGGGTATTTATACTGCTTCTGTCTTCCCAAGCTGCTTTCTGCTACCATTTGTACCAATGACCCCAATGTATCCTCTGGAGAACTGAGTATACATCTGACCCCATCACTCCCCTCTTCTGTCAACTCCAGTGACTCCCTATTGCCTATAGAATAAAATATAAAATCCTCTCTTCAACTTTGAAAACCTTTCATCTTCATAAATAAATAACTCCATGGGAGCTGATGAGATCATGAAGACAGAATATGAAGAAAACAAGATGTAGGGTAGCTAGGTGGCACAGGGAATAGAGCACCAGCCCTGGAGTCAGGAGGACCTCAGTTCAAATCCAGCCTCAGACACTTGACACACTTACTAGCCATGTGACTTTGGACAAGTCGCTTAACCCCAATTGCCCTCAAAAAAAAAAGAAAGAAAGAAAAGAAAACAAGATATGCCAGGATAAAACTTGGGAATATGCCAGATATGGAATCTAGCTGTCCTCTATGAATTCAAGTCATCAAACCTAGTCATTGACTGACTAATGGGAAATTTATATTGATTTTTGTTTTCTTCATTCCATCTACATCTATGATCCCCATTGTATGCAAACTTAATTAGAACGTAAGAGTTTGGAGGAGGGATCAGGGAAAGAGAGCTCAGATTTTTAAAATCTAAGGACAGTTAATACTTTCAAAATATGTCAAACATTTAATATTTTAGAAGCCCAACCACATGGTAGGTCAACACAGAATGACCATACATGTGCCAGTTCTGTCTCTCAGGAGCAGGTCCCAAGAGTCTCCCATGTGAGTAATGACATTTTAGGTGGCTGCAGCATATGCCAAACCTCATTACACTGTACTATATATACCATTCAATCAATTGTATGATTTTAAAGATGCATTTGCTATACAAAATTGTCTCCCAAAGCCTGCTTGTTTCCTTCCCTTTCTTTTATCAAGAATATCCTCAGTAAATGTGCCTGTTATTTTCCTCAATATTTTATAAAAATGAGGATAGGCATATAGGTCAGTGGTTGCTAATGAACTCTAGACTGCTTTTAAAAATAATAATACCTTCTATGATTTTTTCCAGCCATTTGGCATCCTCCACTCTGAAATATCTTGAAAATCAATACCTCAATGATTTCAAAATTGTGCCACCTCCATATTTCTTCTATATAATCTTGGTCTGATCTTGTCACTTTTCACCACTTAAATCTTACTAAGTGTCATTTCTAATTTTCCATTGGGTACTGAAATGTAAAAGTTCAAATGTTGCCGTACATAGTAAGCACTTAGCAAATATTTATGGAATGGAATCCTGAAAAAGTCCATTTATGTTGCAGTTTTAGTGTTTTAATAACTGAAATATTTTAAATATCTTAAGTCACTCAATTTATAAGTAATTATTGAGAAACTTGCTGTATATCAGGAGCTATGGGAACCACAGAAGAAATATAAATCATTGTTTCTACCTTTGAGGAATTTATAAACGCTATAAAAATTCAGAGAGGGGAAAAATCAGTGGGGGCTGGTGCAGCTGGGGAAAACTTGTTGAAAAAAAGAGAAGGAATTGGACCTTGAAACTCATCTATATTTCAGTTTATCAACAACAATCATGTCATTTCTTAAGACAAAATTTTCTTTGTAGAAAGATCACTGGATTTGGAGTCAAAGGACCTACGTTTTTTATTCTTGGTTTACTACTTACTGTCTGCATGATCTTAGACATTATTTTATCTCTATGCCTATGTTTCTTTTTTAAAAATAATATTTTATTTTTTCCCAATTCCATGTAAAGACAATTGTTAGCTGTCAAATTTTTAAAAATTTTGAGTTCTAAGTTTTCTCCTTCCCTACCTCTCCAGCCCCCTCACTGACACAGTAAGCAATCTGACATATATACCTAAGTTGGTAAATGAAGGAGTTATACTAGATGTTATACTAAAGTCCTTCCAGCTCCAAATCCATGAATCCTTGGGGGAGGGAAGATGATTTTTCTGAACTTAAACAAAGAGAAATGGAGAGAAACGGGAGGGACAGGGAGAAAGAGATGGAGGGGGAGGGAGACAGAGAGACAGAGAGAGAGAGAGAGAGAGAGAGAGAGAGAGAGAGAGAGGCAGAGGGAGGGAGGGAGGGAGAAAGGGAGAGGGAGAGAGACAGAGAGAGACAGAGATAGACAGAGACAGACAGACAGAGAGCATTTCCATACATACAGCCGAATGAAAACAGCAAATCTCCACTTCATATTGTTCAGTTGTTTGAGTCATATCTGACCTTTCATGACCCTATTTGGAGTCTTCTGGGCAAAGATACTGGAGTGGTTTTCCATTTCCTTCTCTAGCTCATTTTACAGATGAGAAAACTGAGGCAAACAGGGTTAAATGACTTGCCCAGGGTCACACAGCTAGAAACTGTCTGAAGTCCGATTTGAACTCGTCTTCCTGACTACAGGCCATCGTGCTACCTAGCTGCCACCTTCCATTTCATACAGCTTGCTTTAAAAAATATTAAGCAATTTGATACATTACTTTCAGAACTGCCCTGCTTGTCTTTTGTTCCTGGCAAATAGCAGATATTTAATCAATTCTAGTTGACTGACAGATTGACGGTTTCCTTCTGAACTTCCTTCTGTTTTGTTGCATTATAAAAAAGTCACAATGACATTATTTTTGATGTCTCACTATTGCTAACTCCCTCCTCCTCACTAAAAACTGAAACAAAAAAGACCTTTAAAAAATAAACATAGTCAAGCAAAATTAATCTATACAGTTACCATGCTCAAAAATGTTTGTCTCTACCTTCTGTCCATCACCTTACTGTCAGGAAGTGAATAACATGAATAACAGGTCCTCGGGAGACATAGACATTGCAATGGTCAGAGTTCTTAAGTCTTTCAAAGTTGTTTTTTTCAAACACTGTTGCTTTTGTATAAATTGTTCTCCTGGCTCTGCACACTTTGCTTTGTATTAATTCTCTTCTCTTCCCAGGATTCTTTTCTAAAAATAGTCTTTTTTTGGCATTTCTTACCACAAAATAATATTCCATTTCATTCATATACCACAATTTGTTCAGTTGTTCCCCAATCGTCTAAAATGCCAAACTGAGACCTCTTGAAGACCTTAGCTTGAAAAGGCCAAGGTCTCCCACTGCATCCAGGCCATCTCTAGTTGTCCTGATCCATATCTGATCACTGGACCCAGATGACTCTGAGGAGAAAGTGAGGCTGGTGACTTTGCACAGCCCTCCCTCACTTAAATCCAGTTCACTTGCATGTCATGGGATCATCTGCCTGATGCCATGATCCGCTTCAAGAATAACAAGCAAAAGGCCATCTAAGGCACCCCCTTAGATTCTAGGTTTTTCTTTTCTTTTTTCCCACCCCTTTGGGATCAGAAGTTTACTTTGCCTATGACCATTAACTCCTTGGTATTATCTTTTCTCTAATTCCCACCACCACCACTTGCTTCTATGTTAAATTGGGTATATTTCTATACCAAACTTTGTTTTGTGTGTGTGTATAAATGTCTTTTGCCCATTTCAGGTAAGAATTAGGTTCATTTTCTATTCCCCTATCCTTTCCTCCATGTTTGTATATTCTTCACATATTTCAAATACAAAAAATAGCAAGATCTACTCCCCCTTCTTCCTCCTTTCCATAGTAGAGAATTTCTGCTTTTATTCTACCTTATTTTTCACCCTCTTAAAATCCTCAGGACAAATGTAACCCACTCTTAGGAGCTCTACTTTTCTTATGTAACCTGAGTCCCAAAGCCCTTTGGTCTGGCACTCTTTCTTCATTAGTAGAGATCAATGTGCCCTAAGTGCAGCTATGTGAGGGGCAGGATGAAGCAGGAGATCTCAAGTGTCTGTAGATCTCTGGATTCTGCAGTCACTTCAGGCACTTCTGGCTTCCAGAGTGAAGATGAATGATGCCAATTCTATTTCAAGTTGCTAAAGGGAAAATTGGAAATGGAATTGGGGAAGGGAAAATTCTTCTGGGAAGAAGCCAACATGAGAGGAGCTAGCAGTCTCCATTATATCTCTATCCCATTTGCTACACTCAAGACTTCAGAAAATGTCCACTTTAGGTAAGATTTGGGACTATCTCTTGGTGAAGCTGAGTTACTCTGCTCCCAATGAGAGAGTTCTTTCAATGTGTTATAACATTCTCTACTTTCTCTGATTTCTGTTTTACTATTGACTTGAAAAAAATAGGTTTCTTTGCTAATTGCTATGTGTGTTCATTGTGAAATTGGTATTTGGTGGGAAACTTGTTAGGCCTTGGATATAAAGCTGGGGTCCTCCTTTTTTACATTAATGAAGAGCAATCAGAATTTAGCTTGAAGCTGAAAACCACTTCCCCTGGAAGATGGAGGAGGGAGGGACATTGGGCCTAGAGGCCACATGTGGCCTTCTAGGACCTTGGGTCAGGTCTTTTGACTGAGTCTAAGTTCTACGGTATAAATCATTTTATTAAGAGGATTTGTATTGTGAAGTTTGAATTCAGTCAAAAGGCTGCACTTGAGGACCTAGAGAGCCACATGTGGCCCCCAGGCTACCCATTCCCCATTCTGTACTACACTAACAAGCCCAGTAGCCCCTCTCTCAGAGGAGAGCAAAGTGGCCAAGCTTCTGGTCCCGAGCTCCTGCTTCTCCTCCTTCCTTGAAGAAGGGGAGGGAGGGTGGGGGGAACAGAACAAGCTAGAGATATCTATTCTGCCTCCCTTTGAGCTTTCCAGTAATACCTCCATGACACATGTAGGGGACAGCCCTTATAACATTTATTTAACTCCCTCAATGCCCTTTAAAGACATTAATGTTCTGAAGGGATATGTATTTCTGCTCCCTCTGTTAGAATGTTAACATCAAATCATCACACAGCTCTTTAAATCCTTACTTAAACCAATTTGCTTTTCTGGGTTTCTCTGGACTCGTGTTTGTATTTCAGTGGTCCTACTCAGCTCCTCTGTTTCTTTACAAGTCTCTCTTTTTTCTCTCCATAGGATCATATTTAACTTTGCAGGGTGTTATTCTGTATCTGTAAGACAATCTCTTTTGCCTTTTACAATATTATATTCCAAAATGGCAGGTGGGTGGTACAGTAGATAGAGTCCTGAGCCTGGAATCAGGAAGATCTGAGTTCAAATACAGGCTCAGACATTTACTTTTTTTTTAATTATTTTTTTTTTTAGTTTGCATCATTCATTTCCACAAGATTTTGAGTTACATATTTTCTCCCCTTCTTTCCCCTACCCACCACCCCAAAACAGCCATCCCGGTGTATCCCCCCTCCCTCAGTCTGTTCTCTCCTATGTCACTTTTCGGTAGGGCAGGATGGATCT
>CM053586.1:300141890-300155773 GCA_028646515.1 Pseudochirops corinnae | reverse complement strand
AATATATATTTATGTATGTACATATGAATATGTACACATACTTATGCAAATACACACATAGATATGTATATACATACATACATATTTAATACATATATATGTGTGTGTATGTATGTATATATATATATGCACTGCAGCTAGGTGGCAACAGACAGAGGGCCAAGTCTTGAGACAAGAAGATCTGAATTCAAATCCACTCTGAGACATTTATTAACTGTGCAACCCTGGGTAAATCATGATCATAAATGTTACTGGTATGTTCTGTTTTCCAGCCAAAGGAAGTATTCAATGTATGAGAACACTGGATACCTAGAGAAGGCGGCCATGGAGACATGGGAGTGGGGAGGGGAAGCAATCAAAGCGAGTGAGGTGAGGAACAAAAACAAAATATGACTAATTTACCTTTCTTTGCCAAATAACAACTTGTCTGCACCGCAACCAGCTGTGTTTCATCCACGTCTGGCTGCTTCCTGTTTTTTGACTTGCCTCATCTGTTTGTGACTTTTTTTGCTTATCCCAAGTTTTGAGCAGCTTTGCCCAAGATCTTGTTTGGTCTCTATTCCTTCCTGCTTCCTTGGGTTTGGATTTACGCTCTCCTCTGTGATCACTGAATTTTCTTTTACTGATGTATGATTCACTGACATCACATGCCTTGTCCTGGTCCCAAGGTAGCAGCTGCTGGCAAAGTCATTAAATTCAATTACACTTTGGGGATATAAAGACAAAAATGAAACCATTTGTCTTCAAAGAGCTTATAATCTACTAAGAGGAATAAAGATAGCAAATAAAATACATTTTTCTTGTTTAGTCATTTCAGTCGTGTCTGCCTCTTCATGCCCCCATTTTGAGTTTTCTAGGCAAAATATTGGAGTGCTTTGTCTTGTCCTTTGCCAGCTTATTCTATAGATGAGGAAATTGAGGCAAACAGGGTTAAATGATTTGCCCAGAGTCACAAAACTAATGTGTCTGAAACTTGATTTGAACTCAGGTCTTCTTGTCTCCAGGCCTGGGCCTCTATCCATTTTGCCACCTGGCTACAGTGGTTATAGGTGTGTATATGTGTGTGTGTGTATTACATATACACATACACATGTATGTATATGTATATATGCATGTACATCTATATACATATATATTTTATTATTTGATACTTATATATTATTTAATATATTATTTATTTGATATTTATGCATTATATATTAATAATTACTTATATATTTTATATACCTACCCAAAAAAAGTGATTTCAAGAGTGAACACTCACACTAGGAGGTATCAAGAAAGACCTTATGTAAGAAATGCCACCTAAATTCTGAAAGACTCATGATGTAAAAAGCTATCCAAATCCAGAGAAAGAACGATGGAGTCTGAATGCAGATCAAAGCATGCTATTTTTTTCTTTTTTTTGTTTTTTCTTTCTTGTGGATTTTCCCTTTTGTTCTGATTCTTCTTTAACAATATGACTAATGTGGAAATATGTCTAATATGATTGTACATGTATAGCCTATATCAGATTGCATGCCATCTTGGGAAGAAGGGGAAAATTTGGAACTCAAAATCTTATAAAAGTGAATGTTGAAAATGAAAAATTAATTGATTAAAAAGAGGCGACACTTAAAATATACTTTGAAGGAAGTTAGGGATTTTAAGAGGTAGAAGAGAGAGTGCATTCTATACCACTGAAACAAAAACAGAGGCAAAAAACAAAAACAAAAAACAAAACCATAGCTAGTATAGAAGTAATGAGACTTTGTGCCAGGATGCCAACCTAATGAGGCTATACTTCCTCCTGTAGTGACTTCTGTACTCACAGCTCACCTGGCAGTCTTAAAAACGTCTCTTTTCTTTTAACTCTGAATGATTACTGTTGGACTGTATTCCATGCTACCACTCTAATAACTGATTTTTTTCCCAAAGCAAGAATTCCTAGTTATCAGACTGGCTTCTGATCACTGAACTTTCATTTCCTGTTTATCAGACTTTGACAGGGAAGGAATAGGAGGAATATTTTGAAGGGGTTTTAGGGGAGACCGATAAAGAAGGAAAGGCCATTTTGGAGCAGGGGGCAATTTAGGTTACCCTGAACAGGCATCACAAAACAATAACTTAGGATCTTCCTGGGATCAATGAGTATGGAAACACTGGACATTTTAGGGGTGAAAAACAACTTTCTTACCCTGGGATAAAGTTTAGGTTGCCCTGCCTTAGTTAGAACTCTGGAAGTGTTATATAAATTTGAACTTGTAAATATAATTAAAGTTTTCTGTTGGTGATTTTCGACACAATGAGTAGTGGTTATATTGTAAATAATTTTTACTTAGTCTTTTTTTTTTGTATGCCATTTTTAAAGAGATTTTTAAAGAGATTTATCAAACAACAAACATTTTTATTGTTGTTTAGTCATTTTCCAGTCACATGTAACTCTTTGTGATCCCTTTTGGAATTTTCTTGGCAAAGATACTGGAGTGGTTTGCCATTTCCTTCTCCAGCTCATTTTACAGATGAGGAAATTGAGGCAAACAGGGTGAAGTGACTTGCCTAGGATCACACAGCTAGTGAGTGTCTGAGACAAGATTTGAACTAGCAAGATAAGTCTTCCTGACTCCAGGCCTGGTACTCTATCCATTGTGCCCCAACATAGTTGTACCCAACAAACATTTATTAAATGCTTATTATGTTCCAAGCACCATGCTAAGTTCTGAGTGTATTTTTTTTAAAGGCAAAAAATCAGGCCCTGTCCTCAGGGAACCTACATTCTAATAGAGAAAACTATATAGAAACAATTATGTATGTACAGACAAGAAATGTAAGTAGTCTCACTAAGAATGAATGCGAGGGAAGGTCTTACAGAAAGTGAGATTTGAGCTGAGTCTAGAAAGAAGTCAGGAAGGCCGGATTATCAGGGAAAGCATTCCAGGCATGGATGACAACCAATGAAAATGCATGGAGTGAGAAGATGGGTGGATCCAGTGCCACAGGGTCTTAAAGTACATTTATACCTTCCACATTGTGACTTTCCCCTTGGAGTTTCAATATATCATGAATCAGCATGAGAAATTAAATGAAGATTTGGGGGAAGTTTTGCAGAAGCCATAGTCAACTTGCAAAGACCAACAGATGACACAGAAAAATTTTAGAAACTCAGAAATGCATAAAATACATGCATAGTATTATGTAATATAAACATATTTCATGTTTTAATATTGTAATCATTCCATAAAACTAAAAGAAAAAATTCAGACTTCTCTGTTATGAAGGGAGGGTCAAAAAATTTTACATGGACTTTCCAGATTGAGGGGCTTCCATGCCCCTAACCATGATGTAAAAGGGATAACTGTACTTGGAAAGGAGTGTAAAATGTAGAGACTGGAAAGATAGGAAGAGCCCTGGCTGTAAAGTCAAACAAAAGATCGGCATGGAAGAGGGAGCCACTCAAGTTTACAGAGTAGGAGGCTGATAAGGCCAAGCTTGAGTTTTAGGAAGATCACTCTAGTAGCTGAGTAGAAAATGGATTAAAATGGGGAGATACATGAGGTAAAGAAAACAACAGAAGGTTATTGAAATGGTCCAACCATGAAGTGATGAGAACTGCACCAGGGGTTTGCTGAATTTGATTAATTATTGGTCACAAAGATACAGTAATTCTCAATGACACTTAAAAGAAGTTAGTTGGCAAAGTGAATTCATTGTCTATCAACATCACATCCTGAATTCAAACTCTGAGAGAGGTGATAAATCAAGTCTCAGCCACCCCCTTCAACCCATAATTTTTGAATTAAGGATACATAATGAGAAGTGTCAATCCGAGGGAGAAACATATAATATGACCTTGAAAATTCTGTTCTGTTTGCTATCAATTGTTGCAATCTTCAGAGTGCATTGTTATAGAAGGAATTCTATTATTTAATTTGAGAATTCTTAGAAATTATATCTAGATGGTGAACCCACCATCTTGGAAATTATTGTATGAGAATACATGAATTTGAAATGCCTAGAGACAGCTTAAGGTAGATAAGCTGAGATGAGATGAAAAGCATTTTATAGTTACTATATGAAGGGTGCTCCCCAATAGTTTAGCACACATTTAAGCTTTAACAACTTTAAGAGAGAGCATGGTATAGGGGAAAGAGAGCCGGGATAAGTCAGAAAGACCAGTGTTCAAGTACCCACTGTGACGTATACAGTAATGGAAGTGTGATCCCAGACAAGTCACTTAACTCCTCAGAGCTCTAAGGAAACTAAGCTATAAGTTGTGAGCAGTTAATGATTTGCATTAGTGGAGGGACTTTCTTCACTGGGAGCTCACTATAGCAATGAAATCACAGTTCCAGTCCAGAATTCAAATGTATTAGAACCCCAGTATTAGGGACAAGAATAACAAGTACTTCCTAGGCTTCTCAGAGTGGTACATTATCTACTTGGGAATGTGGTTTAGAGTCAAATGATAGAGAGGCATTTTATAATGAGATTGTACTGTAGTTGTGGGGATGTTAAGTGGCACGGTAGATAGAGTGCTGGACCAGGACTCAATTTGTCCTCAGACACTTACTAGCTGTGTGATCCTGGTCAAATCACTTAACCATGTGTGCTTCAGTTTCTTGATCTGTAAAATGAGGTGGAAGAGGAAATAACAAACCACTCCAGTATCTTTGCCAAGAAAACCTGAAATGGGGTCATGAAGAGCTGGACACAGCTGAAGACAACTGAGTAACAACAGCAAAGCCTCTGATGAAAGGCAGTGTGGCATGGGGATAAAGAGAATGAGTCTAGAAGGCAAGCCTAGGAACACCTGGGTTCAAGTCCTCCCTGCGACACACATAAGTTGTATGATACTGCAAGTTGTTTAACCCCAAAGTGTCCCCAGGCAACACAGCCTCTAAGACTCTAAAATACAGACAAGCTGTTGATGTGCAAGCTTGCTACACTCCTGAAATGGCAGTTCTGGACCAATATTCATGGTAGCCATAGGCATATAGGTAGCACCATTGACTGGTTAAATAAAATAATCATTTAACCAGCACAATGTACTATACGGAGTAGTCACTTGGTATATGATGAGCAAACAAATATTTCTTTGGAGATACTGGTGCTATAGCTGAAAAGACACAAAATTCCTGATTTTGAGAACTTTGTAATCTAACAATTTATTTTATAAATTGCTATAATAATAAATGAATGAATCATGTAGTTATTACGAAACTACCATGTGCTGTTAAGGAATGAACTTGTCTTTTTGAGTTGACATATTTTCGAGAAACATTGAACACAGAGCATGCAGGAGGCCCTGAATGTGATAAGAATGAAGCCCTCCCCTCCCCCCTACCCTGTTGACATAATTTGTTATTGCATCCCAAATTGAACTCCTTGTGTGTCCTTGGGAGTCAAGACAGGTGCCAGTCAGTCTGCAGCAGACTGGGAAATTGCTTGTGCAGATAAGAAGATCCTCATGTCTTCATAGTCTAGCAGTTCCCTAAGGAAAAGAATGCAGCTCTTGCCATCCCCTAGCTCCTTCCTTTTGGGAAGGGTCTTGTCCTTTTCCCCACCTTTACTGCATCTTTCTCCCTCCCATGCCATGCCCCTTTAGATGGAGATCTGTGTTTTTTGCTCCTTCCTGTGTCCTACTGTCACAAATATGCAAACTTTTGTATGAATTGTGAACTCTTTGGTTTCCACATGCATGTTTATTCCTCTCGAAATAAACCTAGTTTGGGGATGGAACCAAGATGGTGTAGAAGCAGGAAAATTCTGTGACCTCCCCCCATAACCACCTCAAATACCTATACAATATGACTCTAAACAAATTTTAGAGCTACAGAACCAACAAAGTGACAGAGAGAATAAAACCTCCCACTGAAGGCAGCTCGGCAGGCTGGCAGGAAGGGTCCATCACAGCATGCTGGAAACCGAGCCCAGCCCCACAGGAGCCTGCAGTTTTAGCCCCAGGGTAGCCCTGACCAGCAGTAGCTAGAGCTTTGAGAGAGTGGATCACTAGCAATTGTGGTGGTTCCAGAAATATCAACCCATAAATGCCAAAGACAAAGTAAAAGGTCAGAGTAGAACTCAGTTGGAACTGGGGGGGACAGAGGGAGCAGAGTCTGGCCTCTGCCCTCAGAGCAAGAAGATGCAGAGGCATAGCAGCCATGCAGCGGCCTCCACGTGGCTGCTTCAGAGCTCCTAGGCTGCAGATTTTAGGAGGACCAAGTGACCATTCAGAGGGTAATTGCTCTCGCTTTAACCTGCCTGGATCTGGATTGCAGACTTGGGTGGTGATCCTGAGGTATGTGACCAGTAAGCCAGAGCTTGTGGGGGCAGCATAGAAGGCACTCAACTAATAGCTCTGGCAGCTGCAAAAACCCCAGCAACTTGGGACAAAGCTCTCCTCTCTGTAACCAGAATTCTACTGTGGGAAAGAATTCAAAAGTCAAGTAATTAAGTGGCAACATGAGCAAATGAAGAAAGCAAAGCACGCACAGCAATCAAACTTTACATTCCTTTTTTGAGGACAAAAAGGATCAAAGCATGGAACGGGAGGAAGACAATGAAGTCAGAACTCCTACACCAAAAGCTTCCAAGAAAAATATGAACTGGTTACAGGCCATGGAGGAGCTCAAGAAGGATTTTGAAAACCAGATAAGAGAAGTGAAGGAAAAATTGAGCAAAGAAATGAGAATGATGCAAGAAAACCATGAAAAGAAAGTCAACAACCTAACTGAAGAAAATAAGACCTTAAAAAACAGACTAACTCAAATGGCAAAAGAGGTCCAGGAAGCCAATGAGGAGAAGAATGCCTTAAAAAGCCAAATTGGCCAGATGGAAAAATAATTTCAAAAGCTCACTGAAGAGAACAATTCCTTCAGAATTAGATTGGAGCAAATGGAAGCTAATGACTTTATGAGAAATCAAGATACTATTAAATAGATCCAAACAAATGAGAAAATAGAAGGTAATATGAAATATCTCATTGGAAAAACCACTGACCTGGAAAATAGATCCAGGAGAGATAATTTAAAAATTACTAGACTACCTGAAAGCCATGATCAAAAAAAGAACCTAGAAATCATCCTTCAAGAAATTCTCAAGGAAAATTGTCCTGATATTTTAGAACCAGAGGGCAAAATAGAAATTGAAAGGATTCATCAATCACTTCTTTAAAAAGATCCCAAAAAGAAAACTCCTAGAAATATTACAGCCAGGTTCCAGAGTTTCCAGATCAAGGAGAAAATATTATAAGCAACCAAGAAGAAACAATTTGAATATTGTGGAAACACAATCAGAATAACACAAGATCTAGCAGCAACTATATTAAGGGATTGAAGGGCTTCGAATATGATATTCCAGAGGTCAGAGGAGCTAGGATTAAAACCAAGAATCACCTACCCAGAAAAACTGAGTATAATGCTTCAGGGGAAAAATATGGTCATTCAATGAAATAGAGGACTTTCATGGATTCTTGATGAAAAATCCAAAGCTGAACAGAAAATTTGACTTTCAAATACAAGAAGCAAGAGAAGCATGGGAAGGTAAACAGGAAAAAGAAATCATAAGGAACTTAGCAAAGTTGCACTATTTGCATGCCTACATAGAAAAACAATAATTATAACTTATGAAACTTTTCTCAGTATGAGGATAGTTGAAGGGAATATATATACATACATATATGTCTATATAAGAGGGTATATGTATGTATGAATACATATGTGAATGTGTGTATTTATGTCTACAGGTATACATAGACAGAGGGCACAGGATCAACTGAATAGGAAGGGATGACGTTTTAAAAATAAAATTAAGAGGTGAGAGAGGATTATAATGAGAGGAGATAGGGAGAGACAAAATAGGGTAAATTAGTTCATATAAAAGAGGCAAGGGAAAACTGTTTCAATGGAGGGGAAGAACAGGAAGGCAAAAGGGAATGGGTCAACCTTGCTCTCATTGAATTTGGCTTAAGGAGGGAATAACATACACACTAAATTGGGTATCTTACCCTACGGGAAAGTAGGGAGGAAGGGGATAAGAGGGAGGATGACAGAAGGGAGGGCAGATTGGGGGGAAGGTAGTTAGACGCACACAATTTTGAAAATTTGGTCAAAAAAAAGGAAAGAAACCTAGTTTTCATGTAAGTTTCATGAAATTGTGATTACCTGCTGATAGCGCAAAGCATTGTGTTAAGTGCTAGGGATATAAAGAGAAAAATAAGATAATGCCTGCTGTCAGGGGGCTCCCTTTCTGTTGGGGGAGACAACACATAGAAAAGGTTTTAGCTGCAAGTCAGATGGAAAAGCCCCATGGTCCTGAGGTTGTAGCAGCAAAGGAGATGTCATCTTTAGTGTCATCTCCATTGATAATAATATAAGTTTCTGATGTCAAACCACTTGGAGCACCAAATACTTTGGTGACAAAAACCTTCTTTTGTGGTTCTGTAGCTGTGGCAACTGAAGAATTTGCCTGGCTGAAGCTTCACAGAGGCTGCTTCCTAGGGTGATGGCTGAGGGCCTTGGGTAGGAAACATTACTACTCTCAAGACGCCTTGGTTCAGAGTCCTAGTTTGTCTCCATCAGGACCTGAGAGAAGATGGTGGTCAAGGTGGAGCTTGTGGTTTGAGTTATCTGATACATGCTCCCTATTGCCTCTTTCTCTCTTAAGAGTATCTTGTTCTGTCAGCAAGGCTTGCTTGCCTGTCCTAAATGATTCTGTCTCTCCTTTATCCTATTATAACAACTTTGTGAAGAAATGAGTGGTTCATATGCCCAAAGGACTATAAAAATGTGCATGCCCTTTGACCCAGCAATACCACTTCTGGGAGGAAGACAAAATGTACAAAAATACTTATAGCAGCTCTTTTTGTGGTGGCAAAGAATTGGAAATCAAGGGAATGCCCATCAATGGGGGAATGGCTAAACAAGTTATGGTATATGAATGTAATGGAATGCTATTGTGCTATAAGAAACGAGGAGCGACAGACGCCATAATACCCTGGAGAGACTTAGATAAACTGGTAATGAGGGAGGAGAGCAGAACCAAGAGAACTTTGTACACAATTACAGACACATCGTATATGTGATGACTAACTTTGATAGACTGGACTCCTTTGAGCAATACAAGGTGAGAAGACAACTCCAAAAGACTCATGATGGAAAGGGATATTCACATCCAGAGAAAAGAATTACAGAGTCTGAATGCAGATTGAAGCAAACTACTTGCTCTCCTTTGTCTTTGTTTTGTTTTGTCCCTTCTTTCTCATTGTTCACTCCCTTGGTTATAACCCTTCTTTACAACTTGACTAATGTTCAATGTAAAGGTATTTGTGGAACCTATATTGGATTGCATGTCACCATGGTGTGGATAAAGGGGAGGAAAGGGAGGACGAGAAAATTTGGAACTCAAGGGATTGTGGAATTGAATGTTGTAAACTAAAAGAAAATAAATAAGTTTTTTTAAAAAGAAATGAGAGGTTTACATGTATTTATCTTGAGTATAAATCAACTGTGAATTCATTAGAGGAGAATTAATAGGAAATCAATTACTTTTTTTAAAGTCTCTAATCTACACATGGGGGCAGGAGACTCAGAAATCATGTTACATTTTTGATACAAAATTCACTTTAATGATTTCAAAAACTTAGATCAAAAGTTTTCCTATCCTATCATTTAAGTGCTGGTGGAAACAAGGGATGGACTAATCCTTCAAATGCTATTTCTCTATTCCATCATAATTCTATGCTTACAACAATAGAAGGTTTTCAAAATAAAATTCATCTAATATGATCTTTGTTTAGGTTACTCAATTGCTCATCTGGATATTCTCATTGGCACTTAAGGCAGCTAAAGCTCAAATGTCAATTAGGTAATCAAATAATTCTGAAAATTGGGCCCATTGGAATAATGGATGAAACATGATATATTTTTTTTTAATGCCATTGGGAAAAGGGAAGTCAGTAGAAAAACATAGTTCCACTATCTATGGTTCTTTCTTCACATTATGAATGTGTTATATTTTCTCTGGAGCTATAAAATGCATTTACTGTTGCCTTCAGTCATATATATATCCATCCTGCCAACTACTAAAAATATTTGTGACACACTTTTTATATTGAATATCAACTGTATCTTATGTCTATTCCCTTGAAATCCATCTAGCGCTGTAGATTTTAACGCTTCTCTGAGTGTTCAGATACAAATGAATGGAAAGAAAATGCTCCCTTTGTCTTTGTAATAATAAAAACACTCACATTTCTGTAGTTCTTTATGATTTATAATCATGTTCATAACCATTATAATAATAATGAGCTAGTATTTATATAATGCTGCAAGGTTTGAAATGCTCTGTACATTTGTTAACTCATTTGAACTTCACAGCAACCCTGTGAGGTAGGTGCTATTATATTCATCTTACAAAGGAGGAAACAGGCACAGAGCTAAGTGACTTGTCAAGGGTCACACAGCTAGTAAGTGTCTAAGGCAGGATTCAAACTTAGGTCTTCTTGACTCTACCTTCTGCTCCCTAGTCATTGTTCCACCTGAGTTGTCCTCTCCTTCATTTTGTAGATAAGAAACTGCAGCCAAGAATGGTTAAGTCACTTGGCCAAAGTCAATTGGCAAAGCAGGATTTGCTTCTCCTTCCTTTGACTGCAAATTAAGCACTCTTTCCAATATGCCTCTCTCTCTCTCTCTCTCTCTCTCTCTCTCTCTCCTCTCTCTCACTCACTCTCTCTCTCTCATATATATATGTGAATTTTTTTCAGGGAAATAGACATTTACTAGCTTGTGAGCATGGATAAGTCACTTAACCCTGTTTACCTCAGTTTCCTCATCTGTAAAATGAGATGGAAAAGGAAATGGCAAACCATTCCAGTGTCTTTGCCAATAAAGTGCCAAAAGGGGTCATGAAGAGTTGAATATAACTAAGAACAAATAAACAACAACAAAGAGGAGACTAGATTCTCAGATGAGAGAATGAGGAGAGAGAAAGCTATGGGAGATTGGAAGGAGAATGAAAAAGTTTGGGAAACACCACTGTGCTAAGTGGAATCATAAGTCAATTGGAAAAGTTTAAAAGGATGGCCTTGCTGCAATGAGGGCCTAATTGAGATCACATTACATAAGTTTATGATGGTTCTAGTTAGCATGACATTGTGGTTTTCTACAACTTTGTTCATCAACTTATAAGTAGTAGAAAAGACAATGAAAAGTGGAAATATTCATTTTTTTCCTGTCTTACCCTTTTAGTCAATCTGTTTCATTATCATTGTACATTTTCTCTGAGGATATCAATGAAAAACAATTTTTTTATAAGACCCTAACCAAATATCCACTAGTTAGCCATATTATTAATAATAATTAAAAATAAGCATTAGATGGCATTAGGTTTTGCATGACTTCACATGTGTAATGGGTATCATATGGCTTGCCTTCTCAGCAGTGAGGGAGGGGCTAAAGAGAGGGAGAGAATTTAGAATTCAAATTTTAAAATGAATGTTAAAAGTTTTAAAACTTTTTTAAAGTAAGTATTAAGAAGATTTGGAGTATTTTTTTTTCCCATAAAACCTGCCTCTTGTTTTCTTTTAATTTTATTAAGCTCTCCTTTGATTTTCAGGATTTCTAATTTGGTGTTTAATTGGGATTTTTAAATTTGTTCTTTTTCTAGTTTTTTTTTTTACTGCTATGCCTAATTAATTAAACTGCCACTCCAGAATTCATTTTGAGGTGTTATTTTATTGATATAAGTGTTTAGAGATATAAATTTTCCCTAAGCTGCATCTCATAAATTTTTGTATATTGTCTTGTTGTTATTCTCTTTAAAGAAAGTATTGGTTGTTTCTATGATTTGTTCTTTGACCTACTTATTCTTTAGTATTAGATTATTTGGTTTCCAATTAATTTTAATCTATATCCCTGAAAAAAATCTAGTCCATTCATAGAGAGAACCTTCTCTCCTTTTCATTTTATATCCCTTAAGGTTCAAGTCCTTTAACCTTTTGGAAGCTCAGTTTCTTTATTTATATTTCTGGGAGCCTTTTATTGAATGTACTTTTTATTGCATTATGATCTAAAAAGGATGTATTTAATATTTCTATTTTTTGCATTTGGTTGTGAGGTTTTTTTTTTCGTGTGTAGGTGCCACTGAGAAGAAGTATATTCCTTTCTATTCCTATTCACTTCTGTCCAGAGGTCTATCATAGCAAACTTTTCTAAAATTTTATCCACCTCCTTAACTCCTTTCTTATTTATTTTTTTGGTTAGATTTATCTAGTTCTGAGAGGAGAAGGTTGAGGTCCCCCACTAGTATGGTTTTATTATTTCTTCCTGTGGCTCATTTAACTTCTCTTCTAAAAATTTGGACACAGAGGGAGGAGCCAAGATGGCAGAGTAAAAGCAGGAGTTCCCCCTCCAACCACCTCCAATACCTGTTTTAAAATGACTCTAAACAAATTTTAGAACTACAGAAGCTACAAAGTGACAGAGAGAAACAAATCTCCTATCGAAGACAGCCTGGCAGGCCAACAGGTCTATTGCACAGAGCTGGGAGGCCAATGGAGTTCCACATAAGCTACACCGGCCCAGACCCAGGGCAGACCCGAGCAGCAGCCCAGACCAGTCATAGCAGACTTCAGGAGAGTGAATCACCAGCAGCTGTGGTGGTTTCCAGACTTCTCAACCCATAAGGTCCAAAGAGAAAGTAAAAGGTCAGTGGGGAACCCTGTTAATCCAGGGTAAGAGAAGAGTGCGATCTGGCCCCTGCCCCCAGGGTGAGAAGTGGTGGCAGTGCAGCAGCTGCAACTGCTGCTGTGTGGCTGCCTCTGGAGTTTCTGGCCTGCAGATTGTTGGGGGACCAAGCGACCATTCAGAGGGTAATCACTCCTGTTTTAACCTGCAAGGATCTGGGTCACAGTCTTAGGTGGTAGTTCTGGGGTGAGGAAGGCTAATGTGCCAGAGCTTGTGGTGGCTATAGAGAGGGCACCCTCCTCATAGCTCTTGACAACTGTGAACATCCCAGCAATTTGGGATACACCTCACTCCACTGTGAAAGCAGAGTTCTACCATGGCAAAGACCTCAAAAGTCAAGTAATTGGCTAGCAAGATGAGCGAGCAGAGGAAGCACAATGAGACCATAGAATACTTTTTGGGGGACAAAGAGGATCTAAACATAGAACTAGAAGAAGACAACAAAGTCAAAACTCCTGCATCAAAAGCTTCCAAGAAAAGTATGAATTGGTTG
Source organism: Pseudochirops corinnae (assembly GCA_028646515.1). Classification (NCBI taxonomy): domain Eukaryota; kingdom Metazoa; phylum Chordata; class Mammalia; order Diprotodontia; family Pseudocheiridae; genus Pseudochirops; species Pseudochirops corinnae. The sequence goes on along the minus strand of CM053586.1, from coordinate 300,142,558 downwards.
CTGGCCATAGAGGAGCTCAAGAAGGATTTTGAAAATCAGTAAGAGAAGTGGAGGAAAAAATTGGGAAGATAAATGAGAATTATGCAAGAAAATCATGAAAAACAAGTCAACAGCCTGACTGAAGAAAATGATACCTTAAAAAATAGACTAACTCAAATGGCAAAAGAAGCCCCAAAAGCCAATTAGGAGAAGAATGACTTAAAAAGCCAAATTGGCCAGATGGAAAAGGTATTTCAAAAACTCACTGGAGAGAATAATTCCTTCAAAACTAGATTGGAGCAAATGGAAGCTAATGACGTTATGAGAAATCAAGATACTATTAGACAGATCCAAACAAATGAAAAAATAAAAGGTAATGTGAAATATCTCATTGGAGAAACCACTGATCTGGAAAATAGATCCAGGAGAGATAGTTTAAAAATTATTGGACTACCTGAAAGCCATGATCAAAAAAAGAACCTAGACACCATATTTCAAGAAATTATCAAGCAAAATTGCCCTGATATTCTAGAACCAGAGGGCAAAATAGAAATTGAAAGACTTCATCAATTACCTCTTGAAAAAGATCCCAAAAAGAAAACTAGGAATATTATAGCCAAATTCCAGAGTTCCCAGGTCAAGGAGAAAATATTACAAGTTACCAGAAAGAAACAATTTGAGTATTGTGG
>CM053586.1:300117649-300141390 GCA_028646515.1 Pseudochirops corinnae | reverse complement strand
TCACAATAAGATCAGGTGTGAAACAAGGACTTTGAAAATCCTAAAGACTTAACCAAAAAGTTAAAAACAATTGTTGGTGTTTGTCATTCATTCTCAAAGAGGACCTTCACATCAGGGAGGTAATGCCATAACACACAAGTGAATTGGATTTAAGTGAGGGAGGGCTGTGCAGAGTCACCAGCCTCACTTTCTCCTGCAGAGACACTCGAGTGCAGTGGTAAGATACAGATCAGGATAACTGGAGACATCCTAGATGCAGTGGGAGACCTTGACCTTTTGAAGCTAAGGTTTTTTTTTTTTTTAACAGATCTCAGAGTGACTGAGGCAATGCCATTTAGTGATTAAATCCAGGTAAGAAAAGAGGCAGAGAATGGCAGAAAGAAAGAAGAAAAGAAGAGAAAAGGATAGAAAAGAAAAGAAAAGAGAAAAGAAAAGAAAAAAAAGAAAAGAAGAGAGAAAAGAAAAAAGAAAAGAAAAGAAGGGAAAATCCGGGAAGGGAAGACCCTCAGGGTTTCTGATCAAAACAGAAACAATTACTATTTACATTCACTCTTGAGCCAATCAGGGTGCAAACAATGACCAAGTGGGGCTTGATCTGGAACCTATCGTTGACCAATCAATGAGAGCCTCAGTGATTTGGGTTTAAGGTCCTTAAGGGAAAAAAAAATTTTCAGAGAGCAAGTCCTCAAGTGCAGCTGCAGGCTCCCCACCCCTGCCTTATGTGGACATGAAAAAAGAAAAGAAAAAAGAAAAGAAAGGAAAAGAAAAGAAAAAGAAAGGAGCTATGTTGCTAAACTGACCTGTTGCAGTTGGGTCCCTAGTAGGGCAGCTCTTCTTTCAACTTACAGAGATTGTTGCTTATCCTTTGTTCTTGAAGAGGACCATGACATCAGGGAGGTGATACCATGACATGCAAATGTCGTTTTCTTGTTACAGAGAAGTAAACCCTCACAAATCATTAGCATTTCTATATATCACCAACAAACCTCTGCAAGAAGAGATACTAAAAAAAAAATACTCCAATTAAAATAACTCTAAACAGTATAAAAAAATACTTGGGAACATAAAATACCAAAACAAACTTTAAAAAAATCTTTTACACAAATAAAATCAGATTTAAATAATTGGAGAAATGTTAATTGTTCATGGGAAAACAGAGCCACTATAACAAATGTGACAATTTTACCTGAATTAATCTCTATATTCAAAGCCATCCCAATTAAATTACCAAAAAATTATTTTGCTGAGTTAGAAAAAAATAACAAAATTCATTTGGAAGAACAAGAGGTCAAGAATATCAAAGGAACTAATGAAAAAAATGTAAAAGAAGGAGGTTTAGCAGTACCAGATCTTAAACTATACTATACAGCAGTAATTATCAAAACTATCTGGTACTGGCTAAGAAATAGAAAAGTAGATCAGTGGAACAGGGTAGATATACAATTTATAGGAGTAAATGACTATAGTAACCTTGTGTTTGACAAGTTAAATTTTGGGGATAAGAATTCATTATTTGGTAAAAAAAAAAAAATGTTGGGAAAGCTAGAAAGCAGTCTGGCAAAAATTGGGCATAGACCATCTTATCCCATTTACCAAGATAAGGTCAAAATGGATTCATGACCTAGATATAAAGGGAGATAATACAAGAAAATTTGAAGAACATTGAACATATTACTTATCAGATTTATGAATATCTTTTGAATCTAGAAACTAAGTCTATACCACAAAGAGATAAAAGAGAAGCACCTGTATGTAAATATGTAGACATATGTGTATACATGTATATATACATACACATATACACATATACGTGTATGTATATATATAGTCATTCTTTTTCTAGCAGCAAATAGCTCAAAATTAAGGAGGCATTCATCAGTTAGGTATTGGTTGAACAGATTATGGCATAGGATTGTAATGGAATACTATCGTGTTGTAAGAAATGCTAAAAAGGATAGTTTCAGAGAGAACTGGAAAGAATTGTATGGACTGATGCAAAGTGAGGTGAACAGAACCAAGAGAATAATTTATACGGTAATGACGATGTTGTGAAGATGAACACAACTTGGAAAGACTTTAGAACTCTAACCAATCCAATGACCAACCGCAATTCCAGAAAACTTATGATGAAACATGCTATTCACGTCCTGACAGAGAAGCAATGTACTCAGTATGCAAATTGAAATATACTTTTTTGGACATGGCTAAGCAGCTAGCTAGAATGCTAGGCCTGGAATCAGGAAGATTTATCTTTCTGAGTTCAAATCTGGCCTTGCTTGCTGGCTGTGTAACCCTGGGAAAGTCACTTAACCTTGTTTGCCTCAGTTTCCTAATTTTTAAAATGAGCTGGAGAAGGAAATAGTATATCAGTCCAGTATCTTTGCCCCAAATGAGTTCACAGAGTCAGACATGACTGAAAAACAACATGTAGAAATTTGTCATTTTACATGTTCTTAGACCAGATATCAATTCTTCAGGAGCAGGCAGACCCCTAAATCCCAAAGTTCAGTTCTTCCCTTCTAGTTCATAGGGAAATAGCAAGGATATTTGTCCAGGATATTTTTTAAAATCACAGTAAATATTTCCAGTAGACCAATGTTCACACCAGTTACTAGACTTCCTTTTGAGGAGAATTCAGGAAACTCATTGTATATCAGGAATCTCCCCCCACATTCCCAGAGAACTGCCTGATTAGCTTAGTTCAGGGCAGACTGCTGGAGAGGGAAGGATGTCAACTTCTCCTAAGCATGAATCATTGCATTAGACATCTAGAGCTAGAAGAGATCTTAGAAACTATCTAATACATCTTTCTCATTTTACACATGAAGAAACTATCATAGAAAGGCTACTTGACTTGTTCTACTTTACACAGGTATTAAGCATCAGTGATGGGATTTTAACCAAGGATTATCCAGCCCTGGATCTTTCCACAGTACCAAATTTTCTCCTTTTTTTCCCCTCAAGGTCAAAACTAATCCTTTTTAAATTCCCCCATCCCCGCTTTTTCCATCCTCTCACAGCCAGACATGCTCTTAGTTCTTTTAATGTCCAAAGCTCTGAGGGAAGGGCATTAGTGTGTTATTTAAATAACAAAATGAGAGAGCAGTAACATTTCAATGCAATATAAAAATGCCTGCATTCAGGCAGTACTCAGATGATAAATGGACTGTATTCTAAAAGTTCATTTGTCAAAGGGTGTTCAGAACTGGGAGAACATTTCTCTATAAAAAGTGTTATAAATAGTGGTTAGTTCCAGGGTAGCCAGTAATAGCTTATTTAATCCATAATATAGATTAACTTTAGTACTAATGGAACAAACCTTGGATGAAGAAAAGGAAAGGAAACTTTTCTCCTCTTACTCAGGGAATCTTAACCTGGAGGTCCACTAAGCTTTTTAAAAAATGTATTTGGGTAACTATATGTGTGTACGTATATATACACATGCATACATACACACACATACATAAATAAAATTGGTTTCTTTTGTAATCTCATGTATTTGACTTTATGCATTTAAAAAAACTCATAATTCTGAGAAGGGGTGCATAGGCTTCATCAGACCATGAAAGGGGTCCATAATGCAAAAAAAAGGTTAGGAACCTTTGTTTTAGAGGCACAGTGTCTAATTTAAGTAAAATTTTGAAACAGATGAAATATGTATTTAACATACTTCCTTTCTACACTTCTCCCACTTTCCATTCCCTCTTTCTTCAAGTCCTTTAGTGGCCTTAAGCTGTCCTAATCCTTCCATTGCTTCTCTCTTCCTGGGCCTTCCTTATTCTTCAGTTCCACGACACAAAATTATTAATCTTCCCTCTGGTCTCATATACTCAAAACTCCCATTCAACTTTGGTAATTGACAAGATCTCCAATTAATTGGTTGCTGTGGCAAAAATGATGAGAACCTGAGGGAAAAGTAACCATTTCCATCTTAAGTTTGTCATAGAAAAAAGTAAAGTCACTCATAGTCTGATATATATCCTAGATATTGAAATTTTGCAAATGAATCAGAGCAAGGATAGATAAGATTAATATGACAAAATTCTGCTGGAATAATCATTAGAAATTCTGAAAACCCAAAAGGAAACAATTCCAACAATGAAGAAGAATAGGAATTGTCTGAAGAGAGCAAGGTGAATGCACAGGTAATTCACCTTTCAAATTAAATTTTTAAAAGATGCATACAGAATATGGGAGCAAGAGCAGATAAGCAAGAATGAACACAAAAGCAATGACCTGGTGCCATCAGGATTCCATCAGGAATGAAAAAGTTCAGAATGAGCTGAGATTATGAAGGAAAGGTAAGAACAAAAAGAAAAAGGGGAAAAAAAAGTTTTTTTTGTTTTTTTCTCAGCTACATTGAGGTAATGAGTAAGATCCAAGAAGGAATATGACCATTGTTCAGTATGGATATGATGATGATAACTGAAAATGGAGAGAAATCAAAAGTAGTCTATTCTTTTTACTTTTGCTTTCTCTGTCAAGAAGAATGATGTTTCAGATGTGAACAGAGAATAAATGGCCACTAGGGAGTTGATATTGACTATAAATAAGGAGATAGTAAGAAATCACCCTGCTATCCTTGTCAAACCATCTGGCCCAAATGAACTATAGCTTCCAGAAATAATAACATGATATGATAGTCCCATTGTATTCTGCCCTGGTCAGATTACATCTCTAGAATATTGTGTTCTGTTCTGGGCATCACAATTTAGGAACGGCACTTATGAGTTAGAGAACATCCAGAAAAGAGTAACTGGGATGAAGAATCTTGAGTACATGCCATGTGAGGATGTTTAGCCTGCAGAAGAAAAGACTAGGAAAGCATGCTATCTGTTTTGATATACTTGAAAGGCTGTCAGTTGGGAGAGAGCCTAGATTTGTTTGGCTTGGCCCCAGAGAGCAGAACTAGGAACAATAGGCTTTAGCCCCAAGGAGGCAAATTGAGGTTTGATGTCAGGAAAAACTTCCTAATAATTAAAGCTATCTCAAAATGGAATGGATGGACTTCCTCAACAGGTAGGTCTAAAAGCAAAGACTAGAGGAGCACATGTTAGGTGTGTCTTGGAGATTCTTTTTTCAGAGAATTGGGGGAGGGGATCCTTAGCCTAGCTGGCCATTGAGGCCCTTTCCAAGCCTGAAATTCTTTGATTTTATATTAGCTATTACCATTGTATGAAACAAAGAGAGGACAATAGAGGAATATAGAGCCAGATATGAGATTGTGTGGTTTGTGTATCATTAAATCAACATAAAGCCAGAAAGTTACAATTTGCTAAGAAATCTTCTGTAAAACAATCATCACCACCACCACTACCACAAAAAGATGATTTGAAAGTATCTCCAAAAGAGGTACTAGCAGTTAGGCAATCAATAGAAGATGTTTATTTCTGATTCCCAGAGATATCAAGGTGGCATAGTGGGAAGAGTGCTGGCCTTTGAGTCATGAAAACCTAAGCTTGTCTAGCCGTGTGACCCTGGGTAAGTCACTTAACCTCTCTCTGCCTCAGTTTCCTTATCCATAAACTGGGGATAATAATAATGCCTACTTTCGAGAATTGTGAGGATCAAATGAGATAAAATATATAAAGTATTTTGCAAATGTTAAAGCACCATATAATTTTTGGTTATTATCCCTTAATCTCTGTGAATTTAGGATGTTTCTGAAGGTGTGATCTTTTGCATTTGTGTCAAAGTGGCCCACCTCCTTTAACTCTAAATATATTTCACTATTATTACAGTCAACAAATTCAACCTTACCTCTAATATTTCTCATAGGAGTAGCATTGGCAATAACTCTATCTTGGTCTAAGATAACTTCCCTAGCTTTGCTAAAATTTACAGCTTTTTGTTTGTTTGTTTTTGCCACATTCTGCCTCACATCCTTACACTCAAACACATTGCATTTCTTGGTGTTTTTAGGCATTGCTTCTTTTTCAGCCCAAACAGACATGGTCGTCTTGCAATAACAGGTGATGTTATCTCCCCTTAAGAATATGTTCTTATGAAAACAATTTGGGGATGGAAAGCATTCTGTTCTTTTGAGATATTACCTAGAGAAAGCTCTGCTTAGTGTAGTTTTTTTGTGGGGTGGGGGATATTTTTCTCCCTAGGCTTATTATAATTAGAGTTTATTTGTATGAAAATAGAATCTTTGTTGCTTAAGCTTTCCACAGCTCCTGCTGATCATTCTTCACTCATAGGCATCTTCCTTTGTGATATAATAGTTAGTTGCTGTGGAGATGATTATCATGTCATGGAAAAAAGATTCTTATGAATTTAAGTGAAGAATGAACAGCAGGAGCAAAGGAACTCTGCCAAAAATTCAATCCAATTTAATTTTCTATAGCCTTTTTCATATACACTGTATCATAAAGTTGGATTTATCAGATTAAATAATACAGTTTGGGGGTTAAATGATGAATAATGACAGAAAGAAAGGAATATTGGGACTTAGAGACAAAATGTATTTTTGACATCCTATTCAAAGATGGGGATCCTTTTCTTATAAAGCAAGAAAAGATGAAATGGGGAAATGAAAGTACTATTGGGCCACAGCTTTCTTGGTCAGAGCGAAAGAAGAGAAGTGACCAAATTATACAGACACTTCTAAGAGCCCTGCTGGATTTAGAATCAGGAGACCTGAGTTCAAATCTCATCTGTTAACTTACTAATGATATGGCCTTATGTAACGTATCTCTGAGCCATGATTTTCTCATCTGTAAATTGAAAGGATCTAAGGTCTCTTCCAGCTCTAAATCTAATGATCTAATTATTTAAACTTTGGGGCCAAATATAACTTTTGCTCAGTTTTCCAGATAATTTTGGACAAAATTGAGACTTTGAATATCAAAGAATCAATAAATATTTATTAAGCAACCATGTACCTATGTACAAGGTGCTAAGAGGGACAATGTAGAAATATAAGACATACTCTCTGCCCACAAGGAATTTATAATCTAGTTTGTGAGATAAGGCATATATGAAATTTTTTTTGATGAACAAGATAATAAAGTCACAAATTATACAGAGATAAAAGTTGTATAGCTATAAAACAGGGAAATATGTAAGATACTAATGACAAAGTACAAATATAGACATATGGAGAAGAGTACTACGTGAGTGACTAGGGAGCAAACATCACTCATTCTTTTTTGGACATTAAATAACTTAACTAAAGCCAAGGTCCACATAGGGCCTTAGATTTTTCAAAATGGTTCATTTTTATAATACTGATATTGGGGTACAAATCTTTCGGGTTCTGCTCACTTTATTCTGTATCAGTTCACAGAATTCTTCCTCTGTTTCACTAAAACCAAATCTTCATTTGTTACAGTACAATTATGTTTCATTATATTGTTGTTCAGTCATGTCTGACTCTTCATGACCACATTTTGGGGTTTTCTTAGCAAAGATACTTGAGGGGTTTGCCATTTCCTTCTCCAGCTCGATTTACAGGTGAAGAACTGAGACAAACAGGGTCAAGTAACTAGTCAGTGTCTGAGGCCAGATTTGAACTCAGGAAAAGGAGTCTTCCTGACTCCAGGAGCTCTATCCACTGTGCCACCTAGCTGCCCATTTCATTATGTTAATATTTCATAATTTGTTGAGTCATTCTTCTTAGTTTTCAGTTCTTTGACACCACAAAAAGAGTTTCTATGAATGTCTTTTTTATTTATACTTTGTAAACCTATAAAACCTTTTGTACCTAGAGGACCTTTTCAAGTCATAAGCTAGGTAATAGTATCCCTAAGTCAAAAAGTATACATCTAAGTAACTCTGGGCATGGCCCTAAATTACTTTCCAGAATGTCTAAGCCTTTTCTCAGCTCCACTGACAGTGTACTAAAGTACTGATTTTCCCATAGTATCTCCAACATTTTTCATTTTCCTTTTTCTGTCAGCTTTGCTGATTTAATAGGTATGAACTGAAATCTCAGAGTTGCTTTAATGTTAATTTTTCTCATGATGAATGATTTGGAGCATTTTTCTCCTATGCCTGTAGATAGCTTGTACTTCTTCCCTTGCCTTTTTCTATCCTTTGACTATTTATCAATAGGGGAATGGCTCTTATTCTTATAATTTTGAATCAGTTCCTTTTGCATCTTGGGAATGAGGTCTTCATCAGATAAATTTGCCAAAAAGTTTTTCCCTTAATTAACTGTTTCCTTTTTCATCTTAGTATAGTATTTCTTTATATAAAACCTTTTTAATTCGATATAATAAAAATTGTACTTTTTATGTTCTGTGATCCTCTATTCCTTATTTGATCACAAACTCTGTTCACATTCCCCTGTTTAGAGATCTGAAAGGTTTTTTCTTCTTTGCTCCTCTAAATTGTTTATTATCCGGCCTTTTACCTCTAAGTCATGTATCCATTTAAAGCTCGTCTTGGCATATAATATTAGATGTTGTTCAATACCTAATTTCTGCCAGACTGCTTGCTGTTCAGTTTTCCAAATAGTTTTGTAGAATACTGAGTTCTTACCTTGGCAACTGGGGTCATTGGGTTTAATGGACCCAGGGCTGCTAGGTTCATATGCTTCTGTATGCTATATACTTAATCTGTTCTACCAATCAACTTCTATTTCTTCACCAGTACCAAATCATTTTGATGATTACTATTTCAAAATACAGTTTGTGACCTGATACTGTTAGACCCTCTTCTTTTCTACTTTTTTCCATTATTTCCCTTGAGATTTTTTGACCTTTTGTTCCTCCAGATGAGTTTTGTTATTATTTTTCTATTTCTATAAAGTAGTCAGCAATTTGATTGGGATGGCACTGAATAAAGGAAATTAATTTGGTTAGCATTGTCACTTTTATTATATTGGCTCTGCCTACCTAATGTCAATCTGAAATAAAGAAGACTACCAAAGTAGCAAAAACTAGGATCTTTAATGAGACAAGGGAATTATGATTCAGGGCACAATGGATCACAGAAGTCCTGGAGTACCCAAGAGGGGCAGACATGTGCAGGGTTAAATATATTTCAACATGGAGGAAGTCTCATGGGAGGCAAAGCTTGGAGAAGCTGTTCTATAAGTTGTTTAGCATAACAACCGAAAATCCATAGAGAAGGCTAAGGGAGGCTGGGGGGAAGGTGTGACATCTGGTCAGAGCAGCAGGCTAGGGTCCCAGGTTCAGCAATAGGAAAACTGATTTGGACTTGCTCCAATCATGGGGGCAGTTACAATCAAAGTCAAGTAGCCCCTTCTGATGTCTGCACTCAATACTATAAACAAATAATATTTCTCCAATTATTTATTCATCTTTATTTCCATGAGTAGTGTTTTATAGTTGTATTCCTTCCAGTGTTTATCTTGGTAGCTAGACTCTTAAATATTTTACAGATTTTATAATTATTTAAAATTAAATCAATCTTTCCATTTAGATTTTATTATTGATATATAGAAATATTAATTATTTGTGTAAATTTACTTTACATTCTGCAACTTTGCTGAAGTTAATTCAATTAATTCTGACTGATCTGCAAAAATGTTAATTTTGTTTCTTCTTTTTTGTGGTCAAGTCATTTCAGTGATGCTTGACTCTTAGTGATCTCATCTGGGGTTTTCTTGGCAAAGATACCGTAGTTTGCCATTTCCTTCTCCAGATCATTTTGCAGATGAGGAAAGAGCATTAAGTGACTTGCCCAGGGCCACAGAGCTAGTAAGTGTTGGCAGCCAGATTTGAATGCAGGAAGATGAGTCTTCCAGGCTCTAGGCCTGGCACTCTATCCACTGCACCACCACCACCTAGCAGCCCCTAAAGAAAGGAGTATTTCAGAGGGTACATCTCTTTTTTGTTATTGTTCAGTCATGTCTACCTCTTCATGATCTCATTTTGGGGTTTGTTTCTTCTTTACATAATTATGCTTATTTCCTCAATTTATTTTTCTGGTCACATATACACACATATAGATGTATACACATACATGTATATATGTATACACACATACTTATAGTATATATATCCATACATATATACACATATATATCCCTTAATTCTCTGCCCTTTTGGTGTAGCCCAGTCTAAGGTAACGCTACAAGTCTGAAGAACAGGTCTTTAGGAAGATAGTCATCAGAGAAGGAAGGATGAGTTGTTTTATCTGTTAAGGAGCATAGGGCTAAGTCCTTTTGCATTTTTTGTTGGATTTACTAAAACCTTTCCTATATGTAATGAGTCCTTAGCTTGAATACTTATGGGGATGATAAATAGGAAACTCAGCATATTGGATTTCTTTGGTAGTCACACCTCCTCATCAGAGCACTCAGTAGCCTAAGCTTTTCCCCTCCCTTTTCAGTTTCCTTCTATGTCTGGTCTTCCCTCATTAGATTGTAAACTCCTTGAGGGCAGGGTCTGTCTTCTTTTTCTTATTTGTATCCCCTGCACCTGGCAGCTAAGTGGTGAAGTGGATAGACCACTGGGCCCAGAGTCAGGAAGACCTGAGTTAAAATTCAGCCACAGACATTTACTAGCTGTGTGACCCTGGGGCAAGTCGCTTAACCTTGTTTGCCTCAATTCCTCAATCTGTAAAATGAACTGGAGAAGAAAATGGCAAACCCCTCGAGTATCTTTGCCAAGAATATTCCAAATGAGGTTACAAAGAGTTGGACTGGACAAGATGAGAAGTTTCTTAATCCTTTCTGAACAACAACAAAATTCTTAAGCATTTAGCACAATGGGGATTAGAGTTAGGGTGGTAGCATAGTAGGCGCTTAATTAATATTTTTTTTTGAATTGAATTGATCACATCAATCAAGTTTCTTAATATATGCCTGCGGCTAAACTCTACAAGAGAAAGAAAAAGAGAGTCCTGCCCTCAAGGACATTACATTCTAATGAAAGAAGATCACTCAGAAAAAAGGGGTCTGGAAAGCTTAGAGGTAGAGTGAGGAGGAAGTTAGAGAGCTGAAGTCCAGAGAGTGAAAGAGTTCAGGGGGTCAGGTGAGCCAGGTTGGGGCTCTTCCTGAAATAGAACGTCCAGGACTAGGGACTTAGCCAATTAGAGGAGAGGTGCAAAAGGCAGAGGTACATGGAAACTGAGAACTCCTGCTTTTATTGTCAATACTTAGACATAAACTAAATGTGTATATTCCCAGGGGAAATGCAGGGTGAAGGCATAAAGCGAAGAGTGTGAGAGTATGGTTTGTATAAGAACCGTCCAGGACTGAATCCAGTTCGTATGAACCCTAAGCTTTATTTCAGAGCTGTGTTTTATATGAAAAATAGCTGACATTTATCCTCCCTAGTGTTTTCCAAAAACAAGTATAAATGGCAGCTACTTGTTCAAATGGATACCAAGGGCAGAACTGAAGAGGAAAAAAGTTGCAAACAGGAATCATATAACCTGCCTTGGGGGTGGGGAAGAGAATGGAAGGTGTTGCTGCCCACCAGACATTCATTCATTCCTACCCTCTCCTTTTTTGTGGATTATATGTGTGTATTTTGTGGACTATTACATGAATACCAGGGTTTTTCCTTTTTTAGTACCAGCTGGAGGATCTACCCTCTCCTCTGACCACTTTGGCAGGGCCCCTGAAAGGAGGAGCAGGACAACTGTCCTAATTTGCAGTTCCCTGGGGATGGCTCTGAAGGTACTTATTGGGGGTCTTGCCCTGATACTAGTTTTGAATATGATTACATAAGGTCATTCAATTAATTAAAATTCATTCTGCAATATTTCATGTTAGACCCTTTTGAACTCAAAATGCAAATTTATATGGAAATTAATAGGTCCAGGTACTTCTTTAAAAAACAGATCTAGAGAATAGCTTTAGTCAAAGCATGGTGTTCTGTTGCCATTAGCAAGTTGTTAGTTCTGACTAAATATCCCTACTGTACTAAAGAAAATGTGCATTGTACAGATGTTTTTTTTTTAAGTATGAAGGCAGGAAGAGCATCATAGTGATAGACTCAGAAGAAAAGAATGAAAAATGAAATGAGATGAGCTTTAATTAGACAGGATAGGATAAATGGAATGGGAGTAATGAATTATTTTTTATATACTGTAGGAGTAATCATTTTGCTTCTTTATTAGACAAATGCTAAAGGTTAGTACTATAATTGAAGAGTGAATTCTACATAAATCAAGAAAACGGAGTTTGCCTATGATATGGGTAGAAATTGTATAATAAATTATCATTTTTTATTTTTTATTACATTTTAGATTTGAAGACTGAAAAAAAAAATTCTGTCAGAATTCAGTAGATAATGTATGTAAAACATTTATAGGCCCTCAGCAGCAATGTGTAAAATACATATTACAGTACCTGGCAACTTCATTTTTAAAAATCGGTCTCTAATGCAATCTTGGTCATATCCATTTAGTAGATTAAATTAAAATGCCAACAATATTGCTCCTCTCATTCCTGACTCTAAGTAAAATTACTTTAGATCTGAATATGAAAAATGAGATGAAAAGCAGTTGTGTTTATTAATTAGGGATCTTAGTCAAAAGACCACTGACCCAAGACAAAGTTACTTAGATGTGACTGCCTAGTCATGATTTAGCTTTTGGTCATTCATTTTCCGAGTTCCATTATGAGGAAACTGAGGCTCAGAAAAGGAAAGAATCTTGCTGAAAGTCACATAGCTAGTGAGTAATAGAATTGGGACCTCAGTCTTTTGAGTACCTGACTTTGCCTACACATCTCACACACCCGATGATCCAGGCAAATTGGCTTCTTCTCAGTTCCTCACACAGGACATTACATCTTCCTTCTCTGTACCTTTACAGCAGCTAATCCCCTTTTCTGAAAAGCAGGTCTCTGCCCAGGGGCCTGATCTCATGACTGATGAGTCCTTGCCTAGGACTACCATTGCATGAGGGCACTCAGTCCTGTTTACTTCTCTCCTAGCACAACCCACTCAGTGGACAGCTCCACCTCTTCACCAGCAGTCTTGCCCCCATATGAGATTCTTCATACTTGTATTCCCGGTGCTCAGCATACAGTAGGTACTTAATAAACATTTGACCAATTGATTCAAGGTACAGCTCATGTACTATATCCCTTTACTGCAGCAGTTCCTAATACCACTCTCCCCCCAAGATTCCCTGACAACAACAACAGCAACAAAATGTGTTGTGAACTCCCAGAGTAATTTTTCCCCCAGTTAATTCTTTTTTTAAATTTTCTTTATTTTATTCTGAACTTAAGAAATAAAACAAGCATTTCCAGAAAAAAGGTTGTACATGAAACTGCAAATCTATTATGTACAACTTGCTATTCCTTTTAAATATATATATTGTCATGTAACTTTCTTTTTTATCTTCTTTTCTTTCTCTCCTCTTCATCCTAGAGATAGCTACCATTAGACAAAAATATGTATATATATGTAAAATCATTCTGTACGTACTTCTATTTATCAGTTCTTTCTCTGGATGCAGATATCTTTATTCATATGTCTTTTGTAGTTAATTTGAGTATTTATAATAGTCAAAATAACTTAGTAACTCAAAGTTGGTCTTAAAATAATATTGTTACTGTATACATTGTTCTCCTGGTTCTACTCATTTTGCTCTTCATTATTTTATGCAAATCTATCCATGTTTTTTTAACAGCATCAAGCTCATCGTTTCTTACAGCACATTAGTATCCCATGACAATCATTTACCACAACCTCTTTAAACGTTCCCAATTGACAGGCACCTTCACAGTTTTCAGCTGTCACCCAAAGAGAGCTGCTATAAATATTTTAGAAGACACAGGTTCTTTTCCTTTTTCCCTAATCATCTTGGAAAACAGACCTAGTAGTAGCATTGCTGGGTCAAATGAATAGGCAGTTCAATAACTCTTTGGGCATAAGTCTAGATTGCTCTCCAAAATGAATTTTAGTGGCCCAATTTTTCCACATCCCCTCCAATATTTGTTGCTCTCCCCCTCAATCATTTTAGCCAATGTGATAGATTAATTTAACATACTACTCATAATATTTTGCATAAGGGGCCATTGAAGAATTTCTAGCACACACCTCTTAGACCATTGTCATGAACTTTGGGGGTTCACTAACCACTACATGGGAACTTCTGCCTTTTTGGAAACCCTTTCTAAGCCCTCCTCCTTGTAATGCTCTCACCTTGTTTTTATTTAGGTTTCTTGTTTGTGTCTCTCAATAGAATTTAAGCTCCTTGAGGGTAGGTACTTTTTCATTTCTCTTTTTGTATCCTATTGACTATCACAGTACCTTAAATATGTGATAACAGAGTTTCTGACTCAGCTTTATCACCTCCATTTACTTAAGACCAGCACACCATTTACTAACTAGCTAGGCTCTGCAAATTCAAGCTGAGACATCACCTTTAGCTCCACTGCTAATGGTTAGTTTGTGAATTCCAGCCATACCCCATGTTTACTGACAAGTTTTCAGTTTTACCTGATATAGATCTTCACCTTCTGCTATCTGTTCTTTAATCATTACTTTCGCCTTCTGCCTTCTGTAAAATTCCATTGGTACCCATCCTACCCACGTAACCAAAACCTATACAATGTAGCTTAAGAGTGCTGTTCTAGGCTCTCTGACTTTCTTATACAGTCAGTCTATTCTCTGAGCGTGAAAAAAACCATTCCCTCCCCTCCCCCATATCTCTGGGTAGTTGGGGGTATAATTGACACTAGACCTATCAACAGATCCCTGACAATTTTTGTCACACATATCAGAGAAATTTCATACATGTTTGTTGCATTGAGCTGAATTATAACAGGTTATCACCTTCCCATATTATTATGAGGTATGAAATTAAAAGTAGAGTAATGTAGCACCTGGGGCACTCTCTCTTTCACAAGAAGCCCCAGGAAAACAAACCTGGGTTTGAGATACTCTGTGGCTCAGCAACAACTCAAAATCCTAACTCATAAACTTCTACCACGCACTGTGCTTATTTTACAGCTAGTCAGGAAACATGTTAGGCTTTCATTTGTTTATTTCCTTTCATTTTTAAAGACATAAGCAAGCAATATAGCAATAAGGCACTGTCTCTTTTTCTTATTCGTATACCCAGTGCGTGGCACATAGTAGGCACTTGATAAATATTTACTGCATCAGTACTTATTATGCACCAGGCAAGGTGCTTAATGCTGGTGATAGAAATAAACAAGACAATTCCTTGTGCTCAAGGAGCTTACATTTTAATGGGGGAAAAGACAACAACACATAAAGTGGTGCTTGAAAGCCTGGGTGGGACTGAGAGGATGATGAAGAACCCAGCAAGGAGATTGGAGAAAGTTGCATGGAGGCCTGAACTCCTGGGAGATAAGTTAAAAAGCTCTCCCACTGAATTCAAATGAGTCAGGGGTGAAATTCATGTTCCAGGAGGGGTGGATTTATGCAATGAAATGGGCCAGGCTGATGAGGCTATGAGAAACCGTGTGGTGGCTGGGGCTCTGAGGAGATCGGGCAAAACGTTCATCTATCAGAGTCAGGGGAGGTAAAGAGTGGCAGGAATCCATGTGATCCTCTGAGGCTTCATATCTTCTGACTTTTTCTGGTGATATACTTAGCATTCTCTACCTAGGTGGCCCAGTGGATAGAATATTAGGCTTAGAGTTAGGAAGATCTGAGCTCAACTATAGTCTCAGACACTTAACTGTGTGACCTTGGGCAAGTCATAACCTCTGCTTGCCACAGTTTCCTCATCTGTACAATGGGGAAAAATGTAGCAACTACTTCGCTGTATTGTTGCAAAAATAAAATGAAGTAACATTTGTAAAGCACGTTGCATACTAGTTATTTGGTCTTTTATTGGGCATCATGACTCCACTGTGCTTCTGGTTGTGGAACTGATCCCTGCTAGTCCTGTGGGATTCAAAACTTCACCTGAATCTACTGGTTCTCTAATCCCATTTATTAAAGTATAATGGCATGAAAACTACTCTTTGACTGAGTAGCTATGGGCCACCCCTGTTACCTAGAAAGCCATCAAATTCAGCCTGAGTGCCCCCAAACACAGTAGAATTGTCTTTTCTGGTGTTGATTTAAAACTGGTTCCAAGCAGCTATCCCATTTAGGATGAGAAAATTCCTTCTAATGCCCATTTAACTCTGAAGTCCTCCCTTAAACCATTTCGGGATGACTCAGGAAAAACAAAACATGAGTTACTTGGAGCTTGGGGCTATGAAAACCTTACCACTCCAGAAATCCTTTTTGATTGGCATGCAAAAAAAAACTGAAAAAGAATACGTTAACAGAAGGGGCAGCTAGATGGTGCAGTAGATAGAGTGCCTGGGAGTCTGAAAGACTCATCTTCCTGTGCTCAAATCAGGCTGCAGACACTTTCTAGCTCTGTGGCTCTGGGCAAGTCCATTAACCTTCTTAGCCTCAGTTTCCTTATCTGTAAAAATGAGCTGGAGGAGAAAGTAGCAAACCTCTCTTGTGTCTTTGCAAAGAAAACCCCAAATGGGGTCAGATAGGACTGAAAAAGGACTAAACAACAAGTTAATGGAAGCTTTAAGAGATCCTCATTCTAAATCTTTATTTGTGCATATTTATAACCAATAACAACAACAAAAGTCATCTGATTTGGGGACTATGTTATAGCCTGTGTAAAACCTTGTTGTCTCCCAATGGGATGCCTTTTTCCTGTGCAAAACCCTGTTCTCTCCCAATTTTGCTGTCAATAAAACAAGCCAAGTCCATATCCCCAGTGCAAGGAAAAAGGAGGTAAGACATTTATGGTCTTTAGTATATAAAGGGGAGCTACTAGAAAGTTCTGAGACACTGAATTTTCTTGAAACTGACTAGAGTTTGAAAGGAAGAATGAAGAATTAGGGAAGTTGGTTGTGTTGAGGATATGTTACATCATGGATCAGGTATTTAACCTATCCATTGATAGGTTAAAGCAGCTTAGGAGCCTCCTGATCTGCCTGATAGTTAGATTTTTAAAGTATTTAACATATTTTAGTCACTTCAGCAAGTCACTTCAATCAATCAGTTAATAAATTATGGACCAGGCACCATGTGAAGCTCTGGGGATACAAAAATAGGCAATAACAGTCTTTTCCCTCAAGGACCTGACAATTTAATGGAATACCATTATTATTTTAAGTGGGTTGTCACTAAGTAAAATACGTTTTCAAAAAATTCACTTACCAAACATTTTGGGAGGGTGGCCCAAAAGGAAATGCAGAGACAGATGGTAGGCACAGAGTCTTCTGCATACATCACACATGTAAGAATTGAAGTGAAGGATATCATCTAGGAAATGTATAATCAAAAAAGGAAATGAGCTGATTGAGTAAGCAAGGACGAGATATAACAGATGGACAGCTCAAATGTTGCACTGGCACAAGTGAAATATGCAAAAAGACTTTGAGGAAGTCCTCTGGCACATTGCGTAAAGGAGAATATAGGCAAGAATCTGAAAGGATGAAAAGATGGGAATAGTTTCCTATGTACTGTGATGAAGCAAATACTCATATCCATCATGGATCCATTGAAGTTTTGGCACATTTTACTTAATGAGATAACTTTTAAAACATCTTTTGATTCATGGGATAAATTAATTTTTACCTATATTAAACAGTGGCTTTTACCAACAAAATCTTTCTTTTGGACTACTTGTTTTGATTATGTGACCTGCAGCCTCTTTCTCCCATTGGAGAGTTCTTAGAATCTCCCTTTTGAGGAAGAAGCCATTCTTTATAATTTCGGATGTAGGCACCAAGCCCTAGGTTGGGCACTTTCCCCTTCCCTTCCTCCTTGGTTTTCAGCTTCCTTTTATTTGTTGTCTTCCCACATTAGAATATAAGCTCACTGAGGGCAGAGACTCCATTTCTTTTAGCTTATATTTGTATCCTCCCAGACTTAGTACAGGGCCAGGCACATGCTAAGTACTTAATAAATACTTGTTGACAGACTGACTGATTGACTAGGTGGGGAATATTTGACAGCTTTGTCTATGAACATAATAATAATTCTGTAAAAATAATCACAGTGGAGTTTTAAAATTAGGTAAATATTAAAATTCCCCAGATGAAAAAGTCCCTATAAGTATAAAATACTTCCCCAGTTTCTATTAATTAACCAAAAATAACACAGCTTAGATATATTTACAGAATTATTAGTACAAACAGTATTTCCAGCAAATATATTCACAAAGATAAATTTAATTTCTGTCTCTAGGGCTTGGCATCTCTGTCTAATGAATAAGCATATGAGTTCAGAAGCCCAGTAAGCAAATTCTTTGTTAAGTTATTCACTATAATTCTTTTCTTGCAGAACAGATAAATGCTACTTAGTCATGTGAAGGTTACATTTTGTTCCTTCAGTTCTTCCCTGATATTTTGATAAAAGGTAACATTGCATAATGAAATAAAGAAGCTGTCTCATGCACCTAAGAGACTTAATCTGAAAAATATGTTAAATAACTTTAATAACAATCAATGTTATTATTGATATGAACTTGACTTATGATTTCATTGGGAACTCCAAGATAAAGAAATTCCTTTTATGAAGGTAGGTCCTCACTTGCCCTGAAATTTATGGTCTCAGAGAATGGTCTGATGACTTGCCCAGACTCACATAACCTGTCAAAGGTAAGACTTGAAGGCAGGTTCTAGGTTTTGCAGATTAGCCCCTATGCTGCTTCTCAACTTGTTAGAATGGGTAAAACCACAAGCAAAAAACAATAATAGTGTTAACATTTCAGCTATTTATTTGGTAATTTAAAAAAATTATGTGATTGGTATCTTAAAAAATTCCATTATATACATATTCTTTAAATCACTTTATTTTGTTAGTCTCACTTCCCTCATCTTGAAATAGGAATAGTGATATTGGCTGTAGCAATTTTTTTTTCTAGGGAATTTGAAGTACTCCAGGTACTTTGGATTGGTATAAATGTTTGATGCAGCAATTCTCTGATGAAGAATTTTTCTCTTTTTTTGTTATTTTTTTCTTTTGAAAAAATAATTTTATTGCTATCATTTATTTGGGCATGATACACCCTTCCCGACAAACACCCAAACAATATGTTTCCTATACGTTCCCTGAAAACATCTTAGCAAAACCATGTCAGAGTGTGATCATGAATGCTAATACATGTCTCATCTCATGGTTGTAGTTTACTGATTGTTAACAGAAAGGAAGGGTGTGTCCTTTGACTTTAGGTACTGACATTTTCTATTTAATTTTAATTTTGTTGGCTATTAGTAATTTAAGAAACTTATATTGCTGCTTGGAGCATAGTTACTTAATAGGTATTGACTGATTGATTGAATAAATTAGTTATGTTGTTCTTTTGGCTCTCCTTTCTCACTCTCAGTTGCTTCATACAAATTTTCCTATGTTTCTTTGAATTTTTTATATTGTCATCATCCTTAAACTTGCCTGTTTGTAACTTCTACCCATTGCTCCTGGTTCTGTCCTTTAGGACCAAGCAGAACAATTCTAATCTCTCTACCTCATTAAATCTCTTAAAATATTAAAGGGAGTTATCACATACAGCAATAGTAGCAGCAGCAGCCGCAGTAGCAGCTGCAATAATAGCAGTAGTAGCAACAGCAAAAGCAGCGGTAGCGACAGCAGCCACAGTAGCAGTAGCAGCAATAGTAGTAACAACAGTAGCAGTAGCAGTAGCAATAATAGCAGCAGCAGAAGCAGCAACACTGGCAGAGCAGCAGCAGCAATGGTAGCAGTAGCAGCAGCAGCAATGGTAGCAGTAGCAGCAGCAGCAATGGTAGCAGTAGCAGCAGCAGCAATGGTAGCAGTAGCAGCATCAGCAGCAATAGTGGCAGAAGCAGCAACAGTAGTAGTAGCAGCAGCAGCAATGCTAGCAGTAGCAGCAGTAGCAATAATAGCAGTAGTAGCAGCGGTAGCAGTAGCAACAGCGGTAGTAGTAGTAGCAGCAGTAGTAGCAACAGTAGGAACAAGAGCAACAACAGTAACAGTGATAGTAGCAGCTGCAGGAGTAGATATTTCTCCCTGGCTTCATTTACCCTTAGAAGTTTCCAACTTTCTCAGTTCATGGTACCCTTAGTGTCTTTGTAATTTTTTCATAGTATCCTTAAGTCAAAAGAAAAACTTAATAGTTCCATTTCTTAATTAGTTTGGTTGAAAATATAAAATACCCTACAGTGCCCCTATAAGTTTGCAGTGGCACCCCAGACCACAGTTTAGGAACCTCAGATTTATCCTGTAATATGTCTTCATTATATCTGGAGCTTAGAAGGCAGAACCAAGAAGGGAGAGTAAAACAGGACCTTGCCTGAACTCTCCCCAATTCTCCTCCAAACAACTTTAAAATAACACCCCAAAATGAATCCTGGAGTTGCAGAACTAACAAAAGGTTGGGATGAAACAATTTTCCAGCCCAAGACAACTTAGAATGTTGACAAGAGAAGTCTGTCTCACTAAGGTGAGAGTTGAGCACAGATGACAGCAAGTGGCTGAGGAAAGCCAGCAGCATGCTGAACCCCAGCAAGCTAGCTGTGAGGTCCAAGCCCCTTCCCTCCACCCCAGTCACTGGGCAAGCCAGCAGTGAGACCTAGCACCTTAGTGCAATCCAGCAGCAACTCTTGCTCTAGGAGGCCAGTGTGACTAGGGGCAACTGAATTAATAGGAGTTACTCGCAGAGCTCTAAGTCCACAGATAGTAAGAGGGTCAGAAAACTGAAGAGCAGGTGATTACAGGGGATGCTTTGCTGCTACTTTGTTGCATTGCTGAAACAGGGATTGGGTTCATAGACCCAGGTTACAATCCCAGGATGAGGAGGAGCACTAGCACATTAGAGCATGCAGTCACAGGACTGAAAAGAGTGCTTGTGGTCACTCATAGACCATAGCACGGGCCAGGAGATCAGTGACCAAACCTCTCCTTAGATCATACAACCTTGGAAGAACTGAAAACTTAGGTCCACAGAATTAGTGCTGAAAACAGCAGCACAAAAAAGCCCTGAAGCTTGGGACAGTATGTCCTCCACCCCAGAGGCAGAGCCTAACTTTAACAAAAAATTAAAAGTCAAGAAATAGGCTGGAAAAAATAAGCAAAAAAAGAAAAGAAAAGAAAAGAAAATGTCCATAGAAAGCTACTATGGTGACAAAGATGGTCAAAACACAAACTAACAAGAGGACAAGGATGTCAAACTACCTGTAACGACACAAGTGAATTGGTGTCAGGCCCACAAAGAACTCCTAGAGGATCTTAAAAAGGATTTGAAAAAATCAAATAAGAGAGATAGAAGAAAATTGGGAAGAGAAATCAGAGTAATACAAGATGGTCATGAAGAAAGTCAACAGCTTGGTAAAAGAAACAGAGTCTCCTACAATATATTGTTTCCAAGAAACACATCTGAAGCAGAGAGTCACACATAGAGTAAAGGTAAGGGGCTGAAGCAGAATCTATTATGCTTCAACTGAAGGAAAAAAAAGCAGGGGAAGCAATCATGATCTCAGACAAGCAAAAGAAAAAATAGATATAATTAAAAGAGATAAGGAAGGAAACTACGTCTTGCTAAAAGCTGGCATAGACAATGAACTAATATCATTACTAAAAAATATGCAGAATAATATAGCATCCAAATTTTTTTCAAGCTAATGAACTTTAAAATATTAACAATAGGGGCAACTAGGTGGTGCAGTGAATAGAGCATGGGCCCTGGAGTCAGGAGGACCTGAGTTCAAATCTACCTCAGACACTTGATACACTTACTAGCTATGTGACTTTGGGCAAGTCACTTAACCCCAATCGCCCTCCAAAAAACAAAAATTTAAAAATTTAAAAAAATAAAATATTAACAATAATAATTTTTTCAAGTTACATGTAAAAACAATTTCAATATTTTTTTTAATTTTGAGTTCCTAATTCTTTCCCTCTCTCTCTCACCTTCCTCTTTCATTGAGAAGTCAAGCAACACACATGTGCAATCATGCAAACCATATTTCCATATTAATCATGTTGTGAAAGAAAACACAAACAAAAATTGTAAAAACATAAAGTGAAAATGGTATACTTCAATCTGCATTCAGATTCCATCAGTTCTGTTTCTGCAGGTGGATAGCATTTTTCATCATGAGTCCTTTGGAACTGTCTTGGATCATTGTATTGCTGACAATAGCTATGTCATTCACAGTTGATCATTTTACAATATTGCTGTTACTGTGTACAATGTTCTCCTGGTTCTGCTTACTTCACTCTGCATCAGTTCATGTAAGTCCAGCTTTTTCTGAAAACACCCTACTCATCATTTCTTATAGCACAATAGTATTTCAGTACAATCATATACTACAACTTGTTCAGCCATTCCCCAGTTGATGGGCATCCCCTCAATTTCTAATTCTTTGCCATTTCAAAAAGAGTTGCTATAAATATCTTTGTACAGATAGGTCCTTTTTAAAAAAAATTTCTTAGGGATACAGTCCTAATAGTGCTATTGCTAGGTCAAAAAGTATGCACAGTTTTTAGCCCTCTAGACATAGTTCCAAATTGCTCTCCAGAAAGGTTAGATCAGTTCACAACTCCACTAACAGTGTATATGTCCCAGGTTTCCCAAATCCCCTCCAATCTTATTATTTTTCTTTTCTGTCATATTAGCCAATCTGATAGGTATGAGGTGGTACCTTAGAGTTGTTTCAATTTGCATTTCTTTTTTTTTCCAATTTATTTATTTATTTTTAGTTTTCAACATTCATTTCCATAAGATTTTGAATTATAAATTTTCTCCCCCTCTTTCCCCTACCTCCCACCCCAAGATAGCGAGCCTACTGAATACCCCTTCCCCAAATCTGTTCTCTCATATCCTCTCCCATATCCCCCTAACTTTCTAGTGGGGCCAGATGGATTTCTATAGCCCAGTGCCTGTATATCTTATTTCCCAGTTGCATGTAAAAAAAAGCAATTTTTTTAACATTAGTTTTTAAAACTTTGATTTCCAGATTCTTTCCCTTCTTCCTTCCTCACCCATTCTCACTGGGAAGACAAGCAATTCAATATAGGTTGTACATATGTGGTTAGGCAGAACATTTCAATAGTAGTTATCTTGTGAAAGACTAACTATATTTCCCTCCATCCTATCCCACCCCCCACTTATTCTATTTTCTACTTTGACCCTGTCCCTTTTAAAAAATGTGTGCTTCTAACTACTCTCTCCCCTAATCTGCCCTCCCTTCTATCATCCTCCCTCTTATCCCCTTCCCCCCTACTTTCCTATAGGGTAAGATACCCAACTGAGTGTGTATGTTGTTCCCTCTGTAAGCCAAATTCAATGAGAGTAAGGTTGACCCATTCCCTTTCACTTTCCTGCTCTTCCCCTCCATTGTAACAGTTTTCTCTTGCCTCTTTTATATGAGATAATTTACCCTATTCTATCTTTCTCTTTCTCCTTCTCCCAATATATTCCTCTCTCACCTCTTAATTTTATTTTTTAGATATCATCCCTTCATATTCAACTGATCCTGTGCCTTCCATCTATGTGTACATGTACACACATAGACATACACTCACATATATATTTATATACACATACACCCTCCTATACATATATACATACTTCAAATATCCTCATATTGAGAAAAGTCTCATGAGTTACAATTATCATCTTTCCATGTAGGAATGTAAATAGTTCAACTTTAATAACTTCCTTATGATTTCTTTTTCCTGTTTACCTTCTCATGCTTCTCTTGCTTCTCGTATTTGAAAGTCAAATTTTCTGTTCAGCTTTAGATTTTTCACCAAGAATGCTTGAAAGTCCTCTATTTCATTGAATAACCATATTTTCCCTTGAAGCATTATACTCAGTTTTGCTGG
>CM053586.1:300053246-300117149 GCA_028646515.1 Pseudochirops corinnae | reverse complement strand
AAATCATATTAGCCAATGGTTTATCTATTTTATAGATTTTTTCATAAAACCAACTCTAGTTTTATTTACTAATTCAATGGTTTTCTTACAGTCAATTTTATCAATCTCACCTTTAATTTTTAAGATGTCCAAGACTTCTTGACATAAGCATGTTTGGCTGTCAACCCAACATGTTGATTTTACATTTTAAAAAACTGACATGGGACATGGTTACCAAAGGATTTTTATCTCACCAGCTGTAGTCTTTCCAAGTCCTTCACAGCCTCATTAATCTGAGCACCTAGAGATGGTCAACTCTTCATTTCCCACTCCTTATTTGCCATCCAGCTCTGCCCTCTTTTGAACTTCTCCATCATGTTGCTGCCCAGTACCTTCTCCCCTCCACATGTGGCCACCCCCTCCCCCTGAGTATCCTTTTATGTGTTGTCTTTCCCCTAGCAGATTGTAAGCTTCTTCAAAGGCAGGGACTGTCTTTTTTTATTTTTGTATCCCCAACACTTAACACAGTAGTGTTATGTTAAGCCATCCCTGTATGCCTGGTATTAATCCTGCTTGGTCATAATGTATAATCTTTGTAATATATTGCTGTAATTTTTTAGCTAATATTTTATTTAGGATTTTTGCACATAGTGTGCACTTAATAAATGTTTGTTGACAGAGTCACATTGTTATTATATTACAGTTATGAAGGGGCAAATATGTGGGTGTTAAAGGTTTTATTCATTTAAATTGCTTAAGATAAATCTTAATGAGTCCTAAGCATGAAAATTAAGGTATAAATGTTCAGTACAACATTTTCTGGGTTCTGAATTGGCAGTTTCAAATTTTTGTGGTTTCTGGCTCTAACCTGTGGTTAAAGACCTTCTCTTACTGCTCCTCCAGCAATGTAAAGATAATAAAGATAGCATTTTCCCCGCAATTACTAGCATTCACACTGATAAATCTGTTCCATACTCAGTTATATTTCAGATTCTATACTTTATCAGTAGTCTAGTTTAAAATCCACATTTCCAGATAATAACTTTTTGGAAATAAGGAAATTTGTGCATTGTCCAGCTTGGTATTATCTAGTTTGAAGGAACAAGATCACCTGGAATACTTCTCTGAGTAGAGCCTTAACTAGGATAGGACTATTCAGGCTTTTCCCAGGGACCTGAAATTTAATACTCAGCAAGTAAAAAAGAACTCAGCTTAGTATCTATTTGACAAGTATAATTAATTAAAATACAAATCTAACAATTAGCTACTGTTACTACTTCTTCAACAATGATGGCTGCCCACGTGGCTGCCCAAAGGACTACAAATAATTGCATACCCTTTGACCCAGCAATACCACTTCTGGGGTTGTATCCGAAAGAAATCATAGAAGTGGGAAAAGGACCCATATGTACAAAAATATTTATTGTAGCTCTCTTTGTGGTGCCAAAAAACTGGAAATTAAGGGGATGCCCATCAATTGGGGAATGGCTAAACAAGTTGTGGTATATGAATGTAATGGAATACTGTTGTGCTATAAGAAATGGGGAGGGGACCATCTTCATATGCACCTGGAGAGGCTTATACGGACTGATGCTGAGTGAGGAAAGACTTATACACAATCACAGACACATCGCATGTGTGATGACCAGCCTTGATAAACTGGACTCTTCTCAGCAACGCACAGCTATAAGACAACTCTATAAGTCTCAGGATGGAAGGAGATACCTACATTCAGAGAAAGATCTAGAAAGAACAGAGTTTAAATGGAGACTAAAGCAATCTACATACTATCGCTCTTTTCCATGTTTGGTTTTGTTTCCTTTTTCCCATTGTTCACTCCATCGGTTACAACCCTTCTATACAACCCGACTAATGTCCAATGTGAAAGTATTTGCAGATCCTGTACTTGACTGCATGCTTCCATGGGGGGCGGGGAAGAAGGAGAGAAGAAAACTTAAAACTCAAGGGACTCTGGAACTGAATCTTGTAAACTAAAAGTAAATAAACAAATCAATTTAAATTTAAAAAAAAGAGAGAATAAGTGTTTTCCTGAGACTGGGCTCCAAATCCTGACCACCTTTTTGCTTTGCATTTCTTTCATAGAACACAGGAATGGGATCCATGAAGTGGATGTTTTTAACCTTGGTGGCATCAATAAAATGAGATGGAATTTGTAAAATGCTTGGCAAAACTTAAAGCTCTAGATAATCGCAAACATCTGAGAGAGGAGGAACTTGTGGGCTTGGGTGCTACTACTTGCCCAGTAGTAAATAATCTTGAAATAATTTTTCAGATGAGAAGATCACTGCCAGGAAGATGAATCCAATCCATACCCTGGCTTGCCAGAGGATATGGACCTTCAGTTACTTACTCAGAAGTACATGTCCGAGGTGAAAGTAAAATAGCTATTTAGCACTCCCACAAAATGTTTCATATTTTGATATTTTAAGAATACTTTTGATATTTTAATTTATTTCAATTTCAGAATTTTTTATTTTAATTTAGATTTTAGATTTATTTAGATAGATTTGTTTATTTAGATTTTAGAATATTTTTATATTTCAAGAATTGACCTTCCAAGAACATATAATAGGAATCGTGGTTAATGGTTTCATGCTTTAAAGTATTCTCAATGTATATTAATGAGTCTTTGTTTTAAGCATGTCTTTTGTAGTGGTGGAAATAAATAGCTGCTCTATGTTAAATACCTTTCTAGAAAGGATCCCTCTTAATCCTCTTTAGGAAGACTGTGTGGGAGAGGTGCAGAAAGGATGAATACTACAAACAAATTTCATTTGTTTCAAAATTTTTCTTAAAATCAGGCCCTGTGCCTCAAAGACAAGAGTTCTTAATCTGTGTGCGTGTGTGTGCGTGTGTGTGTCTGATGGATTCCTTTGGCTGTCTGGTAAAACTTACAGATTCCTCAGAATAATGTTTTTTAAATACATAAAATAAAAAAAAATCCACTTTTATAATACAAAAACTACTCACTTTACAAGGCAACTATGAGAAAAGTACTTTTCAGACCTCAAAGTGCTATGTAAGTGTGAGTTTCTGTTATCATAACAGTTAATTGCCTTCAAAGTTCAAGGAGAATTTTTCTAGGTATGTACAGCATTGCCCAATTGATTCAACACATAAGTGAATTTCATCAAGCAGTCATGTCAGATTGCGTTAGAGTAATGTTTCTGCACCTTTCACATTAGCATGCAGCTTCCTCAGCTAAAGGACAGAATATGATGAATGAACAGGCTTTTTTATGTGAAAAATTCTTTGTCTAATAATTCATAGAGAAAACATTGTTTCTTTTGAGGTTATATCAATGTGGAGTGAACAGATCAATTGTGTTTTCTTTTTTTTTCCTTTTATTGAATTGACTGTTCAGCTTACAAATGGATTAATTGACTTTTTTTAAAAAATGAATTAACCTGTTGTTTGATTGACTTGACTAAATCAACCACTTATTTAGGGTTTAGAGGAATAGGGCTTGTTCTGCACAGGCGTTCTTCAATGAATAAATAATCCTCCTTCTGCTCTTGTACTAGACAATTTGTCAACAGTAGCCCTGACTCTGTTTAAATAAGCTCCCTTGCACAGACAGCAGAATTACAGACGTGTATGCATAGCTGTTCAGTAGAGTAAATTGAGTCTTGTATTGCTTCTCTATGTCTGAGGCTTGGCTAAATTGACTGATTATTCAAACAAGATCTATTGTATCATATCAAAAGCAAATGAGCATTAAATCAAAAGCACACTTAAGATGGGCATTTTTCTCAATTAACAATGTTTCTAAAGATTTTATTTTATAAAGCAGTGGCACTCCTCGAAAAAGACCAAAACATTTTGTATTCTTTTATGTATGTATTTATTGGGAAGGGATGCGGGGGAGGGGGGGGGGGGTGTGTTTCCAAAAGTGTAAAGTTATATGCTATTAGAGTTGGGTTTTTTCCCCTTAAGTGAATAATTGTAAATCTTTCTAAAAATAAAAGACTATATAATTACATAATCATAACCTTTGTTGAATTTATGTGAAAAAACAAATTTTTTTCATACACTCCAAAGTCATTGAAATGAGATTACTCAATATTTTAATGTGATTTGAAAGAACAGAGGCATTAAAAGCATTAATTAAGAAAAGCAGATGGCAAAGAAAGATGTGTTGGTTGATTCCGGCTGATTTTATTTGTTAAAATGTAATGTATAATTTGCAGATGATAATAGAGTTAGGGGGAATGTATAAATGTTTTCATTCATGTAAAATTTTATTGTCCAAGAATCCTTTGCTTTAGGCTGTTTAAAATAACTCAGAAAATCTTAAATTTTAATAGAATTTTAAAATACCTATCTTGTACCCATAAAAAGTTTCAACTTCTTTGTTGATTAAGATGTTGGAGAGTCATATATAGCATCATAGAGCTTTTCAGCTGGAAGGTACCTTTGAGATGATCTTGTCCAAACCCTTCATTTTATAAGGCAAAAACTCAGGCTTGGTAAAGGTCACACAACTTATAAGTAACAGCAGGACTTGACTCATGTCTTCTGATTTAAATCCATTTTATTTTCCATAATCCTGCACTGCCTGTCACAGAGCTCTCTTCTTTGGGAAGAAAGAAACCAGGGGCAAAAGAACACCACAGGAAAGACTGGAAAAACAAATTCAAAACAAGAGGAGGAAATTTCTTTGGAAAAGATCTAGGGGTTTTCATAGACTACAAACTCAATATAAGTCATCAGTGAAATATGGCTGCCAAAAAAACCCCCAAAAAACTAGTACCATCTTGGATTACATTTAAGAGGGGCATAATTTCCAGGAAAAGGGACATGACCTCGTCTGAAGTATTGGGTTCAATTTTGAGCATGACAGTGTAGGAATAATTATAAACTGGAGAACTTTGGAGGAGGACCACCAGAAGAGTGAAGGACGTTGATTCCTTATCTTATGAAGTGACAGCTACTGAGTTCCTGGGAACTGCAACCATCATGGAACAGTTGTTGTAACTCAGGTTTGGCCTGGGCCTGCTATGAATGCCATCACTGCAACAGTTCCCCACCTCTGTGGGCAAGATGACTGTCTGTTGAAGCTCCTACTAGAGACCCTCTTGAAAGGGTGAAGGCACAAGGACCTTTTCAGGAGAGCCTTACTCTACTCTTCCTGGGTGTATTACTCTCTATGCTCATTTTGTCCTTCCCATCCCTTTGGGAAGATTCCCTCTGGGAACTCAGAGTAAGGCCAGTTACATCTCCCTCTCAAGGTTCAAGGGGATCCTTTGAGGGGCTTGGGGTGTCCCTTCTCTAATGCTGTTTATTTGCTAAAATCTTTATTGGTTATATTCCCTCTATCTATTATCCCAATTCCATGTAATCACTAGCTTTTGCAAA
This sequence comes from Pseudochirops corinnae, assembly GCA_028646515.1. Lineage (NCBI taxonomy): Eukaryota > Metazoa > Chordata > Mammalia > Diprotodontia > Pseudocheiridae > Pseudochirops > Pseudochirops corinnae. The sequence continues at coordinate 300,111,791 of CM053586.1, read as the reverse complement.
TAGATAGTTACTTCAGAGATATAACAAAATCAAACACAATCGTTACCCCTACCCCTACTCTTCCCTATATAATCTTGATCTCTGGGGAGAGTAGGCTCAGATATAACATAGCTTCTATATAACATTGGCCCTACCAGGTTCAAATTCAGATGTGGCCATGACTGATGAATATTTTAACTTATTTCAACTATTGCTGGTCTGCGCCCCAACTGTCATTCCTAAAAGTTCACTTTTTTTTTTTGAGGGGGAAAGGCAAGGCAATTGGGGTTAAGTGACTTGCCCAAGATCACACAGTTAGTTAAGTGTCAAGTGTCTGAGGTTGAATTTGAACTCAGGTCCTCCTGACTCCAGGGCTGGTGCTCTATACACTGTACCACCTAGCTGCCCCAAAAGTTCCCTTTTTTTCCCTTGAGGTATTGATACTAGGCAGCTTGATGTAGAGTGCTGGTTCTGGGATCAGAAAGACCTGAGTTCAAATTCTGCCAAGATACTTACTAGCCATGTGTCTCTGGACAAGTCACTTAACCTTTGTTTGCCCCAGTTTCCTCAGTTGTAAAGTGGGTATAATAATAGCACCTACCTCCCAGAGTTGTTATGATGATTAGAGGAGATAATAATTGTAAAGCACTTAGTACGATATCCTACCCAAAGTGCTACAGAAGTGTTAGCTATTTGTTGTTATAATTATCTTTATTATTCGATGGACTGGCTATAACACCAAAGTCTCCGACTCCTGGAGGCTTACTCTTCCGAATTCTTGAATTCTTGAATTCTTGAAAGTTATAAGGTGGAAGCCTCTAGATTCAACTCTTTCATCCCAAATGGAGAATAACAATGGTTGAAGACAAAGGACCGAGGTCCCTTTTCACGGGACTGGCTACTTCTGAGGGCAGAAGACCTCTAGACCTCTCCCATACAGCATTGTCTCTCACTGGATAATGTCAGAAAAGTCAAACCAGGGAGAGGAGCTGAATGAATCCGCACGGCTCTGATGAGTTAGTGCTTTCTGAAGGCACTCGAAATTCCTGCTATACAGTTAGTAAAGGGGCTGCCCGCCACGTGGCCCACACCTAATACTCACATTACACATTAAGTGCTTATGTGAAAGCTGGGAAGCCTGAGACTCACTTGTCAGATAGAAGCATATTTAAGCTGTATTGAGATTTCCCTGGAGTTTTACTTTGATATTCTGGCCTATGGAACATAAGAGGATCATCCCCCAGAATAGGACCTAGTCTGACCAAACCCAGAAGCCTACGAATAGGGAAGGGGGCATCCTGGGTCACAGTTCATACTTTTAATTTTTGTTGGTAAGTTGTTTCAATTGTGTCTGACTCTTTGTGACTCATTTGGTGTTTTCTTGGCAAAGACACTGGAATAGTTCCTTCTCCAGCTCATTTTATAGATGAGGAAACTGTGCAAACTGGGTAAAGTGACTTGCTCAGGGTCACACAGCTAGCATATGAGGCCAGATTTGAATTTATGAAGATGTCTTCCTGATTTCAAGCCCAGTGCTCTATCCACTATGCCACCTGTCTGCCACCCACTTTTTATCTACTTTACATGTATATATGTATACACATATATTTATACATATATATAAGCATATACACATATATTTCTAATCTGTATTTCCCACAATAGAATAAAAGGTTTTTAAGGGCAGGAACTGTTTCATTTTTTTTCCTCCTTGCATCTCTAGAGTCTAGGAAAGCATCTGGCCCATAGTAGGTACTCAATAAATGCTTTTTGAGTGATTAATTCTTTATAAACTCAGCAATTAATGCTGGGCAGTGCCTTAGAAATTATCTACTCCAACCCTCTTTTTTTTACATATGAGGCTCTCCTCTCTCCCAGTGCTGTTACTACATGGTGAAGAAGGAAATTACACACAGGCAACCTGGCTGAATTAAAATATTGGGCAGCCTGATTAGTATGTCCCCACTCGACTTCCAGTCTTTTCTACAAAGACTTTTAACTCAGCTTTTCTATTTGAAGTCAGCTTCCTGGTAGGGTTCAGAATTATCTCTGTAAAACTTAATTAAAGAACCATATAAATGTGAGTTATTATTATTATTGCTGTTCTAAATGCATTAGAACTGAGTGCAGAAGCCCAACTCTCTTTTCTTGCGGTGTTTTCAGCAAGTAGAAGTTTGAAAGCAAAAATGTACATGCTCCCCCCCCAAAAAAAAATCTTAAATGGAATGAATTGTCTTCATATTAAAGTCTAATGACAATAAACATTATATTATGCTTATTTTATGTTTGAAGATGGTCTACCACATCAATTATAATTAGGTAATTGACTGAGCTGAATTTAAATGAATACTTAAAAAAAACTCAGTTACTCATTCATAGTCTGGTTCATTATTTAATAAAATGCACTCACAGATGTTGTACAGACCATGACCACATCTGGGACACATAAAATGCTATTCTCTTTCCATATTAAAGAGGAGTGAGGGTGTCTGCCCCTCTCCTAAATTTCCCCTGCTAGGCTGCCATTCTCTACCCCACCTTTTCTAAAATGTTGGCATTTATCAGTAGAACCAGTAAGCTATCAAGAGCAGCACCAATTATTTTTGTTGCCTCTAGAATCTACAAAGAGAAAGTGAGTTAATATACTGAAAGAATTGTCAAAGGCTCCAAGGCAGAGCAGCATGCAGATAATTCAGCAACATTAATACAAATAAGACTCCCCTGTTGCTTGGGAGCTAGAGCTATTGTTTTTTCAGCTGGTTCAAGAAGGGCTTGTCATAAGCTACGAGGTGCCTGCTTCCTGAGCTATTTCACATAGTCCATCATTTCAGGCCTGTTCCATTCTCCCTATGGCTACTTGGTTTTCCCAAAGGAAACATATGACATAGGTCTACAAGGTGAATAAATGTTTTGGAATATGAGAAATTCTTGCAAAAGGATATAGGTGGTAGTGTTTTAAACCCCAAATCAGTTTCAATTTCCCTTTTCTCCCTGCCTCTCCCCACCTCTCCTCCAGCCTGCTTTCTAGGAGAAGTCCCTAATAGCAAGCTCTATGAAGGCAGGATCTGTTTTCAATTTGTCTTTCTATTCCTAGCACTTAGCACAGTACCTGGTACAAAGCAAGCTCTTAATAAGTGTTTACTGATTGAATGACTCAGGTCTACAGCACAACTTGCCTTTTACATTTTTCTTTTTTTTTTTTTTGCTTTTTGGAGGGCAATTGGGGTTAAGTGACTTGCCCAAGGTCACACGGCTAGTAAGTGTGTCAAGTGTCTAAGGCTGGATTTGAGCTCAAGTCCTCTTGATTCTAGGGCCGGTGCTCTATTCACTGTGCCACCTAGCCACTCCTTTTTATATCTTTCTTGTGTCTTAGAGATTGTTGTTGTTGCTGTTTATCTTCTGTTCTTGAGGAAGACCTTGACATTAGGAAGGTGGTACCGTGATGTGCAAGTGAATTGGATTAAAGTGAGGCAGGGCTGTGCAAAGTCACCAGCCTCACTTTCTCCTCCAAAGTTGCCTGGGTCCGGTGATAAGATATAGATCAGGATGACTGCAGATGGCCTCCTCTTAGAGATCGACCAGGTTGAGGATGTAGGGGGAGGTGCCTGATTCAAGTTCCCCTTAGCTACTAGAGACTGGAAGAGTGTTGTTGACTCCACTATAAGGTTTTTGGTGGCCTGAACATTTATTTTCCTTTGTCTTTAAATACAATAATCTGTCCCTCCCAAATGAGCAAATAAAAAAAGAAAAAAAACAAAAAACGAAGTATTAAATCCTCACTGCAGACACGAACAGTCTCGGGAAACAAATTCTCACATTGACTGTGTCAGGAAATAAATCTCTTCCTGCATTTAAATTCATCACCTCTTTGGCAAGAGGTGAGAAGCATATTTCATCTCTAATCTTTTGAATTAACGGTTTGGCTTGTCTGCTGGCTGCTTACTCACTGCCTACAAACCTGACAGCGTCTCCTTCATCCTTAGAAAACCCTCACTTGATTTTATGATCTCCACTAACTGTCGTTATTAAGTAGTTTTTCAGTTGTGTTTGCAACCCCATTTGGGGTTTTCTTGGCAAAGTTACTATATTGGTTTGCTACTCCTGAGTTGAGGACACTATGCCACCTACCTGACCTTATAAAATAATGTATGAAATTATTGTTGTCTGACTCTTCATGACCCATTTGGGGTTTTCTTGGGAGAGATGCCAGAGTGGTTTGTTATTTCCTCCTCCGGATCATTTCACAGATGAGAAACTGAGGCACACAGAGTTAAGTGATTTGTCCAGGGTTACAAAGCTAGTGAATGTCTGAGGACAAATTTGAATTAAACAAAGAGGAATCTTCTTGACTCCAGGACTGGCACTCTATCCACTTCTCCAGCTAGCCACCCTAGATACCTACATCCTTTTTGTCCTTCGTCGTTAAATTCCTTAAAAGAGGCTTTCGAAAATGGATTCCCCCACATTCTCCCTTCTCACTCTCTTATTAACCCCTCAAAATGCAGCTTCCAACCTCATCATCCCACTGAAACTGTTCTCTTGAAAGTTACCAATTATCTCTTAATTTCCAAATCCAATGGTCTGTTTTCAATCCCTTCTGCAGCCTTTGAAAATGCTCATGACCCTCTCCTCCTTGATACTCTCTTCTCTCTAGATTTTTGGCACACTGCCCTCTCCTAGTTCTTCTATCTGCTCCTTCTCAGTTTCCTTTGCTGGATCACACCCTCTAACCATAGTTATCCCAGAAAGGTTCTGTCCTAGGCCCTCTTCTCCTCTCTTTATACTACTTTACTTGGTAATCTGATCAGCTCCCATGGATTTGATACCATCTCTATGCTGAAAATTCTCAAATCTACCTATCCTCTTTGCTGACTTCAAATCTCTATCTCCAGTTGTTTTTCAGACTTCTCAAACTGGATGTCTAATTGACATCTTAAACTGAACTTATCTTTTCTCCACCTCTTCTACCTTCCTTATTTCAATAGAGGGCAATACCATTCTCCTAGCACCTCAGGTTCACAATCTAGCAGTAATCTAGGTAGAGCCTTATTGTTTTTCAACCTCCATATCCAAGATATTGCCAAGTCCTGTCAATTTCACCTTTGCAACATCTTTCAAATACATCCTCTTTGACTCCTCCATCACTCTTGTTTGGGCTCTCATTCCCTCAAGCCTGGACTATTGTAACAGCCTACTAGTGGGTCTCCTTGCCTCTCTCTCCTGTCCACTCTGTCCTCCATTCAGCCACTAAAGTAATTTTCCTAAAGTAAGAGTCCAACCATGTTGCCACTCTATTTAATAAATTCCAGTGGCTTCCTATCACCTTCAAGATCTAATACAAAATCCTCTATTTGGTATTCAAAGCCTCTCATAAACCTAGTCCCCTCCTACCTTTCCAGTCTTCTTACACTTTACTCTGCACTACATGTTCTTTTATCCAGTGATTCTTGCCTCCTGGATGCACCATGAACAAGACTTTCCATCTCTCAACTCTGGGCTTTGCTCTGGTTATCCCCCATACCTGGCATGTTCTCCCTCCTCATCACGTACTGGTTTTCCTGGTTTCCTTCAAGTCCCAACTAAAATGATATCTTCTACAGGAAACCTTTCCCAACTCCTCCTAATTCTAATGCCTTCCCTTTGTTAATTATTTCCTATTTATCTTGGATATAGCTTATTTGTATCTATTTGTTTGTATGTTGTCTCCTTGAGGTCTAGGATTGTCTTTTGCTTCTTTTTGTATCTCCAGCACTTAGCAAAGTATCTGGCACATAGTAGGTGCTTATAAATGTTTATTGACTAACTGGTTCGTCATTTCTTTAGTCCTAGTTCTAGTCTTTCAAAGTGGTATTTCTCTGTAATATCTCGATTATAATACCAGATCCTTAATGCAGAGAGTGGGAGGAAAATGCAGTTTGTACTTTGTTTACTGTTCAATCCCGAAAAGCTGAGGCCCCGGTGTTACTAATTTGTGACATCAGAACAAGGGCAGTGACCCAATAGGGGTATACTTCTTTAGAACTTCTACAGGAAACCTTTCCCAACCTCTCTTAATTCTGGTGTCCTCCTTCTCTTAATTATTTTCCATTTATCTTGTATAAAGCTTGTTTGCTTGTTGTCCCCTGCATTGTAATGACTGTGAGCTACTTGAGGGCAGGGCAGGGACTATCTTTTGCCTCGTTTTAGTAGGTGCTTAATAAATGTTTATTCACTGATTGACTGGAAATACCAAGTTAGATCACATTATTGCCTAGTACCTTGAAGATATAGCTTATCTATACATAACTATAGAATATTAAGTAGCTACTAAATGTTATCAACTAGGCTCTACCTAGATTACTCCAGGGTTGAGAGGGTGAGGTGCTGGGAGAATGGTATTGTCCTCTATCTTTCAAATAGATTTTTTTAAAAACATGCTTGCATGCCCCTGGTAGGGGAAAACAAAACAAAACAAAACATTGTCACTGGTTAATAACTGATAATAACTATACTAAGAAACCAACATTGGTGAAATACTAGATCTTCACCTTGGCACATTGATTATAGATGGCATTAGTTTTTAATATGTAATTAAAACAAAATGGTAAAAGACTTAGCAGTCAATTTTATTTGTAGTTGATTGATTATAGTAAGAATTCTAGCATTCAGAGAAATAGTTTATTTTATTTTATTGCTATTAAGAATTCTTGCATTCAAAGAAATAGTTTATTTTTGAAAAGATGCCTTTCCTATTTCCACTCTAATATTAAGACAAAATTGGAAGAATGGAATGTGGATGTATGGCAGGGCTAGGTGAGAATTGCTTCAAAGGTGACCTTTTTGGATGAGGGATAAAATCAAGGTAAAGTTGTGAGTAGTATCATTTGCAAGGGATTATCTCAATCACAAAGTGGAGGAGGACTTCAGCCTAATACGACCCATATTTGAACAAAAATGCTTCTACAACATGCTCGATGAAAGACCATATGATCTTTTCTTCCTTGTTAGCAGATTTAATACAAAGCACACAAAAACCTATATCATGACTTTTCCATTTTCTCCATGATTGTCCGATGAACTTCCCATAAATACTATATTTAACTTGCATCTATGGAGTTCCTGTGGTTTCCACAAATGATTGCTTTCCTTAGCATCAATTGAACTGCTTAAGCATCCAACCACAGATCATGAGTTTCACAAACATTTTAACTGTAGCCAAAAAGAGTCTTAATTAAGAATGTGCTGTTTCCCCTTGATTGGCCTGGTGAGTGGGTACGCCTACATATGGGCTTGTAAAAGGGGATGGCTTCAGCTTAGTCATCGTACAGGAAATCTACTTTGCACTCAATGTCTTTTTAGGGAAGGTACACCGTGGTCAGTTCCCATTAGCTCTGACCTTTCCTGGACAAAGAGTTCATTAACCTTGAAAAATTTGTAAGGTTAGAGAATCTAACTCCTTATAAATTTATCAGATGGGAGTTTACAAGTCAATGAAACGAACTGAATATTTTGACTAAGACTTCTTTTATTAAAGCTTTCAAGCATATATTAAATTGCTTTTATATCTATAATACTTAACTTCTCCCCAAAGTTGTTGAGGGGTTTTTTGGTTTTGATTTTGGTTTTTTTATTTGGTTCTTATCTGTGATTTCATGGGTCTCTCTATTAACAAAAATCCACAACTCTTCTGTATCCTGTAAGTCTTAAGAAAGTTGCTTGAGTATATTGAGAGTTTGATGGACTTGATCACAGCTAGTATGTTTCAGAGGCAAGACTTCAACCCTATTCTTCCTGTTTCTTAGGTGATGCTGCACCTAATCAAGCTTGAAAAATCCATCTTAAATTCTGCTCCTTCCTGGAAGCCTTTCCTGACTACCCTAGCCAGAAATTACCCTGCCTCCCTCAGAACTCCCATAGAAATTTTTGTTAGTACCATTAATAGAGATCGAAGACTCATATAGTGGGAAAGAATCTTAGGAATGAATGAAAAAAGCATCTGTCAAGCATTTACTACATACTGTACACTGTGCTAAGTGCTGGGATACAAATAGGAAAACAACACAGTCCCTGTTCTCAAGAAGCTCAGTGGCTAATTAGGGGAGACAACATATAGTGGAAGGTTAGTATGAGACAACACAGGTTAATATGTAGGTCACATGACAATGTCTGAGGTGTGAAAGCTGTTGCAGCAGGGTGCATGGAATAAGGCCCAATGGTCTACCATCTTCATAGCTGGCGAGTTCTTACCCATCCAATGGTACTAGTGGCTATGTTCCCAATACATAAAAGGGCTTAGTGGGCTCAGCTGAAGCAAAGATTCTGGGTTGCCTAGTGGAGGGAGGGAGGTAAAGGAAAGTTACCATTCTGCTAAGAGAGAGCATAGAGTGTTTATTGGAATCAGGCAGTGGGGACTAGGATAGAGGAGGAAAGGAATTCTTGCAGCCACTTCCTATTGGCTGCTCACTGAGATCTGAGATCATCTAGTCCAGTGATGGGGAACCTGCAGCCTCGAGGTCACCCGTGGCCCTCTAGGTCCTCAAGTGTGGCCCTTTAACTGAATCCAAACTTCACAGATCCCCTTAATAAAAAGGATTCATTCTGTAAAATTTGGGTTCAGTCAAAAGGCCACACCCAAGGACTTAGAAGGCCACATATGGTCTTGAGGTTCCCCACCCCTGATGTAGTCCAACTTTTTTATTTTACAGAAGAAATTAATGCCTGAGCAGAGTCTAGAACCTGGGTTTATTAACTCCAATACTCTTTCCACTATGCCAAACAGCTCAGTCTAAAGCTGTAGTAAAGCACATCATTTATGTTTCATTTATAGCCACATCAATAATTCTTATTTGCTATCTTGCATTGCTAATTACTTTTATCAATGTGCATAAGTCTTACATCCCTAACTTAATTTTAACCTTCTTGAGAGCAGGGATCATTATAAAAAATATTTGAATATTTACTCCTTTGTATTCCCTTTGGCATACATAGCAGGTACTTTGCCCATGGTAGGTGCTCAAATATTTATTGATTGAGGGGTTTGTATTCTTAACAAAGACATTAGGTTTTGGCAGCTATATTAATAGCTTCTAAATATATTTATCTTAGTTGAAAATTGAGAAGTTGAATATTTTAATTAAATGTAGCATTTGTCAAGTGTCTACTAGATGGAACTACACAAATGAAATCATAGGTTCTGTAAATACTGCCAATTAAGCAGAGTCACTTGGGCCAATAGGCATGGATTTCCATATGTATCATTGGAGGGAATACACCCAAAGATGGTAGGCACTAAGGGAAATTTATCTTCAGGATCAGATAATGGTCTCTGGAAAGTGTTAGGGTCCTAAGAGTATGATGGGTGACACCAAAGTAAGTATTAAGGGTTTAAGAGAACACTTTAAAGATACTTTTTCCATTCACCTTATTTTATAGATGAGGAAACCTAGAGCCAGAGAGGTTAACTGATTTGTCTAAGGTCATACAGGTTTCTACTGAATCAAGATTCAAAACCAAGTCCTCTGGTATCAAATCCAGATTTCGTCCCATAATATTAATTAGGTTAATAGATGGTAATTGTGGACATTTCTTAGTCTGAAGATCATGACCCTCTGGGGTGATGGGTGCCTCATGGCACACATTTCTGGGTTTTTCATCGAAGTGCAACTGAGCATCTATTGGGTCAAAGGGAAAGGGGTGGCGTGAGACTGGCCAAAAGGTCATATCAAGTAAGAAGTCGGCTGCTTACGCGACTGGAGAGGAGAAAGTGCTAGGTCTTTGCTGACCTAAAAGTTAGGAGTCCATAAGGGGAGAGAAGGGGAGGCGGTGGATAATTAAACCACTGCCATCTATCTAGGTCCCAGGACTCTGAGCCCTGACTACAGACGCAGCTTGACACACCTGTTCCAAAGCAGACTCCGGGGTAAGGTGGTGGCACTGATTGTGGTCCTGATAAAGTGACACCCAAACCACTTTGGGGTGGTTGGGAATGATGATGTCAGGGCGGTGACGTACTGATTTCATCATCTAGGGGAGGGCAGGGACCTGGGGGAGGGTGTTCTGGTGGGTAGGAGGAGTGGGCGGGGCGGGGAGGCGCGGGAGGGAGGGGCGGGGCGGCGCGGGGGGCGGGGCGGGCAGCGAGGGGGGCGGCTCGGAGCCTCCAGGTGTCTCTCCCCCCGCCGGCGCCGGCGCCGCCCCCCTCCCCCAGCCCCAGCGTCCCCTCACCCCCGCCCCGCGTCCAGCCCTTGCCGGAGCCGGCTCGGGCTCGGTCTCTCATGAATATTGAGCGGCCCCTGTTGGATTTCCCGAGCTCCATTGCGGAAGCCTCGCCTCGCCATATTGTGCGGCGGCGCTGCCGGCGGCGGCTGGGGCCTCGGTCGCCCTGCGTCTCCCTCTGGCTGCTGCGGCGAGCGGAGCCCGCGGAGGCTCGGGGCGGGCGCGGGTGAGTGAGGGCGGGGGCAGGCCCGGGGCCGCCGGGCCGGGGATGGGGGGCGGGGAGATGGCTCCGTCGCCCTCTCGGTCCCCTCCGCCCGTGGCCGGCTCGGGCTCTGGCTCCGGCTCGGGCTCAGGCTCGGGCTCTGGATCCGTCTCCGGGCCGGGGAGCGCCAGCGGCGGCTGCGGCGGCGGAGAATGCTCATTGTTCCGGCGTCTCCTTCGGGTTGGAGGGAGTGTGTGTGTGTGGGGGGCGAGGCACATTTGGGGAGGGAGGTCAGGCCGTTCGAGAGGCAGGGTCCCACCCCCATCCCCGCCACTTTCCCCCGTCTTTCTTCCTTTACCCTCTTTCCCCCTTTCCTCCCCCCCTTTCCTGCTCTTCCCCGCCCCCTCCCCTCCCCCTCTTTCCTTTTCTCCGTTCTCCCCTTCTTGTCCCCTTCTTCCTCTTCTCCTTTCCTCCCTCCTCCCGTTCTTCCTTCTCCCCTTCTTTCCCCCTTCCCCCTCCTTTTACTCTTCCCCCTTTTCTTCCCTCCTCTTTCCCCCCTCTCTTTCCCCTTCTTTTCCTTTTTCTCCCTCTTGAGCGCCCCTCTCCACCAGGCTATGATGGGCCTGGGGGCCCGGGAAGGGGGTTCAGCCCCTATGCCCCTTCAGCACTCCACCCGCCCCCGAGGTTCTTGCCCCTGAGAGCCCACTGGAGGGGGGCGTGCGGCTCCTTCCCGCCCCCTCTTCTGTGAAGGGGAGCTCGTGTTTGTGCACGGCAGAGTTGGGGGGGATGTTCTTTGTGCCAGTAGCAGCCCCTCCGACTGTGCGGCCGAGTCGGGGTGCTTGAGGGGTGGGGAGTGTGCCTGGGTCTCAGACATCGAGGTGATTCTACAAGCTGGGAGGAGGCTGGCGTCGCACTGGGGGGATCCCCTTTTCCTCTTCGCCAGTGTCTCGGGAGAGGGAAGATCGTGTGTGGAGAGGGGGTAAGGTCTTGATTCCTGGGACCCCCTTCGGGTCCCCGGAGTCCAGCCTTGGGTTTCAGGTTGGTGGCGCTGGTGGAACGTCATTGGGCTTGTCAGATTTCTCTTTCATATCAAAGTATTTTTTCAGGTACCGTTGGAAATGAATGAATCTACAAAACTTGTCCCAATCCACCGAAACCAGACTGTTCGTTTTCTCCTTGAGACCTTTTGTGAGAAAATTGTATAAATTTAGAGACGACTAGAATTAGGGGTCTACTTTCCTAAGATTTGGGTTGTTCAGTTCCGTTTTAAGTGTTTTAATCACATTTGTTTGTCATGGAAGGAATAGATTTGAATTCATAGTCAAGGCTGTATAGTCATGCATTGAGTTATACTCTACTCCCTTCCACTCCATGACTAACTGCCTTTTTATAATGTGGAGCTCAGTTTGGAAATTATAAATTCCCTGATCGGGAATTCCAGCTTTTTGGCAAATTATTCAATACCTCCAAGATAATTTTGGTTAGGAGGCAAGCCAGGTTGCTAAGCAGCCACCCATATTGATTTATTTCTGAATTCCTATAACATTAATTATGGCACTTAATCATGTACCTTTTGGCATTGTGCCTTAAGCATTTCTTGTGTTTCCAGAATATCTTGTTCTTTACATCACCAGTCATTTTGTAAGTACTTGTTGATTTGTTTGATAATTGGATTTGAGATATTAAAATGATTTCGACCTCTTTATTGGATGAGTTTATTGTACTTACAGATACTTCATCTTGCCAGAATAAATAATGGCTGACATTTTTATAGTGCTTTAATTTTTTTCAGACGTATTTAGTATATGTTAATAATAGTAATAGCAAGCATTTACATAGTGCTTGCAGAGTGCTATATTTGCAAACTGGTTTACAGTTATCTCATCTGCTCCTTAGAACCTTGGGAAGTAGGTGCTATGATTTAGGCAGGTTAAATGACTGGCCCATGGTCACACAGCGGTTAAGTATCTGAGGCCACATTTTAAACTCACTTGGACTCGACTCTCCCGTCCAGTGCTTTATTGCGCTGTACCATCTAGTTTCATGCATTATCTCATTTGAGCCTCAAAACAACCCATTTTTACAGATGAAGCAACTAAGGCCTAGAGAAGTTAAGTAACTTGCCCACACAGTGGTCTTACAGTGGTCACACAACCATTTTCAAGCAGTTGAAAGCAAGTTTTCAGTCCCTGATCTCCCCTACTCCCAAGTCCAGTGCTCTATCCATCACACCCTGAAGGAATTGGGTGGGAATTGATTTTACCGATGATTAGGTGATTGAAGCTTCTAATCATGAATTAGTTTATTCAATTATTATTAGTTATTCATTTATTATGTAAGAGCTAGGAATAATGCCTTGGGGTTTTTTGGTCCATTACTGATTCTACCAGACCAGTGATTCCTTTTGATATTTAAATAAAGTCCTTGCGTCTCTACCAACACTTTAAAATTATCATACAAACTTGAAATACTTTCTAGTTCTGTAAACCTTGTGCAATTCTTATTGCCTTTTTCTTTACTTTTCAGATTAATCACTTTTTAAAAATACCAAATATTAGTCATTTATCTGCATCTTTGCTACTTCCTCTCTGATCCACAGCTTTGTGGAAGGCTTTAAAATACAAAGCAATTCATTTCCCTCTCTAAATAGAAAAGCATGAATTTTAGAGGTATTGCCTTTATTTGCAGTAAACTTGTTTCTCAATTACAGGTTACTGATTTTGCAAATATTGATTTAATGTGAGACATTAATATTTAAGGTCTTAAAGGTGAGCATCTCTATGCTAGTTAAACTGCTCAAGAACAGTTGTGTCAAACTCAAATTGAAACAGATTCCTGTGGGCCTTAGTGACTTAAAAAACTGCAAATTAACATTTTCTATGCTGTATTTTTATTTATTTTGTTAAGTATTTCCCAGTATCATTTTAATCTGGTTGCACCTGTACTCTGGTGCCTTTTTTTTTTTCAGACTGCGTGCTGTCCTAGCTGCTAGTTTGACATATTTGCTCCAAAACAAGATTTGTTGTAAGGTGGAATTCATTATCTTATACCAGATTCCACTTTATAGCAAACCTCATTCTAGACTCTCTTTTTTTCTCTTCTCTTCTCTCTTTTCCTCTTCACACTCACACATACTCATTCGCTCTCCTTTGAACCTCTATGCAGGTTTTTCACTAAATGAAGTATCTAAAAGACCTTAGTCCTGAAAACAGAATTATGGGAACCCCAGTGCATTTTTGTATCTACTTTAAGGTTTACAATTTGTGTTTGTTTTTAATTTAAAACATGGAAAACCTTTTTACTAGTAGGTAGTGTATTCTGTTCCTGGAATTTTTATGACTTGTGGCTAAATTGATTTTTATCACTTTTTTTAATGGTAACTTTGTTGTTTTCATTATTTCTACTCTCTCCCAAATTCTTTTAAAGAAACTTATTTATGTATTTAAATCTGTAGAATGATAGTAAGAATAATATAGAAGAGGGCTTTATGCTGTAGAAAGATATAAATTTCCTAGGTCTTCGTTACCATAGGAACATTTAAGACCAGAATTCAAATAGTGACAGAAACATCAGAAAGTTGGTCTCTTTTTTGGGAATAGATTATACATTTGGACATTTTCCTTTGGTTCTTACCTCTTCATACCTTTCTTCTACCTTTCAACTGTGAAATTATTGAGGAGGCAAATTTAACAGTTTGAAATATGTATTTAAACAAAGTGAACAAACAAAAAATAAGGCAGAATAAGCAGCACTTCGATACAGAAGTTGGAGGGAAAGGAAAATATATAGGTAGGTAGAAGGAGCAATTGTACTTTTAAAAATTGCTTGTCTGTATAACCCATTCAAGCTTCATGTAGGATCTGATTATTTAGTAATTCTTGAAGTGATATTTCTGTGTGAAAGTCCATTAATTTTTATGAACTTTATGTTCATTGTAAAAATAATCTATATATTCATATAAAAATATGAAATAATATGCCTCAAGAATAAAATACTGGTTGCAGCATTATTGACTGAAATTGTGGGATTTAGGAACTAAATTTTCACCTGCTAAGTTGTTAGCTTAGTAGAGACCTATAATTAAAACTTATTAAGATCATATTTATTCAGTGCCTTTTTTATGGAAGTGTGGGAGTTTTTTTTTTCCACTCTGATCAAATTTTGGGGAGGGGGTAGGACTGGTAGGGTAGAGGAAGACTACTATATCAGAAAATAAATGGTATGCAATAAAAAAGGTTTTGTGGCATTTTAATTTTTAGTCCTGCCCCTTCCCTAGTTTCCCTAGAAAAGTTTAAAAGAATCATGACTCAAGTCTGTTTTTTAAAAGCAATTAGGATTTTCCTGATAATTAATATTCATATTTCAAACTTTTCTATATACTTTTTTTTGCCTAATTATATTATGATTGCTAATACTAGGGTAGAGTAGTGCTACATTTTCATTTTACTGAAAGGAAAAAAGAAATTTGTCTCCTGTAAAAGTGATTTAAAAGTTTGATGCAGATTATTCAAATTTAAAACTCACCTATATCGTCCTTTAGTATGTCTCTGAGTGATAGTCTCCTTTTTCAAGAGAAACCACTATCCTGTTTACTGTAGCAGTGTTTTTTAAGCCAAACCCGAGCATTCTTTTCTAGAAGCTGAAATTCATATGTGGGTAGGTCTTAAATAAAACATCCAGCTCTTTTAAATTAAAAAGAGTGGGGGATGGAAGATTTTGCATCCCTGGTTAATAAAAGATCAACACTGCTTTCCTCCCATTAAGCCTTCTTTCCCCTTGGATAAAATTACTTTTTAAAGATTAACTTAAAATATTAGTTCGTGTTTCTCTTCTCACCTTTAACTTTTTCGTTTTGAATTTAGGACCCTGCACTGTTTTTCCTTATCTGTGGGTGCTATACAACAACTAGAAATTGAAAGTCTCAATTTTATTTTGTGGGTTCAAGGGGAATAAGCATTTATAGCGTACCTGCTATGTGCCAGGCACTGTGTTAAGTGCCTTTACAAATATCTCATTTGATCCTCACAACAGTCCTTTGATTATTCTTATTTTACAGTTGAGGAAACAGAAGTAAACAGGTTAAGTGACTTGCCCAGGGTCACATAATAAGAGTCTGAGGGCCTATTTGAATTCTGGTCTTTTTTGCAGACCCCGGGCTTCTGGTCCACTGTGCCACCAGCTTTCTCAAATGGGAGGGAAATGAAAAAGGTGGGGAAACAGATTATTTGATATTTTAATTGGAAATAATTTAATTGTGGTTTAGTTTTATTTCATTTTTGTTTTTGCTTATATTTGTAAAGTCTCTAAAGATATACAATGACACAGTAAATTATATACCTAGGTCCTAGGCCATCATATTGAATCTTTTTATGTGTGAAAATCCAACTCAAAAGCCAGTTCCTTTAGGGTCCCCACATCTTACCCCTTAGTATAATGATCTTTGAGGTTTTCTTCCCCGCCTTAGATCTCACCTGACATTTTGTATGCACATATCCTGAGTAGTTAGTGCTTTGCATTGTAGTTCGTGGTCTATTTGTCACCCTTCTGTTGAGCTATAAGTTCCGTGAAAGCAAGGATTTTGTCCATGTCTACCATAGTGCAGTACCTACAGCAGTCACTTAATGCTTGTTGATTTAAATTAGCAACAAGATTGAGATTATTTTTGATACTTGACAGCTTTTAGGGAATTAACTTTACTCTTAAAATTATTTAGCTAGAAATTTGAAAAAAACCCAACCTTTTAATTGTTCTTTTCCACAGTGAAAATAGTGAGTACCCTTGTTCTCTGAGATCTGCCCAGTGCTTCTGTACAAGAAGAATACATGTTACTTTTATGTGCTGCTGGGGTGGCTACTAAGTATGATAATTTTTGTGGGTATTATGGACAAATGACCTATTCTTAATGTTAACATTTATTTTGTTTAAAGCGATAAATTGTTTGCATAACAGTAGCTCAAAACCAAGTTTCATTTGTCAGTTTAGGTTAGCAGTGACTTATCTATGTAGCTCATTTCATTAATTGTTCACTCCATAAGTCTTAACCATTTTTGACAAGCTGATATTTCTGTTAGGCAAAATATAGACAGCTTGTCAATTCAGTTTATTTTGAATTGTATGCTTGGAGCTTTTTGTTGGAATGTAGGCTCACTATGGTAAAACAGAGATGTCAATTAGTTATTAATGTACTACCAAGTTGATACAGCGGTGGGTTTTGTTTTTGTTTTTTTTAAAACAAATTCTGCGGAGGCTCACCCATTGTATGTGACCCTGATTAGTTTGAATCAAGTATTTCCATGCACCAGGGGTTATTTTGTGCTATCACATATCTCTTTGGAGACAGTAGCAAATGAGAAAGTTGTCAGTTAAAATTTATGCTACTTAATTAGACATTTAAATGATAATCTAAGTTGAGATGTTTTGATGTTGCTCACAGATGTGTAAAATTCATTGTAATAAAACCTAAGAAATAATGAATAAAGATATTTTGTTGTAAGAGTGGGCTGTATGGGCTGGGGCAAAAGTATAAGACTGGGAACCAGAAGCATTGGGCTTCTAGGTCTGCTAATAACCAATTGTGTGACCCTAAAAAAAATCAGTTTCCTTTTGGGGCAAAATGATGATCTCTAGATGATCTTAAGGCTCCTCCTAGGTCTGTAGTTCTCTACTCTGCCTCCTAGGCAAAACAAACTTTTTTGCTGGATTAGCCAGTGACTTCCTATGCCTGGAATTAAGAATGTAAAACAGAAATTAGTATAATTTTGTGTAATAAAAAAAACCCAAATCCTTGTAACATGCAGAGTTAAGCAAAACAAAATCCCTGTGCCTGCCATGTCCAAAAAATGTCTGCACACTGAGTGTATTACTTCTCCGTCAGGAGGTAGGTAGCAAATTTCATTATAAATCTTCTGGAATTGTTGTTAGTTGTTACATTGCTCAGAGTTCTTAAGTGTTTAAAGTTGTAAAGTTGTTTGTCTTCACAGTGTTGTTATTGAATTAAATGCGCTCCTTACTGCGCTCACTTTGTTTTACAACAGTTCCTACAAGTGTGACCAGTGTTCTCTGAAACTGTTACCTTCATTGTAGATTTATAAATGTTTATTTATCCAACTGCCCTCCAATTGGTGGACACCCCTTTAGTTCTCAGTTTTTTGGCACAAAAAGAGCTTCTATAAATATTTTTGTACAGTGGACCATTTCCGTTTTCTTTGATCTTTTTGGGGTGTACACCTAGTAGTTCCCAGTTGCTTTTCAGAATGACTGGACTCCTACTTTTCTCCCGATTCCTTCTTCCTACTTACTTAGACCTCATTAAAACCAAAAAATGGTTTGGACTCTGGTTCTACTGTGCTGGGAGTGCTTAGTTGTAAGGGGCAAATGTGGCTTTGGCTACATGACTTTTGGGTTTGGTAGGCATACTTGGAGTTCAGCTCATTGCTCCTTTTTGCCATTTCTCCCTCAGTCTCTGCCACAACTCTGTTCTGTCATTATCCTCTGCTCAGAGCCTTTCTCCAACAGCTTACTTTTTGTCCACTAACCAGGAAAGAAAAGTGATACTGTACTAAGACAGAAGAATGCGGAGCAGAAGCAAGATAAACTATATTGGGTCATTTGATTTAGAGCTAGGAGGGACCTTTAAGAAGTCATCTGTTTTCATTCTCTCATTTTACATGTGGAGAAACTGAGCCCTAGAGAGATGAAATGACTTGTTCTAAGTCTCACAGCAATTAAACTGCAGAACTAGAATTCAGGTCCTATGGTGCCAGTTCAAGGGCAACAGACTCATTATCCTTGAGCTTATGTTGTGCAATGTAGAAATTCATAAATTTTAAATTGTAGAAATACATAAACTATATAAAGATGCGTGTTGAATTTAATATTATCGTCATGTGTACCTATTCATTTATTCTTATTATAGCCTTTGTTTTTCAGTTTCCTTTTAGAGTTGAAATTATAATCAACCTCTCATTGCTTAATTGTCCATCATAAGATATGTCCCAGACTAGCCACTGGAAATAAAAATATAAAAGTGAAACGGTCCCTGCTCTTGAGGAGTTTATATGGGGGAAGAGCAGGGGTCTAGCTGGGGAAGGGAAAAGGGACTGAGGGGGATGGACAAAATACAGTACGTTCATAGATTAGTGCTTAGAAGCCATTGAATTTCCAGGCACTTCATTTTACAGATAAATTGAGGCACAGAAAAGGCAGGATTTGAACCTAACTCTTCTTGACTCCAGCACAAGTTTGAAAAGGAGGACATAGTCCTGGTACAAGGGAAAGAAACACTAGAGACCTAGCTTAGTCATTTGATAGCTCTGTGACCCTGGGGCAAGTTATTTAACTTAGCCTGAGTTTCCTTTTCTGTAAAATATAGTAATAATATTGTATGGCTCAAATGAGATTTTATCTATCGATCTATCTGTCTATATATATATACACACACACACACACACCACATGTATGCGTGAGTATGAGCACACATATATGTACTTTGCAATCTTCTAAGTGCTATGCAAATGTGAGCTATTATTATTAACTATTTAGTTCTGAAGTTAGTTTCTATCCTGGCTAAAAATTAAAATTATTTGTATTTGAGTTTGGAGCCAAGTTCTAAGGCTTGGCCTTGGTATAGTCTATTAGCAGGAGTAATGAAGTGGGTCCTGTTTTAGCTAAATTCATAACCACTCCCAACACCTAGTATAATTCTCTACAGATAATGTAAATGCTTAATAAACTTTCAGGTGTTCCTAATCTTTTTTGTGTCATGAACCCATTTGCCAGTCTGGCAAAGCCTATGGACCACTTTTCAGAATACTGTTTTTAAATAATTGAAATAAATGCTAAATTTCAGTTAGAGGTTAGTAACAATAAAGAAGTGGGTTTTCCCCCTAAAATCTAGCCTCAGTTTCCAAGTTAAGAACTGGCATTGTTGAGTACATGAAATAAATCAATGTTTGCATCTGACTAGATGATTTGTGTTTGTTTCTCAAAATACTCTGGTGTCTTCACTTCTGTT
This sequence comes from Pseudochirops corinnae, assembly GCA_028646515.1. Taxonomy (NCBI): domain Eukaryota; kingdom Metazoa; phylum Chordata; class Mammalia; order Diprotodontia; family Pseudocheiridae; genus Pseudochirops; species Pseudochirops corinnae. The sequence continues at coordinate 300,092,406 of CM053586.1, read as the reverse complement.
GAGGAAGAAAAGAGATTGATGTCTAAAGAATCTGGTATCTTTGAATGGTGATATCATTGACAAAATCAATTAAAAAGAATATGTACAAGAAATGAAATTAAAGATAAGTAACTGAAGACAAATGCTTTAAAAGAGTGGTGTGGCCTTATAAAGACAAGTGTCAAGAAGGCTAAACTTCAGTTTAATTGAGACAAGTAGACCATTGCTAAAGACAACTTTCTAGCCATGTTGCAGGTAAGAGGAAGATTAAGTTAAGTATAGGAACCCTACACATAATTGGATTTCTGCCTTTGTCTCTTCTTTCTTTCAGTATATCTTCCATGTAGATTCTAAAAGAATTTTCCTACAGCCTATGTCTTAAAAATATGTCATTCCTTTTCTTGTTAAAGAACCTTTAATGGTTCCCTGTTGTTGTTATTTGTCCTTCATTCTTGAAGAATACCATGACATCAGGGAGGTGATGCCATGACATGGAAGTAAATTGTATTTAAGCGAGGGAGGGTTGTGCAAAGTCATCCACCTCACTTTCTCCTCCAGACCCTCAGGGTCCAGTGGCCAGATACAGATCAGGACAACTGCAGATAGCCCCAGAGCCATCTGGGTTCAGTGACAAGATATAGATCAGAATGACCTGAGATGCCCTGGATGGAGTGAGGAACCTTGAGTCCTCCAGGATAAAGTACAAACTCTTAATTTTGGCATTTAAAGCTCTTCACTATCTGGCTGTGGCTTAACGTCTTAGTTTTATTTCATATAACTCTTCCTTCACACATTCTACATTTCAGCCAGATTTGCCCAAATCTTGCTTCCTACCTTTCCTTAGAGTTCCTAAATTCCTCTACCCCCATCCTCAATAATCCCTGGGATATATTTTCTCATGTGCCATTTCTCATGTTAATGTTCTCTTCCACATTAAATTATTGTGCGTTCACTTATCTTTTTCTATCTGTTGGATCCCTCCCTAGTAGGGTATAATCTCTTTGAGGGGATGTATTCCTTGTCTTCCCAGTCCCTGTAAGATATAGTTAGCACTTACATATATAGTTGGATTTGATTGGGCATTATATTTAGTTAATAAAGTACTTCCATCTCCATTAGTTCATTTGGATCCTTATAACAATCCTCTGAAGTTAGAGCAGGTATTGATAACCCTGTTTTACAAATAAGGAACTTAACTTGAAAGAGGCTGTTTCTTGACCAGGGACACAAAACTAAAATCTGGACATGAACCCAAATCTTGTGATTCTAAGTTCAGTCTTCTTTTTGCTATATTAATGTGGTGATACATTAAATTAATGGAGCTGTGATCTTGTAGTTTTAAATATACAAGACCAGAGGAATCAAGTAAAACCTAATTATTTTAAAATATGTTGCATGAGGACCTGAGTTACTTTTGTTACCTTGAGCAAGTCAAGTCACAGTTTCTTATTTGTAAAATGGGGCTAAGATTGGAACATACCCCTTTCCAGCTATTAATGTAGGATCTTATAATCCTAAATACTAAGGTTATACAACTTAATTTTGTTGTCGTTAGGCATTTCAGTTATATTCAAATCTTCGTGACTCCATTTGGGGTTTTCTTGGCTAAGATACAAGAATGATTTGCCATTTCCTTCTCCATCTCATTTTACAGATGAGGAAGCTGAGGCAGCTAGTGTTAAGTGACTTGCCCAGGATCACACAGCCAGGAAAGGTCTGAGACTGGATTTGAACTCAAGTCTTCCTGATGCTAGGCCCAGTGCTTTACCCACTGTGTCACCTGCTTGCCTCGCAATATATTTAAAATAAACTCCGTGTGTGTGTGTGTGTGTGTGTGTGTGTGTGTTTGCATCATATTTTTGAGTAAATTAAGAATAATGGATTCTGGGGGGTGGCTAGGTTGTGTAGTGAATAGAGCACCAGCTCTGGAGTCAAAAGGACCTGAGTTCAAATCCGGCCTCAGACACTTAATACTGACTAGCCGGGTGACCTTGGGCAAGTCACTTAACCCCCATTGCTCTGCCTTCCCCCTCACCCCCCGCCCCCCAAACGAATACTGAATTCTACTTTTAAGAAATACCGAACTTTTCATGACAGGTGGTAAATAAAGTATATTACTAGGAATTCAAGACTAATATGGGCTATAAACAGCTATGCTGTATACAATCAGATAGGCATTCATTAATCACTTTTTACGTACAGGTCAGTGTATTTAGAAACAGTGCGTAAAACTTTTGAGTAGAGAGAAATAATGGAATATATGTCTTGAAGGGTGGATTTGGTAGGCCTAGGTGTGTTTTGAAATGGTAGGTTATAGGTGGCCCTTCTTGCCAAGGCAAACCCCAATATATGTGTGCAAGTGATCCTGTTCTGTCTCATCTTCTCCTGTAATTTGCCCCATCTATCATCCCAACATTCTCACTAATCTTGTGTCTCCCTGTCTAGGGTTTGCTTCCCTGCTGTTGGCAAACATACCCATGTCTCCTTCGTTCTCAGACTCCTTGCTTGATCTATCCATTCCTGGTATCATCTTGGATGTCGCCCCCCTTTTATGGCTAAACTTTTTGAGGTTATCTACAATAGATGCTTTTATTTCCTTTTTTCTCTCTCTTCCTAACTCTGTAGTCTGGCTTCTAACCTTATCATTCAGCTGAAAGTGCTGTCTCCAAAGTTGCCAGTAATTCTTAAATGCCAAATCCAGTGCCCTTACCCCAACTTTCATCCCCTGTGACGTCTCTGCTGTCTTTGACATTGTCAGTTCCCTATTCTCCTTGGTGCTCTCTTCTCTCATTTTTTGACGTGTGTGACATTTTTCTTTCCTGGTTCTCTCGCCTGTCTGACTTTTCCTTCCTGTCTTGTTTGCTGGTCCTGTACCTTCTTAAATCCTCTTTTCTACCCTACCATTTCAATTAGTGATCTTACCAGCTCCTATTTTTTGCAGGAGGCCTTTCTGCAAGGTTACTTTGTTATCTGTGCTTCATGTATATTGTATATACTTACTTGTTTGTGTGTATTGTTTCCTGTATTAGAGTGCAAGTTCCTTGAGGTCAGGGATGGTTTTTGCTTTTTTCTTTGTATTCTCAGCACTTAGAATAGTGCCTCTTCCATAGTAAACACTTAAATACTTCTGGATTGATTAATTGGTAATAATCATTTTATTAAATGAATTCAAAATGATCAAGCAAAACTTTTGTCTCATAAAGAAAATTCTTCTCTTGAGTCATAATTTTTCTCTTGACAGAGCATATTTTTGCAGCTTACTTGGCAGATTGTGACAGTAAATCAAAATACGGTCAATCACCATAACACTTCTCAACAGTTAGCTCTATTCGTATGTACTGCTTTTTCGTTTTTGCAAATTGTTCATTATCTCCTGATTCCTTATTTGCTACATATTCACTTTATCATTAACATATGGAGAATAGCTTAGTGAACTTTTTTCCTTTGATAAATTTTGGATGAGTAAAGGATTTATCTTTTTATCCAAGCACAAAATGATTTAAAAATTGCTGTCTTATTCTCTATTAAAGAAAAATGAATTGCAGATTTATATAAATAGCTGGAACCATGAAATTTGAAACTGATATGTGGACATTGGAAATGATGACCATCAATTGAGATTAAGTTATATCAAATCAAAATTTACATATACATCTTCATTTAATGTCTAAAGATAAATGATGGTGTCTGTCTTCTTTTGTCATTCTCTTAGCTTTCTTTCAGTTTGCTTAATAAAAATTGTTCCCCCCTTCTGGGAATATCTAAAAAACAATAACTAAAAGTACAAGTAAGAACCATTTTATGTTTGGAATATGATTGTAAATGTAATATTTTTTTATGGTAATGAAGGCTATGTTAAAGTAGAGTGTGTGTGTGTGTGTGTGTGTATCCTAAGAGACTGTCATTTTATTAATTGAATTGGAGAAATTTTAATTTGCTGCTAGTAGACTTTTAAAATATATTCTTTAAAATGGAAAAATGAAAATTAAGGTTTTTTTTCCTGCTGATCATCACATTTGCAGAGAAAAGGAGCAACTTTGGCTTTTAAGATCATTTATCATTTCCTTTCCACATTTGCCTATTGGCAAATAAAAATTTCTGAATGATTTTTTTGATGTCTACTTTCCCATCTCAATCCTTTACCCCCTTTTTTAAAAGTGAAGAAACCATTCTCCAATTTTTAGAGTATATTAAAATTTGAATTCTGATATTTAATGACCTTTTAAAAATACTTAGTGTTATTGGAACCTTAACTTTGTTAAGGAACTTTTACAAAGTTTTTAACAAAGATTTTAAAAAAAGGTTATCTTTTGCCTTCAGTTACTTGCATTCAAAAAATACTTTTGTGGTATTTTTATCCTGTTCAAATAATTAAACTTTTACTCTTCTCACTTTGTTTTCAGCAATGTCTCAGGCTGTGCAGACAAATGGAACTCAGCCTTTAAGCAAAACATGGGAACTAAGTTTATATGAATTACAGCGAACACCTCAGGTAATGTAAAATAAGATAAAACTTTAATTTGAAACATTGAGATAGATAAGAAATTTATGCATTTATAGGATATGATTTAATTTATAGGAATACCTGTTTATTTACTATTTTTAACATTTAAAAACCTAAAACTTGTTCTGTGTAGTAAAGGGCCATGGGAAGATAGACTAAAAACTAATTGGAAACTAAATAACTTAATCCTAAAGAATGAGTGGGTCAAACAAGAAGTCATAGAAACAATCAGTAATTTTATTCAAGAGAATGACAGTAATGAGACAACATACCAACACTTGTGGGATGCAGCAGAAGCAGTTCTTAGAGGAAGTTGAATAAAATAGAGAAAATGGAAATCAGTAAATTGGACAGGCAACTGAAAAAGCTATAAAAAGAACAAATTGCAAATCCCCAACTAAATACTAAATTAGGAACACTAAAAACCAAAGGAGATGTGAATAAAGTTGAAATTAGGAAAACTTGAACTAATAAATAAAACTAAAAGCTAGTTTTATGAAAAAACCAATAAAATTGATAGACAATTAGTCAATTTAATTTAAAAAAAAGAAGAAAACCAAATTACCAGTATCAAAAATGAAAAGGATGAATTAACCTCCAATGAAGAAGAAATAAAACAATAATTAGGAATTATTTTGCCCAGTTGTATGCCCATAAATTTGATAATCTTAGTGAAATGGATGAATATTTACAAAAATATGAATTGCACAGATTAACTGAACAGAAAGTAGAATACTTAAATAACCTCATCTCAGAAAAAGAAATTGAACAGACCCATCAGTGAACTCCCTAGGAAAAAATCTCCAGGGCCACATAGTTTTACAAGTGAATTCTATCAAACATTTAAGGAACAATTGATTCCAATATTTTATAAACTATTTGGGAAAATTGGAGAAGCAGTCCTACCAAATTTCTTTTTATGATACAAATATGGTACTGATACCTAAATTGGGAAGAGCCAAAACAGAGAAAGAGAATTATAGACCAATTTTCCTCATGAATATACATGCAAAAATATTAAATAAAATATTAGCAAAAAGACTACAGCAACTTATCATGAGAATAGTACACTTTGATCAGGTAGGATTTATTACAGGAATGCAAGAAAGGTTCAATATTAGCAAAACCATCAGTAATAATTGATCATATCACCAGAACTAGTAGAAACCATATGATTATCTCAATAGATTCAGAAAAGGCTTTTGACAAAGTACAACACCCATTCCTATTAAAAACCCTAAAAGTATAGGAATAAATGGAGTCTTCCTTAAAATAAAAAGTAGCATCTATCTAAAACCATCAGGAAGTATATGTAATGGGGATAAGCTAGAAGCATTTCCAATAAAACTGGGAGTGAAACAAGGATATCCACCATCACCCCTGTTAACTCAATTTGGTACTAGAAATGTTAGCTGTAGCAATCAGAGAAGAAAAATTGAAGGAATTAGGTTAAGCAAAGAAGAGACTAAGCTATTATTCTTTGCAGATGATATGATGATATACTTAGAGAATGAAGTAAAAAGCTACTTGAAATAATAAATTTAGCATAGTTGCAGAATATAAAATAAGCCCACATAAATCCTCAGTATTCTTGTACATTTCTAACAAAGTCCAACAGCAAGAAATAGAAAGAGAAATTCCATTTAAAATTATTGTAGACACTAAAATATTTGGGAATCTACCTGCCAAAACAAACCCAGGAACTATATGAACACAATTAGGAAACGCTTTTCAGCCAAATAAAGTCAGATCTAAACAATTGGAAAAACATCAGTTGCTCATGGCTAGGTTGAGCTAATATAATAAAAATGACAATTTTACCTAAATTAATTTACCTATTTAGTGCTGTACCAATAAATCTAACAGAAAATTATTTTGTAGAGCCAGGAAAAAATAGTAACAAAATTCATCTGGAAGAACAAAAGGTCTAGAATATCAAGGGAACTAATGGAAAGAAATGCTAGGGAAGGTGGCCTAGCCATACCAGATTTTAAACTGTATTATAAAACAGCAGTCATAAAAACTACTTGGTACTGGCTGAGGAATAGAATGGTGGATCAGTGGAATAGATTGGGTACACGAGACACAGCAGTCAATGACAATAGTAATCTACTATTTGATGAACCCAAAGACCTGAGCTTCTGGGATAAGAATTCACTATTTCCCAAAAACTGCTGGGAAAACTGGAAAATAGTATGGCAGAAAATGGGCATAGACCTGTATCTTACATGATATACCAAAATAAAATCTAAATGGGTGTATGATCTAGATATAAAGGCTGAGACTGTAAGCAGTCTGGGAGAGCAAGGAATAGTCTACCTGTCAGATTTATGGAGAAGGGAGGAATTTATGACCAAAGAAGAGATAGAGAGAGCATTATGAAATGCGCAATAGATAATTTTGTTTGCATTAAATTGAAAAGGTTTTGTACAAATAAAGTTAATGTAACCAAGATTAGGAGGGAAGTAGAAAATTGGGAAAGAATTTTTACATCCAGTGACTCTGATAAAGGCCTCATTTTTAAGATATACAGAGAATTGAGTCAAATTTATAAGAATACAAATCATTCCGTAATTGATAAATGGTCAAAGGATATGAACAGGCAGTTTTCAGAGGAAGAAATTAAAGATACCTATAAATATATGAAAATATGCTCTAAATCTCTATTGATTAGAGAAATGCAAATCAGAACAACTCTGAGGTACTACATCTCACTGTTCAGATTGGCTAAGATGACAAAACAGGAAAATGACAAGTGCTGGAGAGGATGTGGAAAAATTGGAACACTAATGCATTATTGGTGGAGTTGTGAACTGATCCAACCATTCTGGAGAGCAATTTGGAACTATGCCCAAAGGGCTATAAAAAAAAATGCATACCCTTTGACCCAGTGATACCTCTTCTAGGGCTGTATTCTAAAGAAATCATACAAGTAGGAGGAAGACCTGTTTGCACAAAAATATTTTTAGCAGCTCTTTTTGTGGTAGCAAAAAATTGGAAATTGAGGGGATGCCCATCAATTGGGGAATGGCTAAACAAGTTGTGGTATGTAAATGTAACGAAATACTATTGTACTATAAGAAATGAGGAGCAGACTTAACTTCATAATAACTTGGAGAGACTTATATAAACTGATGCTGAGAGGAGCAGAACCAGGAGAACTTGGTACATAATTACAGACACATCGTATGTGTGATGATTAACTTTGATAGACTTGGCTCCTCTCAGCAATGTAAGGTGATAAGACAATTCCAAAAGAATCATGGCAAGGATATCCACATCCATACCCACATCCACTACAGAGTCTGAATGCAGATTGAAGCAAACTACCTGCTCTCTCTTTTGTGTTTAGTTTTATTTCATTCCTTCTTTCTTCACTGCTTATAATTCTTCTTTACAACCTGACTAATGCTTAATGAGAAGGTATCTGTAGAGCCTATATTGGACTGCTTGCTGCGGTGGAGAGGGGAGGGGGGAGAAAATTTAGAACTCGAGGGATCATGAAACTGAATGTTGTAAACTAAAAAACATTTAATAAAATAAAATTGAAGGAAAAAAACCCTAAAGCTTTGTAGATTAGGTAAATCTGTATACTGTTCTAAATTTTTTTGAAAAAATTATGAGCTAGAAAAAGCCTATATATTGTTGACTTGACCACTGACCTTTTGCCATAGCTTGATAACTAAACCCTTCTGATAGTTGATAATGCAAAATAGATGGTCTGTAATACTTTGAGCCAAGTGCCCCTGTAATGTCATTTTGTCTAGTAATTTTTTTTTTGTAGGGACAGTTAATGATGTTAGATTGAGCATGCCTTTATGGAATTTGCATTATTTTATCGCTGTTTCCCAGTGTACCAAGTATATGTTTTGTCAGTATGCAAATCTTTTATTACTGAAAGCCCTAAAACCACTGACTCTCTTCCTCCTCTTTGTACTCTATTTCTTCTACTATCAATTGTCTCCTGTTCCTTGAGCTTCTGGGTTGAGTTTGTATAAGGCAAAATAGTTTGCAGTACAGGATTTAGATATTTTACTGGCCTGTGGGGTGGTTGTGAACCACTTGTTCAGAAGATGGATGTTTAAAACTGGAAAGGACATTATCTAGTTCAGTTACCTCATTTTGCATAAGAGAGAAATGAATCCTAATTAGTGAGAGGACCTACTGTGAAACCAACAGGTAGGCTCATAGCTTCCAGTTCAGTACTCTTTCTGCTATATTATATTGCCTCCCATGTAGTAGTCTTTCAAATATTTACAGAAATATGTGATTGTAGGAATTTACAAAGAAAGAAGCGTGAGCATTTCACTCAAGTTGTTTTTTTTTTCTCTATAGGAAGCAATAACTGATGGCCTGGAAATTGTGGTGTCACCTAGAAGTCTACATAGTGAATTAATGTGCCCAATCTGTTTGGATATGTTGAAGAATACTATGACCACAAAAGAGTGTTTACATCGCTTCTGTGCAGATTGTATCATCACCGCCCTCAGAAGTGGGTATGTTGTGTATAATTTATATCAAACTGCATGCCCTCTTAGGGAGTTGGTAGAGGAGGGATGGAAGAGAGAATTTGGAACTAAAAAGAAAAAAAAACCAGAATGTCAAAAATTGTTTTTTAATGTTATTGAAAAAATGTTAATGAAAATTTAAAAAAGGGAGGGCTATGTTGAAAGATTTCCTTTAGGCCCTTAAGTTTTGTTAGGTCCTTGTTGCATGGGGATTAGAAAGCCCTTTAACTGCTAGAAAGTATGCTGTGCCCTAAGAGTTGTTGATGAAATTATAATTTTCATATACACAGAAGAATATACAGAATATAGTAAATAAGAAAAATAATTCATTTGAGAACTAGAATGGAATGTGTTTGTAATAAATCAGCAGCTTTATGGATCTTGAAATGAGAAAAATACTAAAAATAAGTAATGAGAAGAGTTGATTCTGTTCTTATATTACTTATATTATCTTAGGACACTATATATAAGATTCATGTTTCTTGGGAAGGTTGAGAAGAAAGCAAGTCACATTTTTTTCCTAGTCTTTAAGTGGATAAAATCACATCCTTATGGAACATGATATATAGACTATTTTAAGGCAAAAACTGATAACACGTTTTAAATAAATCCAGGCATGAGTATGTTTCTTGTGCTTTGTGTACCAGTATGGCAAAATTAATTATGAAAGAATTTTTTTTTCTAACACTGATCGTGTCTAGTAAGCATCATTTCTTCTTAATGAAATATGAAATCATGGAGAGTTCTCTAGATTTTTAGTTATTGTCAAGAGTTGGTGCCATTTCTAAAGTCTTTGTTTTGGGGGTAGATCAGCAAAATGGCAAAATTACTGGTAATCTGAAAAACTCAGAGAAGAGAATTATAAACTAAAGGTGAGAACCTGTATCTTCATAAGAGAACACAAACACTGAACAGAGTAAAATATTATTGAGTAATTTGCAAACAAATTTTGCAAACAAATATTTAGCGTTCTTACTCGGTGTCTCCCATCTCCCAACCCAGTCTCTAGTAGGTGTAAACCCTTAGGCTTGTGATTCAGTAAATGGCAATGGGAAATCTTTGCCCACTTTCCCCACAGTTGGAACCTCCTCCAACCCTGTCCATCAAGAGGCAGAACACACCTTTTCTTTCTGATCATTAAAATGAAAGAAAGAGTAAGTGACTGAGGAATTGCTGAAGATATTAGTAATCCATGCTATCCAATTTAACTGGGCCCTCGTTGCAGCAAAGGAATCCATTTATTCCTCCATAATTGATTCCCTATTTCACTTCCCTCAAAAGTTATTCCATACCTGCTCTTTTCTCTTTAAGCCTTCCCTCTCTACTTTCAGATGAGTACCTTTCCTCTACTTTACAGAGAAAATTGAGGCCATTTGATGTGAGCTCCTTCTTTTTCATCTCCAGAAAACCCCTTGACATCATTCTCCTTTCTGCCTCCCTTTCCCATGGTCTCTACCAGTGAGGTTGAGGTGGTCCCTCTCCTGGCCAATACCACAAAGCTATACCAGTTACCTGTTTCTCTCCTCTCATTCTTCAACCCTTTGCAGTCTCTTTTCTGACATCATTGCTCAGCTGAAACTGCTCTTACTGAAGTTACCAATGAGCCCTTCATTGCCAGATCTAATGAGAAGAGATCTTAGTCCTTATCCTTCTGGATCTGTCTGCTGTACTTGACACTGTTGACCACTCTCTCACCTCTTGTATATGCCTTCTCTATGAGTTCTCAAGTTTGCTTTCCTCCTATGATGGCTGCTTTTTGTGAGTATCCTTTTTGCCTCATCATCCATAGCATGCCCCCAATTGTGGACGTTGCCCAAAGCTCTGTCTTAGACTGTCTTCTCTCTTTGCTCTTATCTCTTGGTAACCTTATCATTACTATGTAGATAACTCCCAGTTCCCCCCGATCCAGTCTCTCTCTGAGCTGTGTTCCTATATCATCAATTCCTTATTTCAAACCTGATCTTGCAACATTTCAAGTGCAACATGTCTAGAACAGAACTTATTTTACCAAACTTGGCCACTCTGTGTTAAGGTATTGCCATCTTCTAGTCTTATATTTACACAGTTTCAGTGAAACTGTTGAGTCCCTCTTCTGCTGCACTGTCCATTCACATCTTCAAGCCCTTGCCCTACTCATAGCTACCACCTTAGTTCATGGCCTTAGTTCCTGGTCACACCTTGTTTCTCCCCAGTGCAATTCATTTTAGGTTCTCTACTGCCAAAATCATTTTCCTTAAGTAAAGATTTGACTATTATAACTCCTCTTTTTGGTAAATTTAAGTGGTTCCCTACTACTTTGAAGATTAAAATATAAATTAATCGGTTTAACTTTTAAAACTGTTTACAAGCTGGTCCCAACCTATCTTCACCTTTATTGAGCACTACTGCTGCAGTTTGAAATCCAGCCAAGGTAGGAGTTAGATAAAAAATCGGGACTCTTGGTGCTGAATTAAAAGCCAACAACAACAAAGTAGGAAAGAATGATGTCATGATAGAATTTCTTCTAAGTAGAATCTCTTGAGAGAAAATAATATGCGTGGAACACAAAAATACTGAAATGGAAGGTTTTTTTGCTGGAGAAACGAAGGGCAACAGTATTAAAAGAACATTCATTCTCTACAAGTCAAAGGAACTGATTTAAAAGACGATATAAAGAGTAACGTAAGCATCTGAAGGTCAGTAGAACAGGGGTTAAGCGGCTAGGAGAAAGACTTTTAAATCAAAGGAGAGGTATTTTAAATAACTCAAGATTATTGTACAGTTATGTGAAGTAAAAAAAAAATAGAGGAACAATATATTCTAAAGAACAAAGCGCAAACTGACCTAAATCTGAGCCTCATAATTTGAAAAAAAAAACCTTTCCACAGAAGGGAAGTATTTGAGGCATTTGTTGTTCAGTTGTTTCAGGCATCTCCGACTCTTTGTGGCCCCATTTGGGGTTTTCCTGGCAAAGATACTGGAGTGGTTTGCTGTTTACTTCTCTAAGTCATTTTACAGATGAGCAACTGAGGCAAAGAGGGTTAAGTGGCTTGCCCAAGGTCATATTTGAACTCGGGAAGATGTGTCTTCCTTTCTCTAAGCCTAGCATTCTGTCCATAGCACCACCACCTAGTTGCCCACACTTATTTCCTATTCCATTCTGAACAATCGCTCCATTTGATAACCCAAGAAAGGTACAAACAAATGTTTTCCTCACAAACATCCCAAACAACAAAAAGAAAAAAGAAAAAACATTAATTTATTAATGTTTATAAGCTTTTGTTTTTCAAAAAAAATCAGTTCGTGAGGTAGAGAACAAAACCATTATCAGGACAAAAAAATTAGAGGACGAAAGATTTAAGAGTAAATAAGAAATCTGGAGAAGGAAAGGAAGAGTTGAATGAATACCTCATGAAATAAATATCCTTATTCTTTGTAAGTGAATCAGTATCTTTTGTGGGAGCAAATAACATAGTTAATTGAGCAAATGGAGAGAGGGGAGATAAGTAACAGGGAGGCGGGTCAGTGCAGCTGTGCCAAGCCCGTAGTCGGGCAGTGAGCAGATAATAATGACGTTAATTTCTTAATAAGGTTGAGGAGCTGTGGGAGAATAGGATAAAAACAGTGGAGGTTGGTGCTAGGGCGAGAATGATGGAACAGAAGGGTGAAGGCTTATCCCCGATGGGAAGAGGAAAAGATTCCACGAAAGAATATTCCCTTGGGAAAGGGGGTCTGTTTCTATTGAAAGAAAAACAGACCTTATAATGAGGTTTTTTTGACATATATTAGGATACTCCCTTCCCAGAGAAAAAAATTGTATCTCCTTGGACAGTATCCCATTGAAAGAAGAGCAGATATGTGATAGTCTTTATGGGGAGCTAACATTTTTGGTGGTAGTTGGAGACATAAGACTAGACCTTATGACTTTGGACTTTGGTGACCAACCAACATGTTTTATTGCTTCTAATCTCAGAATGAGGCATAACAAAAAATAAGGAGAATTTATATCTATATCTATATCTATAATATATATACATAAATTATAATTTATAAATGTCATAATGGAAATGGCATTGAGGGTGTTCAAAATGTTATTATAGTCTAGGACTGAGAATATAGAAGGAATAAGTAATGAATCAAAACAAAATTTAGAATAGACTAGAAGGGAAGAGAAATAATGAGGGAGTAAGCAAAAAAGAGCTTCCTGAAAAAAGTGTGTAAGCAAAACAATGATATTTAAAAGAGATCAGAAAGGGGCAATAGGTGAGTAAAGTGACAATTTAAATTCAAAGAATTTGGGATTGGGATAGGGTACTTAAATTGAGGAAGAGGGTGATAAGGAAGGAGGGTCCATGGGAATTGACTCATCAGAATAATTTAAGCAAAGCTAATGGCGGGACTGAAAGGTAACTTAAGAGGAAATAGATAAGAGCAATATAAAAAAATAAATTGGGGAAAAACAGAAGCCTGGCGTTCTCAATAATTTAAATGTGAATGGCCTCTTTAAAAAAAAAAAAACCTTGGGACAGTAACATCAGGGAGGTGATGCCATGACATGCCAGTGAATTGGATTTCAATGAGGAAGGGCTGTGCAAAGTCACCAGCCTCACTTTCTCCTCTGGAGCCATCTGGGTCCAATGACCAGATATGGATCAGGACAATTGGAGATAACCCAGGATGCAGTGGGGGACCTTGGTCTTTCATCTTTTTTATTAACCCTAAATCACTGAATGAGTGCTGCCTCAGTCAGAGACCTGTTAAAGATCTTAGCTTGAAATGGCCAGCATCCCCCACTACGTCCTCAGCCATCTCCAGTTGTCCTGATCCATGTCTAGCCACTGGACCCAGATGACTCTAGAGGAGAAAGTGAGGTTGGTGACTTTACACACAGTCCTCCCTCACTTAAATCCTACATGTGATGGCATCCTTTCCCTGATGTCATGATCTTCTTTGAAAACAAAGGACAAACAGCAAATGTGAATGAATTAAACAATTCACTCAAATTCAAAGAGCCTGGTAAAATGGATAAGAACAAACCCCACCTATGTGTTCTAAGAAACACTTCAAAAAACTAAACGTTTATGCAGCGTGAGAAATTGGGACAAGTTACTGTGTAACAAGTGAAAAAAACTGAAGTTGTGATCATGCAAAAAGACATTTCAAAAATTGAAAATTCACAAAATCAAGAGAGATAATTTTCGGAAATTATATTATGCTTAAACTAAATAGTGAACCAATATTAGTGCCAGATGTGTGTGCTCCATAGCATAGCATATAACTTGATAAAGGAATCACAGAAATTGGGAATTGAAAAGGACCTCAGTGGCCATTTCACAAAAGAAATCCCTACTATGATGTACCCAAAATGTGACTGTCTGGCTCTGCTTGAAGACCTCCAAGGACAGGAAACTCCTCACTTAAGGAGGTTTTGCACAACTCTAAATTGTTAGGAAGCTTTTTACTGATATTAGCCCTAAATTTGTCACTTTTCAGCTCCCACCCATTATGCTTATTTTGTCTCACTGAGAGCAAAAGAATGAGTCCAGTCTCTCCTCTATATGATAGTCCTTCTAGTACTTAAAGACAGCTATCATGTTTCCCCCCAGTTTTCTTTTTTCCAGGCTCAGATGCCCATTTCCTTCAGCTGATAAGATACCAAAAAATTAACTAAATTGCAAAAATGTACATAGCTACAGTTTTGTTTTCTTTTTCAGAATTTTATAAATCTAACAAAGATAAATAAAAAGGAAACTACAGATACGTAAGAACTAGAAACCACTGAGTTGAATGACACAGTATTTGATAACTCAATGGAGAGATTGCTAGACCTAGAGTCAGGAAGAGTTCAGATTCTGCTTCGTGTACTTCCAGGGGAAGCTGTCTCGAGTTCCATGTCTGTAAAATGAGATCAATAGTGGTGCCTGTTTCCCAGGGGTTTTGGGAGGACCAAATTAAGTTACAGTTGTAAGGTGCCTTGCAAACCTTCAGGTATATATAAATGCCAGCTATTGCTGTAAATCCAAGAGCACAAATTACTTTCTATTTGACAAACATCTGGGAAAAATCAATGGCATTTTGGCAGAAATTGAATTTAGACCAACCAGGCACAATAGGTTCAAAATAGATGTGTGACTTTACTATTAAAGGTAACGCTGTAAAAAAGATAATTAGAGAGAACCAGACGAATTGCCTTTCTTAGCTATGCCTAGAGGACAGATCTTAAGAAGGTAGAGGTGATCACAGAAGAGTAAATAGATCATTTTGACTCCATGAAATTGAAAAGTTTTTATATGAACAAAATCAGCAAAACTAGGATAAGACACAAAGATGTTGCTTGAGGAAAAAAAATCTTTGCATCAGATATTTCTGATAAGGATCTACTAAGGGAACTAATACAGATATTTAAGACCAAGGGCCATTTCTCTCTGGATAAGTGGACAAAGAAAACCTATGAACAAAACACTTCTCAAAAGAATTACAAACTCTTAATATGCAAGCTTATACCAAATCACTAAATTGCAGTAACAAAAATGAAAATGAAAACAACTTTTTAAGTTTTACCTTAACCCTGGCAGATTGGGAAAGATGACATAGAGTGGGATAGTCAGTATTGGAGGGACTGCAGAAGGATAGGCATACTAATACATTGTTTCTGGAGCTGTGATTCAATCTAATCATTCTGGAAAGTAGTTTGGAATTATGCTAAAAATGTAAATAAAATGTTCCTGCCTTTTGATCAAGGGATTTCACAGCCTAGAAACTTACTCCAGGAAGGTCAAAAACAGAAAAGTTCCACATACACCAAGTTATAAATACAAAAATAGCTTAACTAGAACAGTAGCAATGAACTGATTACAAAATAGATGCACATCAATACAAACAAATGGCCATATGTGAATGTAAGGCATATTATAGCAGCATAAGAAGTGATGGACATTTAACTTCAGAGGAGCATTGGGAAGACTGCATGACTGGGCCAGAGTGAAATGAACAAAACCAAGAAAAGAATATACATATTGACTACAAAAATCGTAATGGAAAGACCAGAAATAGGAAACTGAATAAAGTGTTAATTACAGAGATCAAACATAAGTATATATCCTTTAAGACCTGTCCTCTAGGCATAGTTGTGAAAAGTAACTGATCTCGATTTTCTTCTATTTTTTTATGGTATTACTTTTAGTAATAAGTAATACATCTGATTTGAGTTTATTATAGTTTATGGTATAAGCAGTGAGTCTAAACCTAACTTTGCCAAACTTTAAATTATTTTTCCCAAAAGTTTTTGTCAAATAGAAAGTTTCCTTCAAGTAATTTGTGTTCTTGGGTTTCTATTAATAGATGATAATATCATTTACTACAATTTATAACAATATAATCTATAACATATTTTGTATATAACACAATATAAATTTGTATAACATGTCTACAAAGCAAGATATCCATAAATATGAGTAAATGAGAATTTCAAAAATATTCGTCTTGAAAGTATCTTGATCTGTTTACAATTTTTGTTTTGTCTACCTGCTCTCTTTCTTTTTCTTATTTGGTTTTGTTTCCTCTTTCCCATTGTTCATTCCATCGATTATAATCCTTCTTTACAACCTGACTAATGTCTAATGGGAAAGTATTTGCAGATCCTGTACTTGATTGTGTGCTGCCATGGGGGGAAGGGGAGAAAATTTGAAACTCAGGAGATTGTGGATCTGAATCTTGTAAACTAAAAGTAAACAAATTAATAAAGACAAAAAAAAAGAAAAAAATTTTTGTTTTGTTTTTCTTTTGAGGTAATCAGGATTAAGTGACTTACCATGGTCACACAGCTAGTTAAGTATCAGGGCCACATTTGAACTCGGGTCCTCCTGACTCTAGGGCCAGTGCTCTGTCCACAGTACCACTTAGCTGCCCCTATTTAAATTTTCCTAACTCATTCATGACAATTGCAGATTGATAGAGCATGCCTTAATAATGTTAACCACCAGTTACAGAGCAGATATTTTTCTTTTAACCTAAGGATATAGGCATTTTATAAATTAATTTTATTTTCCATTTACTTAGGAACAAAGAATGTCCTACTTGTCGGAAAAAGTTGGTTTCCAAGAGATCACTAAGGCCAGATCCAAACTTTGATGCTCTCATCAGTAAAATTTATCCAAGTCGTGATGAATATGAAGCTCATCAAGAGAGAGTGTTAGCAAGGATCAGCAAACACAATAACCAGCAAGCTCTCAGTCACAGTATTGAAGAGGGACTGAAGATACAGGCTATGAACAGGTATGTGGGCAACAGGAGAGAGTGAAGAGTTGGAAAGTGATGAGTTTTTGTGGTGTTTGGTTTTTAATGGTTTATTGTGAAGGTGACTATCAGCGAAACCATTTAAACGTATCGGGAGGATATTTACTTTTGAACAAATGTATTTCAGTGGAGGATATTGATAATAACACCTTACATCCTCATTCTTGATACTTACGTATATTTCTTTTACATTAGTTTCTGACATTATTTTACATTATTTTTGACTCTTCCTTCACTTGTAGATATTTCTATTTCATGTAGATATTTTGATTCAGATTTCTTTGAATTCCTCTTTCCAGTTTTACTTGCATCATGATATTTGATTATATTTGTATGCCACAATTTATTTAGTTATCCTCCAATTACTGAATGTTTTGGTTCTTTCCGTTTCCCCCCAATAACATGTGTTTGTCTTATTTAAAATACTTTCCAGTCATGGTCCTATTAATGGAATTAGAAGTAGTGTAACTTCCATTTTGAAACTTACAAGAGTGTGTATAAGAGTATACATTAAATAGCTTATTTTTTTTCCAGTGTAAATTATGGAGATTACCTTCCATTTATGTTGTATCCATCTTATATGTACGTGGTTGTTTGCATTGTTTCTGCCATTAAAAGTGAGCTACTTGGAGGTCAGGAACCGTGTTTTTGCCTTTCTTTGTATCACATTTAGCATATGACCGGGCTTTGAGTAGATGTCTAATAAATGCTCATTGGTTAGTCACATTGAGAGGACTGTCGCAGTCTCATAGTAATCCAAATTGCAGTCTAGATTTGCCAGCAAATTGAAAGATGTTTTCTATTATGGCTATGAGGAACTAACGTAGTAATCTGTGTATCAAAGTGAGAATAAAGACTAGGTAATTATATTTTATTAGCAGAATCACGGAATCTTAGCATTTGAAGAACTTTGGAGGTTTATCTAGTCAGCTTCTCAAAGTAGGAGTCTTCTCAACCACTAACAGCTGATTATGCGGCCTGTGCTTGAACACCTTTATTGACAGGACACTCACTACCTTTACAATGCACCATTTTAGTCAGCTTTCATTATAAGATGGTTCACCATACTGAACTGAAATATACTTCTGTCTTGACTTCTACTCCTCGATCTAGATTTGCTTCCTGAAGCTTCAGAGGTGCAATGTTTCACATGTCTTCTGTTCATTTAGTTGAATACACATAATATGTTCTCCCAGATAATTTATTTTGTAAGGTAAAATTCACTAATATTGTTAACCATGCAATTACATTTAGTTTGCTATCAGTTGGCTTTCTCTGGAAGTATTCTCATTTAACTAATGACACTCCCATGATATGGTACTCAGAATTGAATAAGATCTTCTAAGATATAATCAGACTACTACCAAATAGATGGAGACCATTCTCAATCTGTATGGCCATATCAGTTTAGCCAAATACTACAAAAATTTTTTTAGCATAACTGTTGGCTCATGTTGAGCTTAGTTGACTAAAAGCCCTAGTCTTTATCTTATACTTGTTTTATGCAACAAACTGTAGGATTTAAGTTTATCCCTGTTAGATTTAATCTTCTTAGTTTTGGCCTATTATTTCAGACTTATCTTTTAAAGTCTTTATTTTGTCATCCATGGTATTAAGCCATCTTCAGCTTTCTCATTTACACTCTTGTTAAGCATATATGTTTTCATCTAAGTTGTTGATAAAAACGTTGAAGAGAGAGGAGTATATATAGAAGCCTATAGTGTATCAGTGGAGTTGTTCCTTTCGATTGGTGATGAGTGATTAAACAATCCTCAAACCATGTTTCTCAGTTTACTCTCTTTATATCTTTCCTGTTCAGCTTATTAATTAAGTATTATTACTATATGCCAGCCACTGAGGAGATGAAGACAGAAATGAAACAGTTCGTGGTCTCAAGTAGTTTACCTTCTACTGGAGGAGTCAACATATATATGTACATAAGTATACACACACTACGTACCAAATGGGGGAGAGACCATTAGCTGTTGGTGGCAAATCTTTTTGCAGAAGGCAGTAGTTACTTCCTGAAGGGATCCTGTCCCATATAAATATTAGCTGCTATTATTATCTGAAAAGCTCACTGGTAACACTAAAGAATTAGGATTTCTCTGTATGTCATTACAGTATATGCAATCATAGAGCAGTATCTGTGTGTGAACTTTCTGCAATATGTTTTTAAATCTCAGGTTGCTTCTAGGATGTTTCTAGGCTCCCTTGTCCCACTTTGCTCATAGGCAGCTAGGTGATGCACTTCACTTGGAGTCAGGAAACCTGGATTCAAATCCATCTTCAGACATTTCCTAGCTCTGTGACCTGGGCAAGTCACTTAACCAATGGCACCTTTGGTTTCCTCATTGGTTAAATGGGGATAGTAGCACCCACCTTCTTATCAAGAGGGAATGAGATATAAATAAAGTGCTTTTTGCAAACCCTAAAGCACTATCATCATCACTTGGTTTGTACTCAGAATTTAAACTAATTTTAATATCTTGTATTAAATAGAAATAGTTAATATTAGAGAAAATATATTGGTTATAATTTTTTTTAAATTAAATGTGCTTTTTATATTAAAATGAATGTTGGATTTGAAGTCTTTTAAAACACGTAATGCATACAAATGAAAATTTACTAGTTTAACTAGAAATTCTCTTAGCAGTTTTAATAGTTTATTACTTATAATATAATAATACTAATCTTTAAGTGTTACTATGTTTTTAAAACTTCCAATTTTTCTAGGGTATTTCTTACAAGCCTGGGGTGGGGGAAATGTTTTTGTTATATCTTCAGGTCAGCACTTAAGTGTTAAAGTATATGACTTGCTACTTTTTTGTTTTACTTTAACAATTAGTAGCTAATTAGTAATATCATATAACTTTGTTCATTAGGCTTCAGCGAGGCAAGAAACAACAGATTGAAAATGGCAGTGGAGCCGAGGATAATGGGGACAGTTCGCACTGTAGCAATGCATCGACACACAGTAATCAAGAAGCAGGGCCTAGTAATAAAAGGACCAAAACATCAGATGATTCTGGATTAGAACTTGATAACAACAATGCCACTGTGGCAATAGATCCAGTAATGGATGGTGCTAGTGAAATTGAATTAGTTTTCAGGCCTCATCCCACTCTTATGGAGAAAGATGACAGTGCACAGACAAGGTAAGTGTGCTTTAATTTCAGAAGATCCAAAGTATTTAGAATTCATTTTAGAATGAAAATGGACTTTAAGCATCCTGTTAATGCATGTTGCCTTGTACATAGTACGTATTTAATACTTATTGAATTGAATCCTTGTTTTAATTTTTATGAATGGTAGATGGCCTTGATATGATGTATACGCTTTCTAACAGGAACTAATTATCAGTAGAAGGCACCACTCTCTTTCTAATCATCCATGTTTTCAGCCTTGCTTACTTAAATCCTTACTCATTTATCACACATAGTCAGTTCCCAAATTTTATCAATTCTGGCTCCACAGCATCTCTTGTATCAGCTCCATTCTCTCCACTTACAATAGTCATTGAGCTGGTTCACGTCTTGCCTGGGCTATTTCCTGGACAGTAGTCTTCTAGCCTCTAATCTTGGCTGTTTCCAATCCATTTTCTATGTAGTTGCAAAGGGAATATCCCTAAAGCATAGGTCCGATGATAATTTTACTCTATTCAATAATTTCCAGTGATTCTGTATTACTTCTAGACTTAAATACAAAATCTTTATATTTGGCATTTAAAGCCCTTCACAACAGGGCACCAACTTACCTTTCTAACCTTATTATAAATTAGTCATGTTTATGCACTGTATGGGGCAGCTGGGTGGCACAGTGGATAGAGTGCAAGACCTGGGGTCAAGAATATTCCTCTTCCTGAATTCAGATCCAGCCTCAGATACTGTGATGGTGGGCAAGCCACTTAATCCTCTTTGCCTCAGTTTCCTTATATGTAAAATGAGCTGGAGAAGGAAGGTACTCCAGTACCTTTGCCAGGAAATGCTAAATGGAGTCATGAACCAAGTTGAACATAACTGAAGAAAATTACTTCACTGCCACCACCACCATCAGTACCACAATCACACGCACTTTACACTTTGGCCTTTTCGATGCTCCTCACACCTGACGTCCCACCTTGCTGCCTCGTTCTAGTTATATAACCTGGAATACAGTTCCTTATCACTTACTCCAACTTTTAAAATCCCTGGTTTGCTCCTAAGCTGAGTTCAAGTACCATCTCCTACGTGAGACTACTTCTTACCTCTCCATCACCTACTTATATATTACTTTAAATGTACTCTATATGTACTTAGATATGTACATATTATTTTCCATATGCAATGATAGCTCCTTGAGGGCAGGAACTGGATTCTCCTCCCCACCTTGGAATTTGTCCCTTACCTAGCAGCTGGCCTGTCATGTAGTAAATGTTTAATAAATGCTTTTAGATTGAGTTTCTTTTATCAGTAAATTTGAGTTTAGTGAATTGGAAATTAAAAGTAATTGAGTTTACGAAACTTAAAACCTTGATGTAAAGATGTTGTAGGAATCCCAGAGCTTCTCCATCTTTTGCTCTCTGTACTCTTGTTCTATTACAGATGGGAGAAATCTGAAGTTTTAAATACTAGGTGTCAGAGGGCATGCAAGGCAGTATATAGTGTTCTAATTGTTTTCATTTTGTATGTATTTGGAATCTGTCTTCTCACTTTGCACAGTTATTGAATAGAGCATTTGGGAGGACCAGTGAAAATGAAGGTAGATAACGTCCAGTACTTAATGACCACCTTGGGAGAACCCTGCCATTATCCCTACCTTTCTTTAATTTACCAAACAGTACAGTTCATTCTGTACAGTTCATTCTAGGATATTAAAGGATGGATGAGATACCTAAAGTCCTTATCTACAAAAGCCTTACAGTGGGGAGAGAGGGGGACAGGAAGGAGCAAAGGCACATGTAGGCAAATATAATAAAAATTAGAGCAATAATAGACTGTGTAAGAAGAGTATAAATAACTGAAATGAAATGGAGGAGAAAGCATTCACAGGGATGGAGACTTGGGAAACTTTGGTATAGGTGATATCATTAAAGTTGAGTTACAAAGGAAAGGTAGGATATTGATACAGTGGATGGGGTAGAGCAAGGTGGGAGCTATAGGAAATGCAGAAATATCTCTTTTTCTTTAGCTTCATAGTCAGCTTTCCAGATAGTCATTTATTTTGTACCTCAAATTATAGATACATTCTAAGTAGATTTTGAGGATTCCTTTTGTTTTCAGTATTTAACTTAGGCTTTTAAAAATTCCTACTCTTTCAGATATATAAAGACTTCAGGCAATGCCACAGTTGATCATTTATCTAAGTACCTAGCTGTGCGATTAGCTTTAGAAGAGCTTCGGAGCAAGGGAGAATCAAACCAGATGAACCTCGATACAGCCAGTGAGAAGCAGTACACAATTTACATTGCTACAGCCAATGGGCAGTTCACTGTAAGTACCTGAAATTACTTATTTGATTAATATGTAATCCTATTAAGGTATAGTTTGAGTAGCATAATATTAAGCATACCTCACCCCCATCGTGAAGAAGGTATTGCTACCTTCCTTTTTTCTAGGGAACCTTATTCTATGAACACCTAAAATTTTTGGAGGGAGTTTTTGTCATGTAACTCTTGAATTCATTTCAGGTCTTAATGCCCTTATTGAAGTTGCCACATATTTCATATACTCTTTGAATACTTGATTACTTTCTTTATACTGAGTACTTAATAGCACTTCTATTTTCTGTGAGTTTTATGAGGAATAAAGATTAAGGATAGGAGAAGCTATAGCAATGAATTACACATTTTTTTTTTTTAACTCTAAGAGACTTGAACAGAATACCATGGAGAGTCTTTGGAACTCTGTAGTTGAGGTTTTTTCAAATACTGTACTTTACATAAGAAGTTTTATGGAATTTATTTTCTACGGAATGGCAATTTTTGTTGGATTCCTTTAGAACTTTTCAGTGATCTTATTTAAGCGCCTATTGGATCTAAAAGCATGGGGCTGTGCTTCTACAATCACACTGATCTGAAGAGGACAGAAGTAATGATGGATACAAAATACATTTTGATTCATAAAGGGAGTTGGAGCTAGTTTTATTAGAAGTTTCAGTGTCATGATGTTTAGCCATAGCAGATAGATGCTTGAAAGCATTTGGAAAAATATGCTTAAGACATAAAAGGGAAAATATTGGTTAATGAAACATTTCATAATTTTACTGTTTTAGAGTGTATTTGCCTAGAGTATTTCCATAAGCATATATCTTTCCTTATTGAAAGAAAATTCTACATGCTGGGTCATTGGAAAAAGAAAGAAATTTCTCTTTATGGAAGCTGATTTTTATGGCCCTCTTTATTTCTTACAATATGCTGTGCCAGTGAGCGGCAAGGCTGTTTTTAGCCAAAGTAACTTTTAGACAACACAAGAACTAATTTATATTTTCTTTTTCAATATCACTTTCATTCACTGTGTCTTTTGGAAGTTTTCAAATTCTTAATTCTTATAATATTCCTTACCCACAATTATACATATTTTCTCTTTGTTTGTAGGTATTAAATGGTTCTTTTTCCTTGGAACTGGTCAGTGAGAAATACTGGAAAGTGAACAAACCCATGGAACTTTACTACGCACCAACAAAGGAGCACAAATAAACTTTGGAAAGACGGCTTTTAAAATAGCTCTGATTTCTTTAATATTAAAGATGCACCATCATTGTTTTCACGGACATAATCTTGGATTTGCGTTCAGTTTCCTTGCTGAGCCAGACTTGTTTACACTATTAGAATTTGTGTTTTGTTTGTTTTTTATTTAAGCTTTTCTTTTTCAAAGGGACTGAATGAAGCTATCCAGTGCGTTCTTTTTAAAATTAAATAACTTGTGTCTTTTCACTGACGAAGCAGTGGATACATTTGAGGCTCTCATCTGACGGAGGAAGAGTTAATGGGTCTTCATATTTAATGGCTATTTTTAATTAGAGTTTTTCTTTTTCCTCTCAAAAGTTTTTTAATGCTAAAGAATGTTAAGGTTGATTCATGGTGATATTTTTGCTAGCTAATGGTACCACTTTGGATTAGGCATTTTTTTGAGGAACATATATGCTTTAAGATACAGTCTCCTTCCTGAAGACCTGATTTGTTTAATACAGTCCTAGGTGAAATAGATTATCTGTTTCACCTGAAGATCAGGGCTTAATAAATATGCTTATATTTTTGTTTCATGGGATTCTCTTTATTAGATTTCTTAGCTAGCATTTTTGTTTAAAAATTGATGTTCCTTATTTTACTGTCAAGCAGTTGTCATTTGTTCACTTTTCTTCCTGTACCAGCCTTAGAATTCTTGCTATAGTTAGTGAATTACATAAATCAACATTATAAAGAGACACTGGTATAATGTTTGCAAAATTCTTACTAGGCGTGGGAGTCAAATTAGCCCTAAATAGGTAAAACTGAAGGGGATCACTTTTTTGATCATAACTGAAACACCTTTTTTAGTCCCTTGTGACAGTCATTTTTTTATAGTATTTGATAACCCTCTTGTAATACCAGAGATTCTGGGATATACTTACTTGCACTTTAACCTTGATGAAAAATACTGTACTATTTTAATAAGCTGCCCTCACTTCCTTTTTTGTGGCTATACGTTTAGAGATCAGCATGACACTGACAGAAGGAAAACAAGGATATACTTTTTTATTTGACAAGTTTGTATTTATCATTTTGTTTTCTAACTTTACCCCCGTGGTTGCTTTTTGGGTTTTGGGTTTTTTGGGGGGTTGTTATAGTATGATTTGCAACTCCTGTTGAGCCACAGAAAAATATGTTCAGCCTACCCAGAACTTGAGCCCTGCTCTGGTACAGTGCAGGATGCTTTGTAAAAGGAGTAGTAGCACCACCTAGGAGGAGTGCCTAGTAGCACTTGCTCTTCTTCATTCGGTGCTACTGTAATGTGAGGTACAGTGTTAGGCGTTTGGGAGTGACAAGGCTTTGTACTGGTGATCAAAAATAAGGTTTGCGTGTTACTTCTTATTCCTGCCACGTATCCAGATAGGTTTCTGAGTTTTTAGTGTTACAGTATTTACAGAAAATTATTAACATTGACAAACCAAACCCTGTAAGGTTTTGAGAGGAAGAAAGGAATCCTCTACTTCCCTTGTAATTAAAACCTAATACTTGTAAATATTTAGCCGTCTGTTTTGACAGTTGGAGTCGGTTCTAAGTGCTTCAGCCCTACATGAAAACTCAATAGTTTTATTAAATAATTTCTTTTTTACCATTTCTTTCTAATATTTAAAACCTGTTTTTACAATTTTTTTTTTGTAATGTGCCATGAAATTGAGAGCCACCAAAATTAAGAGAAATTTTGTATTTGGTACCTTTTTTGGTGAAACGTTCAGTTGTATATTAATGCATGTCCACTGACTGTAACCTGGGTTTTGTGCTATAAATACTTGGGTTTTGTTGGAAAAATATTAGATTAGTGGTTGCATCAAATAACTAAATTACCATTGTGTGATTTTTAATAGAACTTTAGTCTTGAAGAAAAAGAGGTTTTTGTGAATTTAAGCTACGTTTATGTTTAGAGAATGTGTGTGTGTGCTCATGTGTCAGTGTGGGAGAGTGTAATCTCTTCACACTGTTAGTGAATTTATTGACTGTCGTCCTTTACACAATATAATGTAAGCATTTGATAAATCATCGAGTGTACTGTCTTTATTGAAAAAAATAACCCACTCAAAACTTGTGCGATTCCAAAACTTACATATATTGTGTCCTGGTCCAACTTTCTCAATCTTTCCATCCAAGAGAATAGAAATGGCTTAATATAAAAATGAGAAATTGTAGCACTGCCAAGCATATCCAAAATGTTTCAGCTTGTGCCATTTACATACATATGAACAATAAAAAATGATTTGCAGTTCTCCTCTGCCTCAATAATATTTTTCCCACTTAAGTTTTATGGTATCTGCCTTGTTTTGGTAGATGTTTAATTGTAACTGTAAAATACAGTAAAACCTCATTAATTCAAATTAGGAATTTATTTCAAAAAGTTATGTGGGTAAGGTTTACCAAACCAAGAAAAAGATTACTTGTATAAATTCTGTGTGAGCAAAAGGTCTCAATATATTTATTTACTTGGGATCTATAATTTTTTCATAACCTTTCAATTATATATTCACTAAAGTAGTTCCATCTCAGGGTGTCTTACTAGGTAATATTTTGACAATTTATTTGTACATTCATAAATATACTATCATTTAGATTAGCTTCACATTGTTAAATTTGTGAGGGCTTATATAGCGTAAGGAAACTGAGGTATTAGAAAAAAAAATAAGGGGCTGGGAAACTGATTTAAACCTTACTGCATCCATTTATTAGCTAGTATTTAGGCAAGCCACTTAATTTCTCTGCTGTTTCCTTACCTGTGTCAAGGACTGTTGTAAGGATCAAATGAAATAATGTGTGTGAAAGCACTTGGTAATTGTAAAGTGCCATTAAAAGGCAAGCCATTGTTATTGCATTGTAGAAGTTTCAAGTTTTTAATATAATGATGTAAATCATCCATCTATAGTACAATAATCAAGTTCCTCAAGGTTTGGTCCATTTATGTATGTTAATCTTTCTTGGTGCTTCATATATATTGTATATTTAATAAATACTGGGACCAAGCAGTATTTGAATGTCTACCGTGTCATCAACACTGTGTACAACAAAGAAAAAGTAGCCCAAGAAATGTGTGTACATTTGTATCTACTTCATATAGGACCGTAAGTATTTAAAAATTTGTCAGTAAAATATACTTGGAAAACTTAGATGTTAAAGATGACCTGTTAACCCTTGCTGCTCTTCTACCCTTCCTCCTCCCTCTGGGGGGGGCCCCCCCCCCCCCCCCCCCCCCCCCCCCCCAGCTTCTCCACCCTTATCCACTGGTGGCCAACTTTTCAGTTTGCATTTGGGTGGTATATAACTAATTGCTTAAAATTATTAGATATACAAGAAATCATCCTGGGAATCATCCAGTTCCAGTGTCTGGTTACATTTCTATGAAAAGATCGGTGATCAGATTATTGGGACTCTACTAAAGCTCTCTGATACCTCATTGTGATACGGTGATGATGTTCCAGGTCAGTTATGTACAGACACAAACTTCTGTCATGTGCTGCCAAGCTGGGAAAGGGTTTGAGTATGAGCCCAGAGAACTGGCCTATGTGCAGAGGGACTCTTCACTATGTTAGCTGTAATCTAAGCCTCAGAGGATTTGTGATTTGCTTGGAAAAGCACAGAGATTAAATAGCATGTGTTTGCTGTACTGAAGAAAGATCAGTGGTAATGATTTATCCATAGTATCTCCATGATTCAAGGCATTCCCATTACATCAATAAGAAGTTAATAAACATTAGTACGACACTAGTTCCCACCACAAGAAGGTATTAATGATCACATTTTGACTGACAGAACGATTCTGCTGTTCCTATACTATTGAGTTTCTGCTGGAACCTGAAATCTTTTGAGAATTTTCATTTGCTTAAGAGATAAGCATAACACTAACACCAACTTGAATAAGAATTTATTTCTTTCATCTTTTCCTTAGGGAAGTCTTTGCTTAACAAATGTTTCTACCTCTGGGATGCTACTGACAAAACAGCCCTAACACCTATACTTCCATCTATGGATAAAACAGGACTTAATTATGCCAATGGCATCTCAGTATTATAGTACAATAAAAGGTATTCATAATATTAAGAATTCTTAAGGTTAAATTGTATAGTATAGTCTAAGAATGTAAAGAAGTTTATGAGAATATTTTAGAAGCTATCCAGGTAAAACCTATTATTAGGAAAATTAATTTACATGACTAGTCTCCATTGATGACAGGAAAAGGCATTAGGAATGCAATGATCTTTATATAGCTTATCCTCAATAAGCAGCTAAATTAAAATCCCACCACTTAACACTTATAACCTGTGACCTTGAGTAAGCAATTTTAACCTCTTTGGGTCTGAGTTTCCTCATTTGTAAAATACAGGATTGGACTACTTGGTTTGGGGGCTTCCTTGACTGGAGAGGGAGCTGAGAAGACCTGAGTTCAAATCTCAGACAACAGCTCTCTGGCCATGTGCAAGTCACTTCTTCGCCTCATTTAGAAACTACTGGGCAATTGCACTTGATAACCCCTAAGGTCCTTTCTAGTTGCCTATTTATAATCTTGTGATCCAGTTCCAGATTTGTGATCTTAGGTACAAATTGTAAACTCCAGGCTAGAAGTCAGATAAATAAGAGTAACTTTTGGATGCAAGAAAGTGATTTATAGGGGACTTTAAAGTTTGGTATCCAGATGTGATGCTTCAGTACCAAACACTTGGAAAAGATCAAGGACCTAATTATTTAAGAAAAAAAAAAGGCAACTGAGAAAATATAAGTGACTGACCCCTTTAGTTTGACTTTCCCATCTCTACAACATTTCAGAATAATCTACATATTCATTGAGGGTATCCTTGAAGATTAGGGAAAAGGCGCTTTTGAAAATTATATACTGCAGCAGACCACATTTTACAGTCTCACAATTGTCTGGAACATGCAGAAAAGATAAGATCTCACTGTAATCATTGTATATGGACTATATTTGTCTTTTTTTTTTTAATTGAGAAAAACATCACTTAAAAAGTATTCAATAAAGGTGTCCTGCCATCATTTCGAAAGATTGGAAGATTTAGAGATAATTGATGAGACCTTTTAATGACTTACCAAGTGAAGTGTAAAACAGGTAGACGTGATTGCCAAAGGTATTTGACTCTCTCATGTAGTGTATCTATTATGGAGTCCAAATAAGAGATCTCTTTCTTACAGGAACCGAGAGTCTCTATATGCTATTTGTGATATTAGATCTACACTCCAGATACTGTCTTCTTTTTAAAAACTTCAAATTATTCAATTTTATATATCTTTGTAAAGTCTGTTCTGTTTTTTCTACTTTCCCTTTGTTTTTGACATTACCTTTATATGCTTCAAATAATGTTTTAATTCAGTAATTAATCCCCATTTATCTTCTTGTGAAACAAATTGAATTTCAGATAGATTTTGACTAGTGAAGAAAAATGAACAAGCAGTGAGCCAAGGAAAGAAACAAGATGGAAAGTGGTTTTCCTTTATGTGACATGGATTCCGGCTTAAGCTCTTTTCTGACCCCAAGATCAGTATAGTGTCTTATCAGAAGTTTGAACATACTGATTTAGAGGGATTGTTTTTTACAGTTTCCATTCTCTACCCGTTAATATTTCTCCCTGGATCATGGGATTTAGAATTGGAAGGGGCCTTAGAGATCATCTAGTCCAATCCCCATTTTAGAGATAATGAAATTAATATCTACACTAAATCTTTAGTGGATTAAATATTAAAAACCCATTTCATAATCAGCCTAAATTTTCACAGAAGTCAAGTCATACTTGGGCAAATACCAGTTAGACTGTAGCATTTTGAGGGCAGGGAGCATGTTTCTGTACAACTAAGGACAAATAAAAATGTCTGTTATGTATATAGTCTTGTTCTAGAAGCTAAAGGTTTATGGAAGATTTGAGATTCTCCTTAAAGGACCATATAGATATAGGGGTGGGGGAAAAGTAGGTGTACTGTTAATTTTAGGCAGAGGGAATAGGAACAAAAGTTCTTCTGAGCCTACAAATATAAGCCACATACCGGATAAATAGGAAGTAATTAAAAGATGGAAGGCATCAGAATTCAGAGAGCTTGGGAAATGCTTCCTGTAGAAGGTGGGATTTTAGTTGGGACCTTAAGGAAGCGAGAGAGATCAATAGTCGGTTATCATTGGCTACTTCTGTAGGGAATAGTATTTTTGCTTGAGTAGAGGATTTATGTAAGGGAGAAATGAGAGAAGAAGATAGGAGGGTCAGAATGTATGTATCAAGAGTAATAAATCTGAATTCTATCCTATCCACTATGGTGAGCCACTGAAGTGTTGTGGACAGGGGAATACTGTGATAAAAGTGGTACTTCAGTTTTTCTGTCTGAATCTTCAACTTTCAACATCGAACTTCTTTAAGGAGGCCTCTTATGGCATTAACTCAATCTGGTTGCCTATCTGAGATCATGCTCCAGCTTGGCAGTGTCCCTTCCCAAAATGTGGTGCCCAGACCTGCATACAGTAAGCCAATTGTGAGGGAAAGGCCATGGACAATGAAAATTGGCAATATATTGACAAAGAGTAGGAACAAAAAGGGATAGGACCACTTTTTAGGGTGGATGGGGTCATGACAAAGAAGTTGAAATCAGCTGCTCAGTTCCCAAGTTACTTTTGTGTCCTAACAAGGAGAAAGACCTCTGAACTAGAAAACTAAGAACGAAAGTGGCTAGTAGAAGGTTGAAGTATAATGATAAGAGTATACCTGGGGGATCTCGATAGTTAGTCAGCCAGCTCACATCAATCGTATTGTGGTGTCTAGAATTGACAGATGAGGTTGCTGAGATGCTGTCAATAATACTTGAAAGAATATGGAAAAACATGAAAGCAGAGTTCAGGATTGTCTAAGGTCAATGTCTCAATTCTTTTTTTAATAAGGAATGAGTGAAAACAACAAACTATGAGCTTAGAAGCTTGATTTAAAACTTGTGGCAAAATTCTAAGACATTATTGAAAAAATTGTTAATTGAACATCTAGGGAAAAAATGTGATTGTAAAGAGCTAGCATAATTTCATCAAAAATCAATCTAGATTAACCTTATTTTCCTTTTTTTTTTTTTGACAGTATTTATGAACCAATACTTCAGGGAAATGATACAGATGATTACCTAGATTTATCAAAACATTTAATCAAGTCTTATACTTTTCTTGTGGAAAAGATGGAGATGTAGTTAGCATAATTAGGTGGATTTGTAAGTGGTTGCATGGCAAGACCCAAAGAATAGTCATTCATAAGTTCATGCAGTCAATAATTTATTAAGTGCTTACTGCATGCCAGGATTGTGCTAAATGCTAGGGATACCAAAAAAAAGGCAAAAGACAGTCCCTGCTCTCCAGAAGCTCACAGTCTTATGGCATAGACAAACAAATATGTACAAACAAGCTACATATAGGATAAATAGGAAATAAGAGAGGGAAGGCACTAGAATTAAGAGGAGTTTGGAAAAGTTTCCTGTAGATGGTGAGACTTTAACTGAGACTCAAAGGAAGCCCAGCAAGTCAGCACTTAGGGCAGAGAAGAGAGGGCCTGCCAGGCATGGGGGACAGAGAAAAACCGAGGTGATAAATGGATTGTCTTGTTCTTGATACAGTCAGGCGGCCAGGTTCCTGGATTGAAGAGTAAGGTGTAAGAAGACTACAAAGGTAGAAAGGGGCTGGGTTATTAAGGGCTTTGAATGTCAAATGGAGGATTCTGTATTTGATCCTAGAGGTGATAGTGTCACTGGAGCTTATTGAGTAGAGGGGGTGTGGGTCGGACTTGCACTTTAGAGAAAATCACTTGGTGGCTGAAAGGAGGATGGATTATAGTTAGGGAGGGAATTGTACAGGTAGACCCTTCAGCAGGCTATTGCAGTAGTCCAGTTGTGGTGTGATAAAGGCCTATACTGGGGTGGTAGTCGTCTCAGAGGAGAGAAGGTATATTTGAGATAAAGCCCTGTGGGACATGGTTGGCATACATGACCTTGGATAAAGATACAGCAAAGGAGACTAAAGAGTGGTCTTATAGGTAGGAGAAACAGGAGAGAGCAGTGTCCTGAAAACCTAAAAAGAAAAGAGCATTAAGAAGAGGGTGATCCACAGTGTCAAAAGATGTGGAAAGATCGAGAATGAAGATTGAGAAAAATCCACTGGGTTAGGCAACCAAGAGAACATTGGCAACTTTGGAGAGAGTAGTTTTGCTGGAATGATAAAGTCAGAATCCACATTGTAAGGGGGTTTGAAGAGACTGAGATGAGAGAAACCTATTGTGGATGGCCTCAAGGAATTTAGCCACAAAAGGCAGAAGAGATACAGTGGGGATGAAAGGAGCAATGAGGGTTTTTTGAGGAAGAGGGGACATGAACATGTTTACAGGTGATGAGGAAGGACCCAGTAGACGAGAAGCTGAAGATAAATGATAAGAGTGGGGATGACAGAGGGGCAATCTCTTGGAGGAGATGGGATGGAATGAGATCACTAGTGCAGGTAGTAAAGAGTAAGGTGACCACTTCATGTGAGTTAGGGTTGATAGGGGAGACAGTGGCAGAAAGCATATGGGTAACAGATGAAGAGAGTAGAAAAGGGAAATCACGGTATATGGCTTCACTTTCTTTTTCTGTAAAATGAAGCAAAGTTCTCACCTGAAAGGGTCAGGGTAGGGGGATCTAGAGGGGGCTGGAGGAAGGATGGTTTGGAAGATCTACTGTGGATAGTAGGATATCAAGTTGATAAGGGAGGTGTAGGATTGCCTAGTAGCAGTGAAGGCTCAGTTGAGATTGTGTAACATAATTTGTAATGGACCCAGTTAGAATGGTTATATTGTATGATTTTCTCCACCTTTGTTCAGCAACATATACAGGAACAAATGCAGTAGATGGTGGGAGTGATTTAAAGGTGAGTCTTGATAGGGAAGAATTGGTGATATTATAAGGGGGACGGGGGACTCAACAGAAGATGACACTGTACAGTTGAAATGGTACACTAAGGAGTCAAGATAGGGAAAAGGAAAGAGTAGCTAGTACAGCAGTGATTGCCTAGGATAGAACTGAAGGGGCAAAAGGACTGAAGCTCATAGTGTGGACAAAGTGTAGAGTTAAGTAAGGGAAAGCAGGAGAGGTGGAAAACCTATAGATTGTGGCCAAATGAGGAGATTCAGAACTCTTGAACGTGGAGGTGGTACATTTGTGAATGATAGCAAGACCAAGGGTATGGTATCTTTTTGCATGGCTAAGGTGAGGTGCAAGAGTAGGTCATAGAAACTGAGTAGGTAGAGGAACTGAGTGGTTAGGGTATTTGAAAGAGTCTCCATGTAGGGAGAGAACTTCCCTGTTTCAGCCTGAGAGGGGAATGAGTGAAAATGCAGCCAGTACTTGAAAGGGTGGCCAGGAAGGCTGTCATGGGGGGTTGGGGAACAGGAGCTAGGTCTTGTTGATTGCTAAAAGATGGAAGGAGTGACAGAGGAAAAGATTTAGGATGAAAGGAAAGGATGTTTGTTGTCTGTGGAACAGGCACCCCAGAGAGTACAATGGAAGGCATTTTGTTAAGACTTTGGGGTGGGAGGTTTGAGGATGATGAGAATAAGAATTGTGGTGGGAGGGGGGAGGCATGGTAATGGGTCTGGGTAATAACTTCTAGCACTTCAGAATCATTTGGGATTTCAGTCAAGAATTTATTAAGCACCTACTTTGCTTATCATGTGTGAGGCACTGTTGTTTTAAGCACTAGAGATACAAAGAAAGCTTAGTCATTAATTTTCATAAAGATCTTTAGTGGAGTGTTCTAGGGATCTGTAGGTCTATTCAACTTTGCTACTAAACATCCTTATCAATGACCCAAGAGGCCACTGTGGTTAACTGGACAAAGTGCTGGCCAGGAAGATCTTTTTTCAAGTCTTGTCTCTGATATATACTGGAGATATGACCCTGGGTAAGTCACTTGATCTTTCTAGGCAGCTAAGACTATAAATTGCATAGAAGGTGCTAACCCACACAAGTAGAGGGAATCTTCTTTTCTGGGAGTTTTCTATACCAATGAAATTAAAAGTGCAGTTCCTATGAATAGTTTAAAAGCATTCTCAGATGACAGACAATTGGGAGAGATAACTAACCCTGACAGGATCCAAAAAGATCATGATAGGCCAGAACAGTAGGCCAAACTTGATGATTAGGGTCAGGGAGAGGCAGTTAGGACCAGTAATTTCATACACTATGTGACACCACCTCTCCAAGGTAAACCCAAAGAACAGATATAGTGATATACATGTAGGTTCCAAAAATGGATCCCATAAGAGGTGACTTGAAAAAGATCTGGAGGTTTTGGTGGGCCACACATTCGATGAGTCAGTGTAGTGCTGCAGTCAAAAAAGTTAATTTTATCTTAGGATGCTTTGAGATGCTTAACTTTCAGGAATGAGATGATAGTTCTACCCTAGGCTCTGCCCTGGTCAGAACACATCTGAAATACTGTGACATCTTGACTTCTGTGTGAATTGGATTTAAATGAGGCAGAGATGCACACAACTGTCAGCCTCACTCTCTTCTAGGGTCATTTGAGTCCAGTGGTAGAACAAAAGTCAAGATGATTGGTGATGGCCCAGGATTCAGTGGATGACCTTGGCCTCTGTGATGTCTGGCCAAGCTTTAAGTGCTCCATAGCTGCCTTCATGGCTGTTGGAAGAAACTGTTCTCGTTCACCCATTCTGTCAGGGGAAGTCTTCACATACTTGGGGTAGACGTCCCCCTAATTTACCACAGGTTTGAAGCCTGTATGTTACCCTCAACCTCGTTCACCCCACCTTCTGTGATGGTTTTACCAGGGTGTGGCTGCTATGTACACCACAGCTTCTTGGAGCCAGAAATGAGAGCCAAGTGCCAGGTGGAAACCATAGGTGGATGAATGACTCTGAAAGGTGATCAGCAAGTCCTCATATCAGAGCTGCTGGTCTTCCTTGAACACCCCATAAACTCAACATCCACAGAAGAACAATATTCAAACTGCAGGAACTGGGAATTTTTTAGCCTGAAGAAGATGGGTATATTTATGTGACCCAGTGCTGAAGAATTTAGAATTGATCTTATTGGTTCAAGAAGAAAGAATTTGAAGTAAAGGGTGGGAGTTTGAGGCAAATTTAGTCTTGATGTAAGGGAGAACTTCCTATTACAGTTATCCTCAAGTAGAATGATTTACTTTGGGAGGCACTAGGTTCCTCTTCACTGGAAGTCTTCCAACAACCCTAGGTGGCTTATTAGATATGTCATAGAAGGAGTCCTTTTTTTGCATATAGAATGGACTAGATGGCCACTAAGTTCCCTTCTAACTGAAATCCAGTGAAAAGTAAATGCTCAAAGCATGAAGGAAGATGAAACCAAGTTTGGTGGCTAATCTGGATACGAGAGGAAGTAGTTAAGGATAGTTAAACTTTCAAGAGTTGAAGACAGCCATAGTATTAGAGACACCTAAATATTAACTGTGGGTGGATGAGCTTTGGAGAAAGCTAAGTTTGAGATGACAGTGTGGGATGCCCAGTTGGGAATGTCTAGGAGACGTAAAAATCAGACAGTGGAGTCCAGAAGATACAGATATGGCATTCGTTCAGTAGAGAGCTATCTTAAGAGTTCTTCAAAAATGCTGTACCAGGTAGCATCATGACTTGAAAGTAGGTACTTATATGGCAGTTATGTATTAGTTTTCATACTAACCAATTTTTTCAAGCTGTAGTTGACTGGACCTTTTTTCCTCTAACAAGCTTCAAGAAATTGTAACAATATTCCGTAACCATTTATTTTCCTTACAACCATTTGAAGACCACCACAGTGTCAATATAAACTGAAGGTAACACCAGGGGAAAACCTGGGCTTATAAAATGAGAATGAATTATGGGAATGTTTTTTGAATAGTGAAATTATTGTTCCTTCAGTATGACAACTCTGAAAATTTGGGAAAGAACAATGCATTGAAAACATGTGAAGTCCAAGTACCTAGACAGTCTATTTTGAAATGTCAGAAGCTACCGCTGGATTTTCTTTGAAATTCACTGAGGAATAACATAAGCTTAATTTAGCTGATTTTGTAAAAGGGTGACAGTGGATGGAACACAGCGGTTCAAGTCTAGTCACTGACACGTTCTGGCTGTGTAACCCCAAGCAAGTCCTTTAGTGCCTCAGTGCCAAAGGCAGCTCTCTAAGAAGAGCAGTTGTACATCTGCATTGGTAGAGGGAGTTTTCCTACCAAGAGTTCCCTATACCAGTGAAATCACAAGTCTGGCCCCTGTCTTCCTCCCATCTCTAGTGCCCTACTCTCCCCACCCTGCCTCTTAAAGCAAGCTCTGATATTTTGGGGATTTAAAAAAAATGTTGGTAGAAAAATATCTTAATAACCTTCAAAAAAGAGGGAAGAAGTTTGCAGTTTTGGAACAACTTGTGATATTACTTAAGTCGTAAAAATAAAAAAAAAGTTAAGAAACTCTTTCAAGAGGAAAATGCTAATATTCTCTTAGAAGTAACCCAACCATTAAAAGGATAAATTAAGACCAGAAAAGCATATTCCAAACCTTTTTGTCCAAAATGCTCTTCAAATGATGAGGGAATAGAAAAATAAAAAAGCCCTCAATTTTTAAACCTATTTTTAGTCATTTTACTCTTTGATGCTTATATAAAATGCTTTTTATATAATACTTAATACTGAAAATGATAAATCACTTTATAAGATTACATATTTTACTTTTAAAAGGCATCACAACCAGATAAATGTGTTTATGCAATGAGATCGTTCACCTGTTGATCTCTTACATGTCTAAGAAGTCTGGTGCCTGATGGATTACATTATAATAATTATTTTTAAAAAGCTTCAAATGCATAAGAAAAATTTGCTGCACACCAATCTCTCTCCCTTTTACTTGTAAAATGTTTGTCATTTCTACTTTTGGCACAGACATACATCTGACTGGTTGGTCAGTGAGACTGCATGAGCAGTGCCAATAGTTTCAGCTACTTAATGGTGAGATACAATGTAGGCCCAGAAGAAAACACTTGCCAGCTCAAGGTCATGGTAATGCTTAAAGCAGTGGTTCTCAACCTTCCTAATGCCGCGACCCATTAATAGTTATATGTGGTGTGTGGGCGGATGCACCTGGAGATAGTTAGAGGAGGTTCCTAAAACCATGGGAAATATGTGTTTTCTGATGGTCTTAGGCGACCCCTGTGATAGGGTTGTTCGACCCCAAAGGAGTCGCAACCCACAGGTTGAGAACTGCTGCCTTAAAGGCTTCTGGCTCCCTCTATCTGACCTATTAAAAGTTTATTTACCATAAACATGGTGAATAGGCTCGAGTGGTTATGTGCAATTGAGAGTATTTCAAAACTGCTATGAGAAATGTACACAACAGTCAGCTGTGAAACTCTTCCAAGTTATTTAACCAGAGGAGTGAGAGCAACCACAAAATTTGCATCACATGTGAAACACCTGTAAGATCCTGAAACCATCTCCTTCAGAATAAGAAAGTTTCAAAGCATAGCTCTCGACACCAACTTAAAAACCAATTAGAAACTGCTGAGGTTTCTATATAAAAATATGACTGTTTTATATTTGTTACATCATGGGCATTAAATCACAGAGCAGGAGCTCTCCAGTCATCTGTTGGGACATCTGGGAACAAGCTCTCATTACTGGATTTATCATTCCCTGTGGCCTCGTCAGCTCTGCCATCCACTGACACAGGGATGGAGTCTGTTCTGGTATCATCAGCTGTTGACTGTATGTGACCCTCTGACTGTCCTCCAGCATAGGTGGGTGTGCTGTACTTCATAAGGATAGCTTTGAATTGGCTCAGCAGTGCATCTGTACGAACTCCCATGGGATCAAAATGGGTGCGGCTCACCCGGAAGCCTGCTTGAGAGAGATACTGCAGAAACTTATTTAACCTGCCAAGTAGAAAAGAAAAGTGATGAATGCTTCCCTTTCCATTGAAACTAGATGGCTTTCAAAACCAACCATCAAGGTACTCTTAGGCATCATGAGCCCTCTTACTTTGGCATGTTCATTCCCTTGATACTGTGTCTATGGATGTTGTAGTAGAAGGAAGGGTGTTCAGCATTGATGTCGGCCTTTTGTTTCTTTGTAGCATTTCTGCATATTTCATTACTTTTCCTCTTTCCTGAAATACAGAAACATTGGTAGACTTTCCTTAAAGACACATATACATAAGCAAGTTTATAAAAGATCTTGGAAAGCATGGTACAATGCCTTGAACAAGAAAAATGTTTTTGGTGGGTGGGCCAAGTAAGTCTTTAAGTTTGCCCTCTTCATTCCTTAAAGTCATCTAAGAAAAAATTAATCCAATAACTTCTTCAGGAGATCCTAGTAATATACTATGGTATCTTTATATAAAATTGCTGGACTCAAGAGTCATAAGACCTACTTTAAGGCTGGATATTGTAATTCAATTCCCTATGCTATCTATCTGAGCAAATCATTTAAGTTCTAGTCCTCAGTTTCCTCATAAGCAAGATGGGGATGATACTTGCCTTTCCTCACAGGGCCAATGTCATGAAAAAATGAAATAATATAAAGTTCGCTAGAGGTTAATTGCTATTATACCATTTGTTGCTGACTGTTTCATGTCTATCTTTTCAACTAGATTTTAAACTCCTTAAAGCCAGGTGTGCTATCTTATATATTTTATCTTTCACAGTACAGCATAATAAATAGAATAATGTCAATAAAACTTGTTTCGTGATGGATTCACCAAAAACCACAAATCACAAAAATATCCAGGGGTTGGAATAAGTGAAAAATGCATCCACTGTGATGAATTAAATTGTGATGAATTACTACTAAATACAATGCATAATGCTGGATGCAGAGGACAGACGATAAAATACACCTCCTTCTGAATATTCAGTGCT
The DNA here is from genome assembly GCA_028646515.1 of Pseudochirops corinnae. Taxonomy (NCBI): domain Eukaryota; kingdom Metazoa; phylum Chordata; class Mammalia; order Diprotodontia; family Pseudocheiridae; genus Pseudochirops; species Pseudochirops corinnae. The sequence continues at coordinate 300,053,543 of CM053586.1, read as the reverse complement.
TGTGGCTGGGCTGTGGCAACATAAAAGAAATGAAAATGCTTCCAAGAGTAATTTACAGATTTAGTGCTATAACAATTAAACTACCTAGATGATACTTTAAAGAGCTAGACAAAATAACAAAATTCAGTTGGAGAAACAAAAGATTTAGAACATTAAGGGAAATAATTGAAAAATGTAGAAATGAAGGGGAAAAATACTTCCAGACCTTAAACTATATTTTAAAACAGTAATCATCAAAACCATTTGGTACTGATTAAAACATCCCGAGCTGCCTTGATATCACTTAACATTATTACC
>CM053586.1:299991738-300042682 GCA_028646515.1 Pseudochirops corinnae | reverse complement strand
CCCCCTGAACTAGGTAAATGATATGTTTGATTAAAGTAAGATTGTTAACCCATTTTGAGTTGCTTTCCTTTAGAAAAGCAGATCTAAGAACCTGTGCTAGTAGCCGCCCTAGGCATGCTAGGGTGCTTGCTGTTACAGATGGTCATCTTCCGAGTGAAAGATCAGCCTTATGGAGGGCTCTGGCAAGAATCCTGCCAGCAACGACTACGAGAGAGACCCCCCTGTGGCTGTCATAGGACAATCTATTTGCTTTACTTTTATAGAGATAGACAATGGAGGTGGCCTTGAACTCCTCGAGGATAACCTCCTCCTGCCACATAACTTGGAGAATTTCAGTAAGCTTTTGTAAGAGTAAAGGACCCCCTACCTTGTAAAACTTAGCTGGAACAGAATCAGCACCAGGTGCTTTGCTACACAAAAGGAGCCTAATAGCGTTCAAAACCTCTTCTTCAGTTGGAATTTCAACTAGGAAGGGACTGGCTCAACTTTCCCTCAAAGTTAGCAAAAAATTATTCCCACTCACAGAAGAGCTCTAATTTGTTGATATTAATTCTTCTGATAGACATTTTGCCTTGGGGCCAACTGCTTCTGCTGAATACGAATATTTAGCTTGGAAAGGATATCTACGATCAGTCTAGCACTTGGCACCACATATTGCCTTTGTCACCCTCACATCCTGCCTGTCTCTTCTCCTTAAAATCACAGAGTCTATTATAAGCCAATGTTGGTTACAAGGGTGCATGCACAAAGTTTTACTGCATTTAGGTAAACAGTGCTGGTGATGAGAAGGTCATGAGATGCACAAGTCTTTAGTAGTAAGTGACCATTGCTGTTGTTCTTTCCAACTCCATTCCTCCCAAGGACTCCCTGCCATATCTGGTAGTCTGAACTTACTCTAGCATTAAAGTCACCCAGAATTATAAGTTTGTCCTCTTTTGATACATTGATAATAAGGGTCTGCAGGTTTTCATAAAATTTTTCTTTTACTTTCTTAGGGTTAGTAGTGGTGGGAGCACAGGCACTGATGATGGTGGCATAGTGTTTTCTTGCAAGTGGCAATCACATTGTCATGAGTCTATTGTTGACTCCTTTCAGTAGGCATACAAGCTTATTGATTAGATTAGTTTTGATTGTAAAACCTAAATCAGTTTCATGGTGTTCCCCTTCACTGTGGCCACACCAGAAAAACATATATCCAGCTCCAACTTCAGTAAGCTGGCCTTCATTTGCCAGCCTTGTTTCACTCAGGGCTGTAATTTGGATACAATAATATCTGCTGACTTCTCTCTCAACAAGAGCTGTTCCTCTTTCAGGTCTACTATTAAGATCATGAAGGACTGGGAAAAGCTTTTTGCCAAAGATGAGATTTTAGCTGCACTAAAGCCAGGAGGAAGAGATGAGGGAGAGAATTCCAGGTATGGGAGATAAGCAATGAAAATGCTATACAAGTGGATATTAGAGAGGAAGTTGGGTTGGAAAGTATATATTTGGTAATAAAAGCAAATACCATTTTAATAAATCCATATGAATGTTTTAAATGCTAAGGAAGTTTCCTCTCACTTCCCCTAACATGGGAAATAAAATAAGTAGTGTATCCACATCAAATATTAATAATATGTATAAATTAAGGATGTAGTTAGTACTTATTTATAGATTATGTTGGAAATACATGGGAAATTAAAAATCTTATTTACCTTCTACCATATTACCATCCTTCTGAAAAATCCTCTCTTCACACCACTGACAGTGAATCAGATATCGAATTTTCTTTGCTGTTTCATCAGCTGAGGTAGGACCCCTCAAAACTCTCACAACCACAAGGACAAAATGTTCCAGGGCTACTGCAAACAATACTTCTATGCCTTTATTACAACGAGTTGAGGCTCTGTAGGAATGAGAAAGAGAAGTTGCTTTTGGAGATCAGCTATAGTTTCACTGCTTGGATAATACTAACTTGAACAATATAGATTGAGAAGAAAGAGAATTCAGTTCTTATAAAAAATGCTTCACAAATAGAACTACCACTATTACTTTCACCCACTTTTAAAAATGGAGAAACGGGTCTACTTGGAGTGTGAGGCAGGGATCAGAGTCGCCCCTCCTCCCCTGCTATGCTGACTTCTGTCAGTTACCTCTCATACTCCTTCTCCTTTGCCACTAGTCTGTTCTGGCTGATTTTGAGTGTGAAATTCTCCTTACTTAGGAGAATAAGTTTTTTCATATATATATATATATATATATATGTATGTATGTATGTATGTATGTATGTATGTATGTATGTGTGTGTGTGTATACTTTAACCATTTACTGTATGGTAAGTGCTGGGGGAGAGATACAAAGACAAGGTTTTTGCAGCACTCACAGTATGACGTATGAGTAAATAACTATAATAACAAATTATATTTAAGCATATAGAGTGGTACAACCAAGTGCTTTGTGAGGCCTGAGGTACAAAGTGTTGGAAAAGCTTTCATGGAGAAGGAGACACTGATTTAGCCACTGAAGGATCAGGTAGATATGGGTGGTAAGGCAGGGAATGGCAAGAACAAATGTATACAGAAGGGCAACAAACAGTATGGAGATAGCAAATACCCCAGCTTTATTAGAGCATAGAATGCATAGAGGGCATGAGATAAGACTAAATATGGAGGTAGGATCCAATTGTGGAGGGCCTTGAATGTCAAACTAAGGAGTTTGGACTTCAACCACTATATAAAAGGAACAACTGAAAGGTTTTGAGCAGAGGAGTACTATGATCATATTTATACATCAAGAATATTATTCTAACAACAACAAGCACCCACTGGAGCAGATGGAGGCAGCAAAGTCAGTTAGGAAGGTAATGTCATAATTTAAATGGGTGCTAATGAGAATCCTTCCTTAGGGTAGCAGACCTACCTAATGGATCTGACAGATTTTGTGGAGGTAGAATCTCCACAGGACTCGATAAGTGACTGGCTATAGAATGAAGGAGTACTTTTTCTCTCCCTTTTTTCTACTACTTCAGATCCATCACAAAACCCATTTATCTTCACCAAGCCTTCCTCGATGAATCCCCCTGAATTTGAGTGGATGCTGCCACACTGCCGCCTCTGCAGCATTCATTTGGTTTGCACACATTAACTTGCATTTGCTGATGTTTCCTCAGAAACATTGAGCCCCTTAGTCTGTACATGTTCCATCTCCCTGAATGAGGATGAGGTCCCCAGGGAACAGAGGGGCTTCTATTTTTGTGGATGGTACCAACAGCAACTTGCACATGATGAGTACTTGATAACTGCTGAATGAATTAAGCCCTTCACTTCCCAACTGAATGAAGAATCACTGCTTGGAGCCAAATAAATTAAATAGAGGAGAAATACACAATAAAAAGGACATAATAATTTAATAAGCTTTCTCCCTAACCTTGGATGAGGTTTGTTGGTTTTGTCCCCCACTTTCTTATCCTTTCTTATCTTTTACAATGAAATATACTGATCTGAGGCTATCTTCTACCTCTCCCTCCCCACAGCTTCAATTGTCTTTTCATAAGCTTTAACAGGAATTTATATGACAATAATTTATACACTTGGCACAGGTTTTTGTCTCTTAAGACAAGAATTATTTATATGAAACTCCAGACAATTAGAAATTACCACATAAAACAAAACACATAAATCATTATCAATTCAACTCAAAACACAGAAATACAATGTATATTGCATGGATATTCTAGTAAACTAGATAGTAAACCCTACAGTACATAATTATATAGGATACTAGAATACTACAAGGTGTTTAGAAATCAGTACCTTGCCACAGCAGCCACAACAATTCTTGCTGCCAGTTCCTTGTAGTATTCAGTTCGTACAATGTTACAGCCATAGTGTCGCCGGGCCACATGTAAAGCCTTTGCATATAAAGAACTGATGTCTGTCGAAGTTACTGACACTATCCCAAGATTCCTTACATTTCTGAAGGCAGAATCTAGATAGTTCACTGATGTTCCAAATGGGTCCAAGTGTCTAAAATCATAAAAGACATGTGGGCATTTAAAAATGCATTAATAACCACAAAACCCAGTTGAGTCAGCCTTCTGGTTAGCTTATCAGAGAAACTCTGGCCAAAGATACACATTCAGTCATGTGAAGAGTTGTAGGGGAGATGCTCCTATAAAACTATTTCATGGATATAAAAACATTCTACACATCTATAGAGTCAGACATGGTGCTCACCTTTAAAAGTACATGAAAATCAAGTGGATAATTTGAGAAAACTCAAATCAGAAACAAACAAAATAAAGTTGGGCATATAGGACTACATATAAAATTTAGGGCTTTAAAATTAAAGCTGATGATACTTTTTCTTAAGCTTTCTTTTTTCTGGACCTCTGGTTTAATTGGCATAGGGATCTACCAGTGAAGAATCTCCTTTTAAGGACGGAGATAGGCAACTAAGATCGTTGGAGAACTGCCTGGGGCACTGAGAAATTAAGTGACTTGCCCAGGGTCACAGACTGAAAATGTCAGAAGTGGATCGTGAATCCTGACTGAAGCCAGAGTCTTTGTCTACTATGTTACATAATGCAGCTTTTCTTTTCTTAAGCTAACATAGAAAAATTTCTCAATTAGCCATCATCAATAGTAGTAAAGGAACCACTATAAATAGTAGAGAAGGAACAAGGACAATGCAATTTTATCTTACATAAAGTCAAATGATCTCAAGTGCATTAGCACATTGGCATCCATTTTGGTCACTTCAATAGCACCAACGTTTTCCTCTCCTTCTTCAAGAGCTTCATCACACTCATCTTCTTCTTTACTGTCCAACATTACTTTCATTTTGTTTAAATGGCAATTTTCCTGAATCATCGTCACAGAGTTTTCATTAAAATCATTAATAGTAACCTTGACTGCATTCCCAAGATGTTTTGCCCACTGTAATCCCATTATGCCTTAGGAGAGATGAAGAAGAAGATATTTTGTTTGAACAAAATAACCACGAATAAGAAGAATGCAAATTATGCTTGTTGCAAAGAGTACAATTTTAGAAACATTAAAATGCATGTTTCAAATTTGGAATGTTTTCATAAACAATTTTTGGAAGTCTGTTAGGATATTAAATATTTAGTCAACATCAGAGAAGCTACATATTTCCTAATGTTAACAAAGAAAGTCTGCTTAGTATGTTTTTGTTCTTAGGCCTATTAAGATTTTTAAAATCCCAGCTGAAGGCAAATGCACCTTTACACCCAGGGAGTGCTGAAAAAAAGTGGTGGGGTACCAAGAACTTCTTTGATACAACAGTCACCTAATGAGGGATAGGGGTGATAGTCTTTGCCACAAGATATACGCCTGACCCAGAAAAGGGTAGCCAACTGGTTTGGAGGCTTAAGTGTCATTCACAGACAATTTCAGTGCTGGAGACACAGCCTTACCAACCAGAGCTGATGATGGAGTATCTCTCCTTGCCATCCAGTTACTGAGGAGTCTGGCCCTCTCTTCTGTGGCTTTAGGGAGCAGGACTGTGCTCCAACCCCTATGGGTGTTATGATCTATCCATTTTCAGTAGCAATGCTCCACTTAACTGAGAAACTTAAAATAAAATTTTTAAACATGAGAAGGAACACAAGACTGTAAAAATTGTTTCATTAGGAAAAAACAGAAGAGAATGGAGGGAGAAACAGGACTGCTACTGATTTCTGGTTCATTATTTACTGAACAATGATTTATTAAGCGCTTGCTACAGGAAGGGCCATGTGGCTCTCAGGGGAATAAAGCAATCCTTGACCTTAAGAAGTTTGTACTTGTGGCAGAAATAGCAACAGTGATAATAATAGCTAACACTTACGCAGCACTTTCTATGTGCCAGGCCCTGTGCTAAGCACTTTACAATGATTTTCTCATTTGACCCGCCCAACAAGCCTAGGAGGAAGGTACTATTATTATCCTCATTTCACACTTGAGGAAACGGAGGACTACAAAGGTTAAGTGTCACACAGGCTGGTAAGTGTAAGAGGCCAGGTTTGAGCCCAGGTGTTTCTGACTCCAGGCCCAGCACTTTGTCCACTGTGCCACCTACCTGCCCCATAAGTCCCAGAGTCTCACTGTGACCCTGTTTGTGGTCATGGATCTGATCCTACAATTCTAAAAGCTGAGCTGATGGAATGTAAATTCTGCCAAGTCCTACCCCAAGCTGGAAAGACTTCACATATTGATTGACCTGGAAATTCTGTACTTGCTTTCTCCAGAACCAGCTCAACTAGGGACAGAGACACTAATCACCAGTTTCTAGTTACTCCTGTCTATTTAACAGTAAATTCTTTTTTCATGGCATTCCATGAAACAAAGAAAAAGGCGAAATTGTCCTCAGCCCCCTTCCAATCTGGAAGGAAAGTAGTGGAGTGGCAGAAAAGGGGGCAGAGGGAGCTAAAAATCACACTTCTTAGACTACCTACAGACACCAGTATTCAAAACACTGGATAGTTGTTAAATGGAGCAACAGAATTCTATAAATCTTGATGTTCTTACTCTAGATGAAATCAGAAGATGGGAGGAGGCTATACCTGCCTGGCTCGTAGCTTCTCTTGAAGAGGCAAATAAAGCTAGTGATACTGGTTTTATCATGTGTAAAAAAAGCAAAAAATCCCATAATTTCATGGAACATTTAGTCATCTTGTACTGAAGTACATAAGACAGGTATTTTAAAAAGATTACCAAATAAATCATGAAAAGTTGTAACTTATGAATCAACACCTGTTGCAGAGGTAGGGAAATTATATGACAAACTTGTTTTAGTACATTACAGGAGGCAGGATTCCTATAATAGTTCAAGTATGAGGTAATTGGGGAATGAATTAGGGGCTGACGAAATGGAAAGGGAGTAAGAATCACTGACAGAGGAACTTAAAGGATTTGGTGATTGATTGGCTGGGGTGAAAGGGAGAAAAGCAAGGAAATGAAAGAAAGGGAAAGCTGGTGAGTGAAAAATCTTGGCATCTTAGACTCTTATGTCAGAGGTTCTTAACCTGGGTTCCATAAACTTGTTTTTAAAAATATTGTGATAACTATATTTCAATATAACTGGTTTCCTGTGTAATCCTGGGTGTTTTATTTTATGCATTTAAAAACATTTTTCTGAGAAGGGGGGATCCATAGGCTTTACCAGACTGCTACAGGGGGTCCATGCCAACCACAAAAGTTAAGAGCCCCTGCTTTACACAAAGACATCATTAGGAGAATGGGAGATGACAAAGAGGTCAAACTTTCACCTTATTAGGCACAAGGTGTCCAAAAGAACTTTGACTAAAATAACTTCTAAGAACCAGAGTGAGGCTTGAGTACAAGTGGCCTACTTGGCTTGACATTACTGGCTTTTGTCACTTTCTTTTTGTGACTGTTGTATCCATATTTGGGGATGTTGGTTCAGTTTCCTGTTCTCCATTTACATCACGTTAGATTTTCAATTTTTTATCAAATTTTCCATGTTAGATACACATGCCTCTTATGTAAGAACTACTTTAGAAAAAGGTAACACAAATCTAGCAAGTAAAATTAGTTTTCCTTGATTTTTCTTTAAAATTTCTTTTCTTACCAGTGGCCCCAAAAGCATCCAAACATTCCAAAGGTTTTCGTTCCTCAGCCAACACGGCCAGCGTAGAGAATATGAGTTGCCTGGAAGAAAGTTTCAAAGTCTGAAATAATTTTACTTCTTCAAGGGCTCCTTTACTGCTTTAAAAAGCCCTTAGGATAATCAAACAATCTTTGTGAGTAGGGACCTCAGAGAGCATCTGATTCAACACACCCTGCAACAGGAATCCCTTCTACACTGACAATCCCTGACAATTGTTTTTCTAGCCTTCATCTGAAGGCTTCAAATAGTAGAGGACCAACTATATTCCAGAGTAGCCTATTCTATTTTTGGACAGTGCTATTTATGAAGTTTTTGCTTATACTGGATCAACATTTCTCTCTCTGAAACTTCTACCCATGTTCTAAGTTCTATTCTTGGGGCCAAGGAAAAGAAGTCAACTTCTTTTTTTATATGTTAGTCTTTCAAATTCTTGAGATGTTATTATGAATCCCCTAAAGTTTTTCTTTATTGGGCTAAACATTCTAAATGGTATGAACGAGGCCCTTGACCACCTTGGTTGGGACACAGCCTTTGAACACTGCAGTTTACTAATGTCCTTCCTAAAATGTATCAGCCAAAACTACACACTACTCTAGGTACAGTCTGATCAAGGAAGAGAAAAAGGGAATACTACCTCCTTAATCCTGTAGACTAATTCACTCTAACCGTGAAGAATGCCTTTCATTTTTGGTCAACATATTCTGTCTTCTGTAATCTTCAATTTCTCTATACCTACTGGCTCTTTACCTACTACATACAAATACAACCTTATCTTCCCAAACCTTAAAAAAAAACCCAACCATTAGACTTGCCACCTCTTCAAGCTACAATTTCTTAAGTTCTCCTTTTTACAACCAAACTCTTAGAAAAAGTTGTCAGCAATAATTGGCTCCAGAGCTGTGCTTTAGGAAAAACACTTTGTTAGCTGTGTGAAGGATGGACTGGAGTGGGAGAAACTTAAGGGAGGGAGATAGGTGAGAGATGATGACTGGGTAAGTAGAAAGCAAAGGACAGATACAAAATGGTGTAAAGGTAGAAACAGCAAGTTTTGACAAATGACTCGACGTGTGGTTAGGGAACGACAGGTGTCAAAGAGGACAGCAAGGTGGCACAATGGATAGGGTAACAGGGCTGGTATCAGGAAGACTCATCTTCCTGAGTTCAAATCTGGAAATCTTGGACACTTCCTGGCTGTGTGAAACTGGGCAAGTCACTTAACATAATTTGCCTCGTTTTCTCATCTGTAAGCACTCCAGTATCTGCCAGGAAAACCCCACGAAGAATTGGAGACTGTATAATGACTGAATTGAACAAGAAGTTGTGAAACTTGGGCAAATGGAAAGATGGTGATATCTTTGATGCTAAAAAGGAAGTTTAGAAGAGTGTGATTTTGGAGGAAAAGCTAACATAGTAAGACATGAAGAAAATCACAACCTATCCATGCCTGTTCATTTCTGAGGCACTGTCCCCATCAAAACAAAAAGAGAGGGAGATGGGGCTCTTATTTACTGGTCACTGCTTGGAGCACAGAACCCATTCTCTGAGGAGCACTTAGCAGAGCCACAAAGGAGCTTCCTAGTGGGAAGCTAGGAGAGCAGAATTTCCCCAAAGGCACTTGTGTATCATAAGCCCCTGGATAGGACTGGGATTGTAACTACTGAGAAGTGATTCATTAAATGAGGAGCTGGCACAATGGGGCAGGAGAGTGGTGGATAAGGGCAGGTATAGTTGTGTTGGAGATAATCATGGAGATAAGCCTTATAACTGTCTTCATCAGGGAGAGTGGAATGTGGACTGATCTTCCCATCCTACCATTAATGGCTCACACAAACCCCCTGGGGGCAGGTTAGAGCTCCCACTTTTGGAGATCACTGCTCTACTTTTTCTGGGTGGCCTCCCCTGGGTTTAATTATCATCTCTATACACATGATCCCATAACCACCCCTGGATTCTTTCCTGATATTTAGTTTCCATAACACTAGTTGTCTATTAGATATTCTGAATAGATGTATGATTAGGCATCTTAAACATGTCTGCTGTTCTTCCTCCCAAACTCACCTTCTTTGTAATGTCCCTATTTTTGTCAAAGGAACAGACATCCTTTTAGTAACCCAGATTTCCGACCTCAGTCATCTTTGATTCCTCAATTTCCCTTTACCTCACATTTCCATTCAATCTCCATATTTTATAAATTCTGTATCTCTTGGACCTATGCCCTTCTCTCCCCTAACATGGTCTTCATCAGCTCTTATGCTAATTACTGCCACATTACACAAGCCACTGAACTGGGTTCTTCATTTAAGTTCTTCCCTTCTCGAATCCACATTCCATACAGCTGCCCAAGTGATACTTATAAAGCACTGCTCTATAACTGGGCCACTTACTTGCTCACTAAGTTCTAGCAGTTCCTATTCCTCTAGGATTAAGTATATTAAAAATATACACAAAGTACAAATGAAATAGTTTTGAGGGGAAGTCTAAATACTGTTTTGTCATTAAAAGACCTTTAAACTTAACTCTAACTTATGTTTGGAGTCTTATTGGGTATTGTTTTCCTTCATGCACTATATAGTAGCTACACTGGTGTCTTCACACACAGCACCCCATCTCCTGTCTCTGTTTATCAGGCTGGAATACTGCCCCTCCTCATCTCTGCCTCTTAAAAGTCCTCATATCTTTCAAAGCTCAGCCCAAACACTGCCTCCTTCTAAGAAACATGAGGTCTTTCTTGAACTCTTCAGCTGTTAGACCTTCCCTCAAATTTACTTCATATGTATTTGTGAATATATTTAATCTGTTTATATCTGTTCTTGTTACCCCCTACTGAAGGTAAGCTACTTGAGTGCAGAGACTGTTTGACTTATTTTGTACTCTGAAGGTCCATCCAGCATAATAGACACTTCTCTTAGATATTATATCATACAAATGGCTGTTTAATCATACTTCTCTGCCATGTACTTGTGAAGTTTATTTTTTGAATATATGTGTACTTTAGTAATTGTCTAATTAACACAGAAAACACAGGGTTAATCTATATAGCATATCTCTATTACTGTACTCTAAGATTATACTCCCTGAGTGTTGTGGCTGCTAAAATACATCATTGACTTCTTTTAAACTTATAAAGAATGAAGAGGGGGCAGAACCAAGATGGCTGAGAGAAGCCAGGAAGTTGCTTGAGCTCTCTTAAGTTTCCCTTGGAAACAATGTTAAATCAAGTGGGAGTGACAGAACCCACACAAAGACAGATTGAAACAATTTTCCAGCTTAAGATAACTTAGGACTTCAGGAAAGGTCTGTCTCATTTGGGTAAAAGAGGAGCACAGCCTGCACAGACAGTTTCTAGGCAAAAGTCAGTGAGTGGCTCAGCCACAACACAGATCAGTAACCAAGTGCCCTTGGTCCTGGCTTAGCATGTCAGTTTTATGAGGCCTCCAGCCACGGCGCAGGAGGAAAGCTGCCAGTCCCAGACCCCCTTTTCCCCTTCCTAACCCCACACCCCTGCCCTGTACAATAGGTGGGACTAGGCCAACCCACCCCAGAGTAGTGTGCAAGATGCAAGCCCTGGAGGCTCCAGTGCAAAAAGCCAGTGACCAGGGCCCTGGCCCCCAGCACAGGATGCTTGGGACAGTGTTCCCTATGCCCCAAGAGGAAAGCTCAACTTTTAAAGTAATGAAATATACTAAAAAATGAGCAAAAAACAGAAAAGAGCCCTGACCACATGAAGCTACGATGGCAACCAGGAAGATCAAAACAAAAATGGAGAAGAGGACATCAATGTCTACATGTGGAGTCTCAAAGAGGAATATGAATTGGTTTCATGTCTAAAAACCTTCTTAGAAAAACTCAAAAAGGCTTTCAAAAATCAAATAAGAGAGTTGTAGAAGAAAAACTGGGAAAAGAAATGAGAGTTATGCAAGAGAGAGTCAACAGCTTGGAAGAGGATGGACAAAAATTGAATGAATAAAACAATTTCTTAAAAAAGCAGAATTGGCCAAATGGAAAAAAAAAATTCACTGAAGAGAAAAATTCCTTAAAAAGTGGAACAGGTCAAATGGAAAAGAAAACATAAAAGCTCACTGAAGAAAATAACTCCTCAAAAATTAGAATTGGTTAAGTGGAAGCTAATGTTACTCCATGAGACATCAAGAATCAGTCAAACAAAATCAAAACAATGAAAAAAATAGAAGAAAACGTCCTCTTTGGAAAAAGAACTGACATAGAAAATACATCTAGAAGAGATAATCTAAGAATTATTGGACTACCTGAAAGCCATGATGATCAAAAAAAGAGCTTCATTGCACCTTTCAAAAAATTATCAAGGAAAACTGCACTGATATCGTAGAACCAGAGGTTTAAAAAGTCGTTGAAAGAATCCACCAATCATCTCCTGGAAGAGATCCCAAAATGAAAACTCCAAGGAATAATGTAACCAAATTCCAGAATTATCAGGTCAAGGAGAAAATACTGCAAGAAGCCAGAAAGAAACAATTCATATATCAAGGAGCCACTGTCAGAATTACACAGCACTAAGCAGCTTCTATATTAAAGAATCAGAATTCTATTAAAGAATAGAATATGATATTCCAGAAGACAAAAGAAGCTTGGATTACAATAAAGAATCAACTACCCAGCAAAACTGAGCATAATCTTTTAAGGGAAAAGATGGACATTCAATGAAATAAGAGACTTTCAAACTTTCCTAATGAAAAGACCGGAGCTGAACAGAAAATTTGATCTTCAAATACAAGACTCAAGAGAAGCAAAAAAAGGTAAACAGAAAAATTTCAACTGTTTTCTCTACACAGAAAGATGATACTTGTAACTCGAGAACTGTATCTATTAGGGCAGTAAGAAGGAGTATACACAGACCTAGAGGGTGTGGGTATAAGCTGACTTTGATGTGATATTAAAAATATGAAGGGATAAAAGAAGGATTGAATCAATAGAAGAGGAAAGGGGGGGGCAGAATAGGGTATATCACATGAAGATGCGCAAAAGACCTATTATAATAGAGGGAAAGAAGGGAGGGGATGAACACTGTTTGAACCTTACTCTCACTGGATTTGGGAATAACATACACACTCAGTTGGGTAAAGAAATTTATCTTACCCTATAGAGAAGTAGGAGGGGCAAAGGGAAATAAAAGGGAGGGTCAGGGGCCGATAGAAGGGAGGACAGAAGTAGGAGTGCAAAACAGAATAAGGGAGGGAGGACTAATAGAAGGAGGGCAGATTGAGGGAGGTGTTGCTCAGAAGTAAAACAATGGTGAGGCGGGACCAGGTGAAAGGAATGAGAAAAATACAAATGGGAGAAATATAGGATGGAGGGAAATACACAGTAATCATATCTGTGAATGTGAATGGGATGAACTTTCCCATAAGACAGAAGCAGACAGCAGAATGGATTGAAAACTAGAATCCTACAATGTTGTTTACAATAAAACCATCTGAAGCAGAGATAAACATAGAGTAAAGGTAAAAGCCTGAAGCAGAATATATTATGCTTCAGATGAAGTAAAAAAAAAAAAAAGCAGAGGTAGCAATCCGGATCTCAGACAAAGCAAATGCAAAAACAAGTCTAATTAAAAGAGATAAGGAAGGAAATTACATCTTGCTAAAAGGTACCATAGACAATGAAACCATAGCAATACTAAACTTATATGCACTATACTAGTGCGAGACTTCAACTTCCACCTCTCAGAACTAAATCAATCTAACCACAAAATAAACAAGAAAGAAATTAAGGAGGTGAATACAATTTTGAAAAATAGATGTAAGACCTCTAGAGAAAACTGAATAGGGATAAAAAGGAATATACCTTTTTCTCAGAACCATATGGCACCTTACACAAAATCTGACCACGTATTACAGCATTAAAAACCTCACAATCAAATGCTATTCATTTAAACATGAATAAAACAGAGAAAGAGCAGATCAATGAATCGGGCATGCTACTAAAAAAGCTAGAAAAAGAACAAATTAAAAATCCCATTAGATGCCAAATTAGAAATTTTGAAAATCAAAGGAGAAATGAATAAAACTGAAAGAAAAGCGTTAAACTAAGAAATAAAACTGGTTTTATGAAAAAAAAATGAACAATAAAATAAATAAACTTTTGGTTAATTTGATTAAAAAGAAGAAGGAAACCAAATTACCAGTATCAAAAATGAAAAGGATGAATTCACTACCAATGAAAAGGAAATTAAAACAATAATTAGGAACTATTTTGTCCAACCATATGCCAATAAATCTGACAATTTAAGTGAAATGGATGAATATTTATTAAAATATAAATTGCCCAGATTGAAAAAAAAAATACTTAATCACCATTTTAGAAAAAGAAATGGAACAAACCATCAGTAACCTCCCTAAGAAAAAAATCTCTAGGGCCAGATGAATTTATAAATGAATTCTACCAAACGTTTAAAGGATAATTAATTCCAATACTATGTAAACTCTTTGGAAAAACAGGTGAAGAAGGAATGTTATCAAATTTCTTTTATGACACAAATATGGTGCTAATACCTAAACCAGGAAGAATAAAACCAGAGAAAATAAATCATAGACCAATTTCCTTAATGAATATTGACACAAAAATTTAATTAAAATATTAGCAAAGAGATTACAGCAATTTATCATCATGACAATATACCATGACCATCTGGGATTTATACCAGGAATGCAGGGCTGGTTCAATATTAGGAAAACTATCAACATAACTGACCATATCAACAACAAAACTAAAAGAAATCATGATTATCTCAATAGATACAGAAAAAACTTTTGATAAAACATAGCACCCATTCCTATTAAATACATTAGAAAGCACAGGATAAATGGAGTTTTTCTTAAAAAGATAAGTAGTATCTATCTAAAATATCAGCAAAAACATATATGTGATGAGGATAAGGTAGAAGCTTTCCCAGTAAGATTAGGGGTGAAACAAGGATGCCTAGTATCACCACTATTATTCAATACTGTAATAGAAATATTAGCTTTAGCAATAAGAGAAGAAAAAGAAATTGAAGTAATTAGAATAGGCAACGAGGAAGCAAAACTATTACTCTCTTCAGATGACATGATAGTATACTTAGAGAATCCTAGAGAATCAATTGAAAAACGACTTGAAATAATTAACTTTAGCAAAGTTTCAGGATATAAAATAAACCCACATAAATCATGAGCACTTCCATATATTACCAACAAAGTCCAGGAGCAAGAGATAGAGAAAGTCTATCTAAAAATAACTGCAGACAATATAAAATATTTGGGAATCTACCTGTCAAGACAAACTCAGGAACTATAAGAATATAATTACAAAACACTTTTCACACAAATAAAGTTGGGTCTAAACAAGCGGAAAAATATCAATTGCTCATGGGTAGATTAAGACAACATAATAAAAATAACAATTCTATCTAAACTAATCTACTTATTAGTGTCATACTAATCAAATTATCAAAAATTATTTTATAGAGCTACAAAAAATAATGACAATTCATCTAGAAGAAGAAAAGGTAAAAAATATAAAGGGAATTCATGAAAAAAAAATTGCAGAGGAAAGTGGCCTAGCTGTACCAGAACTAAAACTATATTATAAAATGGCAATCATCAAAACTATTTGGTACTGGCTAAGAAATAGAGTGGTGAATCAGTGGACGAGGTTAGGTAAAAAGGACTCAGTAGTAAATGACTATAGTAATCTAAGACTCCAGCTTCTGGAATAAGAATTCACTATATGACAAAAACTGCTGGGAAACTTGGAAAATGGTATGATAGAATGTAGCAGAGACCAACATCTCACACTGTACAGCAAGATAAGGTCAAAATGGGTACATGATTTAGGCATAAAGGGTGATACCACAAACAAATAAGGAGAACAAGGAATAGTTTACCTGTCAATTCTATGCAGAAGGGAAGAATTCATGACCAAACAAAAGATTGAGAATATTATGAAATGCAAAATGGATAATTCTGATTATATTAAATTTAAAAAGTCTTTCTACAAACAAAACCAATGCAACCAAGATCAGAAGGAAAGCAGAAAGCTGGGAAACAATTTTTGTTTGGTACTGGCTAAGAAATAGAGTGGTGAATCAGTGGACGAGGTTAGTGTCTCAAATATATAGAGAATATTTATTATATTATTTTAATCTATCCAGATTTATAAGACTACATGTCATTCCTCAATTGATACATGGTCAAAGGATAAGAACAAACAGTTTTCAGATGAAGAAATTAAAGCAATATATAGTCATATGAAAAAAATGCTCTAACTCACTATTGATTGGAGAAATGCAAATTAAAATAGTTCTGAGGTACCACTTCCTACCTATGTGATTGGCTAATATGACAGAAAAGGAAAATGATAAATGCTGGAGAAGATGTGGGAAAATGGAAAATTAATGCACTATTGGAGGAGCTGTGAACAGATCTAAACATTTTGTAAAGCAATTTGGAACTATGCCCAAAGACCTGTAAAACTGTCCATACTCTTTGATCCAACAATACCACTATTAGATCCGTATCCCAAAGAGATCATAAAAAAAGGGAAAAGGACCCTTATATATGTAAATATTTATAGCAGCTCTTTTTGTGGTGGCAAAGAATTGGGAATTGAGGGGGATGCCCATCAACTGGGGAAAGGCTGAACAAATTGTGTGATATCAATATAATGGAATACTATTGTGCTATAAGAAATGATGAGCAGGCAGATTTCAGAAAAACCTGGAAAGACTTATATGAATTGACGCTGAGCGAAATGAGCAGAGCCAATAGAACATTATAACCAGTAACAGCAACATATGTGATGACCAACTTTGATAGACTAAGCTTTTCTCAGCAATGCAATGATCTGAGACAATTCCAAAAGACTCATGATAGAAAATGCTATCCACATCCAGAGAAAGAACCATGGAATCTGAATGTAGATTGAAGCATACTGTTTTCTCTCTTTGAAAACCTTTTCTCATAGGTTTTCTCTATTGTTCTGATTCTTCTTTTACAACACGACTAATGTAGAAATGTTTATCATGATTGTACACCTATAACCTACGCAAGATTGCTAGCTGTCTTGGGGAGAGGGGAGAAAAATGGAGGAGGAGACAAAAATTTGGAACTCAAAATCTTATAAAAATGAATGCTGAAAACTATCTTTACATGTAATTGTAAAAAATAAAATACTATTAAGTGTGAAAAAAATATGAATGGAAACCCCCAGATCTTTTTTACTCACAACCCAATTGTTGTTTAATCTGTGCAGTTAAAATTTTAAATCCCAAGTATAGTACTTTATTCAGGTTAAATTTCCATACATTTAAAGATCCTAAAGGAGTGCAAGATCCAACTACCTTCTGACTTATGAAAGGACTAAGATATGTCAAATACAGTTTGAGTATGAATTTTAAGTATTCAAGATACTTTATTTTGACCTAATTGCTAGGAAATTGACAAATCATTTATAGTATATAGTTGGTTTCCATCTATTATCAGAACATTTGATTTGCCATAATACCCTATTTCTTGCAGGGGCAGGTAGATGGCACAATGGATAAAATGCTGGGCCTGGAGTCAAGAAGACTTCTTCCTCAGGTTCAAATCTGGTCCCAGACACTTCCTAGCTATGTGACCCTGGGAAAATCACTTAACCCTATTAAGTAACACTTTCTTCATCTGTAAAATTAGATGAATAAGGAATTATATATTCCAGTATCTTTGCTAAGAAAACCACAAATGAGATCATGAAGAGTTGGACATGACTGAGCACACATACCTATTTCTTGCCTACATTGTGTGACAACAATCTTTTTTCCCATGAAATAAACTCAAAAAAACATTATGACCTCAAACATCAATAAATTTATCAATACCTCAATTCAAATTTTCTTACCTGTTTAATTTCATTTTTGGATTAAAATAGGAATCTGTTTTCTGAGGTGTAGAATAGTTAGGAAGAACTTGTATGTCAGTGTCTGCTTCTTTCAACACTTCACGGGGTGGTTTAGCAGCAGAGGCTAAAAAACAAAGATTTCCAGGGACTCACGGCTCAGGTGTTGAATGTGTAAGCCTCTCACATACTTTGGGAGGATAACTTCCGCACATTAACATGCCACAAAGCACTTGAAAACTTTACAAAATGCTTTCCTCACTACATCCCAGTGAGGGAGGTAGTACAACTCTAAAACTTCCATTTTACAGACACAGAAATAAGACTCAGAGAAACTAAATAGGGTCAATCAATGGTAAGATCAACAAGCAATAATCAATAAGCATTTATTAAACCCCTGCTGTGAGGTAGGGAAAGACAGCACGTATGTGTACAAGTACGTACACAATAAAGGGATCACTGATTTCGATGGTATAGGGAACCGCCAAATGAGGAAACACCATTCATAAAGGCAAACCGCATATTCTCTTTAGATTATGCCAGCCTCTTGTGGATTGGTCCAGGTCAGACACGCTTCATTCCCCACCTGCAGACTCTCTGGCCTTTGCCACCGTCCCCTCCACGCATGGCTACCTTCCTCATAACCTCCAGTTAGCCCCTTTTTATGTATTTCTCCCCTTGTTAGAATACAAGCTCTTTTAGGGCAGGGATTGTTATCTTTTAGCTCATATTTGTATCCCCAGTGTTTAGTACAGTATTTCACACACAGTTTTAATAAATGCTTGTTGCCTGCCTACCTACTTGGATCTCTGTAAGGTTACAGACAGAAACAATACCAAATTGATATATAGATTATTTAAATTCAGCTAGAAGAGGGCACTAGCAATTAGGAGGATCAAGAAAGGCTTTTTATAGGGGATATTTGAAGCCTCTCTTAAAGGAAGAGGGATTTTATAAGGTAGAAGTGAGCAGAGTGTGTATTCTAAGCATGAGGGATGGCCAGGCAGAGAAATGGGAGTGCTATGTGTGAGAAACAAGAGAGACCATTTTGGTTAGGGGGTAGCATATAGGAAGAGTCTTCATGCTGTCTTCTTAACTCTTTATACTTTGGCTTTTAACCTCCTTAAACTAAAACTTTCTCTCCAAGTCACCAATGATCTTTTAGTTGCCAAATCCAGTAGCCTTTTCTCAACGCTCATTCTCCTCAACCTCACTGCAGCCTTTCACAGTGTTGATCACTCTCTTCTTGATACTAACCTCTATCTAGGTTTTTGGAATACGATGTTCTCCTTGTTTTCCTTCTACCTATCAGACAGGTCCTTCTCAGTCTCCTATGGTGGATCCTTATTTAGGACCTCTAACCACAGGTGTCCTACAGGGCTCTGTTCTTTTTCCTCAATACTATTTCATCTGGTGATCTCATGACCTCCCATGGATTTAATGTATGCTGATGACTCTCAAATCTACTTCTCCTGCCCAAAGTTCTCTGCTGACCTTCAGTCTCCCATCTCTAATCTCTCCGACATCTTGAAATGGATGTTCGGCAGACATCAACTCGACATGTTCAAAAGTGAAGTAATCTTTCCCCCTAGATCTTCTCCACTTCTTAACTCCCCTATTATTGTCAGGGGTACCACTATCCTCGTAGTACCCTAGGCTTACAACCTAGGTATCATCCTTAATGCCTCACTCTCTCACTACCCACATCCCACCTGCTGCCATGGCCTGTCAGTTTCACCTTTGCAACATCTCTTGAATAAGCCTACTTCTCTCCTCTGATCATGCCACCACCCTGGTACAGGCCTGCATCACCTCACACCTGGAAAACTGCAATATATTGCTGGCTGATGATCAGGGTCTACCTGCCTTAAATCTCTCCCTATTCCAATCCATCTCCATTTAGCTGACAAAGCAATTTTCCTAAAGTACATTACTGATCATATTGCTTTCCTATTCAATAAACTCCAGTGGCTCCCTATTTTCTCCAAGATCAAATATAAAATCCTGTTTGGAGTTCAAAGACCTTCATAACTGTCCATCATTTTCTTTCCAATTTTCTTACATCCTTTTTCCCACTCCTCTGATGTTCCTTGAAGAAGACACTCCATTTCTCTGTTCTAGGCATTTTCTCTGACTGTGCCCCATGCCTGGAATGTTCTCCCTCCTCAATTCCACCTACCAACTTTCCTGGCTCCCTTTAAGTCCCAACTAAAATTTCATCTTTTGTAGGAAGCCTTTCTGAACTCCTCCTAATTCTAATGCCTTCCTTCAATTAATTATTTCCTATTTATCCTGTATGTATATGGCTTGTTTTGTATACATATTTTTTGCATATTATCTCCTTCAGTGGATTTTAAGTTCTTTGAGGGCAGGGACTGTCTTTTGCCTCTTTTTGTATCTCCTGCACTTAGTACAGAGCCTGGCACATAGTGGTAACTTACAGGTTGATAAATATCACTGTAAACACATCCCATAGGTAACCTGAAATCACTTGCCAAATGTTTCTGAAGTTTTTTTTTTTACCTCTTTCTCCATTAGAGGCTTTATAAATGCATCAGAACCAGAATTATTATGAGGATTAAATCTCATTAGCTATTTCTTTTGTGGTTTTCAGTGACAATGATCAACAACTAAGCAGAGGTTTATTGTGAATTAGTTTCAATACAAAGTAAGTTACTATTACACTTTGCTTTAGTGTAAGAGATGTTACTTCCAAGAGATGAGTGGTCTGAGTTGCTATTTGCAATCTCCCATTTCTTTTCTAGCCCAATTTTAAGTCATTCTATGAGGTAAGACAAGCCCTCAGGAAAGTAGTTTTGCATTTGGTATAGGGACAACAGTCAGTATCAGAGAGGAAGTCATCTTGAGTCTGCTAGTTCACTATGGATTTTAATGTGTACTTCCAAAAAACTTTTATTTCATATGTGAAAATAACAATTTCCCCTACTGTTTAATGACTTGTCAATAGACAAATGAAGTTATTCAACTTACCTGCATTATACCTGGATTCAGTTTCTCCTTTGTTCACATGGCGTTTAATATGTCCTATCATATCAGTTCTTCGTGTGATAGTTGCTGAACAAATGATACAGTGATAATGGGCCCCCATCTTACTAGATGTCTGTGAACAAAGCACAGTTAATTAAAACACAAGATACTAAAGCTACATTAAAGCAATCTGAGATTGCAACATTATATAAGCTAGGAGTCTTGGGGACCAAAGCTCTAATACAGGGATGGGGAACCTGTAGCTTCTAGGCTACTTGGACTCAGTCAAAAGACCACACCCAAGGACCTAAAGGGCCACAAGTGGCTTTGAGGCTGCAGGCTTCCTACTCTTGGTCTAGGTCCTTAGCTGCCACCTTTTGACTGAGACCAAGTTATACAGAACAAATCTTTTTATTATGGGGATTTGTTCTGTGAAGTTTGGTTTCTGTCAAAGGGCTACACTCGAGGACCTAGAAGGCCACATGTAGCCTCGAGGACTCAGGTTCCCCACCCCTGCAAAATAAGCACTAATTTCTCCATGATTTTTTTCCTGTTTTATTTAAACATGCAACTTTCACATTACTTTTCCAAAGACTTTGAATTTAATTTTGTAGTTTATTTTTTCCTTCCTCTAATAAAAATTGTACCTTACTTTCTATAAAGACCACCTTATGAAAATGCTGCTATCGGGACTTTATTGAATACCTCTTAAAAACGTACAGTAAATTCCTATTTTTGTGAGCTCACATAATAAGTGTTCAGAATGTTCTACTCAGAAGGTAAAAGTACAAAGTCCTTGGGGTAAGGAAGGCAGAGGGCAGAGATGAGCTCAGAATGATCACTTCTACATCCAGCAGGCCTAGCTGTGTTTGCTGCATTGGCCCTCGTTAGAAAACATTATGAAATGAATACTTGCTGGATTATTTTATATGAGTTAAGAAACTAATTACTGAGGACTCACTATAAATTAATGAATGGAAGTTAACACTTTATTTATTTTCAGAACAGTCAGAACAGTTAAACTTTATTTTCAGTTCCAAAATCTCAGCCCCTACACTCTTGAGAAGGCAAGAAATACAATATTCATTATACATATGAAGTTACTCAAAATACATTTCTGCATTAAGTCATAGTCTTAAAAAAATGAAGAGAAGAAATGATTCACTCTACACTCAAGAGTTCATCAGTACTCTATGGAGGTGGACAGGATTTTTCATGAGTCTTTTGGAATTGTGAAGGATCACTTTATTGATTGGAGTTACTATGTCTTTCGCAATTCTTTATCTTTACAATATTGTTATTACTAGGTAAACTGTTCTGATTCTGTTCACCTTTCGTAGGTTCACATAAATCTTCCCAGGTATTTCTGAAACCATCCTATTCATCATTTCTTATAGCACAATAGTATTCTACCACATTCACTGAGTATCTTTTTGGTTTCTAATTACTTCCCATCACAAAAAAAGCTGCTATGAACATTTTTGTACATATGAGTCCTTCTCCTTTGATCTCTTTGGGCTTTAGAACTAGTAGAAGTATTACTGGGTCACAGGTTATTCAGTTTTTTAGCTCTTTTGTCAGGGTTCCAAATTATTCTCCAGAATGACTGGACCAGTTCACAGTTCTAACAGTGAATTAGTGTACGTGTTTTCCTGCATGCCCTCCACCACTTGTCATTTTCTTTTTCTGTTATCTTAGCCAATCTGATGGGTGTCAGGTGCTACCTCAGAACTGTTTTAATGTGAAATTCTTCTATTATTAGTAACCAGAACATTTTTTTACATGACTATTGATAGCTTTTTTTTCCTCTGAAAACTGCCTACTCATATCTCTTGACAATTTATCAATAAGGAAATAACTTTTATTCTTATAACTTTGGTTTAGTTCCCTATGTATCTGAGAAATGAGACCTTTATTTGATAAACTCACTGCCAAGACTTTCCCCCTCAGTATCCTGCTTTTTCTTCTAATTCTGGTTGCACTGGCTTTGTGCAAAGATTTTTATATTTTATGTAATCAAAATGATCCATTTTACCTCCTGTGAACCTCTTTATTTCTTATTTAGGCATGAACTCTTCTCCACTGTAGATCTCAT
Source organism: Pseudochirops corinnae (assembly GCA_028646515.1). Taxonomy (NCBI): domain Eukaryota; kingdom Metazoa; phylum Chordata; class Mammalia; order Diprotodontia; family Pseudocheiridae; genus Pseudochirops; species Pseudochirops corinnae. The sequence continues at coordinate 300,020,100 of CM053586.1, read as the reverse complement.
TCTTTATGTCTATCTCATGTAACCATTTTGAGCTTATCCTGGTATAGGGTGTTAAGATATTGGTTTATACCTAGTTTCTGCTAGACTACTTTACAGTTTTCCCAGCAGTTTTTGTTGAATAGCAACTTCTTGGCCCCAACAGATAGGATCACTGTGTTTCTCGAACACTAGCTCATTTGCTTCCGTATATTATATACCTACTCTGTTCCGCTGATCAACCACTCTATTTCTTATCTCATACCAAACTGCTGGAGTGATTACAGCTTGCAGCACAGTTTGAGATCTGGTATTGCTAGGCTCCTTTCTTCCTTGCTCCCTCTTCCCCCCCCCCCCCCAAGTGATTCCTTTGTTACTCTTGACCATTTGTTCTTCCAAATGAATTTTGCTGTGATGTTGTTTTTTCTAGCTTTAAAGTAATTTTTTGGTAGTTTAATTAGTATGGCACTGATTAAGTAAATTAATTTAGGTAGTGTCATTTTTATTATATTGACTTGGCCTTTCCATGAGCTATTAATATTTCTTGAATTATTTAGATGTTTTTGTATGACAGTGTTTTGTAATTATTTTCATACAGTTCCTATGTGTCTCTTGGCAGGTAGACTCTCAAGTATTTTATACTCTCTGCAGTTATTTTAAACGGAGTTTTTCTTTCTATTTCTTCTTGCCAGGTTTTGTTGGTAACATTATATAGAAATGCTGATGATTTATGTGGGTTTACTTTATATCCTGCAACTCTGATGAAGCTAATTGTTTCAATTAATGTTTTAGTTGACTCTCTAGAGTTCTCTAATATATATAAATTGTTTAACATTATGTACACAAAAAAGGTTCAACTCCTAGAACATTAGAAATAAGAATTTCACTAAGATTCCAGAAGAGAATTTTAAAAATTAAATCATTCCTTTTGTATAATTTAATTTAAAAGAGGGAAATGAAACATTCTCTAACTCTAGGAGTTATTTAACTCACACTCAAAATTTAAAAGAATGAAAAGTACATTTTCCCTTATATTCTTAATAATTAACTACTAGACTGATTTTTCAATTTAAAGCAGTGTAGCTTAGTGGACAGAAGACCTGGATTCAAGACTTTCCCTTGGCAAATACTGGTTATGTGCCCCTGGGCAAGTCAATTAACTTCTCAGCACTATAGGCCAGTGGAGTCAAACTCAAATAGAAATGGTTCAAATAAAAATGCAAGAGGCATACTGACTCAGAAGACAACAAATTAACTTTATACATGTTGTATTTAATTTTTATTTATTTTGCCAGAAATCTCACAATTACATTTTAATCTAGTTAGAAAATAGCTTCCACTTTTAGGCAACTCTCTAAGACTTTAAGTTGCACTGAAAATACAGACCTGAATTGGTAAGAGGTAACTTCCTCACCTGGGTGTTCCTTATACAAATGAAATCACAATTCTCCCTCTCTCTATTCCTAATTTTCAATTTATGGGTGGCAGAGGAATTTGTCAGACAACAAAAAACTGTGGAAAATCTAAATAGCTTTTGCTCTTTTCTTTCAAATTATGCCCGATATAATGCTAGGAATTAAGTGGAAACAAGACCTTAAAGGTCCTAGATATAGAATAGGAAAAGTAAACTATAAAATAGGAAGCTTGGTATTTTTAACTTTAGGGAAGGAAAACAAACTCTAATATACTATAATAAAGCAAGTGTTATTATCCTAAAAAAAAAAATCATTACCTGGTCTCCAATGAGGTTTGGTTTCACTGGTCGACAAGGTAAGTGACAGATGCACATCCTGTAACCTAAAACGGAGAATGGCTTTCAAATAAATGTTATATACTTCAATTTTTTCAAAAGAACTGACTTACAGGTACTCCCTCAAACCAACATAATTCAGAATTCCTCAGTAACTTGGGCAATGGTTTCATGAGTTGAAAGGGTAAGGAGAATGAATCTTTATTACTTGCTAGGCCAGTCTTCTAGTAAGGAGGCTCTTCAAATTTTAATTAGGCTGTGCTTTGTATGACAAGCATACAATTGGTTGGTGGCAAATTTGTAAAGCCATTCCAGTTTGTTAAGACCTACTAGAACAGTGGTTCTCAACCTGTGGGTCGCGACCCCTTTGGGGGTTGAACGACCTTTTCACAGGGGGTAACAGGAGTCGCTTAAGACCATCGGAAAACACATATTTCTGATGGTCTTAGGAACTGAGACAACGCTCCTCTGTCTCCAGGTGGGTCCGCCCACATATGAGTATTAAAGGGTTGAGGCATTAGGAAGGTACTAGAATCTGTGCTCTGCTGCCCTAGTGCCTTGGAAAACCTAGGGTTAGATGCGTATCATAGCTAGAACAGAACTTTAGAGAGGGTATTCAACATATATGTGAGGTCCAAGCCCAAATAAATGTTCAGCTATATAGAAAGAGGTAATAGCAAATTCACTAACTCGAATCATGTTTACATTTGTACCATTAATTAAATTAATTTCTTTTTTCATGGTGCGCTGGAAAAAGCAGAATATAGTCAGGACACTTGAGTTTTGATCCTGACTCTGCCACCAATCAGCTGGGTGATTTCAAGAAAGCTATAACCTTCCCTAGGTTTCAGTTTCCTCATCTCTAATCTATTTGCCCACTCTACTGGAATTGTTCTCAAAAACAAAATTCTTCAATGTCCTTCATAGTTCTGTACCATATGATGCTTTTAACTATCCTTTACTCCTTCTTGAGCTCCTTCCTTCTCTGGTACAGGATTATAATGGTTATTCTACTTTTTTGATGGCTTTTTTTGGCTCTACTTCCTCCTCCTCCTCTCCTGGACCCTAAATGAACACACTTCCCCAACAGCCATTCTTTATTCTGTTTTAAAATCTGTATTCTTTCCCTTAGCTATTTCTTCTGTTCCTATGGTTTACATTATTAATGCCATGCAGATGACTTCTAAAGCTTCAGCTTCAGTTCCAATTTCTCCACGGAGGTCCAGTTCTATATTTTTAATCATCCATTAGACATCTACACATGACTATCCTTAAAACACCTCAAATTTAATAGGTCTCCATCATCTTTCCTGTCCAACTAGCTCTTTTTCAGGGCCTTCTTATTTCTATTCTTTTGACGATCAAGTCATTCTTGCAATTACCCACACTCAGTCACTTTCAAGTCCTTTCTCTACTTACTCTCTAGAAACAAGCAGTCATGAATTTCACTACCATCATCACAAAGTCACTGCTTATGTGAAACTTGAAAAAAAAGAGTTGAACAAAATTAAAAATAAAAAACCCAATGCCACTTATAAGAACAAAAAAAGCAAAAATATTTTATCAGTCCCTACTTGACAAGTGGCTGTTTTCATTCCTACCTAAAGCAGTGCATATTTTTCTCTTGAGGGTTTTTAAATTCACTTTGATTGGTCAAATCATGCCAAAGTAGAATCACAGACCTGGAAGGGAACTTAGAGACTGCAATCACAATCTCAGAGTTGGAAATGACTTTACAGATTCTGAAGGAAGTGCTTCCACATCCCTATGTAGTCCTCTAGACTCTGAAGACCTCCAGTGATGGGAAACAATTCTTCCTGAGGGAGTACTTTTAATTTTAACAAAGCTTCATTTATTTAAAAGATCACATAACTTAATCTTTATTTTGGACATGAGGAAATAGAGGTCCACAGATTAAATGACAACCATGATCAATCACATTGCCAGTGGCAGACAGCGACTAAAACTCAAGTCTCCTAATTTTTGTCTGCAATACTGTCTTCCTCGTAACCAAAAACTTTATAAATATTTGTTTTGCCTTTATGACATTAATTCTAATTCATATGTGCCAAAATTCAATCCAATAAAAAAATAAAAATTATATTTTCCTTAAGAACAACCTAGATTTTTGCATTAAAAACTAACTAAAAAACTAAGATGTTAACACATTTAAAATTACACAAATTCATGCAATACGTTATTTGAGACTAAGCTACTAGGTCAAAAATATTCGAAATTGTAATATTTGCCAATAAGTTATTAAGTAAGGAAGGTTCTAGTTAACATAGCACACATGCCCCAAACTTCTCCCCCACCACTATAAAAACAAGCTAAAAGCCTATGAGAAATGGAAACTGCCCAATTCCAAAAGGATAAGAAAGTGTTGTGATATTGTCACAAACCAACAGCTTATAAAGCTGTACTTTTCATTTATTACTTAGTCTTACTAAGTGACAAAAAAGTTACAGTAGCTTTATCTTGAAAATGCTTAATTAAAAATAACCACTCCCAAATATGGAGCTGATTGCTGTTATCACATGCATTAAATATCTTTTTTTTTTAAAGGAGCAGTTTTGAAATTACAAACCTTCAAACTCAACAGAAACTTTCCAGTGTAAATTCTGAAGGTGTCGATGAAGTTTATGACTATAACAAGCTTTGAATTTTTCCTCAGGGCATAATGGACAAGGTTTTTTACCAGCTAAAAAGGAAAAGACATAAAAAAAGGAAACAAACCAGTTATTAAAGAATAGAACTGTGCTGTAATTCCATTGAAACTCCCTCTCGAGTCAAATTTAACAGCCTTTCTTTGTGGCAGCCTCATCACTGGGGACCTTGGCAATAGTTACGTGACATCTGCAGTCTGTTGTCTAGGATCTCTTATTTTTAGCAAACTTTACCACCTAGCTACTCCCCCTATACTGAGCTAATATTGGAAAGGAATGGTGCTTGTAGTATCTTGCATGCACTTCTCACATGATGACTGTCTGCTGGTAAGCTAGTGCAGGAATCACTTTTTACAACCCAAAGTTTGGCTTATAAGGAGTAGCAATTCCCTCATATAGGTAGAACAGCAAGACAGAGGGAGCACAAGTCATTCTTATGATATTTTTTCCCTTCTCTGATAATAAGACACACTTGCTAGACAGAGAGGATCCTCAGGTAGAAGAAAAGGTAATTGTAATCAAACAGTATTTATTAAGCACCTACTGTGTGCTAGGTATTGGGCATTTAAAGATTAAAAAAAAATGAAACCATTCCTACTTTCAGGGATACCACTTTTTTTTAGGAGAGACCACATGTACATATATCACACATATGAGGGGGTTCAGAAAAGGCTCTATGAGAAGGTGATACGTGAAGTGTAAAGGAGTCTAGGAAGCAGAGGGAGGTAAGGAGGCACTGGGGAAATGCAAGGAGTAGAGATGAAGTGTTATGTCGAAAGTGAGAAGAGTAATGCATAAGAAGTCTGGAAACACAGGCTGAAGTGAGGTCGTGAAGGGTTTTAAAAGCTAAACAGAGATACTTCTATTTGACTGTAGGAGCAACTAGAGAAGCACTGAGAATTTACTGAATGAGAAACACTACTGGTCAGCACTGCACTTAAGGAAAGGCATTTTGGCAATGTGTGGAAGATAGTTTGGATTAGGGAGACTTGATATAAGGGGCCCAATTAGAAGGCAATGCAAAAGCCAAGACAAGAAGCAATGAACTAAAATTATGGGTATGTAAGTAGAGAGGGATAAGAGGTTGAGAGATCTGGCAGAGGGAGAAATGGCAAGATTTGGCACCTCACTAGAAAATGCAGAGCAAAAAAAACGTTGAGGAATAGTTGTACCTTTGATAAGTTTGGAAAGCGGTGAATTTTGGGGGAAAAATAACAAGTTCTACTTTGGATATGATGAATCTGGGATATCTAGTTTGAAATGCTAAAGAGGGCTGTTGGATGTAGAACTGAATTTTAGGGGAGAAAATGGTTCTAGATGTACATATCTATTAGTTGTGTGCAAAAAGATAATTAAACCCATGGGAGGTGATAAGGTTACCAGTAAAGTATAAAGAAAGAAGAGGATATAGCCTTAGAGAACACCCACGGATGGAGGTATGGTGGGATCATATGGATTAACCAGCAAAGGAGCCTAAGAAGCAATGGTCAGATAGATATTTTAAAAGAACCAAGTGAACAGTAACACAAAATCCAGAAGACAGTAGTCAACAGTATCAAATGCAGGAGAGAGGCTAACAAAGAAGAGGACTAAGAAAAGACCATAAAGTTTGGTGACTAAGAGATAGTCGGTATTTTTGGAGAAAGCAGTTTCAGTGGAATGATGAAGTCAGAATATAAAGGCTGAGGACAAAGAGAGGAAAGATGTAGAATGACAACTAGAGGGGTTCTTTGGGTCTAGTTTTAGGGATGTGGCATGTAATAATATTAATAATGTAATTATTGTTGATTAAAAGCAATATGCCTAAATCCATGTATCTACCGTACCTAGAATAGTAGTAAATGAATGGTTACAGCCTTTTATCTGGGGTAGGCACCAGAGTGAAGAACTGACCTAAGGTGAATTTATGCCATAGACAGGCTTATTATAATATTATTATCATACATATCACCCCCCTCCATGGGTTTTTCTATTTGCATTGTGGGTAACTGCATGCAATTCTACTGTGCCTGGGACTCCTCCCCTATTCCCCAATACCTTAACAAACCCCTCCTACCTTTTTAATATTCATAATTTCTGTTACATAATTGCATCTTTACCCTATAAAAATCCATCTTGCTTTCTCTGAAGTTGCTGGTACCTCTTGGAATTTAGCCCGCTTTATGAGGGGCATCAATCTCAATAAATGTCTATACCTGGGATTAGAGGTGGTCTGACTCTGAATTTTTTGAAATGGTTCCACAACACATCATGAAACCACAACAGTTTTTTGGAACCCTGAGCGTATAGAGTTTAAAACACGACAATTCCATTGGCATAAGGAACTCTCAGGTGAAGAAGCCCCTTCTATCAACACAGGCCATAACCTTTTCTGCAATTTAAAGACTTAGTTGCCTACAACAAAGGTGTTAAACTGAGAGCTGGCCCAGCCGATTAAAATATAATTGGGAAATATTTAATGAAATAAAAAATAAAACAGAAACACAGGTGATGTTAATATGTGGTTTTCTAAGTTAATAAGCCTGCAGGGATTCTTATGTGTGGTTTAGTGGCCCCTTTATACTTGAGTTTGACAGCACTGACCGACAGCACTGACCTACAGCGCTAAAGGATTAAATGACTTGGCCAGGGTCACATGGCCAACGTGTCAGAGGTGGGATTTGAATGCAGATTTTCTTGGCTCTGTTGACAGATCTTTATCTACACCACCATGCCCCCCCCCCATATGTCTAATGTAAATGTGTACATGCATGTATGTATGTGTGTGTATATATGTACGTGTATATATAGTAGATGTCTCTATCTACATGTATAGATCTATTTGTTTTCCCTCTTGCAGATAAATATACGTATGCACGCACACACAGTCTGAATACAGATATAGTATTTATGACGTAAATTCTACTTCCAAAGGGATCTAAAGTGGCTTACAAGTTAATACTCTACAACAGAATAATGAGGGGTAAAAGAGAACACAGTCTATCTAAAAGAAGTAAAAAAAAAAAAAAAGATATTACCAGGCACCTAACATAAACTGAAGTGTGTGCTGGGTAATTACGGTTTGGGTACTGAGATTGGCTCTAAGCTTTTCGATGGCTTGGTAGAAATGAGAAACATTTAATTACAGTGTTTTCATCTTCAGACAGAAGCAATCTTTTTTCCATAACAAATTCCAAATGAGAATTTATTGCGTCTTCCTTTATCTAAGGGACAATGAATAATTTTCAACTACAGTTTAATCAAAAACACAGCAATTTGGCAAGAGGACTCATACTGAACTTCTATAAAGGCAAAGGACAAAACTAGATCTTAATTCAATATGGGTGTTTTTGTGTGTTTGTCAAGGAAAGTGTGCAAGAAGTTGAAAGAATGATGGTCCAGGGAATTCGATTTCTGATGATCTAACAGCTTAGGGCTAGAAGTCAGAGAATTAAGATGAATTATTAACATGGCCATTAGATTGTCTCTCTTCAATTTGCAGGTATGCTAAGCGAGCCTTTAACAGATACTGGATCAAAGTCAATTAATAACTGAATTATTAAGTAATAACCTGATAATATAGGTAAATATTTAAAGAATTTTATTGTTTAATGTTTCAATTTTCATAATTCTTTTTTTCCTAGAAATAATGTAAAAGCTATATTACTGTTTTTAAAAAAAAAAATTATTTTAAAAGAAATGCTTGGGGTGGCTAGGTGGCACAGTAAGTCGAGCACTAGCCCTGGAGTCAGGAGGACCTGAGTTCAAATCCAGCCTCAGACACTTAATACTTATTAGCTGTGTGATCTTGGGCAATTGCCCTGCCTCCCTCCCTCCAAAAAGTCAAAAAAAAAAAGAAGATATAAAAGAAATGCTTGAAACTCAGCAAAAGGGGAAAAATGTCATGTGCAATTTAGCATGTGTTTGATGAACAAGCACATCATTCCCATTTCTGCTTCCCAAATTTTTGTTATTTGTAATGAGTTGTATGTATGATTTGGGCATTTAATTTTTGTTTAGAATGATTAACATTTGATGTGGGAAAAGCTAAGAAAAGGTCAACTTATTTCAAATGAGATAATAATGATAAAGCCCTTAGCATTGTGCCTGTCTACTATATAAATGCTGGCTATTTTAAAATACTGTTATTTGATGGCAGGCAGGACAAATGCGCAGTTTAATGCTTTTCCTGTCTATAATAAAACAAATGCTGGACATAGGTCTTAGGAACTGGAAAGCACTTTTTTTAAAAAAACAACTGTCATAGGTAATTCCTTCTAATCAAAACAATCTCCATTAGGATATGGAAAGAAATTTCTTATAATGTTTCATTGTTCTATCATTTTTACCTATAAATGATCAAGACCACAAAATTTAATTGGGAGATGTTTAATAAAATAAATAAAAATACAACACAGATAATGTTAATTTGTGGTTTTCTAAGTCAATATGTGGCTGCAGGGATCATTTCTATTTGAGTCCGACTCCACTAATCTATATCTTGTGAAAAGTACTTCCTATTCCAAGATCAAATTACCTGTCCTCTCTTAGACCTGGAGTGATCCTCTCCTCTCCAGCCCTGTACACTGTGGAGGATTCCCCAAATCCTGGCAAGTCATCCCATCTTTCCTGGCTTTGGTTCTCCATGTGTAAATGTGGGGGTTCATGACTTCCCTTCTCACTCAAAATTTAGGAATTTCTGTTTCTGTTTCTTTTTAATTCTTTGAAACATCTCAGAATCACTTCTTCCTTTCTCTTCCCAATATTATCACCCTTGTTATAGTTTATTGCAACTGCATTGCAGCTAATCTTTCCAGTCTTTCTCTCTTCTAATTCAACATACATGTCACTGCTAATGCTAATTTTCCTAACAGTGCCTTTCAGCTTACCATGTTACTGCTCAAAATTCTAGAATGGTTCCTTCAATTAAGTTTAAACTCCTAAGCCTGGCATTCAGGGCCCTTCATAATCTGGTGTCAATAAATTTTCCTACATTTCTTTTCCCCTTCTCCTAGTAAGTACCTTCCACTTTAGGAAAGTTGGTTTTCTTCCTATACTCTCACCCTTTGTATATTCCTACCTCTGCTCTGCTATTTCAGCTATTCCCTTACCTGAAATGTCCTTCCTCTCCTTTTAAATCTTTTCTACCTACTTTAGCCTACTTTGATTTCTTTTCTTTGAACTACTTAAATTATATCCAGTAAACCGTTCGGCATTTAGTTATTTTAATTGCTTGAGGGGGTTAATCTTTCCTCCCTAGATTGAACCTTCTGGGGCATAGGAATGGTGTTTTATACTTGAGTATAAAACGGTGCCTAGGCATAATGTTACAGAAGACAGTGACATGGCCATTATCATCCTTAAAACATCAGCGCTATAAGGAGGTTTTATTATATTCTGGATTAAGGCCATTATACTTTTTAAAGGTCATAAAACACAACTATACATAGCTAGCATGGAACAGTGAAAGAGCCCAGGCCTGACAATTAGGTAGGAGCAGAATTTTAGTCACTGCTCTAGTACTAGCTGAGTGACTGGGAACAAGGAACTGAACCTCTCTGGGTCTGTTTCTTCGGCTATAAAATGAAGGTATTGGGTTATATTAGCTTTAAGGTCTTTAAATAATACATGGTCTAATAATAAAAGGAAAATTTCCCACTACTAGAAAGTCAGGACAGTTCTTAAGCCTTGCCTCAGAGAGAAGTAAACTGACAAATTATAATAGAATCAATATTTAACTGAAATGACAGAAAAAAGAAGTAGGGAATGAACCTTTATTGTAGAAAGCAAATGATGAAAAATTAGGGCAACAAATTTCATGGGCTTTATTTTAAATTTCAGTCAGGTTTATTGTAAGGTAGGAAAATTTAAAATTTTTTTCAAACCAAAACAATGTTTCCAATGTAACACTCATTTATAATTTAAGTGAATTATTATCAAAAGTAGTTGTAAAGAATTCTGTCAACATTTGTTTAATCTTCAGGTATGGAATATTTAAAAAAAAATTTTCTAACAATGAAGGACAAAGAGAAACCTACAAACAGGCTTTTCTTTTCAAAAAAGAATTAAAAAAAAAAGACAAACCAAAATGGAACATAAGGATACTAAAAACCACTACTGGTCTTGATGATAATTCTTTTTACCCTCTCATCTTGTGCCATTGTGTCATGTGGCAGTCTTTACCTCAATCCAAAAAAGCCTCAAAAGCAATAAAGTAATCAATATGACCTAGAACCATGAAAGAGAAATGGGGCAGGGAATACTTGTGCATCACATCTTTGATGGTTCATAGAATTTTATTTTATTTGCTAATTTATTTCAAAGAGATAATTCTACTTTGTGTTCAGTTTTTAGAGACCATAGGGCTTGGTTTTTCTCTATCTTTTGACTCTTAGGCAATCCCGGCATAAGCTACAACACCTAAAAGCTGGAGAACAAGATTTCTTAAATAAAGACTATAATTTAAAGATAGGTTGTAAATTAGTGAGTTAATTTTTCCACATTTTGAAAAATCAGAGGTTGTTAATATATGCTGTTTCTTCAAAAGTTAAATAACCCACAATTTTTGCTTCTATGCACATACGTGTGTATATATGTACAAATATACATACATGCATACACACACACATTCTCACACATACAGTAAAATATGTGGCCTAAACGGGCAGAGTTGTCTTTGAGATCAAAAAGCCCTGGGTTCAAGTCCCACTTCTCACAAAACCGGCTGCATGACCCTAAGCTAATCACTTAATTCTATGAGATGCAGAGCAGGAGCCAATCTGCATCAATGGAGGAAATCTTATTGGAAGTTCCCTGCACAGAAGAAATAACAGCTCTCAACCATAAAAAAAAAATTATACTTAGTTATCTCCTTTTATCTTCTTAGAGTTACTCCTTTTGATACTAACAACAACAAAAACAATGGCTCACAATATACTTCACAATTTAACTGTTTTTTCCTCATCAAGATGCTTGAAAGGTATTTTCTATAAACTGCACCCCTAAGGTGCATTAATTTCTGTCTTACATAAAGAATATAACTTAAGGACACACTGTAAATCTGTGAGCTAATTTATTTCCTTAGAAAGCAGCTAACTAATCTCTCTATATAAAACAAAGAGAAATACAAACAAAAGGTTAGTGCCATGAGGCATGAAGTATTTGGTAAAACTAAACAATTTCCATGTTTCTACAAATAGTTTTGCTAACTGACTGCAAGGAATTCCATACCACAAATGCCTTGTTGTTCCTGGCTTCTGTAACATGTTGCATAAGAAAAGTACTGAGCTTGGTATTGTCTGTCTTTGGTAGGGGAGTAAGACAAGTCATGGCTGAGTTATTTAAAATTCTTGAGTTCATCAGGGAGCAGAGATTATTACCGTTTGATTCCTTTTACTTCTTCCCCCTCAGACATTCTAATTACCACCAGTAATATTGGATCTTCATGCCCAGCTCCCCAGATCCTTCCCCCTCCCAAGTAGGGTACATAGAAAGATCTAGAAGCATGGAAGAGGTAAAGGGTGAGGAAGGTGTGTCTATCATACCTCCCTCTTTCCTCTACTGGGTTCAGAGCATTTCATTTCACTTGCTAATTCACTCCTGAGAGGCTGGGTTTCAATTCTGTTTTGTCTCCAGCTCTTGTAGACCTGGAATATGATTTTTTAGCAAATTCAATTCAACAAATACTTGGGTGTCTGTTATGTGCAAGATATATTTTAAATGCTATGGGTGATAAAAAAGACAAATAAGCCATCAAAGAATTTATAGTTTAGTAGGGAATACTAGATATATCTTGCATACAAGAAGAAATGGGGGTAAGTGGTCCAAGACATGTAAGAGCAGAGCACTAGAGCAGTTCAAACGAAGCACAAAACTTTTCTAATTGAGGAAGGGAGGGGAGCAAAGAAAAAAATTTCACGAGAATACAAGGAAATATGGAAACACTTATATGAAATAATGCCAAGATAGCAGAAATAGAAAAAACGCACACATAAAGCAAGATATATTTAATTAGCTGAAATAAAATATTGGCAACATTTTATAAGTACAAGGAGAGAAAGATCAGAATGGGACACAGAATAAACTGTTATATTAAAGCTCATATCATTATTAAAAAAATAAATATGGATTAGAGTCTATGATTTTATTGGGGATTCAATCCCATATTTTATTTATATTTGTTATAATTTTTTTGGTGAGTAAAAAAGCTTCAGGAAAGATCCTGCATTTGTACTAAATTTTGAAGGAGACGACTTTGACAGTTGTATATGGTAGGGAGAGAAGGATGGAGTATTTCTTATAACAAAACACATGACAATCATTCATAATAAAGTTATAAAATATCTAAATTGAATGGCTATCATGTGTTTCATTATAAGAAGTATTTTGTCTCCTCCCTACTGTCACCTATATACAAAGTTGCTGAAATTTGATTTATAGGTCACATGAGTTTGTAAAATTCATACTTGTTAGATGCTGAGTATGAAAACTTACTCTCAAAAAAACAACAACATGAGCAGCTTCAGAGAGTTATTACACAACACAGGTGGTAATCTAGCACAGCATTATATAAATCCAGAAGAGGCTACTTAAATGGACATGCAGAAAGATTCCAATGGAAGACTAAAAGGCTAAGCAAATTAAAAAGAAAATCATTTTGTCATAGAGCCATAAAAATCCATTACTTGAAGGAATCTTAGATAAGACTTGTTTCCTTTTTCAAAAACCATCTAGGAAATTTAATAGCAGCTAATCTTCAGTAGAAATCATAACTGAGAGATCACATAAGCAAAGGCATCAATATATGGGTTTAAAGTCAGCAAGAGAAGCTAATGTTACTGTTACTGTTGAATTAAAAAAAAAAATACCTCTAGATCCAAAGACAGACTACTGAGAACTTTTCCTCAAGATCAACTAGCTAGATTTTGAAGGGAAGACAAAACATACACAAGACACACATGCCCACATACACACACATACCCCTAGTCAAGAGGCTAAAGATTAACCACAGGTCTACAGAATACAGTCACTTACCTAAAACAGTTTTGGAATATATGGAACTGGGGATGACAGCAAGGGATGTGTAGCCCTTGGAGAGCAAAAGCAACCTTTTTATACTTGGCTTCTAGTGTTTGTTACAAAAATTTCAACAGGAAATAAAACTTACACCTGTTATGTTCTTTGAGAAATCTGAGTAAGTATAAAGACAAAACAATACAGAAAGACATCAAACCTATTGAAATACATTGTCAGAGGAGGGATTGTGACTGCAAACATACCTACATCAAGCTGGTCTGTGTTTGATGAGGACACGGCAGAGGCAGATTCACCATCACTCAGGTAAGCTAACTTCTCTAGATCAATCAGCTGTCGTTGAATTGAGATGTGTTTTTCTGAAAGAAAGGGTCCATTTAAAAGAATGACTTCAAAAGGTACACTTTAATGACATTGTCAAATTCTAAGCCCCCTCAAAACTAGATTACATACAGTTTAATACACATTTTTTAGCATAGTTCCTCAGTTACTAACCTCCTGGAAGATGGCTATGTTTCCATCACCAAATGGTAAATTTACAAGCACAATTCAGCAAATTTACAAATTAATAAGTATGTCATAAAATACAAAGGGATGCAAAGCTCTACATATATCTTTAACTGCATTTACCTAATTGTTTTACTTATACTACTAATAAGGAGAGTTTGTATTCCATTCCCTAAATACATCAGCTAAGAGAAGAAAGTTAACTGATAGTGTGCTTAGTGAGGAGAGAACATGGCCTGGTTTTAAAAGCCAGTTACAGAAATTTAATAAGTAGACTCTTCACCTGTGGGGTGATAGATAGCCTTTTTGAGTAAGTGGGATGTGTGAACTGTGATGACTTTAAAGTCAAGAACCGGGTGCTCACTCCACCTCTAAATACTCTTGGGTCTTGACCATGGGCCTGTAATTAGGGCCTGACCTTTCAGAGCATCAGTTTCTTCCCCTGTAAGCTAGGAATGACATTAACAGCACTCTCTACTTTACCAAGAATTAGATGTAAAGATGCATATGTATGTAAAAGGCTCTGCAAACCTTAAAGTGATCTATATAAATTGTAAGATATATTTTCAAAAATGACCACATTATTACCTATTCTTTCCTCCTAATTTCTAATTTGTTTGCTACACAAAAAGTTTTAAAACATTTCCAAGTTTGTCTGTATTTTCACCACAATGCCCATGTAAACCAGTCTTTTCCATTCTTTTAAACCACCACAGAGAGAACAATGAAGAACATATGGATTCCTAGACATAGATAGCTGCACCATCTATACTGCCTTCAGTACTGTCTTTTGTGTTAGCAAAATGAAATCCTGTTGTGTGCCAGTATGGTGGTCTTCGCTGAGCTGAAACTTAAAAGATAAGGAATGGATCTCCAGGGGTGGGAATGTCTACTAATTACCCTTTACAGTATGTTAACAGGCATTTTTATTTTGTCCCATCTTAGCATAAGAAGTTCTAGAAGTTTCTATAACCCTCCTGCCTTAGCTGGTGCTCCTTTTACTTATCCTAACTTTAAACTTCTGGAACTCTAAGGAGTTCTGGCATTTTGAGTGCATCTCTCCCTCCTTTATGCTTCTGCATCCCTCAGTAAGTCAGTCACCAAGTACCCCACGCCTTCTCTTTCCTGGGGTCAGTACTAGGATTTCTAATACCTAAGAGTCCATCTTCTCCTTCCATGGGGCAGGAGACCTGTATCTTTCTGAAGCTCTAGTGGTTTTTATTTTCTTCTTTTCCCCCTCCGTATCAAGTTTTTCTTGATGACCTCAATTCTATTTTTTATTCCCTTCCACCTCCTTAGAATTATTTTCTTCTAGTTTCCCCATCTGGATTTTTCTTTCTATCCTGTCTAGTAATTCATTCATCCTTTCTACTAAGTCTGAGCAAGAAGTATTTCTTGAGACCTTCAACCTTTTCTGTAAGAGGGGCAGTAAGTTTGCATTTAATATATGCACTGACTGCTTCCAAGACGAAAGTAAAGATAATGAAATCCATACAAGTCACTGAAACAGCTCTCTACTTTTCATACAAACCAGTATGTAAAGCTATGGCAAGTATGTTCAAGAACAGAGTCCTGCCTAGATGCTTCTGAAAACTCCTTCTGCCCACTGCCAGAGCAACCTACCTGTTTAATGCTGCTGGTTGCTGCCAGCCCCAGATGTCTGAGGACTAGATGCCTGCTATCAAATGGATCTAATCACTCTCTTTATTGGTGTTAGTGCTCGCTAATTTTCCCAAAAATCAGCATTAGTTTACTAATCATTAGAAGGAAATATGAGACCCCAAATAAGCAAACACAAAGAATACTTATTAGAAGTTCCAAACATTCCAAAATCTTTTATGTTTTGCTTATTTTTCTGAGTCTTCACTACTAGAGCTGCTCTTGGTTTTGTCTGGATCTTTTCTGGCTCTATCACATGTTTTGTAATGAGAGCAAACACCACCACTGTATTATGTTAATTTGCCCTGGTGCAGGTATAAATATACCATGGCTCCACATGAAAGTAATGCTGTTTTATTTCCAATGTACCTTCTTGATGATGTCTATATTTTTTAGTCATCATAACCATAGAAGCACAATGGATCAATGACTTCAGAGAAATTAAGAATATATAAATAAGATTTTTATAAGTGGTTAAAATTAAACCATCAACACAGAGGTGTAGAGGTCTTAAATTTCTTTTTAATTGATCACAAGCTGAGACAGATTCGTAATTCATTCCTTGTACACTCAGTGAATACATTTCTTACACTAACTATTGCTGACATAACCAAAGAGGTACATTTTTATATCTCTTGAGCATTTCTCATTTGGTCAGAAGCTTCCATTTACAGACTTTTAGCACCTGAAGGCACCAACTATTAGGAGGTAAGAAACTTTAGAGACCATATAATCCTATACTACTAGGACATGGCCTTATCACCTTTTGGTATGTTCTACTCTGGTTCTCCATCACTCCATAATCTCTATTACATTACATAAAGATTACACAGTCCAAGTTTCCCATTTTACAGATAAGGAATTTGAAACCCAGAGAGGATAAGGTCACATGGTTAGCAGACAAACTGAGACCAGAACCTAGGTCTCCTAACTCCCAGTACTACTAGGTAAGCAATTCTTTAACATATAGGCAGTCATTCCACACATATAAACTTAGTAAACTGGTAATAAAAAAAGATAACATGGATCTTATATTCTCCTGCAATACTCATCTAATACATATGGAATATGGAACATTATGTAAATATATGCTACTTTATACTATGTTAGCCATAGGGGCTCATCTTTAGATAATAGAGACAGATATAGTAACTCAGAATTAAAGAGTGAAACAAAATTCTATGATTCAAGGCATTGGGTAGAAAGATATTTTAAAAATATTTCAAGATGTTTTAAACCTGCTTAAGTATGACCTTGGATAACAAAGAATCTGACTTAAAATACCTCACAATCACTTCCTACTCTACACCATAATTTCACAACCGCATGGGCAAACCTCTTGATAAATCAGATGAGGCCAGGATGCTGTAAGGCTCTTTCAGGACTTCCTGTTCTGCTTCTTTCTCATCAGTCTTCAATTCCATTTCAGATACAACATCTTCATCATGATTGCTGCTGCTTAATTTCATTGGATTAATTAGTCCATCTGAAGAATGATGAGAAGCAAATTTGTTTATACAGACAAGTGCTCAATATTAACTAATGCATTTTAAAATTTTCATTTTAAATTTCTTCTCTTAACCATATCATAAGAAATGTTTATATAAGATAAACTCATATCCCCATATAATTTTAAGGATTTAAACAGGTAAGAGACAACAGAGACTTTCCAGGCCAAATTCTTTCTTTTACAGACGAAGAAACTAAGGATCAGAAAGGTTAAGTTATTTGTCCAGGGTGCCACAAATAATTAACATTTATACAGCACTCTAAAATTTACAAATGCTTTACATTAATTATCTCATGTGGGCCTTACAACCCTGTGAAGTCAGTATTGCAGGCATTGTTAATCTCACTGTTAATCTGGATGAGGAAACTGAGGTTCTTTGAGGGTATGTGAATTGTCCATGGCCACACAGCAAGTCTAAGAGGCAACACGTGAATTGAGATCTCTGTACAGCAATAAACTGCCTCAAAACAGATTGAATATGGCTACAACTAGAGCAAGGGGAGCAAATATTGCACCAAATTGCTGTCTTTCTTGCTTGCCATGTTTAGGGTTTACTGAAGTACTTTTTGTACTCTTCTCCTTCCCACAAATTTTGCAAGAGGTGATTGCTTCTGTTACTATCAGCAACTAAACCTTGTCTAGAACTTCAGTTGTGGACTATTAGAATGTTTATTGTGTTGTCAGGGTGCAGGGGTTGTTCAGGGAGGACTAGCACCTCTGGTCTGAGGAGTTGCTGAGCCTTTTTCAGGGCTGCTCATCCACCTCTGACCCAATTCTCACTTGACTCCAGGAAGCTGTAGCATGTGTATGGTCACACCCTGGTAAAATTGTCTTGGCAGATGGGCTAAACCAAGCTGAGGGGTAACCTACTGGCCTCAAATCTGTTGGTGAGTTAGGGGGATGCCTACCCCAAGCATGTGAAGACTTCTCCCAGTGGAATGGGTGAATATGAACAATTTTTCTAATAGCCATGAAGGCAGCTGAAGCAGGTGCTGTGGAGCAAATTAGAGCTTGGTCAGAAGACACCACGGTCATCCACTGCATCTCAGGCCATTGTTGACAGTTGTCCTGACTTTTGTTGTGTCACTGGACTTGGATGACTCTCAAAGTGAGTGAAGCTAATAACTGTGCAACTCATTTAAATCCAATTCACTACAAGTCAAGACATCACTTCATAATGTCATTGGTCCTCTTCATCTTTCGGTATATGCCATGCTGGTCCTCCTGTTACTTCATGATCTCTGATTATTATGTTAAGATCATCAACTGAGGGCTTCCCTTTGCTTCAGGAAGGCGATCATGACATCTGGCCAACCTCCCTTTTGGATATCATTGTTCAAGATAAATACTTTCTCTTAAAATCAAGTCAACTGTTTACCTTATTTAATTACGACTATCCTACTAAGAGTTTTATAATTTTGGCATATTGTAAATACATATTATTTCACTGACTTCTTTAATACTTCATGTACTGGTGACTTCATCTGTATGAGTATTCTCTCCACTGCTGTGTATTGCAAGCCCTTATGCCTTAGTAGACTGTCCTGTGACAGCTAAAAAAAAATTCATCACTGAGACCAAACTGGTGATAAATCTTTCCAAACTTAATTAGGCTGCTCCTTAGACAGACATAAAGGGTGTCCCAAAAGTCTTAGTGCAGTTTTAATCTTTAAAACTATTAAATATTTAATAATGAATTAAATTTATTTTCCCCTGTATAAGAGCACTGCCAAGCCTGCACAAGTTTTTCCAGCTTGTGCTCAATCTATAGTAATGAATAAATGGGCTTTTGAGAACCAGCTTGAAATTACAAGCACCCTTTATAGCAGTATCCTAAGAAAATGCACCCCAAATTCCAATGAATGAATTTTGGAAAATCTTTTTTATAACTGGTATTTGTCTACATGTAGCATTTTTCCTCGAGATGCTAAAACAAAGTTCTCAATAAACTTGTAGTAAACTACACTGATGCCTCGACAGTGAGTGGTAAATCACCAAGTATTTTTCCACAGTATTTCTTTCATGGCTCTCCCTAATCAGTATCCTTTTATGGATTTTACTTGTTTTTATTTCCCCCAGTCCTATTCCTATCTATACCCATATTTATCACTGGTGCTTGGCTTACTATGATGTACAGCAAAAAATTCAATTACATATTAATGACTTCAAGGATCTATCAATATTAACTCCATACAACAGTGCTGCAATCTGTTGTAGTGAATGAAGGGCTAGCCAAAGAGTCAGATTCAATCATGAGTTTATCTTTCATATAAGATTTCTAAAGATTTATAAGTTTTTTTAAAGAAAAAAACCACAGAAATTTTGTTTCCATTACCTTCTCCACATGTAGCAAAACCCTAATACATAGAAAATGTGCACAATAGCATGGGAAGCCAATCTAAACAGTCAATTACCACTGGTAAGGGCAAATTGCAAGACTAATTTATTATAGACCTATAAAGGCTATACATATAAACATTCTTAACAACCTAAACCATTAGACTGTCACCTCCTTGAGGGCTGCACGGGCTGTTTTTCTACCTTTCTTTGTATTCCCAGGACTTGGCTAAGTGGGCTGGCACTGAATAAATGTTTGTAGATAAAACCTATCCCTGTCAAAAAGGCATTCATACATTCACTACCACCAAGAGCAGGTGAAATAAAATCGACAGAACCTTCTTAACCCAGCTAAGAGCTGTGGAAGCCAGTAGACTGGAGATGTTTAAAATACAGAAATCTTCAAAAGGTTTAGAGAAAGATAAAAATCAAATAACTTATCAAAGAAACTAGTGATTTGGGGCTTCATGTCTGATGATCAATTCTTATTTCCATCCCCAAACTCAATCGATCAATAAATAAAATACTCTTTTATGATGCCTCCAAACCTCAGAGGCAGCTAGGTGGTAGGTATAGTGGACGGAGTCCAGAAGACCAAAGTTCAAATTCTGCTTCAAGTATTCTGTGACTCTGTTTCCCCTATGTAAAATGGAGATCATAATAGCACCTATGTCCCAGAGTTGTTGTGGGGATCAGAATAATATTTAAAAATTTTTTAAAGCAACCCTTAATGCATGATACACACATGAATATACATATTATGTGTACACACACACAGATAAACACATACACAAGGGTATGCATATGTGTAAGCATGTGCGTATACACACAGAAATTCAGCCTTGGGGGAAGCCATCATCTGACAGCTGCTTCTATCCCTTCAACTGGCCGCATCCCGGGGTGTTCCGCAAGCACCCGTCCAGGCCTTCCTTGGCACGTGGTGATGCCTCAGTTTCCCCCAAGCCTGACTGGTTTCCGGATCCCATCGACTCGCCCCCATCATCCCACAGCCCCTCCCCTTACTGCTCTCCGTAGCAGCCCCCGGGGCCGCCTCCTCCGGCTCGGGCTCGGGCTTCAGCTCGAGCTCGAGCTTCGCTTCTGAAGGCGGCAGCGGCGCCGCTTCCTCCGCCATGTTCTCCATAGTTACCACTTCCACGCCCGGCCCAGGCTAGGGCCCGGGGTGGCGCCGAGGGGGCTGTGCGGCGGCGGTGCTCCCCGCTGGTCACGCGACGGAGGGCGGGGGTAGAGGTGGCGGGGGGAGGGAGATGCTTGCGGGGGGTGGAGTGGGATGGGGAGAATGAAGGAGGGCGCCCAAGTTACTCAGGCGGAGACCGAGGGAAACACCGGTATTCCGCGATCCCGGAGGTTCCCCAGTCCCTGAGGCATTAAGCTTTCTCGCGCCCGTGCGCGCTGACGTATGAGGAGCTCTGGCCAATGAAGTGAAAGGGCTCTGTCTCCATGGCACGTTCACGGTCACTCCGACTCTATTCTCCACCCTCTGAACAACGAAGGAACTACAACACCCAGGCTGCACTGCGAGGCCAGTGAGTGAGGAGGCCTAGGCGAAGGGAGGGTGGCTGTGGGGGTGGGGTGGCGTTGTAAACTCAAAAGGGGAAAGAAAAGCAAACCAAAGCAAACCTTGCGCTCAATCTTCCCACGAAGGCTAGGAAAGAACTACAATTCCCAGGGGACATTGGAGCAGAGGGACGCTTGTAGGGGCCTGGGCCTTCGGCGCTGCAGCCCGCCGGGGTGAGTAGTGGGTCCCTGGGGAGAAGGTCTGGGGTATGACGGGCTCGCGGCCCCCAGGGCTGGGTCTACACGGGTGACGACTTCAAAGTCCCTCCTCCGCCAGGTACCCTCTCTTTTTTGCATTTATTGTGGATTAAGTTTAGTCACTCTCGCCCTCCTCCCCTCCCCCGATGTTTCCTGTTGGTCTCTCTCCTGGAGCTTCCTGTGACTTCCAGAGCACCCATTCCAGCACAAAACAGCCCTTGCTCTCAGGGAGCTTACAGTCTAATGGTGGAGAGGGCTAGTAAACCTTTTGTACCGTATCTTGTATGTACAAGATAGGACGTGTTGGGGAGGGGGGGAGAGCTTAGAGGGAAGGCACCCAGATTAAAGAGGACTGAGAACGGTGGGGCTTTGGCGGAGACTTTTAGGAATCCGGGGAAGCCTGGAGGTGGAGAGGAGGAAGTGAACAAGTCTTGGCAGGAGAGCCGAGCGGAGAAAATGCCCCGAATCTGGAGATGGAATGCCTTGGGCGAGGAACAGCGAGGAGGCCCGTGGCACGGATCCAGAAGGATGGGGAACGAAGGTGGAAGGGCAGGTTATGCAGGGTTTTGAACACCTGAGGGAAGGTTTCTGGAGGTGGATAGGGACTCTGGGTTTGAGTTATCGGGGAGAAGTGTTCAGACCTGCGCATTAGGAAGCTAGATTGGACACCTGATTGGAGGATGGACTGCAGTGGGGACAGACTGGAGGCAGTCATTGGTCTGGAGGGCAGATGATGAGGATCTGTTCCGGGGGGGGGGGGTTCCTCCAGAGCCCTTGGAACCCTCCCAAGGGTGCTTCCCCCTCTCCCCGCATTGTTCCGAAAATGGTAGACTTCCTCTACGTTGGATTATAAGATTTAGAAGTGAAAGGGATCTCAGACATGATCCACCCCAACCCAACCCTCTGGGGGAACTGAGGCAGACTCCAAATTCAGTGTTTCCCCTTCTATCACTGTTTTACTTCATCTACTGTGTAATCTTCAATCAACAATTATTTATGAGGAGCCTACTTTGGGCCAGGTGCCACGTATACTAGGTGCTGGGGAGACAAGTGAAAAGAATGAAACAATTCCTACTGCCAGTACATGTGACTAGGGGATACAAGTACGGATAAGAATATATACAGCATAAATATAAAATTTAAAATAATTATTCTTTGTATATGTAATGACATGTAGGTGTGTGTATATAGATATATATGTATGAATGTGCATATATACTCATAACTACACACACACAAAGTAGTCACATGTAAGCTATTTTGTGAATAAAGGCATTAGCAGTTTGGGGGATTGGTAAAGGAAGATGATGTCTGAGCTGCATCTTATATAATAATAATAATAAATGATAGCTAGAATTTATATAGTCTTTTATTGAGGTAGAGGTAAGGTGGGAGTGTATTTCAAACATAGGGGTCAGTCAGTGCAAAAGCACCCAGATTGGAGATGACCAGTAAGTCTCCAGTTAGAAGGCCATTTTGATGGGGTCACAGTACGGGAGGGGAAGAAAAAGAAAGAAGAATTTAAGGGACCTTTGAAATGGCTGCTTTGTTTGCCACTTTGAGGGAGAGAGTAAATCTATTGATTTAGTTTTTCTCTTACTGTGAAAGTCACTGAACAGAATTAGATTGGACCTAGGCAAATAGAAAGGAACTCCACCATTCCATTTCTCCCCTACATTGGCCCTGTCCCCCCAAAATGTGTCATTTTACACTTTTAGTCTCTCACTTCTCCACAAAGAAGTGTCTGTAGCATGTGTCATGTATGAATCTCTGGAATTATGGTTGATCTTTATGCTAATCAAAATTCCTAAATCTTTCAGAGTTGTTTGTCTTTACAGTATTGTATAAATTGGTCTGGTTTTACTCGTTTCACTCTACATCAATTCATACAAATCTTCCCATGTACAGAAACCATTTCCTTCATGATGTCTTACAATACAATGGTATTTCATCACATTTATATACCACAAATTGATCAGCCATTACCCAACTGATGGGCACCCTGTCGGATTCTAATTCTTCACCACCTCAGAAAGAGTTAAGAGTGTTTTTGTCTTCACTGTTTAGAGTTTGTTTTGCTTAGCGATAATCCTTCTCTTAATCTTCCTTACCTGTAATTCCCCCTTCTCCCTCCAGTGTACCCTGTTGAGTGAAATTTATTTCTGTATGCAAGTGTGTATGTGTATGTGTGTGTATTCTTCCTTCCTGTAATGACTTCATTTTCCTGAATTAGAATTCTTAGGAAAAGAAAGGGAAAAGAACTTAATCAAGGACAGAGATCTTGTAGGTCAAAATATTCTTTTTTCTTTTCTTATCTGAATTCTTCATTTTATTTTCTAATTTTTTTCATAATTGCACATAAAAACATTTTTAATATTTGTTTTTTGAAATGTTGAGTTCCAAATCTCTCCCTCCCATCGACTCTTCTCTCCCTCTGTGAGAGGGTAAGCAATTTGGTAAAAATTATACATGTACAATCATACAAAATGTATTTCCATATTAGTCATGTTGTGAAAGAAAACAGAGACCAAAAGAAAAAAAAACATCCCACAAAAAAAATAAAGTGAAAAATATTAGTCTTCAATCTACATTTAGTCTTCATCTGATGGGACTGATGGGACCCCTAAAAAAAAAGGTCCTTGAACTTTCCCACAAATTTCAGGAACCCAGTCCCTGGCATTCCACTATGGCATCCAGTCCATCCCAGTATAATCTTTTCAACTGTTCTTTCATTATGACCCTCCCACCCTGCCCAACCTTTCCTTCTCTGTTACCTCCTGCCCCTTTGAAGGTTATTTGCCACCCCTTAATCCCATCAAAATCTTTTCACTGACATTTTTTTCAAATTTGGCTCTTTAAAAATGTTATTCTCACCCACATTAAGTTCAGACTCACTTGGAATCTTGCCTACCCACCCAATGTCATAATAAAGTCCCTTCTTAGACTGAAAGAAGGCTTGAGTGGTTGAATTCTTTCTAGGCAGACCAGTCCTGTACCCTTGCATTTTGGGGTTCCTAGCACCCGTAGACCACATCACATCAGTTCTTTATCTGACAGTGAATAGCATTTTTCATCATGAGTCCTTTGGATTTTCTTGGATCATTGTGTTGCTAAAAATAGCTGTCATTCACAGTTGATCATACAATATTGCTGTTATTCTGATTCTGCTCACTTCACTTAATATCAGTTCATCTAAGTCCATGTTTTCCTAAAATCATCCTGTTTGTCATTTCTTATAGCACAGTGGTATTCCATCACAATCATATCCCACAATTTGTTTATCCATTTTCCTATTGATGGACATGTCAGTTTCCAATTCTTTACCGCCAAGAAGAGCTGCTATAAATATTTTTGTACAAATAAGTCCTTTTCCCTTTTTTTAGATCAAAGTATTCTTGGATTTCTACTATGAATATTTTTACACAGATCTGAGAATATTAGAGCATAGGTGATAATTGAATCTTTGATGAATGTAAAGTGTCCATTGTACCCAGGTTGTGCAGAGTTTACAATGTCAGACCAAGCGTTTGTAATTGACTGGAGGAGTTTGTAATTGACTTGACATAAAAGGAAATTAATGGAGTTTATGGAGTAGGAGAATGACACAATTAGACCCTTGCTTTAGGAAAAACACTTGTCTGGCTGTGGAGGCTGGATTAGACTGGGAGAAACTAAATGCAGCATGACTGATTAGGAAGCTACTACTAGGTATGTGACCCTGGGCAAGTCACTTAACCTCTGTTTGCCTTAATCCATTGGAAAAGGAAATGGAAAACCAAGGGTTTGGACTAGGTTCGTGGCTGTGAGTAGAAAAAAGGGGATAGATGGGAGAGTTAGCTGGAGACAGAAATAATAAGACCTAGCAAATGGTTGAATATAGAGGGTAAAAAAGAGTGACTGACTACTTTACTTGGCTTCTCAAATCTTGGGTTAAGATAAACACCTGGGTTCAGGATTTTTAGACAATTGGCATTCAAGAAATGATAAAACCATGAGCTTTATTGTTATTTGATGGAACAAGCAGGCAAACAAAGCAGGTATGCACTATGGTAATATAAACAGAGAAGTTTGTCTCCACATGAAAGAAACATCCCCGTCTGATTGTGAGTGGGACATGTTGGGATGGAAACACTCTCAAAGTTAGGGTTCAGGTGGCAAAATAATGTTTTCTAAAAATGAGCTTGGGTGAAAGCAGGTGATCAGTGCCAGATTTAGGAGGAGACATTCCTTATCAGATGGAAATGGAAATGTAGTGGAAAATGTAGTGGAAAAATTCTTGGGGTCCCTTGCCAATACTAGGCTAAGGTGATGCTAGGGCAAGGGCGTATTTCTTTTTTGGAAACATGAACTGGTAGTTACCCAGTGTTAACTAAGCAGAAGAATGACTCTAGACTTTTGTAGCCTGTCAAGAGTTCATTCCATCAAAAACTGCAAGCCCTATCTACCTGTCACAATCAACAGTGGAAAAGTGTAAACATCTGTTTTGTCTCTGTATTTCCGTGGGCATTAGAACCTCTTAGTCTAAGTGACTCTGTATTGGAGTCCTGTCATTACAATGTAACGTTAAACTATAATCAGAAAGTTTATAATTATCACATTGGCCAAGAATGCTATGGAGATTGTGGGTTACTCTCAGGATTGTGGTGTCCATGATAGAAATAGGAAAGTTTAGAAAAGGAATGAAGTCAGCAGAAAGATGATGAGATCTGTTTTGGACAGCAGTTCTCAACCTGTGGGTTATGTTCAGTTTGTAACAGTGAAAATACATCCTGCATATCAGATATTTACATTACTATTCATAACAGTAGCAACGTTACAGTTATGAAGTAGCAACGAAAATAATTTCATGATTGGGTCACCACAACATGAGGAAGTGTATTAAAGGGACACGGCATTAGGAGGGTTGAGAACCACTGGTTTTGGAGAATAAATCATCCTGTCTTTCTTTGGTGATGAAGGGCTAGAACTTAGAGTAGTAGATAAGAGGACCAAAACTAGAATCTTATTTTCTCAACAAAAAGTAGAAGTTCTTTACTGGTAATATCATTGTAAGACTTGAAAAAATGTAATTTCTACTTATGTTTTTTATCTTAACTTTTCTTCCAGCTTTTCACAATGTCCAAGAAAAGATCTAATGGCAAACAGGAAAAGTCTCAAAGAAAAGGCACGTCTCCTTCACATAACCTAGATGAAAAAGTAAGAAGTCTGATTTCGTGATACAAATGTAATATTTTCACACTTTTATTTTTGTATTAAAGGGGGAAAAATACAATTTTAGAATGAGATATATAAGATAAGTTTTTCTGTTTGTCAAAGTTTGATCGTCCGAGGGACAGTTACATAACTTTCCTTATCTTTTTTTTTTTCTTAAAAAGAACTTTTATGAAGATTAAATGGCATGGCATTCTTTTTTTTTGGGGGGGGGGTTTTGGAGGGAGGAAGGTAGGACATTTGAGGTTTAGTGACTTGCCCAAGATCACCTGGTTTTTTTGTGTTAAGTATCTGAGGCCAGATTTGGACTCAGGTCCTCCTGACTCCAGGGCCAGTGCTCTATTCGCTGTGCCACCTAGCTGCCCCAACATGGCATTCTAATAATGTTACTTCTTCTTCTTTTTTTTCTTTTAAAGAGCACAGGGCATTTAATATTTCTGCACAAGTCAGAGGGCAAGGAACAAACTGGGATGAGGATCATGGTTAACAGGCACCAGGGACCTTTAGCCATCCAAGTCTTACTGGGGATTTGTGAGGATCACAGTCTGTTGTGGTAACTGGGTTCTTTCTAGACCATAGTCCGTCATGTCCCCCTCCAACTCCTTCCTGGTCCTGTCCCCATCAGAAGGACTAGTCTAGGGACAGGATAGGTGTCAGATATAGTAGCCTGACCTCTTGCCCTTCACCTGAAGTTGGAGCCCACCTTAGTGGGGGGGAAATAATGTTACTTCTTAGTTTCTATGGGTATTGTTTAGAGTAACTGTTGGTTAAGTTTGGTAGGAATTAGAGAGATTTGTCAGAGACTAGTGATTTAATTTACCTGAAGTGAAATGTAAGATATTAAATCGGTAGTTTCAAAGTTTGTGTGGATGGGAATGTGGATAAGTCTTGGAGATGGCCATTAGTAATACTAGCCAAGTTGAAGGTCATTTCTTGATATGGGCTAAGTTAGCAATTGTGGTTAGCAATCAAAAGGTTCATCTAAGAAATTTTCTTTCAGTGCAGAACATATTGATTTAGCTTGCTAGGAGAAGCAAGAAGGACAAAAGTGAGAGCCATAGTAGTATGCTGTATTCATTCACAGATTGGAATAGACTACTACTGATTGCTGTTGCTAATTTTGTAATCAGAAGTCATGTATTATATGCTAACTTTTGTGATGTATTTATGATTTAATGAAGGGAGATTTTAGTTGTTACTCCATGAGATGCTAGTAAGGATCAGTAAAACGGGAATTAACTTTTTTGTGTCATGGGCCTTCTTATAATATTTTAATATAATACTTTAAAATACACAGGGTTACAAAGAAAAGCCATTCAATTGAAATGATGTAATGGTAATGGAATTTAAAGATCCCCCTGTATTGGCTTGGTTTTCTGATCAAGTGTTAAAATCCAGAGCTTATGAATCCCATTTGTGGGATGGACTTGTTGATATGAAGAGAGAGGGCTGAACTGGGAGGAGCTGTGGATTTAGAGAAAAGGCCCAAGCAGAGGAGGCCAGAAGGACTTTTGGAAACTGCCACCCAGAGCTGCCAAGAACTGAGGAGGCATGGCTGTGGTGCCGATATTTTGTCTGTCTGTTTTGGTGTTGTTTTGCCAGATTCATCTGCTGGTGAAGGACAGTGTTGCTGTTGTACAAGTCCTGGAACCTTGCTGTTGGTTTAGAAGCCCTGAAGGAGGATTTTCGTTTACAGAAATCCTGGAAGAGGGCCTTGCTGATGTTTTCAGGGGTTCTGGGACTGTTCTGTAGGCAGAGAGTGATTTGATGAGGACACTGGTGTTTGGGATGAAGAATATCCTTCATCCTTAATTTAGTGAAAAGAAATAAACACAGAGATCTCTTAGGATAAGAACAGGACTTTATTCTCTTCCCTGGGAGAAGAGGGCGGTCTTCCCCATGACTCATTATGGAGAAGAGGCCAGTTACAAAAGATAGTGCTGGAATTTATAACCTAACTT
>CM053586.1:299969538-299991238 GCA_028646515.1 Pseudochirops corinnae | reverse complement strand
TTACTTGCTAAATGAATGAGTTACACTGTATTTTGATTTTCTCTGTTCTGTGAATATTTTGCCTTAATCTGTCACTGAATAAATGGGGTTTGCTATGCTGGTAATCCGAACCTTGGAAGTTGCCTTTGCTTGGCATTACAAATGAAGATGCAATTTTTTTTTCCATTCAAGTTCATGTACTTGCTGATACCTATTCAAGAACCCTGTGTTGGTCTGGCAACCCTAGCAGGGAACCCTTCCTCTTAAGATAATTGAGTTGTTCAAGGTGACAAAAGCCACAGTAGCCCAGAATTACTTGAAAGCTTTCCAAACTCCTGGCCTGAAGAGAACCTCATTTCTCCTGGTAGGCAGACTCTCCTGGCTTTTTGACCTTGGGCAAGTCACTTCTTATCTTCTGGGCAGTGAGGGGGTTGGATTTAATGATTTATAAGATTCCTTCCAGCTCTCTCTCTGTGATCCTATCAGTGCTGGAACCTAGACTTACTTATTTAGGGGCTTCAACATGAGAAAACCTTTTGCTAACAAGATGATCACTTATTTTTAGAGTCTTTCATATGAAGTAGCAATTTTGTCCACTTTTTAAGTAAAGCCTGGATGACCACTTGTTGGGGATATTATAGATGGAATTTTTCTAGTATGAGTTGACTGGGTGGCCTCTAAGGTTCCTTCTCTCACCGAGATTCTGTGATTCTTCCTATCAGCTCTTCCTTTTTATGTAAGGTCACTCTGAGTGCGTAGAGAGATGGCTGGGAATCACATGTCCTCATCTGCCACCTTCAGTAGATCCTATTGGATTCATGAATTTGTTTAATAAGCATTTATTAACTATCACTTGAAAAGTACTTGAAGGCAGGAATTGTGTTGTTTTTCATCTTTGTGTACCCAGAGCCTAGTATAGTGTTCTGAACAGACTAGGTTTTTAATGCCTATTGAATTGAATAGACCACCCCTGAAGGCCAACTAAACCTTAAAGAATCATGGAATCTTAGAATGTTTAAGCTACAAGTAAACTTGGGAGACCATTGAGTATACACTACTCACCTTTATACAAGAAACCAAATCTCAGAAAGGTTAAGTGATTTCCTCACTGTCATAAAATAGGTCTAGATGCAGGAGTAGAATTCAGGTCTGCTGCATTTCAGG
Organism: Pseudochirops corinnae; assembly: GCA_028646515.1. Lineage (NCBI taxonomy): Eukaryota > Metazoa > Chordata > Mammalia > Diprotodontia > Pseudocheiridae > Pseudochirops > Pseudochirops corinnae. The sequence continues at coordinate 299,990,095 of CM053586.1, read as the reverse complement.
TCTGTAATTTTTCTATCACACCTGGCCCCCACCTTACTTCTTACATATCTTCTGTGTCTTTACATTCTTATTCCTAGATTCATTATGATATATAGAAGGAACTCTTTATACACCCTCCTCCCTTTTTCTTTTTGAAATTCTTAGGAGAAGAAACAGAAAAGAATCTCTTTGAAAGCACCAAGCCCAAGTATCTTGTCTTACTCCAGATGTTCAACTTCCTTAGGGAAGAGAAAGTTGGTAAGTTTTTAACTACCCTGAGTAATTCTCTTATTTTCTTCCCTTTATTGTTTTTTGTTAATCTTTTCCTTATAATAATCTTATACTTTGATTTTTTTTTTTTGGCTGTAAATTTTACTGCCTTCTCATCAAAAACCATTTATTAATAGCCTAATTGCATTTATATATACTAATTGTTGTACCTGAAGGACTAGAATACACTTCTACATGTAAAGAACCCTTAAAATATAGTAACAGAAATGATAAACGAATGCATGAATGGACATGAAATACTACCTAATAGGGGTGGCTAGGTGGCACAGTGAATAGAGCACCAGCCCTGGAATCAGGAGGACCTGAGTTCAAATCTAGTCTCAGCACTTAACACAAAAACTGGCTGTGTGACCTTGGGCAAGTCACTTAACCCCAATTGCCCTCCAAAAAAAAAAAATACAAAAAAAAAAAGAAAAAGAAATATTACCTAATATATATGAACAGGTAGGTAAATGTGCATGAAGGATTGAAGGTGAGGCATATTACTTTGGTTAATGCCAAGAAGAATAGCTGTGAGAACTCCATTATGCCTAGTGTAGAATTCTTTAAGCATTTTGGTTTCATAGAACTTAACTTTCATTCCAGTTTACTTTTATCAGATTAATCTTTATGACATAAAAAAAAACAACTTCAGTAGATCTTTGTTAGTTTATAAGTTAAAGTATAAGAACTTCCTTTTCCCCGCATCCAAGATTTTCTCTAATTGATCTTATCCAACTTAACCAATTCTCCCATTGTTAACCCTATATGCATATTCTATTCCGACTTGCCTAGTTTCCTTACCATATGCCCCAAACTTGAATTTACCATGCTAGTTTCCAGTTCCAAGACTTTGTTCTTGTTGATTTCCCAACTTGGAAGGCCTTCACCTTTTCGTTACCCATGCCTATGATGTTGTACTAAATTAAAAGATTTACCACTTACCAGTGGTGTGACCTTAGATGAGTCTTTTAAATTCAGAACTTTCCCTTTTCTAAACTGTATTTGCATTATGTACTTTATAGGGTCTTTCTAAGAAAAGCACTTTATGAACGATGCAGTAATTAGTTATTATTGTTATCTTTCAAAGCCCAGCTCTAGTTCTAACCAGTTCCCTTCCCCAGCTACTTAATTTCCCTTTTCTTTTTTTATGAACAGTGACCCTCTCGACTGAGAATTTTGCTTCTTATTTCACTGAACAAATATAGGCCATTTACCAAAACCTTCCTCTACTTTCTTTTTCCTCATTGTATATCACTCACATGATGAGTTTAAGATACCTATGGGACATCTGGTTTGAGATGTCCCACAGGCAGTTGCAAATGTCAGATGGGAGGTCAAGAGTTAAAAGGGAAGAAGGATAGGGTAGCTAAAGTGGATTACGTCAAATCAAGAGTGCTGGTGCTGAGCACATAACTTCTCTCTCACCTCCCTCCTCTTCTTTTTAAAGAGATGGCAGGAAACAAAGGAAAAAGGGAAGATATTCCATCCATCCATTCCTGCTAGCATTTAACGTCTCTCTTCCCTTTCATGGCTAAACTACTTGAGAAAGCCACCTAGAGGCAGCAAGGTGGCACAGTGAATAGAGCGTTGAGCCTGGAGTCAGGAAGATCTGAGTTCATTTCCATCCTCAGACATTTATTAACTGTGTGACCCGGGCAAGTCTGTATGCCTCAGTTTCCTCAGCCATAAAATAGAGATAATAATAGTGATATATACTTCCCATGATTGTGTTGAGGATTAAATGAGATAATGTTTGTGAAACACTTAGTGTAATTCTGGCACATAGTAGGCACTTAATAAATGCTTGTTTCCTTCTGGCTATAATCTATGCTTTCACTTCCTCTCCTCTCACTCTCTTCTAAAATTTCTTTTATCTCTCTTCCAACCTTATTCAACTCAAAGTAATCTCTCCAAAGTTAGCAAGGATCTCTTAGTCTCCAAATCTAATGACATTTCCTCAGTCTTTATCCTTCCTGATCTCTCTGTAGCCTTTGACATTGTCAATCACCCTCTTCTTGATATTCTCTCTTCTCTGTTTTCATGACATTACTGTTTCCTGTTCTTATCTGTGTGACATTTCCTAAGTCTCCTTTTTTGGTTATGCCTCCTAACCAGAAGTGACCCTCTAAAGCTTTGTCCTGTGACCACTTCTCCCTTTATACCATGTCATTTGGTGATCTCTTCAGGGCTCATTAATTCAATTAACATCTCTGTGCTGATGATTCTCAGATCTCTTTAACCATCTGTACTCTCACTTCTGACCTCCCATCTGGCATCTCCAGCTACCTGTTAGACATCTCAAACTGGATGTCTCATAGATATCGTAAATTCACCGTGACCAAATGGAACTCATCCTCTTTCTGCTCAATCACTCCCCTCTTCCTAACTTTCCTTTTACTATTTAAAGACACTACCATCCAGTCCTAGGTGTCATCCTAAACAATTTTTTTTTCACTCCTTCATATCTGATAATGTTATTAAGTGTGGTGTATTGCCAAGGCAATATTCACAGCACCAACAGCAACTATGAATATACTGGCATAGTTCTGAACCACAAAATATAACAGATTCTCCATATAGAAGACAGAAGCAAAACATTTATTCAGACACCTGAAAGGCAGATTCCAACACCAGAAAACCATATCCATCATAGCAACAAAGAAGTCTGTACACAATAATACAGCAGATGGCAACACCTTCTCAAATCCTTCCCAAAAACAAACATTCACAAACTAGCTATCTGCTTGCCTGAGACCTCTCTCTCCCTCCTGCCTAACTTCTCTGACTCCCAGCTTCCTCAGCTCTGCTCCACCCCACTTGCTGCACCCATTCAGGAAACTTCCCACCATTGGCTCCTTGTGATTACATTCAGCCTATTAAGGGCCAGGGAAGATCTTCAAATTCCCATTACCATTACATCCTGCCAATTCTGCATCTCTTGTATACGCTGTCTTTTCCCTTCTGCTACTTCTGCTGTTGTGGTGCAGGCCCTCATCACTTAACGGCCTGAAATATTGTAATAGCCATTCTAGTTCATCTTCCATTTAGCTGCTACAGTGATCTTCCTAAAGTGCAAGTCTGTTCATGTCACCTTCCTATTCATTAAACTTTGGAAGACTGCCTATTATCAAATATAAAATCTTCTACTTGGTTTTTAAAGTTCCTTTTAATTTGGCCCTTTCCTACCTTTCCAGTCTTTTTATACTTTACTCCTGCCTATTTACTCTATTAACTAATGACACTATTGAATACACTGTTCCTCTCAGAAGACTCTACCTCCTGATTCTGTACATATTCACTGCTTCTTTCTCATGCCTGGAATGCTCTGCTTACTTATATCTACCTTCTGGCTGCCCTGGCTTCCTTTATGTTTCGGCTCGTATCCTACCTTCTGTAAGAGGCCTTTCTTTATCTCCTCAATTGCTAGTACTTTCTCTCTATTTTACCTTGTACATCGCTTGTTTGTACATATTTGCTGGCATGTGTTCTCCTCCATAGGAACATGAGTACCTTGAGGACACAGACTATTTTTTGACTTTCTTTGTATCCCTGGTGCATAGCACATTCTTTGGCACATAGAAAGAACTTAATAAATGCTTACTGATTTGGCCGTATTCTTTAAGCCAAAAATGGACTTATGTGGTATGACAAATGAGAGTTATTTAGCAAAGTGTCATTAAGTCATTTAAAATAAAAATCTGTCTTAGAAGTTTCAGGATATTGATCATTTTTCAAAGGATCATTAATTTCATGGAACCAGAGAGGAAGTTAGAGATCATTTAGTGCAAACCTATCATTTTATATCAAAGAAACTGGGACCTAGAGAAGTTGCTGCCTTGTTTTGCTATCACACTGTTTTTTGTATGTGTCTTGACCATTCCCAACTAGTCTGTAAAGTCCCACAAGGGGAGGAAACCTTTTTTAAAAAAATGTTCCCAGTGCTTTGTGTAGTTTGTGCTCATTCAGTAAATTTCCTTTTTCAGAAATCTGATGAAACGGACATTTTATACTGTGATTCAAAAAGAAGAGAAGACCTTCAAAGGTAAATTCCTTATTGTGCTAACATCTTTATGCTTTTTTGGTTAATATGGATGATGAAGCCCAAAGTAAATAAAACTAAGAATAGATTTCGAATTAGTGTAAAATGTGAAAAATCCTTTATTTAGTTTTGGTTTAACTATTTTCTTAAATTTTTGCTCATAAATATTGTCTCTAACTGACATATAGAAATTCTGTTTGTAATAATAGCTGAATTTTGTTAACATCACCTTCAGCAAGAAAATTTTCAATGAAATAAAAATTCCATCAGTTAAATCTAGATTTTAGTCCTAAGTAATTTGACTTTGTTTCATCCTTACTGAATTTACTAAAAGCATTTGCATGGTAATTTAAAAAGTGAATCTATAAAATTTATATTTTGTCTCTGAGGTCTGTATAAAATTTATATGGTGATCTTTGTTGAATTGCTTGGTAGCAGAAATAGCTAGAAGAACTATATAGATAGCTATAGAAGATTATATAAATAGAGAGTAGAGTTGTAATGCATGGTCAAAGGATATAAACAGGCAGTTTTGTATGGAAGAAATCTAAATCAATAGTCATGAAAAAAATGCTCTGAATCATCAATAATTAGAGAATTGCAAATGAAATAAACTCTGAGATTCTGTTTCTCACTCATTAGACTGACAGAATTAACAAAAATGAAAAATGATAAATGTTGAGTTTTGACAAAACAGGTACATTAATGCAGTGTTGGTAGAGCTGTGAATTATCTGACCATTCAGGAAAATAGTTTGGAACTGACCAAAAAGTTACTGTCTACGTGCCTTTTGACCCAGGATTGTCTCATAGAGATCAAAGAAAAAAGAAAATACAAAAATAATTATAGCAGTACTTTTTATGGTGGCAAAGAATTAGAAACTGAGGGCTTCCCCTCAATTGGGGAATGCCTAAATATTAAATTACGGCATGTAATGTAATAGAATACCATTGTGCTCTAAAAGATGATGAAAGAGACAATTTCAAAGAAACCTGGAAAGACTTACATGAACTGATACAGAATGAAGTGGGAAGAACCAGAACAATTTATACAACAATATTTTAATAACAAATAGCTTTAATAACAAATAGAATTAGAGTCATTGAGCAGTGAGTGCAGTGACCAGTCATATTTCAGAGGATTTATGGTAAGACATACAGCCCAGCTCTTGACAGAGTTCTGCTCATTTCACTTTGCATCAGTTTGTATAAGTCTTTCCAAGTAAAGACAACAGTATAAATAGGGTAGGAAAGGAAAAGTAATCCTCTGTTTGAATAGATTGTGAAGGAAGTTTCAGAAATATAAAAATAGTTAAAAATCATGAATGCACTAAGACTATAAGTTCTTTGAGGGCAGGATCCATTTACTTAACTTCTTTGTATGCTTCATTATGACTGACACCATACTACACATACTGTATACTGAGTAAATACTGCTGAATTGATGTGGACTTGAACCATATGAGTATTATGCCTCTAGACCATTAAGAGGTATAGAACTAATAGAACTAGCATTCTAGTGGAAGCAGTATGTCTGAATAAATTCCCCAGGGTTTTCCCTACTATTCTTTATTTGAGACATTTGTTATATAAGATGTATTTCTTATTTAAAAAACTTTATTGATATCTTTTTTTTTTAATATCACCTATATTCCTGAATCTATCCACTACTTAATGAACGAACCTTTGGAACAAAGAGTGAAAAAGAAAGAGAAGGCAAAGGCAGTTCATCAGAACTAACAATTCTTAAAGTCTATGTAATGAGTGATTCATACTCATGATCTCTCATTCCTGTAGAGGAGGAACAGATATACCTTTTTATTTCTTCTCAGCTAAGTTTGGACACTATAATTACATGACAGCTTCATTTTTTTTGTTCTTTCCATGTATGTTGTTGTCATTGTGTGCTTTCATAAATCTTACCTGCTTCCTTGGATTCTTCATATTTGTTAATTCTTACTATACAGTACTGTTACATTCCTGTACAGGTTTGTTTAGCTGTGATCTGGTCAATGGACACCTACTTTGTTTAGAATTTATGCTAGTAGAAAAAGTGGTGTGACCATTTTGTTATGTATGGGATCTTTCTGTGTCTGACCTTTCTGGAGTATATACCTAGCAATGGGACCTTTGGATCAAAGGTAGTGGGCATTTTAACCACAGTTTTAGCTTAATTCTAAATTGTTTTCCAGGATGGTTGGGCTAATTCACAGCTCTATTAATGCTGTACTAATGCGCCATTTTTTCTCAAACCATTCTAGCATTGGGTAAGACATAAGGAAGGAAAGAAGGAAACAAACATTTATTAAGTGCTTATGATAGACCAGATAGATAAGGATATTATAAAGTCAGGAATAAGTCTGGGAGGGGATTGAAGGCTAGTCAGCATGGCCCCCTCCACAGAATGGGTGTCTCAAGAGGAATTCATCAGTGGGAGAGAGGGGTATTTCCATCTTTTGTTATCTTTGTCAGTTTATTAGTTGTCTGCTGATTTTGTTTTGCTCTATACTTCTCTTGGTTTTTTTTGGTATTTGGAGTGATCTTTCCATATAATTATTAGTAGTTTGTAATTCTTTTGATAACTTTTTGACCATTTATCCTTGAGGGATATTTGGTTTGGTGTATATATCAGACCCTTATCAAATATTTGATGCAAATTTTTTTTTCCCTAGTCAACACCATCTCTTTTTATCCTAGTTGATAGAATTCATGCAAAATTGCCTGTCAATATAATCCATATTATTTTATTTTTTATGATCATTTCTATTCCTTAATTGTTTGAGAGCACTTCCTTAGCTGTAACTGAAAAGGATTTCATCTTCATCTGATCCTCTACTGTTTGTCTTTTTCTTTATGGTACATAAAATCCATTTTGAGTTTATCATGGAATAGAGTTTAACATTTTGGACTAAATCTCATTTTTGCTAAACTGTTTTCCAGTTTTCCCCAGTAGTTCTTGTCAGAGAGGGAGTTCTTATACAAATAATTTATGTTTTCAGGCTTATTGTACACTGAGTTATTCCTTCCCTAGTCTCTTCTACTTTTCTATTTTTTAATCTGCACCAAATAGTTCACATGATAAGTGCTTTTTACTATAATTTGAAATCTGGAAATGCTATTTTCCCTTTCATTTCTGTTTTTCCTTAATTCCTTTGCATTTCTAAGGTCTTTCATTCCTCCAAAGCATTTTGTTATTTTGTTTACTTCTATAAAGTATCCCTTTGATTTCATTGCCATAGGACAAATTTTATAAATTAATTTGGGTATTGTTTTTAATTATATTGGTATTTATTTGTGTTTAATAGAGGTTTACAATGTCGGATTTTTACTGGTTATGAATACATAAACTGTATAGTTAGATATCATATGTCTTTGTCAGTGACCATGGGCACATTTAACCTTTCCAAGTTTTAACTCCCTCATAAGTAAAATTGGGATAATAATACCTATAGTACTCATTTCCCTGATTTGTTGTGAGGATCAAAAGAAGTAATGGACACGAAGCATTTTATAGGCCTTAAAGTACTATATGAATGTAAGACATTATAATAGATTGTTATGAATTGAATGTTATCAAATATCTACATTGATTTTAAATTGTTATAATATTCAATGAAATTTGGTAATTATGACTTTTTTGTAATGTATCTTATGTCAGTTTTTACTTTACAGTATTCCAGTGTAAGTTCAAGAGTGTCATAGTGCATAAGTAGTCCTATTAACTTAATTTTCTGCACTACTTTGTAGGTTGGTTATAGAAACAGGCACTCAAAAGAAGAAACAAAAAATCAATTCTTTTTCATCTCAAGAACCTGATAGACTCCAAAAGAAATCACTTTATGACAGTCAAAGTACTTCTAACAGTCAGCCTTTAAGTAGAAGTGAGAAAGAAATACAGAAGTATGATTTCAAACATGAAGATATAAAATTGAGAAGTGAGAACAACCAGAGTGATTATGACCTCAAAAGTAGCAGTAGCCTCGCTTTTACCAAGAATGCACAGTCCAAATCTGAAGCTGCAGCAGGTAAAAAGAAATGGCCTCATTATCTTGCTCAAAGGGAAAAGATGAAAGGATTAAAGAAGAGAGAAAAGATCAGTAAAGACAAAGATAATGTAGGGAAGCCTTCACAAGAGAAGTGCATTAAAGAAGAACTTACCGAGGAGTCTAATTCCAGATCCTTGAGTAAAGAAGCACTGGCCCCTGAAAGAGGCAGAATCCGTTTCAAAATTGCCACAAAGTCCAGTGGTACGCGTCAAAAACTGGTAGAGGATAATGTTTTGAATTCTAAATTTCATAAACCAAAGCCTTCATGTGAGAAAAAAGAGAACCTCCAGAATCCTTCATCTTTGTCTAGACACAAAGTTAAACATTTATCACCATCAGATTCTTCATATAAATCATCTGACTCTACCTGGAGGGAAAAATGTCATCCTGAGCATTCCAGCCAAAAAAGAAACAATTCACAGCCAGAAGAAACTTTCTTTCCTGCAACAGTATCATTAGAACAGGTGGAGTGAATAGATTTTTTGGTCAAAAGAATTTGATAGTAGAGTAAGCTTTAAAAGTGGCTCTGTACTGGAGATATATCCCACTGTGGAAAGTTGATTAAAATGAGAGTTACTGAGAATTTTCTTGTTTCTAGGCCAGTGATTCTCAACCTTCCTAATGCTGCGACCCTTTAATACTCGTAATGTGGACATATCTGCATGTGGGCAGACTCGCCTGGAGATGGATAAAGGAGTGGTGTCTCGGTTCCTAAGACCATCGGAAATGTGTATTTTCCGATGGTCTTAAGTGACCCCGTTCGACCCCCAAAGGGGTCATGACCCACAGGTTGAGAACCACTGTTCTAGGCCTTTAATGTCATTACATAATAAAATGTGGGAAATTCTCCTGAGGGATACAACATGTAGACATATAAGTAAATGAAATGTGTATAAGAGTAATTTCAGGGGATATTAGAAGAAGATCCCTAACAACTAGGGGGATCAGGAAAGGCCTTCTATAGTATTTGATACCTGAGCTGAGCTTTGAAAGAAGCTAGAGATTCTAAGAGGTAGATATGAGGAAATAGTGCTTTGAAGGCATAAGGAGAGAGAGCAGGTGTGTGTGTGTGTGTGTGTGTGTGTGTGTGTGTACACACATTTACACACACATATATACATGTATGCACATTTATGATATGTAGTGAATAAATACAAATATTTAAAAAGTAGTTAAATAGAATGTAGTTCAGAAGGATGGGCACTAGAAGTTGGAGGGATTTGGAAAGGTCATGCAGAAAATGGTATTTGAACTGCTTCTTAAATGAAGAGAGGGTCTTTGAGGCAGAAGATAAGGTGAGAGTACTTTCCATGCATTGGGTGATAAATCAGTACAAAGGCATGGAGACAGAAAATGAGGCATTGTTTGTTAGGAACAGAGAAAAGGCCAGTTTGGCTGAATTGCTGAGTGTGGGAAATTGGTTAAATGTATGTTGTAGCTGGAAAGATAGGTTGGAGCCAGATTGTAGGCCTTTAAAAACTCTATAAAAGAGTTCATATTTTTTCTTGGAAAAAAATAGGAAGCCACTGGAATTGAGTAGGAAAGAATGGCCAGATCTGTGCTTAAGGAAGTTTTGCTTTGACAGCAGTGAATGGACTGAAATGGGTGAAGTCTTGAAGCAGGGAGATGAGTTAGGAGGCTATTGCAGTAACCTAGTTCAAGTTGAGGAAGAGCTGATCTAAGGTGGTAGCAGTTTAAGTGGAGAGGAGGATGAGAGAGGTCATGAAGGTAGAAATGGCAAGGCTTGGCAACTGCTTCCACGTATAGGGTGACAGAAAGTGAGAAGCTAAGGCTGTTGGCAAAATTATGAACTTGAAAGATGGTAGTATATTCTATGGAAGAAGGGAAGTTTTAAAGAGGGGACAGTTTGGAGGAAAGTTTGAGGTCAGTTTTGGGCATATGTTTGAAATGTCATCTGTGTAGAGGTGATAATTGAACTCCTAGGAGTTGACATTAGGAGGAGAAACAGTGTAGAGGGAAAAAAGAAGACGGTCTGGGACCCACAGTTATTAACATGACATAGAAAAGTAATATGCAGTGGAGGAAAACACAACACTGGGATGAAAACCCAGAGAGGAGAGAATATTCAGGAGGAGAGGGTGAAGGATGACTTCTTGGTTGTGAACCTGGGTGATTGTAAGGATGTTGGTGTCTTAAACAGAAATTGTGAACTTCGGAGGAAGGATTGGTTTTGGGGAAAATGTAGTGAGTTCCATTTTGTATATGTTGGATTTGATATTCCTATAGAATATACAGACTGGGGTCTCCAGCAGGCAGTTGATAAGGTGGGACTGAAGTTCAGGGGAGATAATAAAGGTTGGGCTCATAGATTTGGGACTTCATTACCTAGAGATGATAATTGAATCCTCTGGAATTGAAGCTATCTCCTTTGGAGAGTGTGTAGAGAGAGAAGGCCAAGGACAGACTATTGGGGGACACATCTACAATAAAGCCACTGGAAAAATATGACTAACCGGTTAGGATGTAGTCTTAGAATCTGGTATATTCTTTGTCATTAACTAATAGAATTAATTTTTATTTTAGAATTTTGAAACAACACATTCTAATTCAAGTGATTGTGTTCAGGATACAGATCAAGAGGTTAGTGTTCTACTTAATTATTTGAATGTATTAAATACAGTTGCTTAATTTAGTTGTTTTAAGATAAGTACGATACTGTTGTTGCTACACTGTAATCATTGTATGTAATTACGTAATATATAATCATTGAGAGAGTCAGCATTATGTATTAAAAGGACCTCCGAATTTGCAGTCAGAGGACATGGGTTCAGATTCTGCCTCTTTCTTTTACTACTTATTTGACCCTCGATAAATCAGTACATCTCTGGGCCTCAGTTTCATCATCTGTAAAATGATGAGATTAGACGAAATGGTTTCTAAGGACCCTTCTAGCTCTAGCTCTAAATATATGATATGTGATTTGTGAACCTATGTAATTTTGTGCTGTGTATTCCTTCAGAAGCCTTTATCTAGAAAACTATTTCAAAATGTTCCTTCTTCATCATCTGATCTTTTGCTCTTATTGTTTTAACAGACTGCCTGTGTCTTAACCTTTTTCTGTAACACAAATACTGAAAGATATTTCCATTTGTACTTGTAGTTGCAGAAATTCAGCATGGCAGTAGAAGTTTTTGGCTATATTAAAAGACAACAAAATGGAGATACTGTTTTTTGAAATTATATGCCTGTCTGTCATGGTTGTAGAGAAGAGGGAAAGCCCCATGCATTTCTCCTTTAATTGGCCTCAGTTTAGTCCTGACATAGGTTTTTAGTTATTATATTTACTTAATGGAGTTTTTTTCGTAATCTAATAATTAGGCAAATAGGATATTTTTTACTTTTCTTTTAAAAAATGTCAAACTTCATTAAATTGCTTATTATTTTTATGACCTTTAATTTTTTATGGCCCTCCTTATAGTATGAGAAACCTTTTTTTCTGATTTAAATTTATTGTTCCTTTTAGCTTCTTTGTTTATTTTTCATGTGGAAATTAGTTTCTTCACATTGGTCAGGTCTGAAGATCTGGTTTGTAATCTGGTGTGATTCCTAAACTTTTTTTTAATACTCTGAGGAAAAACATCAACCAACTACATTTAAATATGTTAGGATATTAAGGTTTTAAACTTTTTTTCATCTTATACTTCCTATACACAGATACCGTGTGGAATATAAATGGTTTTCATTTTCTTATCAACTTGGAAGTTGTTAAGTCAGAATACATTTTGAATGTGAATTTTTCTACAGTTAATTAAAAAAATCAGCTTCGCAGATGCAAGATTGAGGAGCCATGACTAGACAGCAGTTCATCTGCAAATGATCTGATGGTTTTAGTGGACTGCAAGAATAATGTGAATTGGTACAATGATTTGGTAGCCAAGAAAGCTAGTGTGATCTTGGGCTGCTGTGAAAGAGGCCTAGATACCAGGAAAAATAAAGCGATAATAACTCTTTTCTACAGCCCTTGCCTGACCACATTGAGAGTATTGTGTACTGTTCTAAGAACTGTTACAGGAAGGACCTGGATAGACTTGTAGAATGTTCAGAGGAGGGCAGCCAGAATAATGAAGGCGTACAAATTCATGCCGTATGAGGATCAGTTGTAGGAATGGGATGTTTTGACTGGGAAGAGAAGACAGCTTGGTGGGGTGGAGGGGGACATATATGAAAACTGTCTTGAAATATTTGAAAGGCTGTCTGTCAGCTGGGAGAGGCAGAGAGACCAAGCTGTGTTCTGCTTGATCCCAGAGGGCAGAACTGGGAGCAGTGGGTGCAAGTTGCAAAGGGCCATTTTTGGCTTGATATGAGGAAGAATATCTTAATAATTAAAATTGCTCATAAGCGAAATTGGCTGTTTTTAATGTAGTGGATTCCCCTTCACTTGAGGTGTTTAAACAAAGGCTGGATGACCACATATCTGTTATAGAAGGGATCCCTTTTTCTGGTACAAGTTGGATTAGATGGCCTCTGAGGTCCCTTCCAACTGTGAAATTCTGTGATTCTGTTTTAGATGCAGATAGTAGAAGAGCTTCATGCTGCTCGTTTGGGGAAAAGTATGGATTTACCTGTGGTGCCAGCTTCTGGAGAGCTGACAAGTATGGAAATTGACTTGGCTGAAGATGATGTGCATCCTTTTGTTGGTATGTCCTCTATCTTAATGTTGATGGTTTTCCCTGGTCTCTTAGCATTTCAGCACATTAACTCATTATTTTGACTATGTTAGGATCAGGAGGAAATATTGAGTCCAAAATGTTTCAAAGAAATTGTGCATTTAATAGTCTCCAGTGACAGAGTGTAATGTATTTCCAATATTCTGCCATGTCATAATTTGTTATTTTCTTCAAGTTACAAGGCATTTAGTTACGGTTTTTGCTTTCTGACACAAGATTTTTATTGTGATATGCATATCTTTAATTGCACTTTTTACCTAATTTGGGTAAGGGATAGTCATCAAAGTTTTGACCTTTCAGTTTTTCCTTCTCAGCTGTAATTGTATACTAATGAAGATTTTTTTTTTCCGTTAAGGGACTGCCTGGATATAATGTAAATTGTAATGTGTGGAGGAAGTATCATGTTGGATTTATCCTGCTTATACAGTCAGATCTTGTGTATCCCTGGTAATGGGAAAGAATAGTGGTACAGACAATTCCCAAATAATTTGATGACTTTGGAATATACATATTATATTATTTACCTTATTAGTTCTGTTTAGTTATAAACGAATTTTAATATTAGCTTATTATTGATATATACACCAAATGATGATAGAATAAGTTGACTTAAAAGCAGGATAAGTGGCAAGAGGAAGTCCATTTAATTCAGTGAATATAATTGTCTGTTGTAGGTAAAACACTGACAGTTGTGAGGAGAGATAAAATTTTAGATAAAGAAGGATGTTTGTTGCTCTCATGGACTTTAGTATAGAAGACAAATGAGATACATAGATAACTCTAATATAAATAATATGGGAGTATACCATAGAGATACAGGGCCATTGAAGTCAGAGGTGTAGGGCTGTTATCAGCAGGACACATTGGGGAAAGTTTCAGAGAGGATCTGGAATTTCAGTTGGGCTTTAAAGGATGGCTTTTAATTCAGTTGGTGAATAGGAGGAGCAGAAACATTCCAGAAGAATGGGACGGCATAAGCAAAGACTTAGAAGCATGAAAGAGTTGAGTGTGTTTGGGAGATTGACTCTGTAGTTATTGAGAGACGTGTGTAGTTTGAGTGGAGTGAGGAGTCCATTCAGAAGTATAATGTGAGGTAGAGCTGGAAACATAGGTTGGGGCTACATTGTTGAGGTCCTTGAGTATAGGCAAAGGCATTCGAATTTTATGCAGTAGGGAAGAGGTAAAATTTGTAAAGATTGTTAGCTGAGGATTGATTTGACCAGATCTTTGTATAAAGTGGTGGTGTAGATGACGGGGAAGGATTTGGAGGTAGGAAGACCTATTTGGAGGCTATTGCATAGTGGTTAAAGAAGGCGTGTATTAGGGTCGTTGCTGTGAGAATAATGAGGCAGTAGTAGTAAGAAATGTGGAAATTTAAGTGACAGTATAGGACTGGATATGATAGTTGAAGCAGGAGGAAGAATGGAAGGTCACCAAAGTTTTGGAACTGAGAGACTGAATGAATGCAGAAGCTCCTAACAAGACAGTAAACTTGTAAGGAGTAGCAGGATTTGAGTGAAAGTTGATAAGCTTTGTTTTGGACTGTTGAGCTTGAGGTACCTGTGAGAAATCAAGATGGAGATGTCCTGTAGGCAGTTGAAGCTGTATCATATATCTAAATCTCAGATAAGGGATCTAGGTTTGAGATTTATGTTTGGGAACTTAATTTTTAAAATGGTAGGTGATGTCATGGAAATGAATGAGATTGCTAAGGGAGAAAGAAGATAAAGGTAATAAGAGAGCTAAAGACCAGACCTTAGAGAGCATTTATTAAAGGGTATAAAGAGAATGAGAAACCTGTGAGAAAAACTGAAAAAGAATGTAAAAATAGAAGGAGAATCAGGAGACAGTAGTATGTCTAATGCTAATGAAGAATAAGAGTACCTAGTAAAGAAGGGTCATCAAAAGAGGATGCCAAGAAAATGTGTACTAGGAAATGGCTACTGAATTTGCCTTTTGGAATGTCACTGATGTCTTTCGAGAGAGCAGTCAGTAATGTGTGGGATGCAAACTAATACAGTTCAAGAGCATTTATTAAGTACTTCCTATCTGCAAACACTGGTTTAGGATTATAGAAAGGAAAATGAAAATCAGACCCTGACCTTGAGGAACATATATTCCGCTTAAGCCACAGAGGTATTATTGCAAAGGGATGGTGAAGATGTGGAGGTATTGAGTGTAACTTCCCCCCCCCTCCCCCCGAAATTTGGTAGTGATGTGGAGGCAGAAGGAGAAGAATGATATGTGGATAATATAAATAGGTCAAAGGAAGGCCTTTTTTTTATATTGAGAGGAATTGAGAAAGTTTCTTAAGCATATGGGGAAGAGCCAGTGGTGAAGAAGAGCTTGATATGCATGAGAGAAGGGGGCGTGATTGGTAGAGCAAGTCTTGAATCAGGAGGTAATAGAATCAAAGGTACAAGTGAAGAATAGGGATACTTTGCAGTCTTAAATTTGAGATTTGCTGTGGGTATTATTAAAGTAAATAAATGATGGTTAATTGGGCATTGATTTCAGTGAAATCAATGTCTTGTTAAAGTAGAAGGCTTATTTCTAGAAAATTACATTTTTGGGGTTAAATTCAACAAGTAGAATCTAGACATTATGTTAAAACATTATCAAGAGTAATACAATCTTAAACTATTGGTGTGCCTTTTTCTTCCATTCAGAGAATACTGCTTCAGATAAAAAACTTTTAATTGTTATTGACACAAATATTCTGATGAATCATCTCAAGTTTCTTGGAATTTTGAAGACTGTGGATGTCCCAGGTATTCATAAAGATACTTCTGATTCTTACCTAGAGTATATCTAACGTATCACTAGAGATCACAGGATCTAAATTCGTATTTGCATTGTGCTTCAGGGTTTACAAAGCACTTTAGTTAGTAACCTATATGAGTTAGGGAGTTACAAATATTGTTCCCTTTTGCAAAACAAGGAAACTGGAGCCCAGAAAGGCTTAACAGCAATTTCCTTCCATTTACCCAATTAGGAAGCATTAGATTTGAGACTCAAACTGAGGTCATTTGAATTCTTGTTCTGAATCCTACTTCACTTCAATTATAATATGAACTTGTGGACTTCCCAAAGAAAGACAAAATGTTTTTTGATGCTTGCTGAAATATTTCTAGCTAGTAGATTCTAAACTTGCTATTTTTAATAAAATGGGATCTTTAGAAGTTGACTTAGCCATATAAAATCTCACTCTTTTTCATTTTTATAAAAAAAATTATTTTTAACCTTCATTTTTAAAAATTTTGAGCTCTAAATTCTCTTTCTCCATCAAGCCCCTCCCCTACCCACTATGAAGGCAGGCAATATACGAATTATATGGGTAAAGTCATGCAAAATATTATTTTATATTAAACATAGCACAAAAAACAACAACCAAACAAACAAAATAAACTGAAACAAAGTATGCTTAGATCTGCATTCTGAATTCATCGATTTGCTTTCCGGAGGCTGATAACATTTTTCCTTATGAGTACTTTAGAATTGTCTTGGATGGTTGTACTGATCCAGTTGCTAAGTCTTTCCCCATTGATCAGTATGGCTGTTACTGTGTACAGTGTTCTCCTAGTTTGTCTCACTTCACTGTACATTAGTTTGTATAAGATTTCAGGTTTTCCAAAACTATCATTATTTCTTATAGTACGATAGTATTCAATCATAATCAGATGCCACAACTTGTTCTTCCATTTCTCAATTGATGGGCATCCTCTTAATTACCAATTCTTTGCCAACACAAAAAGATCTGCTATGTTTGTTTTGTTTTTTTTCCTTTTTCTTTGATCTCTGGATCAAAGAGTGTGCACAGTTTTATAGCCCTTTGGGTATGGTCCGCTCTCTTTCCTGAACTCTTTTTAAGCCTATGTGACACTTACCATTTGCTGTGTGGATAGTTAGCCTCAACTAAATTATAAGCTCCTTCATGCTAAGGAAGATGTCCTAAATTTCTTTATACAGTGCCTAGTACAGATGTCAACTGATATATTTCTTGATTTAATAAGAGATTTGAATTTTTCAGGCTTTGATAGACTTGTGTTGATAATTCCCTGGGTGGTTATGCAAGAACTAGATCGTATGAAAGAAGGGAAATTACTACAGCATGCACAACACAAAGCTATACCTGCAGTTCATTTTATCAATGACTGTCTCAGAAGTCAAGATGGAAAAC
Organism: Pseudochirops corinnae; assembly: GCA_028646515.1. Classification (NCBI taxonomy): domain Eukaryota; kingdom Metazoa; phylum Chordata; class Mammalia; order Diprotodontia; family Pseudocheiridae; genus Pseudochirops; species Pseudochirops corinnae. The sequence goes on along the minus strand of CM053586.1, from coordinate 299,972,891 downwards.
TGTGGGGTCAGTCTATTCAACTTGCTTCTCAAAAACTTTGTAAGTACCACATGTAGAATTGAGTGGGGTGTGGGTGCCCTATATTCTATATAGTATAAAAATGGTCTTGGGATAAAGGGGAATGGTTCAAAAACTTAATTTTCCTTTAAAATGATTTAAAAAATGATTCTTTCACAACAAAATTTGGCAAAAATTAAATTTTTAATTTTAATTTTTTATTTCTCAGGTTGTCATTACTACAAAAAATGAAATAGAGATTTAGTAATCATTTTGCATTCCTTTTTAAAATTGCCACATAATATTGGTGTTGGGTGACAAGGCTGCCCTTTCTTTATCAACTTTTCTTTTCAGTGTTTCCCTTGGATTGTGAACTTTTTAAGAGCAGGAAATGTCTCAGTTTTTATTTTTTGTACCTCTAGTGCTCAGTATAGTGCTTAGCACATAGCAAGTTCTTAAGTTTTTTTTCATTTATTCATAGCAGGTTTTGATTATATGTAGTTATTGGTAGGTATTTGTTTGAGTCTATAATAATTAAGTGTTGTACAGTATAAATTTTCTACATTTTTTTCTCCTTGAATTTATTATCTAAATTAGAATTTTAAGGCAAGTTGAAAAAGGCATGGAGAGCATCCATAAATACTGATGTCCTTATCAGATTAAAATACACATTTTCCTGGTTTTTTTAAAAATTCTCCAAAAGAATCCCTGTTTTCATAGCTCAATATTTTTAATTCATAGATTTAAAAAAATATTCTTCAAGATTTGATAGTTTATTAGAGTCTATTGCAGTACAATTTTACAATATTTCCTTACTTTAACATAGAAAAGAGTTTAATTAGAGATATTTAGTCCTTAAGTCTTAGAGTCGGAAAGAAGGTTCTTACTGTTCATTTTGGGGAAAAACTGTGTGTGTTCTTTAAATAGAACCACAAAGTTTAAGTATTACCAATAAGTAGGATTTTAATGGTCAGGTAACTGTAGAATGAACCTGAAATGCCATTAAATTGGACCTGTTTAAAGAAGTCATCTATATAGTTCATATTTAAGGACCATAAATAGCAGTATCTGAGAAATGCTTGAGGTATAATAGATTATTTGCTTAACAGTATACTTTTTCTTAACATTTTGGAAATGTTACATTGATGTATATTGATAGTCCTTTAGGATTTACAAAGCTCTCTTCTTCAGATAGTCCCTGGGAAATAGCTTATATACAATTATCATCTCAATTTTATAGATGAGAGGTTAAATGATTTGCCTCTAAGTAGTAAGTATTGGTAGCTAACTCAGGTCTGCTGACTCCAAGACCAGTACCCCTTCTCTTATGTGCATATGCCCCTGATATTTTTTTAATATGATTTTTAATTTCACTGGTTTAGTGATCTTGGCTCCTATATCTAAACTATTTTGATAGATAGACTTAGGAATCCTAGTAAAGGCTTCAAAAACTTTATTGCTTCTAATTTGGAGATGTCCTTTTAAAAATTATTAATTAATTAATTTTTAGGTTTTTAGCATTCACTTCCATAAACTTTTGAGTTTTAAGTTTTCTCTACCTCCTTTCCCTTTCCCCTCCCCAAGACAGCGTGCAATTTGATATAAACTCTACTTTACTATTAAACATATTTTCACTTTAGTCATATTGTAAAGAAGAATTAGAATGAATGGGAGGAACTATGAGAAAGAAAAAACAAAACAAAAAGAGAATAAATAGTATGCTTCAACCTGCATTCAGACTCCATAATTCTTTCTCTGGATGTTGATATCATTTTCCATCATGAGTCTTTTGGAGTTGTCTTAGATCCTGGCATTGCTGAGAAGAGCTGAGTCTATCAAAGTTAGTCATTGCACAATGTGACTGTTATGCTGTGTACAATGTTCTTTTGGTTCTGCTCATTTCACTAAGCATCAATTCATATAAGTCTTTTCCAGGTTCTTCTGAAGTCTTCCTGCTCATCATTTCTTATAGCACAATAGTATTCCATTGCATTCATATATCTCAACTTGTTTAGTCATTCCCCAGTTGTTGGGCATGGGGATGTCTTTTTTGAAACCTTCCATTTGGCTATTGTTTTTTATTGTAACTGTTTTGATTTTCATCCATTGAAGTAATACTCTGGTAACTCATCACAGTTTGGAGGTAATACTGGGTTCTCAAAGTCCATGCTAGGAGAACATAAGCTCTAGCAAGAAATGTCTCTGGCAACAAATTTTGTAACTGTCATTCAAGAACTAGTTGGAGATTTTCTTCATTAGAAGGTTGACCATTGAATAATGAATTTTTTTGAATAAAGCAACTCGCATGTTAGAGGGGTTGTAATCTGTATGGGTGGAGTGAATACTGACACTGATGAAATAATAGATTTTTTGATGTATAAGTAAAACATTTAGTGACTATGGTAAGTTGCTGAAATTTATTATTTGTAACAGGTATTTTTCATAGTTTTCTCTGCCTCATAAATAGCTTTATAAATTCATCTGAATGAGTGTTATGTCTTGAAGATTGCTTTAGTGTTCATATCTAACTTAATTCATATAGAGCTCAGCATATAATGTCATTTGTTGACAATGATAATGATGGTCAGCCATCCTCTCTAACATCTGCTTTAGCTTGGTGTTCACAGAGCCACAAAAGTACACAGATAGATTTTAGGAAGTTCATGAACATGGAACGTGGAGAAAAATTATATCTTTATTTTTACTCAGCTTTAATTGAAATTTAGTATTTCCTTGACTTGTTTAAAAATATTCCAACAAGTGGTACATAGACTTCATCAGACTGCTAGAGGACTTCACTAGGCAGTAAAAGGTTAGGAACTTTTGCTCTAAAAATAGTTTTAGCTTCCTTTTAAATTACAGAATAAGATTTTTTTTTTCTTGATGATAAGTTGAGCTTCTTATTAGGAAAACCTCATTTGGGGAATTGGCAGATTTGAAGTCAGATTATTTGTTGAGACCAAGGCAAGAGCAGATAAAGGATCCTAAAATGTTGGGTTGGAAGGAACTGCAAAAACTGTGACTTGTACCTCTACCTGAAAAGAAGTCAATTCAGCCTCTTATTGAAGATATCTAGTGATGAGAACCATTCCTACTTGAGGCAGTCAATTCCATTTTGGGGCAGCTCTACTTGTTGAAAAGTTTTTCATCCTTGAATTGAAGTCAACCCTTTTCCAACTTCTATCTGTCGCCCAGTCTCCCCGCTCCCTTCCTTTTTGCAAATAAGGAATCTAAATCCCCAAACTGTTTAATGATTTGCTTAAGGTCACGTAGCCAATAAGTAGAGTATTTGGAGTTTAGATCCAAGTCTTCTGAATTCAAGTCTAGTGTTATTTTTTCACCAAATCATACTTGAA
>CM053586.1:299962038-299964538 GCA_028646515.1 Pseudochirops corinnae | reverse complement strand
AAGTTGAAGTTAAGAAGTTTTAATAATAATTAGAAAAGTTAGAAAATAGCAGGGAAAACACTAGTATTATGATATGGTAAAATATAGGCAGTTCCTAACTTAAGTACCTCAGAACAGCCTTCCTTTTCTCTCTCAATTTGGATTTCTCTTCCTAGCTTATACTCATAGATGAAATAACTAGGCCTAATTCTGCTTTTTATCTGATAAATGGATGAGTCTTTGAATTCATTAAGGCCTAAAGACTTTCCAAGTGCCTAGATTATGTAAGAAAAGTTAACATGTAATTTAAGTGCATAGGGATCAGGGCCAGGAAGAAATGATACACATAAAAGAAGGGCAGCATTGCCTACTTCTTATTTCCTCGTATAGGAGGGAATCCTAACCCAGTGTCTGTTTCTAATGTTTCCAGTAATACGGTTTTTTTAGGTAACCTCTAAATTCATTTGTCTGCTTCTGGGATCAGGGAGCAAGGTAGATGCTGAGATTCTGTTGGCAGAGGCAGCATGTGGAGTGGGTAGCTGCCCTTGGAGTCCATATACTAGGTTCAGATCTCATTCCGACACTTAGTAGTTTGTGATCATGGACAAGTCACGTAACCTCATCTGAGTTTGCTCATCTGTAAAGTGTACCTACCTCATAGGATTGTTGAGGCTTAAATGAGACAATGTATGTGAAGTGCTTATCAAACTTTAAAGTGCTGTGTTGATGTCACATATCATTTGTTATCCTTATTATTTTTATTCTCATTATTATTTATCAATATCAATAATATCCCACTATTGTTATTCTCATCTTTTTTGATGGGTTCCAGATAGAAGGGGTCCTTGGACAAGTCACTATCCTGTTATTATGACTTTATATTCACTGTTATATGGATATGGCACACTTACAGTAGGATTTCATCTTATATGCTGTAGACTCACTGAAAGCATCCTTGATAGAACTGCAGTTGTAGAGAGTAAAGTAGTGATGATAGATACCTCATTCTATTCCTATGTGATTTTTTTCTGTGTTGACCAGGCTCCTACTTTGAAAATGTTTTGCTCTTTGTAGCCGAAAGATTGAGTATTTGGGGTGATAACATTAATTTAAAACGTCTTATGGATTATTTTGTCCAGGAGATAATAGATCACAGTTCAGTCTTTGATAGTGCTGTGGTTCTTGTAGATTATTGGTTGAATTGGCTAGGATATTTTAAGGTGTGTATTTGTAGTATAGAGATTTGTTATCTATCAGTCTCTGTAAACTTCTGATGTACAGTTGTTTTTTTTTTTGAGGGGGGAAGGTAGGGCAATTGGCCCAAGATCACACAGCTAGTAAGTGTTAAGTGTCTGAGGCTGGATTTGAACTCAGGTCCTCCTGACTTTAGGGCTGGTGCTCTATTCACTGCACCACTTAGCGGCCTCTGATGTATAATTCTAACCACCATATCATGTCTTTCTGGATATTCTCTGTGGTGCTACATTTTTACAGTCTGCAGTGATGTGTTCTGTTTCTAACATTTCCTTGCATAACTGGCATTGATAACTAAGTTAATGCTTTTTAATCATAACTCATATATAGTTTTTGGTGCCAGTGCCTTGGGTATAAATTGCTCTCATTAACAGCTCTGTGACTACAAATAAATCTGTGTGACACAGGCATTGTTTGACCTGTTGTTAACTGAGTTTATGTGGCTGGCATGCTCTATCTCATGTCCCTTTGATTCTGTTCTTGAGTCTTAGTCTTTTCACAGACCCCACGTAGAGATTAGCTGCCTTTGTTTGCTTCCAAAAAGTTCATTGGCCTATAACTCTTACTGGCTTTTGAAACTACTCCATGAATTGTATTCTAGGAGTGTCTGTTATCCTTCCTCCTTTTTAATGTTGTGGTGTTGATGTTTTCATAGCTGCCTTACGCTGATGGGCCCTGTGCTTTATTTACGTCATGAGGATTTTGTTAGGTTACTTTCCAGATCTGTTATGGCCCACGTTGTAGTTCTAAAAGTATACATTAACACTATTGTTGTATAAACATTATTTGCTTTAAATTTGTTTATCTCATTCAGCTTTGATATCAGAATGCTAGTAAGGTTCTTAAAATATTCAGCCATCTCCTTCTTGATTCTTTTTTTTTTTTGCATGATGTACCTTGTGTGGGAGAGACCAGACTGTTTGTGGGTATCATCTTTATCTACTTTTTCAATAGGAACTCTGGATTCAAGCTTTAAACCTTTCATCTATTCATCTTTCCTTGGCATACATTAAGGGTCATTCATCTGCATTAAGTGATTAATAAGATGTTCTGGTTCTTTATTTTCGAAGTCATGCAAAGTTGTAGTCAGAGATACAATAATGAATTTTAAGATTGGGCAGAACCATAATGGCCGTTAAACTATCTCCCTGAAAATGTCACATTTTGTATTAATTGTTCTTGAAAATCTTTTTTTTTTTTAATTTTATTATCGTTTGCATCATTCATTTCCACAAGATTTTGAGTTACATATTTTCTCCCCCTCTTT
>CM053586.1:299944831-299961538 GCA_028646515.1 Pseudochirops corinnae | reverse complement strand
GGTGCTAATCTGCTCACCTGAGAGCTTTCTCTGCTTCTCCCGCCCAGCCGCCACCGGGCACAGCCGTGGCTTCAGGCCAGGCTGGTTTTGGTTTGCAGTGCTGATATGGTTCCTCGTAGCTGTGCTGACTTTAGTGGGAAGTATCTTTGTGTGTGTTTTGGAATTCTAGGATTGGTTTAGAGTCCTATTTTATGGGTATTTTGGGGTGGCTATGTGAGAGCTGCGATATGTTGCTGCTGCTACGCCGCCATCTTGGCTCCGCCCCCCCTTCATCCTATTTCTAACCCAAAGACCTCTACTGATTGGACTACCTCAAGAAGTAATTCGTTCCCTTTATACTTTTGCACCACTTTGATGTAAGAGGCCTCTCCAACTTTTATCCATTGTTCCTAATTACTTAAAATAATACAGGATCTTAGAGTTGGAACTCAGCTATGTAAATATACTAACCCATTCTAGAGCAAAAATCTCTTTTACAATATACACGATTAGTGATCAGATAACCTTTATTTGAAGACATGTGGTGAGTGGAAATCCAGTGTCTTTTAGGCTGTCTCATCCTACTTTTTAATTATTCGGAAAAGTTTTCTTATATCAAGCTTAAATTTGCCTCTTTTTACCTTAAGCCATTGCTCCCAGTTTAGTGTCTGAGACCAAGGGGAATATGTCTAATCTCTCTTCCACAGAATAGCTTTTTAAATAGTTGAAAATAGCTCTCATGTCTCTTCCCCACTTATCAGATACTTTTTCCAGGCTCCATTTCTTCAACTACTTTTTGTATGACATGATTTTAAGTATTGTTTCCTCCCCTATTCTGATTTTACTTGCTCCCCTCTGGATGTACCTACGGCTTGCCAATGTGTTGTCTAGAAATGGCCTTCATCACCTCTTTCCCAGACTTTTGCAGTGGTCTTCTTATTGATCTCTCAGCCTCAAATTTATCTCTTTTCCAAACTGCCTTCCACACAGTTGCCAAAGTGGCTTTCCTAAAACCCAAATTTGATTGTGTTATTTTCCTCCTAAATAATCTCCAGTGGCTTTATTGCCCCTAGCATACAATATAAATTCCTCTATTTGACCTTTAAAACCCGTCACAGTCTGGCCCCAGCTTACCTTTGCAGCCTCATTGAATATTACTGCCCCTCTCAAACTCTGCAGTCCAGCCAAACTGGATTTTGAACAAACTTCTCTTTGTTCATTGCTCTCAGCACTCTATCTCCTGTCTCATGCCTTTGCACTCACATGTAAATCACTCTTACGGGAAATGCACTCCCTCCTCACCTCCACTTCATAGACTCATTTTCTTCTAGATGCAACTCATGTACTGCTATTTGTTTATTTGTTTGCTATATTTTGAGTTCCAACATCTACCTTCTTCCCAACCCCACATTAGAGAGGGCCAGCATTTGATATGGATACACATATGGAACATATTCCATACATGAGTTCTTTCTTTGGAAGTAGATAGCATTTTCCTTTGTAAGCCTTTTGTAGTTAGTCATTCGTAGTTACTCTTTGAACACCTTAGTGTATACTATAGATACAGTGTTCTTTTGGTTCTGCTCATTTAACTGAATTATTTTGTGTAAGTCTTTCAATGCTTTTCTAAAATCAACCAGCTCGTCATTTCTTATAGCCTAGTAGTATTCCATCAGAATCATATCTTACAACTTATTCATCCTTTCCCAGATTGAAAGACAAAGGGAATATATTTAATCTCTCTTCCACAGGATAGCTTTTTAAATAGTTGAAAATAGTTCTCATGTCTCTTCCTCACTTATCGGATACTTTTTCCAGTCTCAATTTCCAATTCTTTGCCACCATAAAGAGAGCTGCTGTGAATATTTTTAGAGCATAAAAGTGCTTTTCCTTTCCTGATTATCTTGGGAAGGAGACCTAATAGGGATATTCCTGGGTCAGAGGGTGTACATAATTTCATAACTCTTTGGGAATTATTCTGAATTGCTCTCCAGAGTCGATCAGTTCACAGTTTCACCGCAGTATACTAGTGTCCCAGTTTTCCAATATCTTCTCCAACATATATTGTTTTCCATTTCTGTCATATTAGCCAATCTGGTAAGTGTGAGGTGGTACCTCAGAGTTGTTCTAATTTGCATTTCTCTAATCAATAGTGATTTAGATCATTTTTTCCATATATCTTTGATTTCTATCAAAAATTGCCTGTTTGTATCCTTTGACCATTTATCAATTGAAAAATGGCTCCTACTCTTATACATTTGATTCGGTTCTCTATTTGAGATATGAGGTATTTGTCTGAGAGACTGGCTATACAATTTTTTCCCTCAATTTTCTGCTTTGCTTTTACTCTTGGCTATGTTGGTTTTGTTTATACAAAACCTTTTAAATTTAATGTAATCAAAATTATCCATTTTATATCCCACAAAGCTCTCTGTCTCTTGTTTATTTATAAATTCTTCCCTTATTCCGAAATCTGATAGGTAATATGTTTAATACTCCTTAGATTTACTTAATAATACTTCCCTTTATGTCCAGGGCAAACACTACTTTCCACACCAGTGGCACTCAACCTGTGGGTCGCGACCCCTTTGGGGGTCAAACGACCCTTTCACAGGGGTCACCTAAGACCATCGGAAAACACATATTTCCGATGGTCTTAGGAATTGAGACACCACTTGTCTCCAAGCAGGTCCTGGAGATACATGTAGATACACCCACATATGAGTATTAAAGGGTCACAGCATTAGGAAGGTTGAGAACCACTGCTCTACACCAAACTTAACTGATGCTTCCAAATGCTAGTGCTCTTTTCTCCCTAGTTACCTTGTAGTATTTTCATTTTATGTATATTTATTTTTGTATGTGTTATCTTTCCCTGAAAGTAAACTTTGCTGAGAACCTAGGCTGTCCACTATGCCATGATGAGGCATCAGAGTAAGACTTTGACTTTGCTGGAGATCCAACTTAGTATCCTTAAGAAAATTGAAGTAAGATTTGTCAGATGTGACCCATTTTTGATGAAACCAGTCTTATTGACCTTAATTTACTAATACATAAAATGTAGGGATTGGACTAGATGAGATCTTAGGTCCCTTCTAGAAACTCAAAAATCCATGATTCTAAAAGTATCCCTTTTGTAATAGTTTCTAGAATGTTTTCAGGAATCTGTTTCAAGTTGACTGGTGTTTAGACTGAGAATCTGCCTGCTATCCCGATTTGAAAATTGGAATATTTGATTGCCTACAGTCCTGGGTACCTCTCCTGTGCTTTTAAGAGTTTTCAAAGATCACATTAGTTACCCAGATATTCTGTAGTATTCTAGTATGTAGCTTATGTGTGCTTGGTGTCTTAAACTCTTTGAGGGGCATCTAGGTCATGTATTGCTATTTCTTTATATTGACTTCTAATTCTGTGTTATTTTTGCCCTACACTTCCCAAGTCAAAAGATCATTTATTTATTTTTATTTATAATCTGCCTCTCCAACTGCCTCCACCCCCAACTGAACCAAAAGAGAAGGAAAAAGAAAGAAGAGAAAAAGGAAAGGAAAAATGGAAAGATACAAAGAAAAAAGAAAGACTCCATAATAAATGTACTTTGTTCAGCAGCACAAATCCACACATCAGTCATGCCAGAAAATGTATGCCCATTCCTGCATTTTAAGTTCATCACCTTTTTGCTAGGAGGCAAGTGTCTTATTTCATCTTTAGTTTTTTGGGCTCGTAGTTTATCACTGCATTGATCAGAGTTTTGAAGTCTTTAAAAATTATTTTTCTCTATGATATTGTTGTTTGTTGTATAAATTATTCTTCTAATTCTGCTCAGTTCTTTCTATGTCAGTTCATTAAGGTCTTCCTGATTCCTCTGAACCTGTTTCATCATTTCTCATGGCACAGTAGTATTTCATTGCATTTGTATGCCATAATTTATTTAACCATTCCTCAATTGGAAGATATACCTTTAGTTTCCAGTTTTGGGCTACTGTTAAAAAGCTGCTCTAAATATTTTTGTATATGTAGAGCCCTTTCTTTTTTCTTTGATTTCTTTGGGAACATAAGCCTAGTAATATAACGTGGTCAAGGGGTATGTGTCTGCACAGTTTGGTAACTTCCTGAGTATAGTTCCAAACTACTTTCTGGAATGGACTGGATCAGTTCAAAGCTCCGTGAACAGTGCACTAATGTACCTGTTTTCCCACAACCTCTCCAACAGTTGTCATTTTCTTCTATCATTTTTGTCAGTCTGACAGGTATGAGATGTAATTTCAAAGTTCCTTTAATTTGCATTTCTCTGGCTACTAGATATTTAGAGAATGTTTTCATGTTTGTCAGTAACTTGAATATCTTTATTTGAAAACTGCTTATTCATATCTTTTGACCATTTCTTTTTTTTTCTTTCTTTCTTTTTTTTTTTTAAAATTTATTTTTTATTTACTCATTTACTTTTAATTTACAAGATTCAGTTCCACAATCACTTGGGTTTCAGATTTTCTCCCCTCCCTTCCCTCCCCCCACCATGGTGGCGTGCAATCATGTATAGGATCTGTAAATACTTTCACATTGTACAATAGTTTTGACCATTTCTTTATTAGAGAATAGCTCTTGTTCTTAGATATTTGAACCAATTCCTTACATGTTAAATATGAGACCTTTATTATAGAAACTTACTGCAGAGAAAAAGGTTTTTTCCCACTTATATTTCTCTTAATTTTAGCCACATCAGATTTGCTTTTGCATAAATTTAAAAAATGTTATATAATCAATATATTTTATATAATTAGCATTGTCCATTTTATCTTATATAGTTCTCTATGAATTCTCCATATCCATAGACCTGAAAGATAATTTCTTACTTCCTCTTTTAATTTGTTTTTAATGTGACCTATTATATCTGGGGCATGTATTGATTTGGAGCTTATCTTGTATTGTGGTATGAGCTGCTGGTCTATCCTAATTTAAGCGAGAATACTATCTAGTTTTCCCAACAATTTTTGTTAAATAATGAGTCCTTTTCCTCAGTAACTGAAGCCTTTTAATTCATCAAACAATATGATACTGGCTTACTTGCTTTTGTATGTTATATATCCAACCTTTTCCACTGATTTACCACAGTGTTTTTTTAACCATCACCAAATTGTTTTAATGATTACTGGTTTGTAGTATAGTTTGAGATCTAATACTGATAGTCTTCCTTTCTTACAATTTTTTTTTCATAATTACCATTGAGATTCTTGATCTTTTGTTCTTCCACATGAATTTTGTTTTTTTTTCCCTCGCTTTATAAAATATTCTCTTAGAAATATGATTTTTACAGCACTGGATAGGCACATTAATTTAGATATTGTTTTCATTTTCATTATAATGGCTCATTCACGATGAATGTTCTTCCAATTATTTAGATGTCTTTTTTTCTACAAAGTGTTTTATAGTTGGATTCATATAGTTCCTGGATATATCTAGATAAACACACTCCATTTCCTATAGCCATTAAAAGCTTTCAAAACTCTTGATTCTCAGCAATAAAGTCCTTAGCACCCATTTCAAGGTTTATTTCATATTAAACTTTAGCATTATTGACATTCTTATTGGATTCAGTATTCTATATTCTCTCTGTTACCTGCTCTCACTTTCACATTTTCTACATTTCATTACAAGTTGGATAATTGAGTGCTCCGGGTATCCCTATCAGTCTCTTTAGTTACCAGTCCCTTTTTTTCCTCATCAGAAAATTTGTTTGTTGTGTATGTTTTATTCTTGAAATCATCCTTTCCATCTTGAGCAAACTTTTGCTATAGAAGTTTAGGCAATGCCTACTTCTTCCTTGAAACCTTTGAAACCTGTCCTCCTAAAGTCTAAGGTATTTCCCTGTCTCTTACCAACTCTAAATGGTGCGGTCACTTTACTGTTCTTGTACTTTTGAAGAACGAAAGTATAATGAAGGCACTTCAGTTTATTAGCAGTTTGCCTCTACGTCTCCACCTGCTCCCTTCCCAGTTTCTTGCAGCCTGGTTTCCAGCCTCACCATTCTAATGAAATCAAGCTTACCGGTGATCTCTTAGCTGCTGACTGTGAGTTTTCTTAGTCCTTATTCCCCTTGACCGCTCTCTTGATAAGCATCTCCTCCTAAATAACTTGTTTTTTCTTCTGACACTTTTCTCTTTTGGTTCTTCTATTTTTTTGGTAAGTCCTTTTCAGTTTTTGTTGTTGTTGTTATTTGCTTTGTTTTGTTTTTGTTGGTTCATTGTCTCCTGCTTCCTTTAGGTTACTTTCCCTTACAGTTCTGCCTGGCCCTGGGCCCTGTACTCATTTTACTCTTAGGTATTTCTTCAGCTTCTATAGGTTCAGTTCAGGAAATGCCTTTCAGACATATTTCTCTGTGTGTGCCTTTGGCATCTTGAACTCAACATGTCCAAAACAGATCTCATCCTTTTTCTCTCTACTTTTTCTTGGACTATTTTATTTCTGTCTAGAGCACTATCATTCTTCCAGTTGTTCAAATTAATAACCTTGGAGTCATTCTGTATTCCCCCTTTCCCCTTACACATTTAGTCAGTTGCTAAGTCTTGTCAGTTATGCTTCTGCAACTTCTTTCTTATTGTAATACCCTAATGGACACTAGACTTATCAATCAGCTTACTCAAATGAAATAATATATGTAAAGAAAACTCTTTGTGAACCTTAAAGTGCTATATTGATGTCATCTCCTACTACTATTACTTTTAATTATCTCAGGGATTTATATTTGCCCCTGTTTTATTTCTTATTAATGACTTAAAGTCATGCTGATCAAATTTACAGATGGTGTAAAACTAGGGAAAGGATAACTAATGTAGTAGATGACAGAAAGATCTTGACAGACTAGAGTGTCAGGCTGAATCTAATAAGGTAAAGTTCAATAAAAGTAGATGTAAATTCTTCCTTTAAAAGCAGCTTTGCAAGTATAGTATTGGGATTTGGAGAAGGCATGGGTAGACAGTATCTATATGAAAAAGAACTGGGAATTTTATTGAACTGCAAGTTCAACATGAATCAGATTTGTGATATGGCTGGCGGTCTTGGGCTTTTAATCGTGGTATATAAAAGTGATCATCCTTCTGCCCATTTTTGAGGTCAGACTTCATCAGTAGTGTTGTGTTTGGTTCTGGACACCACAGTTTAGGGACTAATACAAACTGCAAAGAGTTCAGAAAAGGATAACCAGGATGGTGAGGGGACCTTAAGGTCATGTCATATAAAGACTGATTGAAGAAATTTGTGGTATTTATCTTGGAAATGAGAAGACAGAAGGGGGACATGATATATTCAAACATCTAAAAGGTTGTCACGTGGAAGAGGGGTTAGATTTCTTTGTTTTGGCCCCACGGGGCAGAATCTGCAGTAAAGAGTTGGAAATTGCAAAGAGGAAAATTTAGGCTTTGTATTAGGAAGAACTTGCTAACAGTGTCCAAAAGTGGAATGGACTTCCTGGTGAAGTGGTGGTTTCCCTTTATTGCATGGATGTCTAACCTTGGATTCAAGATATTTTCCTTTTATATTTCGACAACTATATTTCAATATAATCAATTTCCTTGGTAATACTAAATACTTTACTTTATGCTTTTAGAATCATTATTCTGAGAAGAGGTCCGTAGGCTTTATCAGAATGCCAAAGGATCTAGGGCACAACAAAGTTAAGAACTCTTGCTGTATAAGATGTCTGTAGGGAGAGACTGGATGACCTCCTGTTGTGTATGGTGCAGGAGGGATTCTTCTTGGGTATGAGTTAGACTAGATGGCACCTCTGGATCCTTTCTACCTCTCAAATTCTTTCTTGCTCCATCTGCCTTAGGTTCTCTGTGGAAAATAAACAGAATTTGTACAGTAATATCTTGGCTTTGCATGACTTCTCATCTGTCCCTCCTTCATGACCATCAATCCTAAGTTTTATTAAACTATACTTCATTTCCAGTTTAGATAGTACTGTGTGAGATAGAAGAATAAGCCATAATAAGCTTTTTTTTTTAACATATATACATGAAAATGTAATAAATGTATATACATGTGTAACATGGATCTTTTCTTTTGTTTCTTATCTTAGCACGGATGTTTTCCAAAGTTTGAATTCCAATAATACATTGAACACTCCAAAGATTGCATCATTTGAGGAGGCCTTTGTGTATCTTCAGAAATTGATGGCAGCTGTGAAAGGTGTTCTTGCTGGAATTCAGAGGTAATTAAGTGCTAAATTCCTTTCAGCTTTGAGGTGTCATCTTACAATGATTGCCACATTTTTGGAATTGATGTTTGTGTCAGTCTTTGTTTTTAATTTTGTGATGTGTAATAATTTAGAATAACTAGTTGAAAAATAATGGTATATCCTCTGATTAAACTGGTGGAAACTCATTTTGGGTGTGACATAGATAACATCTGTGAACTACCTAGGCTATATAAAGATACAATAAAACACTGTCCTGCCCTCAAGGAGTTTGGGTAAGGGAGGAGGGATATGGTACAGGTATGTATAAAATAACTGTTACACAAAATGGAATGAGGTAGGTGCAGAAGATAGATGTAGATGTAGGGCAAATAGGACAAAGTGAAGGAATTAAATGTATTGATTTATAAATCAACCTTACAACATTTTATATCTTTAAAAAGCTTTAATATGCGATGTCTTTTTGCTGTAATCATTTGTTTTACACAATTTGGCATTAAGATCACAAGATTTTGATATGTATTCCTTAATTCTTCATCATGAAATCACATTTTTATCACATTGTATATTAAGTGTATCTTTGACAAATATTCTGTTTTTCCAAATCTCATACTAATTATAATCTACAGATTTTCAACAGGATTTAAACCCAGCACCATTGAAAACCTGTAGATTTAAATAAGGCAGAAGCAACATGGGATAGTTAATAGCTTCTGAGCCAGAAAACCCTGGGTTCAAGTCTTACTTTGGACATTTATTGTTCTATATGATCCTTTGCAAGTTATTTAACCTGTCAGTGCTGACTAAAAGCTCTAGAAAACATGTCAGCTTGCATTGGTAGATAGGAATTCCCTGTATTAAGGAAATCACAGGTTCAGTCCCTCCTGCTCATCATCATTGTCCCTTAAATCAGGTTAGTTCCCAGGTCTTTGAAGCATATTTATAGCTATCTCTTGTATATATTTCTTAACCTTTTGTGATATTTGACATGGTACAAGGTCAAGTTGCAGTATTCTGGCTCCAGAAACTTTGGAATTTCTGTAATTCCAAAACAATACCCTTTCTCAGCATATCAATACATTTATCAGAGTTCATTATTCCCTTAATAAAAAAAAAACTACTAGGTTAATTCATAGTAAAAAAAAATCCTCAGAGCATTTTTGAGAGAATCTTTTAGTGTCTTTTTTACAGATCTTTTAAAAATGACCAGATCTCATGAATGAAAAAAATTAGTTTCATTAGTAGGGTCTTTTCCAGTTCAAAATCCATCTCATTTGATTTTGATGTTCTCAGTTAAACTAGTACTAACTTGTCATGGTTTAATTTATTCTCTAAGAATTTACCTTTTAGTATCATTTTTCCCAGATTTCCTCAAATCTTCTGGAATTATTGCCTCCTCTCTAGATAATCCTTTATTTATGTCCTCATTGCTATATTCTACTTGCCCTAAAAACCATAGAAGAAACACCCTAAAACATTGACCTTTGCCTGTTATTTCTTACACTGTTTATGGTATAAATAGGAATTTATTAAATTAACTTTTTTTAGTAACATTCACAGTACCTAATAATCCGTTTTCATTGTTGAGTATGTGATTCTCCTTCCCATGATTTGACTGATTTAGAAATTTTCAAGAGTCCCACAGAATAACAAAATTTTGTAAGCATTCTTGTAGTCCTTGTAATGTGGACCCCAAAGCACTAGTTTAAAGAATAAACAGTGTCACCTGGTAATATCTTTGTAGCTTACTAGTATGTGTATTTCTTCCGTGGCCATAAAGGGAGCTTATATTCTTTTTCATAACATATAGCAGTTTTCTGAACTGAAATCTTAGGTCCTGATTGCTACCTGAAAAGAATAATTTTCTCTCATTCCTTTATTTATTTATTTATTTTTAGTTTTCAATGTTCATTTCCACAAGATTTTGAGTTCCAAATTTTTCCACCATCTCTCCCCTACCCCAAGATGGCAAGCATACTGATTACTCCTTCCCTCAGTCTTTCCTTTCATATATCCCCCCAAACCTCTCCTTACCCTCTTTTCCCCTTATTTTCTTGTAGGATAAGATGGATTCCTATACCCCATTGCCTGTATATCTTATTTCCTGGTTGCAAGTAGCAACAGTTTTTTAACATTTGTTTTTAAAACTTTGAGTTCCAGATCCTCTCCCTTCTTCCCTCCTCACCCACCCCCACTGGGAATATAAGCAGTTCAAGATAGTTTATATATGTGTACTCATACAAAACATTTCCATAGTAGTCCTAACTATATTTCCCTCCATCCTATCCCACCACCCATTTATTCTATTTTCTCCTTTGACCCTGTCCTTTTTCAAAAGTGTTTGCTTCTGACTATCCCTTCTTCCAATCTGCCCTCCCTTCTATCATTCTTCTCCCCCTCCACCCAATCCCCTTCCTCCCCTGTTTTCCTGTAGGGTAAGATACCCAATTGATTGTGTATGTTATTCCCTCCTTAAGCCAAATTCATTGAGAGAGTAAGGTTGACTCATTCCCTTTCACCTCCCTGCTCTTCCCCTCCATTGTAATAGCTTTCTCTTGCTTTTTTTATGTGAGATAATTTACCCTATTTCTCCCTTTCTCTTTCTCCTAATATATTCCTCTCTCACCTCTTAATTTTAATTTTTAGATATCATTCCTTCATATTCAACTCTGCCTGTGCCCTTTATGTATACGTGTGTGTGTGTGTGTGTATATATATATATATACACACACACACACACACACACACACAAACACACACACACATACATCCACCTATACACACATATATGTGTGTATACACACACACACACATATACACATATATATTCCCTTCAACTATCCTCATGAAAAAAGTCTCATGAGTTACAAATATTGTCTTTCCATGTAAGACTATAAACAGTTCAACTTCAATAAGTTCCTTACAATTTCTCTTTCGTATTTGCCTTCTCCTGCTTCTCTTGATTCTTGTATTTGAAAGTCACATTTTCTGTTCAGCTCTGGTCTTTTCATCAAGAATGCTTGAAAGTCCTCTATTTAATTGAATGTCCATATTTTCCCCTGAAGTTATTATACTTAGTTTTGCTGGGTAGGTGATTCTTGGTTTAAGTCCTAGCTCCTTTGCTCTCTGGACTGTCATATTCCAAGCCCTTTGATCCCTTAATGTAGAAATTACTAGATCTTGTGTTATCCTGATTGCGTTTCCACAGTACTCAACTTGTTTTAATCCTGACTGCTTGTAATATTTTCTCCTTGACCTGGGAACTCTGGAATTTGGCTATAATATTCCTAGCAGTTTTCTTTTTGGGATCTTTCTCAAGAGGTGAATTCTTTCCATTTCTATTTTACCTTCTGGGTCTAGAATACCAGGACAGTTTTCCTTGATAATTTCTTTTTTTTTTGTTTTACTCTTTTTTTAAAAATTAAATTTTTCTTTAAAACTTTCTCTGGCGGGTCGGCTTCCCTTCTGGCTGCTCATCTGCCCTGGGGTGGGACCCTGCAACTGAGTTGCCATGGAAATAGGATCTCTCTGCTGGTAGATCCCAGGGGCAGTGTTGGCCAGCCCTGTGGCAGGTCTTTACTACTGGTTAGCAGTGGAGTCAAGGCCTGACTGGTGACTTGTGCTGAGGGTGAGGTCACAGCGGTGGGGCCTTACTGAACTGCTTAGACTGCTCACTTGCCTCTGGGGCTGCTGGCTAGAAGGAGAGTAGGGCTTTTTTGGTAGATTGCCCCAGGCTTAGGGCTTTGTTACAGACCCCTGCTGTGAGACTGGCTGCTGCTACTGCTCTTGGACCTTACTCTCTTCTCACCCCAGTGAGACTGACCTTTCCTGCAGGGTTGATAAGCTGCTTCCCTGCTCTTAGACCAATTCTGGGTCAGTTTTCTAGTCGTTTGATGGGGAAATTGGGAGCGCTTCAGAGGGTTCCTTTCTTACTCCATCATCTTGGCTCACAAAGTCCTGGTTTTCTTTGTAATTGCTCCTTGTTCCTGTTAAGAGCTTTATTGGAGTGTTTGTGGAAGATCATGTCTAAGGCTTAAAACTCCACTGTCTTTTTAAATTTTGCCCATTTTAAATCATTTTCCACAATCTTTAAAAGAATATTGACAGTGACTTAGTTACAGTGCTGCTTTTTCACTGTGTGGATAAGATACTATCCTCTGAAGAAATTAGTAAAAGACTCCACATAAAAGGTAATGTTTCTGCTGAATCCTAATTTTAAGATTTTAGGCTCTCTAAGAGGTGGAATTGAGGAGTGAATGCATTTGAATATGGGGGATAATGGATGGGAAAGGGTGTGTTGGTTAAGAAACAGTAAATATGCTAGTTTGGCTCGACTGAAGTACATATGAAGATTAACATGTAACAAGGTTGGAAAGATATGTTGGGCCTAGGTTGTGAAGGGCTTTAAAGGCCAAACAAAGGATTTCATATTTTGAGAGACAATAAGAAACCACTGGAGGTGATTGAGTAGTGGAGTGATATAGTCAGACCTCTGCTTTTGGAAAATCTTTTTGCAGCTATGTGTTAGGTAGATTAGAATGAAGAAGAGACATGAGCTAGCAAGACAAATTAAGAGTCTGCTGTAGTAGTCCAGTTAAGAAGTCATTAAAGCCTGAATTAAGTGAAGAGAAAGGGAGAGAGATCCAAGATATGTTGTGGAAGTAGAGATGATAATGTATGACAACTAATATAATTTATTGGGGTAGGAGAATAAAGGTTGAAGGTTGTGAACCTAGGTGACTAGAATGATAGTGCTACCCTAACAGAAATAAGAATAGACTTATTCAGGTCTTTTTTTTTAGAATGAAGTTTTTTACTTCATTAGGCTAGTTTCAGCTAAATTTGATGAAGGGCCCATGACTATATAGGGTGTATAAAAATACAGGGGTATTGGGAAAGCCTTTAATTTTCTTTTGTCTTAATAAAGTCATATTCTTATGAATGATAGCCTTTATCTGATAGTAGAAGGAAGTAGGTTATCCTTCATCACCAGTCATGTATTCATTGAGTCACCTGCTTTGTGTTATATGCTCTAAAGGATGCAAAAGACACATGCAAGACATTGTTGCTGCTTCTTTCAGCTGCTCTGAATTTCCAGTCATTCTTCTTGTTTACCCGAGAATGTTAGGGTCATAGGCAGACAGTTCAAGAATCATCCGGCTTGTGGGGAGTGCTAACTACAGCTATCAGACTGGCGCATATCACCATTACTAGTAGGTGTGGCATTACAAAGAGAAGTAACAGGTCTGAGCTTCATCTCCGATTAGTCATAATCACTCCTCTCTGGAAGCAGGGTGGGAGGTGAAGAATGATGCGGAAAAAAATTAATTTTAAAAAAATAATTAATTTTTAGTTTTCAGCATTCACTTTCATGAGATGTTGAGTTTTAAATTTTTTCCTCCTCCCCAAGATGGCATACATTCTGATATAGAGTCTACTTATACATTCATATTAAACATATTTTCACATTAGTCATGATGTAAAGAAGAATTAGAACTAATGGGAGGAACCACGGGAATGAAAAAGCAGAATAACGAAAGAAATGAAGAACAAATAGTATGCTTCCATTTGCATTCAGACTCCAGAGTCCTTTCTCTGGATATGGGTGGCATTTTCCATCGTGACAGTTGTCTTAGATCCTTGCATTGCTAAGAAATATGTCTTTCCAGGTTTTTCTGAAGTCTACCATCTCATTATTTATTATAGAATTCCATTACATTCATATACCACAATTTGTTCAGCTCTTCCCCAATTGATGGGCATCCCCTCAATTCTTTACCACCACAGAAAAAGCTGCTATAAATATTTTTGTACGTGTGGGTTAAAATTTTTTTAAAAATATGAATTTAATAACCTATTTAACAAAAGTTTGTTGAGTTTCTGATATGTGTATTGTACTGTCTTAGATGAGTTAGCCTCTGCTGTTAAGGAACTTTAAATATAAAAGGAAGATGGCATATACCAAAGGTCTGTTTATTAACATTTGACAAAAATTAATTCGATATTTATGGGTTCATTTATACCTAACAGTCAAAAAATAATAACTGCATTTTATGAATGTTTGTCTTTGATCTTGTATAGTCTAATGTCTGAAACTTTTGGGATTGTAGTTGATTAATAGGATCAGGTAGAAATTAGGTGGTTTTGCTTTTTTTCTCCTTGACGTACCAGTAGAGGGCATTGTGAATAAAGAAGTAAAGACATTGGCTTATCTGTTAGGGGCTAAGCATTCAACTATTGCAATTGTCTGGTTACTTTTGATTTTACTATTAGGCAAGAGATATTTATATTAGCGTATTATGTGAGTCACAAATTATTATTTGTCAAAAACCAGATACTTTAAGTTCTTAAATAAGCTGAATTATGCTACATAATTTCATTATTAAAAGTCATGTATTTAATTATTTTTCCATGAAGGTAGGTGGGTTTTTTGTTATTTGAAAACACTGAGAAGTATGGCATTTATAATAATTACGAATATTTAAAAATTTAATGTTATTCCTTAAAATAGGAGAACTATTCTTATTTTTAAAAGTAGTAAATCACATGCACACTTTGTGGTACTTAAAGTAGAATAAAAAGTGAAGAACAAAAAGCAGCCAAATCATTTAACTAAAGAACAGAATAAATATGTGCCTTAAACAAAAAACAGTAAAAGTGCTGAGCATTATAAAGAGTACTTTCTCATATAAACTACTTCTGTCTTGATAAAAACAAAAGTATATATGCTCATTGTTTTGTTAGCTCAAAGAATTGAACTATTAAACTCTAATACCCAATAGTTAAATATTTACAGAAAATGCAACTCTTTACAATTTATTCATGAGCTGAAGAGTGTTAACTAAGAAAAGGAAAGGAAACTAACATGACAAAAGCTAAAATAAAAAGAGGTCCATATTTTCCATCCTTTTTCCTCTTTTGCCAGAGTAATATGTTTAAACAAATTTGTTATCAGCCTATTTAGAAATTCTTTCCCTTCCTCTCATCTTTCACCCTATGTACATGTAGGAGCAATTATACTCTTACTAGTGGTTCTTTTATCTGAATATCAGAAGAGGCAAGGTTCTTTCCATGTAAACCTTGTAGCTGATATCCCTTCTTCTCTTAGTCTGATAAGAGTAGAATATATCTGTCCTTAAGAGCAGTGCAAAAGACTCATCTTTCTAAACTGGTACATGGGGGAGAGTAGAGCATTTGGAGTATTTAGATGAACCTTTTCCCTTTTTTAGAGATTGATTTAGGATTTTATAAAAATTAAGTTAACTTTATGGTCTTTAATTTTTGTTT
Source organism: Pseudochirops corinnae (assembly GCA_028646515.1). NCBI lineage: Eukaryota > Metazoa > Chordata > Mammalia > Diprotodontia > Pseudocheiridae > Pseudochirops > Pseudochirops corinnae. The sequence goes on along the minus strand of CM053586.1, from coordinate 299,946,081 downwards.
TGTGGTTGGAGAAATTCAAGCGTTCTTTAGTTTAAGCAACTTACCTTAGGATCATTGTCTTTTGCCTATGGTATGAAGTAGACTTACTGAATTTTACTTAAGTCACTCAAAATTTTAATTTCTTTTCAGATTACATATTCTAAAAACAATTATAGAAGATATTTTTTAATTTAGAAATTCTTCCCTTCTGCCCTTCCCTCACCTATTGAGAAGGCAAAAAATCTGATACTCATTATAATATGAAGTCTTGCAATATACATTTTTACTTATCCATATTGCAAAACAAACAACAAGAAAAATAAAGAATGTGAAAAAATGTCCTTCAATCTGCACCTGTTTTATCAGCTTCCTCATTGGAGATGGTTACCATTTTTTATCATGAGTCCTTTGGAATTGTTTTGGATCATTATATTGGTCAGAGTAGCTAAGTCTTTCACAGTCGATCATTATAATATTACTGTGTGTAGTGTTCTTCTAGTTTACTTTGCACTAGCTCATTTAAGTCTTTCCAAGTTTTTTTTGAAGCCATCCACTTTATCATTCCTTATAGCACAATATTATTCCGTCACAGTTATACATACAACTTGTTCAGTCATTCCCTAGCTGATGGGCTTCCCCTCGATTTCTAATTCTTTGCCGGCCCTCAAATTATTGCTATGAATATTTTTGTACTTTATGAGTACTTTTTCCTTTTTCTTTGATCTCTTTCAGATATAGACCTTGTGGTGATTTTGTTGGATCAAAAAGTATGCACAATTTTATAGCCCTTTGGGCATGGTTCCAGATGTTCTCTGGAGTGACTGTAGCAATTTGCATCTCCATCATTTGCATTAGTGTACCTATTTTTCTAAATATTCTCCCACATTTGTCACTTTTCCATTTCTGTCATGTTAGCCAATCTGATATGGATGAGGTGGTTCTTTGCATTTTTCTAATTATTAGTGATTCAGTGCATTTATTCATGTGACTATAGACAGCTTTGATTTCTTCATCTGAAAACTGCCTGTTCATAAACTTTGACCATTTATCAGTTAGAGAATGGCTTGCATTCTCCTAAATTTGGCTCAATTCCTTACATATTTGATAAATGAGGCCTTCATCAGAGAAATTTGCTGTTAATTCTTTCCCCAATTTTTCTGCTTTCCCTTCTGACTGCTTTCCTTTTGACTTTATTGGTTTTGTTTACACAAAAACCTTAATTCCATGTCATTAGAATTATCCATTTTACCTCTCTTGATTCTCTCTTTTAT
>CM053586.1:299922511-299944331 GCA_028646515.1 Pseudochirops corinnae | reverse complement strand
ATATGTAACTCAAAATCTTGTGGAAATGAATGATGCAAACTATAATAAAATTTAAAGAATGTTAAAAATAAATAATTTTTTAAAAACAAAAAAAAAAAAGAAAAGAAAAAAACTGCTTCAATATTTATTATTGAAAACTAACAAAAAAGTTAAAAAGTTTAAACTCTACTAAAAACCAAAAATCAAGAAAAACACAAAAATTGATCAACTGGTTTTTTTTTTAAATTGGGCTTAGCCCCACCACTCCTGAACTTCAGTCTCATATAACCAACTGCCTAATGGATATCTCCAGCCAAGGACAGCAAATAAACTTATCTCAGACTTGACACATTGAAAACTGAATAAATCATCTTCTTCACTAAATCAGTCCTGCTTCTTCCATTTTCTGTCAATGATACCATGATCCTCCCAGTTATTCAAATTTAAAATTTCAAAATAACCTTTGACTCTTGCCTTTCCCTCACTCACTATCAGTTTCCAAGGAATGAGGATTCTACCTCACAATATCATTTGCATGTTTTCACTCACATGGCCAACACCCTACTATAGGATTTCATCATCTCTTGTTTAGTCTATTATAAAAGTTTTCTAATTGGTCTTCCTGCAGCTGCCAAAATAATCTTCCAAAAGTAACAGGTCTCACCACTTCACTCTTTCATCAATTAAATGGATATACATATTTCATATGTATACATACAGATCTCAATAATTCCTTATTATTTCTAAGAGAAAATATAAATTCTTGAGACTAACTTTTAAGGTCAACGATAACCTGGCTCCAACTTGCTTTCCTAACAATATCCAACATAACTTCATACATTCTATATTCGAGGAAAAGTGAACTACAGTCCAATAGTTCATGCCACCTTCCTTTTCCATGCATTTGCATTAACACATTTGTCTCTTTGGTACTTCTGGGAGAAAAAATCCATGCTATTTCCCGCCATGATTTTTACTTCTACTCTGCCTTTTGAAATCCTACCCATTCTTCAAGGGCAGATGTACCCAAATACAACTTCCCTCCATGAAGGCTTCCCTGCATGCTCCAGATTGGAAGTAATTTCTTCCTCCTCTGATTTCAGAGCACTTGATATAGCTCTTATTAACTTATTCTACTTTGAATTATATTTATTTATGTGTATGTATATACACATATATTGGGAGAGAGACATACAGAGAGACAGGCAGAGAAGAGAGTTACTCATGTAACAGTCATTCAGAATTTATTAAGCATTTGCTAAACCTTGGAGATACAATGACAGGCAAAAGACAGTCCCTGCTCTCAGGCAGCTCAAAGTCTAATGGGGAAGACAAACATGCAAACGACTATTTACAAACAAGACAGATGAGAAGTTAGAGATAATCAACAGAAGACAGGCACTAGAATTAAGGTGGTATAGGAAAGTCCTCTTGCATAAAGTAGGACTTGATCTGAGACTTGAAAGTCAGAAAAGTTAGGAGGTAGAGATGAAGAGGGAGAATGTTCTAGTCATGGGAAACACCAAGTGAAAGTGTCCAAAGAAGCACAGAGGCCAATGTTACTAGGTCTCAGAGTATTTGGCAGGGTATAAAGTATAAGGCTGGAAGGTAGAATAACGAAGGTAATAAAAGGGCTGAAAAGCAGGTTTTAGAGGATTTTATATCTGATACAGAGAACCAATGGAATTAACTTGAAAAAGGGAATGATATCATCAGACTAGCACTTTAGAAGATCAATCTGACAGCTGATAAAATCTGAGAGTGGAAGATGGCCTGGAGTAAGGAGAGACTTGGCACAGAGTATCAACCACCATGCTACAGCAGTAGTCTAGGCATGAGATTATGAGGGCCTGTACCAGGACAATGGCAATGTCATAAGAAACAAGAAAGTATATGAGACAGATATTACAAAGATAGAAACAACAGAATTTGGCAACTAACAATATGGGCATAGGAAAGAAGAGCTGATGATCGAACCTAGGTTGTAAGCTGCAGTCCTTGGGAAAAAGATGGAGAAGAAAAGGGGGAGCATCTGGGGGAAAAGATAATGCATTTAGTGTTAGACAGGCTGAGCTTAAGATGGTCTAGGAAACATGAAGTTAAAGATATCTAATAAGTAGCTGGCGATGTGAGACTAGAGGTCAGGAGAAAAGTTAGGGATGGACAAATAAATCTGAGCATCATCTACACAAAGAATGTGAGCTCTTTGAGAAGAATAGCCAGACTTGAAAAAATTTTGCTTCACTCTCAACATCTAACATATATGGTGGAACTTAATGTCTGATGAGAAGAGAGGAAAACAGAGAAAAGAGACTGAGACAGAGAGAATGAAAAGAACTATAAAAACAACTAGTAATGTGAGAGCTCAAATTATCTTTGCTAATTTTGGTTACCTGTTCATATATATCGTGGTCCAAACATTCTCTAGGACAGACCAGATTTCTTGATGTCTGTTGAGTTGGGGAAGCTGAGTGCCCAAAACTGTTGGATTCTCCTGATTACTGGACCGGAGCAGTGCATTCTCCTCCTGGTTTTTACATGCTGTGTTCTTTGAAAAAGATTCAATTGATTCTGTAGAATCTGGTTTATGTTTAGAATTGACCTGGGGAGACAAGAATTGCATAAGATGCAGCTAGTTTTGACACTTAGCAAGAGTCCAAAATGGAATGCCCACTACTTGTGCCTATTTGAGTTACAGTTTTCTGTGAAGTGCTATGTACTTAATTGTACACAGAATATTCACAGGCAAGTGCCAACATTAGAAAGAATACTGCTCTTTTCCAACTATCTTCTATTTAATCACATAGGACTACTGATTTGTTTAATGAAGTAACAATAAAAGACAAGCAATATTAACCTGGAAAAAAAGATAAGGGCTTTTCCTTTGCTTCTAGATTATAAACTTCTATGAGACCACAAAATAGCAAAAGTTGGTAATTATACTTTCATATCCTCAGAACAGAATCCAAATCCAAGAGTTTAAACTGGCAGGTTAAGTCTTGTGACAGAAAAGAAATTTTAAATGCAGTCAGATATAAACAAAACATTTTTGCCACTGCATAGTCCTGTAAAGCTAGGGGAACAAAGAATAACGAAATAGTAGGACAAAACAGAAAAAATAACACTCAGAATATATGTACTAGGAAAATTGTGGTCTCTTTTTACCTCCACATATCACGCTTAGACCTTTCTATTTTTCCGTAATAAAAAAGTAAGTTGTCCATTTTTGTACATTTTTAGAGTAAATAATAAATCAGAAACTCAAACTATTATTTGTAGAACTGTTATTTGTAGAGAATAAATGTATACATATACATGTTTATACATGCACACAGACACACACACACAGCATTTGAGGTAGGTAGAATTCCCAATTTATAAATAGGAACAACAAAGCAATGAAAGGTTAAATCGTATCTCAAGAATGATTTCATTTTATCTTGATAGTAGGCTTCTAACTTCATGCCAGAAGTGGTAGCACAGGCTGGTAGTCCCTGCTCCCAGAAGAGACTGAAGCTACTGGAGCTCTTGAACTCATGAATTCTGAGCTGCAGCGGACTTAGTGCTTGGCACTAAGTTTAGCATTAAAAGGTAAGCCCTGAAGAGCCAATAAGTTGTCTAAGGAGGCAAAACTGTCTCCTCTGATCTGCCCTGGTCAGAAATGGAGCAAGTCAAAGCTCCCTGGCCCATGTGACCAATGGGGCCCTAAGAGGGCTCATGCCTTTCCAGCCTAAGGCAAGAAAGGAAGACCTACTCTTAAAAAAAAAAAAAGTCAAAGGGCTGACAGAGTATAAGTCTGTATTTTGTCTGCCTCTTTTCAAGCCCTACTCCTAAACTAAAAACTTGAATTAAATGATACCAGTTATTTTTGGGCTTTTTTTCTTCAGAAACAATGAATGAATGAAAAAACATTTATTAATTGCTTATTATATACAAAGCACTGCGCTAAGGACTGAGGATACAACAATACCCTCGAGGTAAGAAAATATACAGCCATAGGGTAAGCCAATGGCAGAACCATAAAAGTCACTGAACCTTTTACCTATAAAATGCATGCTTCCACTCATTTATCCAGACTGGCACTTGGATGGCCCTGTGATCTCACTGGTATAGAGACTCTCTCTTCTGCCATTACAGATCACAACCTCTCCATGTTATTTCATCTAGTAATGGTATCTCGTCCAAGTCTTTCTATACATCTTCTATCCAATTCACTAGAACACTTCTTCTGTTACAGCACATGTAGAATGTCCACTTTTTTTGTCTGTAATCCTATGTGACCGACTGACTTTTTCAGTAACATAAGTCCTTGATCACATCTTTTATGCTCTTTCATGTGTAAAACGACACTGTTAATATGCTACAATCTATACACACTGTTTTTCCAATGCCTTTAAATTCTATGTAATTTTGATCATGATGTTATACGATTTCTAACCATATAGCATCATGAGGAGAAGAGTAGTATTAAAGTAGCTTTCAGGAAGGAATTTTAAGAGTATTTAAAGCACTGTATAATTTCCAAAAATACACTCAGTTTAATATTCTGCTACTACTCAATTCTGAGAACTACCTATTTAATCACACCTTCAGTGTCATGTGTATGTGTCTGTACAAAATGAATAATGGAAGAATCCAATGATGATATATGTATGTATAGATATATATGTGAAATAAAGATGTGTATTTTAAACAGATAATACAGATATGTATTATAAATAGAAAATATAATAAATAGATGTGTATTATAAACATATATTATATAAATCTACATATATGTATATATGCATACACGTATATGTATACATATTTTATATTATACACACACACATAAAATCACTGAATTTGTCTATTATTCATCCTCTCTTTTCCCACATACATATAAAGATCATTCTTACAGGTTTCATAGAGATAAGAATGTCAACATATGAGTTTGTGACTGATGTTTTCTAAGTCACTTTTGTTCTACTAAAATCAATGTTAATTCTTCCCTTGAGGGTGGGGAGAAAGGGATCTTTCCTTGTCAAGAAATTTCTAAAATATCACTGTGACTTTAAAACTGTAGTTTTAACTACTGTACTGGAGTACAGTACTGTAGTAACATTGATTTTCTCTGTATGTACTTAGTCAGGTCTACTTTGTCTTTCTGATTTCCTCTTGATAGGGAACACTGCTACTTTCTCTGAGGGAACAGAGGTCAAATACAGCTGATACCTGATGAGAACAGATCATTATTAAAAACCTGACAGATTCTCTTTGAGCATCTTCTGCTCTCCTGACTTCATGTACAAGTTATCTTGACATCAGATAGTTCAATCCATGGATTGAACTGGATCCATGACCCAGCTGTCCGCAGGCTTTTCTGTCAGCATCTTGTCACAATTTTGTGAACCACAAAAAAATTCTAAACTCAGTGTTATTTTTTTGTTTTTCCAGTTGTTGTAACTAAACTTCATGAATATCTGTCTCTTGATTTTTACACTAGCTGAATTGCTTATTTGTCTGAACAGATTTAAATAGACAGTACTGCCGTATCACTTCATTTCTGATTTTCTTTCAGCTGAAGCAAGTTTTTACTACTGGATTAAGAAGAGACGAAACCTTTGTCCTATATATTTGGAGATGGATGTCAGTCAAATCTAACATCCTTCTAACAAAACCATTTATACTAGAGTACTAAAGTGCCAGAGGCAAAAAATACAGTGTTGTTGGACAGCGTCCAGATGCCAACCTGTGTTTCTAAAAATGAAAATAAGGTGTCAATAATCTAGATCCAATTCACAGAAATATAAGCTATTTCAGTCAATCAGAACAATGCCAAGTAATGAGAGAAACACTGGCAATAATATCCAGCAATCATTAAATTTTTTTTGCCATTCACCTTTACAAGCCTCTCTGTCACCGTAGGAAGAAGGAATTCAATATGTAAGAATAAATGCTTAACTAAATGGCAGCTAATTAAGTATTTTAAAATAATTATCTGATGAGGTTTGTTAAGCAATACACATAACCCTTTTTCATTACAATATAACTACAGCTTCACACTGTACTTTCATAGCACAAGGTTTTTAAGTACCTTACTAATGATTTTGTTAAACTAATCAATATTATTTTCACCAAAATCATTAATTAATTTTTCCACTTAATATCCTCAAATCAAAAGGCTGTGTCGTGTCCCATTATTTGAAAAGATCTGTGATTTCACTGATGTGTACATTACTGACAGTGAAGCAGACAGCAACTCATCCATGCCTGACCATCTTATGTGACTCTTAACAATATTCCCCAATAAGTTCACCACAGGGGGAGTCTTCCAATGTGCTAGGAGTCATATTTGTTTTTTCTCGACATTCTGTGGATACAAAGACCCTTCAACAATCATCATCTGTTCTCACCACATGATAGCTGATCTTTTCTGACCACATATTTCTTTGATGACATTCTTTACTTCAGTTCTTCATACTTCGTTTTTTATTTTTACTGTAGCCTCTTTACCCACAACAAGGGTCTCCATCACTTCCCTCCAGGTGATGATCAATCTTTATTTTTTGAAGACTACAGTGTCCCACAACTCATAGATATGTAAGACCATCAGCAACATAGGTATTAACCAGACTGGTCTTTATTTCTGGTAGGCATTTAAGGCCAGTATATGAGCTTTGCAATTTCCCAAAAGTAATCCATCCCTTTCTCCTTCTCCTGCTTAATTATAGACACAAACTATTATCCATTTTCAGTGTCTATCCAAGGTATAACAGGTGGGTGCTAAAAGTTTTCTATCTCATTGCATTTTATAACCTATACAATAAGTTTTTTCACCTGGTTGATTTTCCATATATTGATGCTAAGGCCAAACTTTTTTAAATGGCAAGGGCTACCATTCAGAAGGATCTACAATATTCCAGGGCTGATGTAATAAGTACACAATGTAATCTGCAAACACTAAGAACTGCAATTTAGACTAAAGGTTTAATCTCATCTACAATGGAAGTAAATACCTAAATCAAATATACAGCTGTTTTACAAGATTATCTCCACCACTGTATATTTCAAGGCTTCCTACATAATTCTAATGTACTAAAGACACTTTGCTGGAAGAAGCACTTTAAGGCAGTGGTTGTCAAAGGTTTTTTGAAGAGTCAACAAACAATAAGCAAGGCAAGAACTAGTAGTCTCTACATCTTTTAGATGACTGTTTAGGTAAAGATGCGTTTTCTGTTGTATGAGGTAATATTGTTCATAATCTTCCAACACCCCTCCACCTAAGATTTTATGGGCAGTTTTATATCGAAACTAGTATTGTCCTTGGATTCTAAAGCTTGGTGTTCAGAAAGTACGCTGAATGTTTGCTGATAACACCTTTTTTAGTGTCTTTTTGGTGTCTTCATTATTGCAAATAATTTACATTTGTTGAATTTCTTCTGTATAGAATTATTCTGACTAGTTTCTATCATTTCTTCTGTCCATGTATCATCTTTCACCATCAACAACTCATTTAGCTAGCTTAAGTTGAAGTTGCCTTAATTGCACAACATCTTTTTCACTTTTTTATTCTTTCTCTTTGTTTTGCACAAAATATTGATTTTTACTCTAAAAAGTTGATGGTCTGATGTCAAACAACAATTTGTTTCTGTCCTATTCCCTGCCAACTTTTGCAATGTTACTCAGTGCTAACCATATTCAGTGATTTCCAATTCTTTTCCTGGATAAAGTATTCATAAAGTATAGGCATGAGTCTTCTCTGAAGTCTACAAGCTTTTGTCTCTTTCATTATATACCCTTAATTCATAGCTTTCAACATATTTTTTGGCCATCCTCACCCATTCTCACACCTTTGTATCACAAAGTATTATAGTACATAATGATCAAATTCTTTGTAGATTTTATCTATCTTTTTATCTTTCCCAACAAATATTAGTAAACAGCTGTATTTATAACCCTTAAGGACAGGGACTCTCTCTTTTTTATCTCTGTATCCCTAGTGCCTAGCACACAGAAAGCAGTTAGCACGTTTTTGTTTACTTACCTCAATGACTCATTAAGGATATGCTACTGACCAAACGGCAGCATGTTGTACTGGTTAGAGAGAAGGTCTTACATCCATAAAGACATGGTTCAAGCTGAGCTTTGAACACATAATGACTTGTGACCCTGGGTAAATCACTTAATTTCTCAATGTTTGAGGCAACACTTGACACCCATAAGTTGAAAACAAAGGACCTACCTGCAACTGGTACAAAAATATTCTTCATTCAGAAGTTCCCTACAGTTATGAAATCATAGGTCTAGTCTCTGTTCTTATCTCTACTTAAAATGGCTACTATGACACTGATGTGAATGGTAAAGAAGTATTCTTAAAACAATTCACCAACAAAAAACAAACTATAACCTCTTATAGTCTTGGCTCTGCTCTTAACTACAAGAGGCTACAGAAGTCTTATTTTCCAAGAATATATTTTACATCAGCAGTATGATGATCTCAGAGACCAATTAAATATTAACAACAAAGCAAAACAAAACACTGTTTTCTAAATCATTACAGAATATATTACATCTCCTCCAAGAATATAAAAATGATATACTGGTTAATATTTTCCTCTTTCACCAATTATGATAAGGTTCACGATCATTACTTCCTCCTTTAGCTCAGAAGGTAAGTAATAGATTTTAACTAGCCATGAAAATCAAAGAGAAAAACCTTGTCAACTTGGGGCTTATGAGAAAAAAAAAAACAACACAGAAGGAAGGCAATTTCACTTTGCATCTGCTGCATCTAACTTCACAGTTATGATACACTGAGCTACCTTTAGCTTGTATATATTTTAAATGCATCAAATTTCTTACAGTTTTTTGAATTTAGGATCAGAACAGCAGGGGTTTAAATTCTAACTCAAGAACTAAATTGATAGCAGGCTTCTTACATACAAGAAACAATAAAATGATAAATAATCAGGGCTGTCTTCTTGCCAAAACTGAATTAAAGTATATTCTTAACACTGTGAAGCCTTCTCCTCTGAAAGAATAAAATGTATAATACAACTAAAACGTAGAATTGCTTGCCTATTTACTCTTTAATTCATCTAATATATCCAGCTACCTTTAGGGCAACAGAACAAGTTAGAATAAGAAAAAATATTTCATTTATTATTTATCAACTATAGCACTTGGATAGGTATTAAGCATTTATTGGAACCAGTATTTTAGAAAGCATTCAAAAAGCATCTTACCTCTGAGAGTGTTTGAAGTAGTTGGTTCACCTGAGCAAAGGCCTGTGGCAGAATCCCATCATAGTTTGACCTTGTACTAAAAGCATGTAACAAATGTTTGGAATCTTGAAGCAGAAATTTAGTTGTTGCCAAGTCCACTGTCTTAGCTGATGTCAAGAAATTTTAAAAAACAAAGTTATTATCAGAGATCATACATATTATAAATCTATGAAACAGACAGGAAGCTAATTAATGTTAATTGTTTTTTAAAAACCGACACGCATATACTAAATCTGTACTAGATTCCAACTCTGTCCAGTTGGTGTCAAAAATTAAGTAAGTGTGCAAAGAATCAACAAAGTTAGTCTCTTTGGAGGTATGTGTTTTAATAATGTATACAATTACATAACTAGTTCATCCTAAAAATTAAAGTCCTACCATCCATGCAAGCTATCATCCTCTACCTCTCCATTCTTTCTCAGGTAAATTCCTGGAAAAAAATTATCTTTTTAAGTGTCTCCACTTAGGCTCTATCCTGGGCTCCTTCTCTTTAGCCCTACACTCTGTCACTTGGTGCTCTCCTTACCTCCCATGAGTTCAATTATCTCTAAAAAGATCAACATACATATCCATAGTGTGTGTTTCTCTCTCTCTTTCTTGAGCTTTAGTCATATACTACCATCTACCTTTTGGACAATGTCAACAGAATTTTCCAAATGAAGCTCAAATTCAACACTTTCAAAACAGAACTAATTCTCTTTTCCCCATAATTCTACCCTTTGTTGTACTTTCCTATCACTATTTAAAGGCATCACCATTCTCCTAGTCACCCAGGCCAATAACCTGATATCATACTCAATTCCTCACTCTCACCACTCATATCCAATCTGTTGTTGAATCTTGTCATCCCTACCTTCACAATATCTTTTGTATATGCCTCCTTTCTCTTCACTCCCAAAGCCACCCCTCAGTCTGGGTTCTCATCATCTCTCACCTGAACTATTTCAACAGCCTTCAATCTAGTCTCCCTCCTTTGTTCAGCATTTAGAACTCTTCATAACCTGGGCTGTTCCTACCTTTCCAATCTTCTTCTCTTTTCCACACATTCTTTGATCCAATTATATCGGCCTACTTACTGTTCCTCAAACAATACCCCAGTTTCTACATCTGTGCGTTTGTACTATACTGGCTATCTCTTAAACCTACAATGCTCTGTCCATTCACTTCTATCTCTTAAATTTTCTTGTCTTCTTCTCAGCTCAAATTCTACCTTCTGTAGGTGGTCTTTTTAACCCGCTATCCTGCCTTCCTAGTGCCTTCCCCTCTCATATTACCTTCCATCTACTCTGTAGCTGTCCTGTATGAACATAGTTATTTGCATGTTGACTCCACCATTATAATGGGGTGGGGTGGGGTGGGGAATGTACAAGGTAAGGACTGTTTTGACCTTTCTTTCTGTTCCCTGCACTTAGTACTACACCTGACACATAGTAGACACTTAATAATAGTTTGTTGCCTGAGTGACAAAATGATGTATATCATACCCCACAAGTGATCAGATCATCATCAAGGTGATAAATTAAAATCAAGATGCTAAATGCAAAAATAAGTTTTCCTTTGCAAAAGTAAGTTTTTTACCCTTTCAGGGTTTTGTTTTTATTTCTTTTTTAACATCACAGTCATTTCTGGATATACTACCACTTCTCTCTTCAGCACTCCACTCTTTCCCCACCATAACCACCTCCATCCCAACAAATGAATCTTACCTTTTAACAAATAAAAGTAGCTAAGCAAAAAACAACAGATAGAACAACCATATCTGACACTGTAAGCAACATTGTACCCTCAATTTCTCTAGGAACATTATTAGTTTTTCAGTTATTTAGAATTCAATCTTTTTAGTTACATTGTTTGAAATCGTTCTAAGCTTTGATTTCTACTTCCCTTATACTACTGTGGGTGATAATTTTTCATGCTCAATTTCATAAAAATCCCTTAAAAGTTTCACAGGTAGTACTTAAATTTTAGCTCTTAAACTATCTTATTTCATTTACATAATTATTATTTTATTATGACAAAATATACCCTAAAAATAACTTTAATTTGGGTTGGAACGCATCATGCTGTCTATCGATGCATATTTGTCATCCAAATTATATTTACTATAAAAGTGAAACAAAATGAAATAACCTGAACTACAGCAGGGTAAACAGAGGGAGAATGGGTATAAGAGAAGAGCTTTGGGGAATAGATTGGAATCAAATTAGTATAAGTGAAGCTAATTATTGGGACCAAATCTTGACATACATGAGATGGCATTAAAATAAATAAAATTAATGAGGAAAAAACCCACAAATTTAATCTGAATGGACTAAATTCCCCAATAAAATGAAAGAAAAAGGAAGAATGAATAAGAAATACTTCGCTACAGGAAATAAACACATTTAAAAATGAAGCCACTGAATCAAAAGAGGTAGAAAAACAAAATTTACTATAAACATATACATATGTTCACACACACACACACACACACACACACACACACACACTCTCTCTCTCTCTCTCTCTCTCTTTCTCTCTCTCTCTCTCTGATTCCTAAAAAAGCAGGCACTGCATTATGATTTCAGACAACGCAGTAAGAAAAATTCACAATGTCAAAAGGGATATTATTGGCAGAAAAGTTACTGTTCTTCTTGTAGAGCAAGATAAATCTAACAAAGAAAAAAACAAAGAACTGAATAGAATGTTGGAAAATGAAGTTTAAAAAACTTTTTAATAAGAACATTATCTAAATAAGAATATTAATGAATAGACTTAATATTCAGCATTATACAGTACCTTTACAAAAACTGAATATGTACTAGCAAACAAAGTATAAGCAGATATTAAAAAAACAGAAATACATCCTTTTATAAAACATAAGTTAACAAAACAATTCAGAAAGGACAAAGGATAGAGTTAAATGACATCCTGAACAATGACAAGGTTAAATAAGAATCAATGAAACCAAAAACATAAAAAAAAAAACCCCACAAGATAACATACTAAAATTTTGGTAAATTAGCAATAAAAATAGAAAAATTGTAAAACAGCAATAAAAATAACTGAGGCAATTAAATGGGGCAGAAAAGAATCTCTAAGAACTGTAATCCCCTTTCCGTGCAGCACTACCAAAAACAAAAACAGGGGAAAGAGAAATTCTATTCAAAATTAACTGCAATATGCATAAAGTATGTGGGTGTTAACCTATGAATACACACTCAAGGCTTATATGAACACAACTCTAAAACATTCCAGCCAAAATGGATGACTAGACGTCCCCCCAAACTCAACATTCCACATCCTTGCCAGAATGGATTTGCAAAAACCAACAACCATAATGCCTAGAATACATACTTTCATCATCTTTGCCTCTCAGAATCCTTATCTTTTCCTCAAAGTGTCACCTCTTTGAAACCACCTCTAGTCTACCTCTCGCCACCCTTTAAATTCTCTCTGCTTCCTCTAAGTACAGTTATCCTTTCCAGATAGCAACTTTATCCATCATGGTTTCAATATATTGTGGGTTGGCGTAAGAAAATTAAACGGGAATTTGGAGGAGTTTTGCAGAAGCAGCAGACACATAATAGGACACGTAAAGGCCAGCAGACAACACAGAAAAAGTTTAGAAACTCACAAATGCATAAAATATATGTAGAGTATCATATATCAACCCAAATTTTACAATAAGATATTGTAAACACCCCATAAAAGTAAAAGAAAAAATTTAGACTTCTCTGGCACACAGAGAGGACCAAAAAATTTTAAGTGGATTTTCCAAATCACAGAAGTACTGCACCCCTAACTCCTGTGATGTGGAAGGGATATCTGTACATTTTATTTGTATCTATTCATTTAACAAGGTACATTCAAGCTCTCTACTCCCATCCCCAGTGGAACATAAGCCCTTTGAGGAAAGGTATTGTTTTATTTTTATAGCCTCAAAACCTAACACATTGCCTTGCATATAGTAGATGGTTGATAAATACTGGCTGGATTTAATCTGGCTAGGTTAAATGTGCATTCCCAAATCTTGGCCTATACAATAATTCATTCGCTGTCTATCATATGCAAAGAGAATATTTGTGTTAGGTGCTAGGAGTGAGAGGTGAGTGAGATGGTTACAAAGATCTTCAGCTTTCATGAAGTTAACAGTATAAAAGGGTAATAAAACACAAACATAGATTAACTACAATTCAAAAAATATAAAATAAAATAAATTCTATACAAGGTCAATGGTAGAGGAAGAACTTGGAATAAGATGATCGCTTCTTAGAACAATGAATGAAGGTTTCATGGATAGAGTAGTATTTGAGCTGGCTTTAAAAGGTAGGATTTTTATAAGCTGAGATGGAGGGGAGGAAAGATGGCATAAAGTGAGGAGAAAGATATTCCAGGCATAAGAAACAAGCATGAGTAAAGGCACAGAGATAAAGTAGTATAAGATGCATAGGTGGAAGCATACAATCTACTTTGGATATAACACTGATTAGATGGAGGAAGATAAGGCTAGAAAAGTACGGTGTTTCCAAATTGTTTAAGATCCTGGCTACCAGGCTGAGAAGCATAACCTTTATTCAAAAGGAAATGGGCAATCATTAAAGGACTTTGAGCAGAGGAGTGATGTGATCAGACCTGCCCAGATTAAAAAATTAATCTGGAAGAAGTAAGAAGAATGAAATGGAGTTGAAAGACCAGAAATGGGAAGACCAGGTAGGATGTTAATAAGATAGTCCAGGTGAATGGCAATCAGGGCCCATACTAAATTGTTAACAGTGGAAGTAGAAAGACAAGAGATGTGAGAGATACTGCAGCAGTGGCATTGACAAGATTTAATAATTAAGTAGATATGAGAAGTAAAAGAAAATCACAGTTAATAATGAAATCTAAAATATCAATGACTCAGTAAATGGTAGTGACAATGAAAATAAGAAAGTTACCAAGAGAAGATCCTGATAGAAAGATACTAACTTCGGTTTTAGACATAAGGAGTTTAAAGCGTCCATGGAACATCTAGGTAAACATTTCTCATATACCATTGGAGATGTGTACCTAAAGCTTAAGAGAAAGATCAGGGCTAGATGTACATATGCGGAAGCCATCTCTATCAAGGTGATAGCTGAAATCATGGGAATAACTTATATTACCCAGGAAGACAGTGTAAAGCAAGAAAAAAAGAGGACCAAAGATAAAACATCTACTTGTCTGTCAATCCCTTGAAAAAGAATTGCAATTTAAATCAAACATTTTAAGAAAGCACCAAAGTAACTTAGAAAAATGAAAGATTCCTACCTTTACAAAGACTTTCATATAGGCTCTCAACGGTCATAAGCAAGTTCTTCTCCACAACTAATCCAAAAACAGCTAACCAGTGTTTTTTAAAACACTGTAATAAATGTGCAAGTGTCCAAGGGGGCTTGAAGTATACCATCTGTAGTTAAAAAAAAAAAGTCAACATACATTCAGAGTACGTTTACTATTCAGCTCCAAATGCTACCACCTGAAGGAGGCCTTTCTTGGTTCCTACCTCTACCCCTAACCATGAGCTAACGCTTTCTTCTCTATGGTTACCTTCACTCTATTCTATATGTATCTTGAGGAGATTCATGCTTTTATTATTTCAGTCATTAAAATGTAGGCTCCTTAAGGACAGGGAATGTCTTCATTTTTTCTTTGTAGCACCAATAACTAATATGGTGCCTGGCACATAATAAATAGTAATAAATTGCTTATTGAATGATTATTAAACTTCAGTATTTCAAAAGCTTTTGTTATTATGAATAGTCTCTCCATCATCATTTTAGTTGTCACTGTACTAATGTACATTTCATCTACTTAACTTAGTAAAAACAATTTTCAAAATTTCAAAATCACTGAAAAAAACTAGTCTTTATAGACTAAAGTTGTTGAATGCCCACTAGTTACCATGCATGGCAAGTATGTCATGAATCCATGGTAAATGGATGTTTTCCTTCAGTACATTACATTTCTAAATCATCAGTAAGCAAAGGCCTTCCCTATGTCTCCTTTTGACAACTGGCTCATCAAAATCCATCTTTAGAAACCTTCTCTCATGCTGAGTTTGACACTCTACAATCTATCATATGGCAAACTAACTACCACAATGGTGAAAATTAGCAAAATACAGTGAATCTTTAAAAGAAATATCACTTATACAACCTTATAATAATGGTAAAAAATTACATATTTCTCATTATCACTATTAATAAGAGTGACAGAAAAGGGCAGAGAGTATTAAGAATCACAGTTTTTAGGAAGCACATAAACATTATTAGAACTTTGTATTCTAAATGCAAAATCTATATCCAATGAACAAAGAATTATATTCTTTAGAACAGTCAATATTGAAATTCTCATGACAAGTGAAATTAAAAACAAAAGGATATTGTAGTTAGCTGAAGAATGTCTGAGAGGTTCATTCTGAAGAGACAAACAAAAGAGTTGGTATAGCTGGTTTCATCATGAGCTCAAGGACAGTAAGAAACATAATTCTCTTAAGCATAATCACCAAGGTCACCCCAAAAATAAATGTAGCTCAGGTGCCAATATCTGTTACAATAAAATAGAAAAACTAAGAACTTGACAAGATCTTCCAAATCAAGTCAACTAGTGTACTCTGAAAGTCTTTTTGACTTCAATGTAAAGTTAGACATAGTGAAGAATGGAATGCTAGAAAAGTATGACTCAGGTTTAGGAAATGAAAAAAAATCTAAGGCTTAGATATCACTAAAATTTTCTTTAAAAATGAAATCAGAAGGTTACAGACATGACAAGAAGTAAACAATCTCAAAAATGATATTAACTATATTTTCACAGATAGAAAATGATGAGCTGATTTTGTGAGTCACATCAGAATCAAGCTGTGTATAATCACCAACTAGATGGATTAAAGATCAAAAATGACACCCAGTCAGAAGAAAGGACAAAGGCCCTACGCACATATAACAGCTTCAGAGCGACCTACTGAAACAGATCACTGAAACAGCTTAGTGGCCCAGTGGGTAAGAGTGTTGGAATTAAGAATCAGAAGAACTGAGTGTGGATCCGGCCTCCAATACTTACTAGTTGTGTGACCGAGGGCAAACAATTTAACTTCTTCTCTCAGTCTGTTTCTTTATTGGTAAAATGAAGATAATAAGAGCACCTATTTCACAGGGTTGTTGTAATAATGTGTGTTAGCATCCTTAATCCACTATATAGATAAATGCCATTATTATATTGGAAAATAGCAAACAGAAAAAGATAAAGATATTGACCTTTAGCATAATTATTCCCTGCAAAAGCTTAAGTAATATAAAGCAGTTGTCACAATGGGGAAATAAAAAAGACCTAGAAGTTACCTTATCCAGAAAACACTCGATAACTTTACCAAACAGAGAGACATATTGGGCAAGAATAATCACAGCTTGACAAAATTTCAAGTTGGAAAGGATTTCAATGGCCATCTAGTCCAACAACCTATACCTTCAAAAAACAATCCATTCTATAACATTCCTGAAAAGTAGTCATCTAGCCGCTGCTTAAAAATCTCCAAAGAGAGAAAACTCAAAAGAATATTTCAGAACGCTTGTCTCCACACTAAGAGCTGGCCCCAAGAAGAATTAAGGGATGGGATGACGAGTTCCATTCCAAACCTTCTGAAACAGCTAACTATGGGTACTGTCTCCAATACAACCACATCTACCATTATCTCCCTACAAGTCACCATTCTAATTCTTCCCTCTGCTATAAAAACTTTTAACTCGGACTTTCTAAGTCATTCTCACTCTCAGGCAAGTAATAACTGAATAACTATCCAGACATGCACAGAAAACAGCAGTGAAGGTGACATTAGAAAAACCTACCTTCCCCAAGATACCCACCCCTGCCCCTAACCACCTCAAGGTTCGGCAGGTCCTCCCTCTGCTAGCCTCAGGGACAGACTCTGAAACCCAGGACAATGATTTGAAAGAGAGCCTCATAGTTCTCCCTTCCCATCTACAAATGCCCTACCCCTATCCTCATTCTTTGTGTTGAGTAAGAGAGAATATCACAGGATGAATGGGCATCAGTCTGCATTGCAGATCTCATTAGATATCTTTCCCATAAAACCCATTCATCTTTCCAACTTCTCTATTTCTGTCAGGGGCAACACTATCCTCTCAGCCACACATGTTCACTACTTCAGTGTCATCTTCAACTCCTCACTTTCCCTCAACCCACATAACCAATCAGTTAGCAAATCTTGTGATTTCTACTCACACAACCATCTCCCTAGTTCAGGCCTTCATCATCTCCCACATATACTATCCAAACAGCCTCCTAATTGGTCTTTGTATCTCAAATCTCTTCCCACTCCAATCCATCAAAGTTGTCCCAAAGTACAGGTCTGACCATATCACTAAAATAATAACTACATCAGTTATATATTAACTACTTCAGTTATAAGCTCCAGTAACCCCCTACTGACTCTAAGAGCAAATATCATTTCATCTTTACCTCATCCTTTTTTAAAATCTATCTTTGTTTAAATTTTATGATGCCTATGATTATTAGTACATAACTCTCTATAACTTATAAATTAGTAAGTAAATATTAGGGACAAGTGATTAACAAAGTCTGGAGATCAATGATTTACAATTCAGAGTCATTTATGTAATAATACATAGGAGGATGAAGAAGATTATCAACAGTTTTATTTCACTCTGAACAATAAGTGACAAGAACTAAAAGTCAGAATGAGTCAGAGAAATCTTAGTCTGAGACCCAACTCTCAGAAGAATTGAGGGTTTGTTTTATAACACAACTCAAGGATAATAAAATACTAAAAGAAAAGAAAATACTACATACTACTACCTCCAAAAAGGCATATAAAGAACACAAAAGTAACTACCAACCCATATACCTACTTTCTCAAGATGTTGATTAACCAAAAAAAAGGCCCAGAATAGATAGCTTTAAAGACTACCTGCCAACAAAGTTTCTCACGCATTATCTTAGATTCAATAATTTAATTCAATCTAATGAACTTTTATTAAGCTATTATAGTATGCAAAGCACTGTGCTAGGCAATAAAAATACAATGGCAAAAATAAAAGTCCCTGCCCTTAAGGAGTTTACATGTCAGTATAGAGACATATAAGTGAATGCAAATATTCACCAAGTAATTTCATGAGGAGAGCACGATCAACGTGGAGGGATTAGGAACAATCTTATAGCTGATTCCTGAAGGAACTACTTTTAAGGAAGCTCAAGATTCAAAGAGGGAGAACTGAGGAAAGTACATTTCAGATGCTGAAGAACCACACACAGAGGAATTGAAAGGCAGGGGTTGAAATGCTGAGCATGAGGAAGAGTTAGCAGGACAAGTCGGACTACAAGAGAGAGTACATAAAGGGGCCGAAGATGAAATAAAACTGAAAAGGTAAGTAAGTGGGAGCTATATTACAGAGCACATTCTGTCCTACAAAGGACTTTGTATTTTACCCAGAGGTAATAGGGAGATACTGGAAATTTTAAAGAAAAGGAGTGACTCCATCTGAATTCAAATTTTAGAAATATTAATTTAGCAACTACAAAGAAGATGTATCGGAGAGAGGAGAAGCAAAGCAGGAAGAATAATTTTAAAGTTATTACAATAATCCAATGGTGAGGTTATGAGGACTTTAACTAAGTTACCAACTATGTGAATAGAGAGAAGGGGACAGATGTAAAAGATGTGGTGAAAGCAGAATTTCTAAGACTTTGCAACTGATTAGATATCAGAAGTAAGAGGGAAAAGTCAAGGTTACAAAACTTGGAAGGATAGTGGTAGTATCAATGTAAATAATGAAGTTTGGAGGAGACAGAGTTTTAGAAGAAAATATAGTAAGTTCTGTTCTGATTATGTTAAACTGAATACCTACTGGACATCCAGGTAGAAAAGTCTTAACCACCTTCTGGGGCGAGGGTTCATGAGAAAGATCAGGGATAGATACACAGATTTGAGAGTCATCTACATAGGGATAATAACTGAATGCATGAGATGACCCTGTGATAGAACACAGAGAAAGAAGAAGATCAGGACAGAGTTAAGTGATGTCTGCAAGATCATTTAAAATTCTTTGGTAAATATAATCAGAGGTAGTTTTCTTCAATGGCTTCTGATTAGTAATACCAAACAAGGCATGTGAAAGGGAGACATATGGTCATCAAGGGTATTCATCACTATTATGACATATAACTTTGTGCACGGTTGAAATAGTGTGGTCCAACTAGTGACACTGCTAGTTAAAACATAAGAATTTTTAAACAATAAAAAAAGGAGACAGCCAAAGGCCAATGGAAATATGTATGGTGGGCACAAAGTAAACTGAAATAACATAAGGAATAATGCAGTAAGAACGTGATCAGGAAAGGGAGACAGTCATGTAGCAAGAATGAGAAATAACAAAAAAACAGATCAAGTGCTGCATTGGTACCCACAATACGTAAAAAGATCATCTAGAGGAAAGTCTCTGGCATCCCGAGTAGATCCGCTCTGAAGGATCTACGGGAGATTAAAAATAAGACTAAAACTTAAAAATAAAAATTGAATAAATCAAGTAAAAATTAAAACACAGATTAAAAATGTATAAGCTGAGAAGTACACAGCTTGTGATCTGCAATAATGGCAGATACCTATTTTCATGAGATTACAGATCCAAGAAAGCTTGGACCTATGGTAAATTCAAAATATTTTTCTACTAAGCCTTTAATTACATAGCGACTAATGCTTATGGCATCACAAAGTACAGCTTTCTATATGATTAAAGGTCAAATGATTTGGCATAGAAAATTTGAATATAAGCTATAATTAGTATTACTTTTCAGTGCATACGTAAATGTTTTCTTATTTGAAAGAGATTGCATTTTAAAAGTATAGCCAGTATTTGGCGACAACTTGTGTATGGAGTTGAATGGTACACTTATAAATGCTAGCTACATTTTAAATGTTATATATTCTTGGTCAAAATTAAAACAAAGTAATTAGTTTTGGGAAAATATTTTCAGCTTAATACAAGAATATTCATGTTTCTCATACTCACCCCTAAGTTCTTTTAGGATTACTTTTTTGAACTATAGTCAAAGGGCTAGAGAACTATGCATACCTTTTGATCCAGCAATACCCACTACCAGGTCTATATCCCGAAGAGATCAGGAGAAAAAAAGGGAAAAGAACATATCTGTATAAAAATATTTATAGCAACTCTTTTTGTGGTGGTTAAGAACTGGAAATTGAGGGGATATTAATCTACTGGGGAATGGCTGAACAAGTTGTGGTTTATGATTGTAATGGAATATTATTGTGCTATAAGAAATGACAAGTGGGATGATTTCAGAAAAACCTGGAAAGATTTACATGAACTGATACAAAGTGAGGTGAGCAGAACCAGAAGAACATTGTATACAATAACAATAATACGATACAACAGTGGTTCTCAACCTTCCTAATGCCGCGACCCTTTAATATTCGTATGTGGGCATATCTGCATGCAGGCGCATCTGCATGTGGGCGGACCCACCTGGAGAAGGATAGAGAAGCAGTGTCTTGGTTCCTGAGACCATCAGAAATATGTGTTTTCTGATGGTCTTAGGCGATCCCTGTGAAAGGGTCGTTTGACCCCCAAAGGGGTCGCGACCCACAGGTTGAGAACTGCTGCTGTATGACAAACAACTGACTTAGCTATTCTGAGCAATACAGCGATCCAAAAGAACTCCAAAGGAATCTTCATGAAAAATGCTATCCACCTCCAGAGAAAGAACTGATGTTGTCTGAATACAGATCAAAGCATAATATTTTTAACTTTCTTTTTTTCGTGTTTTCTTGCATAAAATGACTGCACATGTATGACCTATATCAATTGCTTAACCATCTCAAGGGCAGAATGTGGAACTCAAAACTTAAAAAAAAAAGAATTTTAAAAATTGTTTTCACATGTAACTGGGGAAAAACTAAAAAAAATTTTTAAAGATTATTTTTGGGGGGTTTTTTAAAGCATGTTATTCAGAAACTATGGTCTCTTCTCCCAAAAGATAACTCATGTTTACAGTAAAAAAAGTACTTTTTTATTTTCAGAAAAGGTGATTTCAAATAACATGAAAGATATAGATTTTTAATCACAGTAAAGCCAGTATCATTTCATTTAAGTAATTTTTCTTGAGGACAATATTCTTAAACTCTGATCAGAAATTTTCAGTCAATTATAGCTGAAATAATCACCTCTAGCCAGAGGTCTCCAAAAGCAATTTTCATTTCTGTTTCTAATATCGAAGACAAAGCTGTTCCAAGACATTTTTCAAGCTCAGAACTAATATTTTCAAGTAGAATGGCCATTCCAGATGATATAGTATTTCCCTTGAAGTTTTTCTCCAGGGGTTTTGTATCTAGAAAATAAAGTTAGAGGGTATTAAGAGGTTATACTATATAGTTACTAATGGACAAGTTGACGTAATTTTTAAAATACTAAAAACATAATACATCTCTTTTTCTAAAAGTTTATTTTATATAGCT
The DNA here is from genome assembly GCA_028646515.1 of Pseudochirops corinnae. Classification (NCBI taxonomy): domain Eukaryota; kingdom Metazoa; phylum Chordata; class Mammalia; order Diprotodontia; family Pseudocheiridae; genus Pseudochirops; species Pseudochirops corinnae. The sequence continues at coordinate 299,922,575 of CM053586.1, read as the reverse complement.
CCTAGAGAACATTAGAAATACTCTTGAGCACAAGATGTAGAAATAACAAGTACAATTAAAATAT
>CM053586.1:299897036-299914219 GCA_028646515.1 Pseudochirops corinnae | reverse complement strand
ATGTACGATGTGTCTGTGATTGTGTACAGGTTTTGCCTGGTTCTGCTCTTCTCACTTAGCATCAGTCCGTATAAGCCTCTCCAGGTAATTATGAAGTCCATCTCCTTCCCATTTCTTATAGCACAATAGTATTCCATTACATTCATATACCATAGCTTGTTCAGCCATAGAATGTGAGTTCTTGAGGGCAAGAACAATTTTTTTCCCTTTCTTTGTATTTCTAGCACTTAGTACTGTTGTTCAAGTTGTTGTAGTTATGTCTGACTCTGTGACCCCGTTTGAGGTTTTCTTGGTAAAGATACTGAGGAAGTTTGCCATTTCCTTCTCCAGTTCATTTTACAGATGAGGAAACTGAGGCAAACAGGGTTAAGTGATTTGCCCAGGGTCAGAGAACAATAGTTGTCTGAGTGTCTAAGGCCAGATTTGAACCTCAGGAAGATGAATCCTTCGACTTCAGGCCTAGATTGCCATCTACTGCACCACATCGGTACTCTAGCACTTTATACAGTGCCTAGCAAATAGTAAGGGCTTATTAAATAAATGTTTACTGACTTGACTTCTGGATACGTTGAACTTGAGGTGGCTATAAAACATTCAGCTGGAAATATCCAATAAGCAGTTGGTAATGTGGGCCTCAAGTTCTCAAGTAGAATGTACCATTCTGGCAGGTAGGTAGGCAAATTTTGAAAATGAATAAAGGTTTCAAACCTGGTAAACACATCTGAGGAGGAAAGTCTGGGTGAGCAGATCAGAAGCAGGTATAGCGCAGGCTGAAACAGAGGATCCAGGATATGGGAATGGTTAGATTAATTTGACTGACAACTAAGTCACATAAATCCAGAGCAGATAAAATTAATGTGTTTTCAGCATTCCAGGCAGCTCTTGTGACTTACCTCATTTACTCTGTAAGGGGGCTTGCCTTGGTAGGATTTCTTGTCAGTATGTCACTGTCTCTCTTAAAACATGGTATCCGGGATTGAGTACATGTGTAGTCTGACCAGTACAGAATATCTGGAAGTATTTACCAATGGTACATCTTTCCCACACTGGTTCGTTTCTGGATGAGGAAGTAGAAAAGTGAAAAATTTTGGTCCTAATACAATAATTATTTATTAAATACAAAAGAAAAAAATTCATTTCTCACATCCAAAAATGAAATGAACTGCATTAGGCATTAACATCCCCATCTCTGAATATGTTCACTTAGATAGAAGATAGAGGTTTATACATTTATTGAATGAACAATTAAATAACTACTACCTCTGTGACTGAGCCTTCTTTCCTTTTCTGATAGAGAAGGAAGTTTTCGTCATGACAGAAGAATCAAACATTACTATCAGATTATTAAAAGTTGACTCTTTGGCTGCCAATAGGAATCACTTATCTAGCTTTACCCTTGCTTTATTGTTATTGTTCAAGTAATATATTCCCTCATGAATTAATTTTCCAAGCTTTTCATAGCCATATTAGTGTTGAGCCTTTCATTAGAGGACTTTGTTGTTAAGTCAAGGATAGTGCCTGTATTTATTTGAATTTGGCTATGTAATGTTTCACTATCAACTAGCTTTTTTTCTTTGGCAGCCAATAATCCTTAAGTTCATATCCTATTTTAACAGACTAGCTTTATGATCATGAACAAGTCACTTATCCTCTGTGTTTTGGCAGTCCTCTAAGACTCTAAGTTACAGAATTGAGAGATGGAGTTTTCTTATGTGGTAGTTCTCTCTATCAATGAAATCACAGTTCTAGAACCTGCTGCTGCCTCTGTGTCTTTCTTAATAGTGAAGAAATATAATTTTGCATGTTTGGGGAAAAAAATTTTTATTTGAAATCATGAAACTTTATCCAAAGTTTGAAGCATGGAATGTGATATTTTATACTTCATTTATATTTTGAGAAATGCTGTAGCGTTATAACTTATCTGTAACTCATTTCATATGGAAAAATACTTAAGTTGTAATGTTGGTTTGATTTTCTGATTTCATAAGTTATGACATAATCCTTAATTAACAGTAATATTTTAATAGAATAATATTATGTTAGGATAAGCCCATTTGGTAATGTTTAATCTTTTCCCCCAAACTTTCCTCTTCTCCTGACCTCCAATTATATAGTAACTTTCCTGTTACTGTCATGGACACCACTATGCTCTCAGTCACCCAGGCTCCTATCTACTATATCATCCTTGACTTTTTCTCTTATCCCATATTTTCAGTTCGTTGCCAAATCTTGTCATTTCTGTCTTGACATCTCTCATATATGTCCCCTTTTTTCCATTCATATGGCCACAATCTTGGCTCAGGCTTTCATCACCTTTTGCCTGAACTGCTGCAGTACCGTTCTACCTTTCTTCCTGTATCAGATCTCTTCTCACTTTATTTTATCGTCCACACAGCTCCAAGATGATTTTTCTATAACCCAGGTCTGACAGATCAATTTCCTGTTCACTGGGCTCCATTGGCTTCATCTTAAGTTCAGGATTAAATATATTTTCCTCTGTTTGGCATGTTAAGCTCTTCACCTGGCCTTTTTGCCCTTCTTAGACCATAGTCTCCTGTATGTATCTTATGATCCAGCTCCACTGTCCCCATTGGAATTCCTATGAGACATTCCATCTCTTATCTTCATGATTTTGCATTATTTGTTCCCTGTGTCTAGAATGCTCTGCCCCCTCGCCTCTGTTTCTTAATTTTCTGGGCTTCCTTTAAGACTTGACTCCATTCTGACCTTCTTCAGTAAGCTTTTGCTGTTTTCCCCAACTGCTAATGCATTCCAATTTCAGATGACCTTCATCTACTCTGTATGTGTATGTATGTATACATAAGTATATTGTATTACCTAGTTATACACATGTTGTCTTCTTTGCTAGAAAGTATACTTCTTAAAGGCAAGGACTTTTTTTTGCCTTACTAACTGAATGATTTGATTGATAGAGTCAAGAAAGTTCATAATTATACAGAGGGCAGAAATAGATAATTGTATTGAATCAAGGAGCACTTGATTTCAAATTCCACTTCTGACCATGGTCAAGTCACTTAACTTCTCTGAGCCTCAGTTCCATCATTTGTAAAATGATAACGTATCATGATATCTAACAGTATTATGTGTGACCTAAATGTGTTTATAAAGTGCTTAATAAACTGTGAAGTGGTAAATAAATATAAGTTAATATTGCTTTCATGAAAATATCATTAAGATTACCATACAACAGTACTGATTAGAAACTATAGACTATCCTTTAGAGAAATTACTAATTTTGTTTTTCCCCATTTCAGGATTTTGGCTCCACACAGTTGTTACCAAGACATTGAGACCCTTTATAACTTCCTAGTGACTAATGAGGTATGAGAGATTCTTTGTTTTTATCTCTTTTCTAAAACAAAAGACTTTAGTGTGAAATAAAAACAAAACCAAAATTTTTAGATTGTGCGTATAATTAATAGAAAGAAGAACATTGATAGATTTGAAAAAATATTTTCCTTAAAAGACTTTTTAAATAAAAGACTTGTTTTGGGAGTTTTGCTAATCAGCTGTATGATCTTGGGTAGACCACTTATCTATGCTTCAGTTTCTTTATCTGTAAAATGAGAAAGATGGATTATTTCTGAGGTCCTTTCCAGCTCTGAAGTGATTTTTAAAATGCAATAAAAGCAAATAAATTTATTCTAAAAATAAATTTATTCTAATATTAATTTAAAATTTTATTACTTTTTGAGTATATGATGCTTCAGTACCCTTTATTTACTCAGCAGTCACATAACTCCGACCTTCACTGCTTCCTTACTAGGATATGCATTGGAGCCTTCAATATAACACAATTCATTTTCTTTAATAGAATTTTTTGGTATATATTGATTTACCCTAAAGATTTGAGTTACTAGAAATTCCACAAGGACATAATAGTATTTTATGTTCTCACCTTTAAGAGCAGCACAGACCCTGAGAATAACATTACAGTGAAAATCTAGAGTGTTGTTTTAGTTTTCTCCCCAGAATGTTTCTTTCTTTTTCATTTTTTGTTCTAGTTAATGCTTTATATTGGTTTTTTATTTCTCTTTGCTTAAAGGTAGCCTTTGTATTCTAACATTACAACTTTGCAGTCATGGTTCACTTTTTGAAAAAGAATTCTGTACAAAAGTGAGAATAAAATACTAGACTTCTGCATAATGTATAGTAAATTTGATTGAGGTCATGTTGGTAGAGTTAGAGCTAGGACTCAAACGAAGGTCTCCAGAATTAAAATCTACTATTTTTCCATTGTGTTATGGTGTCTTAATAAATACTTGGTATCATTCTCAATTCTCATTCTCAATAATGAAAATATCATTAAGATTACATATTTAATTTGTTGACAAATCTTGTCATAGTTTCCACCTTTATGATGTCACTCATGACATATATACCCTGCTCTCCACTTATGTTGCCACTACCATCCTGATTTGAATACTCAGTGCTTCTATCTTGCACTATTGTAATAGCCTTCTAATTGGTCTCCCTGTCTCAAATCTTTCCCAATTTCATTGCATCCTTACTTAGCTGCCAGTATGAGTTTTCTAAAGTGTAAATCTCCAAACTCAGTGAGCTTTAGAGCTATCCTGTTACTTGTAGGATCATATATAAAATCTTCTATTTGGTATTTAAAGCTCTACATAACCTGACCCTTTCCATACATTTATAGTCTTCTTACATTTTATTATCCTTTATGCATTCTGTGATCTAGATCCTCTAACCTTTTTGCTATTCTTTGGACTCACACTCTTATCTTCTGTTTCTATTCTACTGTCCCCTCTGCTTAGAATAATTTGCCTATTCACTTCCACCTCTTAATATCACTTCCTTCAAGACTTAGGTCAAATCTGAATTTCTATAGGAAGCCTTTCCTTATACCCTCAGCAGTTCCCTCCCTCCCTCCCTCCCTTGCGCTTCCACCTTCCTCCCTCCCTCCTTTCCTCCCCTCTTTCTTCCCTCTTTTCTTTTCTCCCTCCCTCCCCCCCTCCCCATACCTTCTATCTATTCTGTATCTAATTTGTATGTACTTATTTATGTGTTATCTCTCCCATTAGAAGGTGAGCTTCTTAAGGACAGGGACTATTTTAGTCTTGTATTCCCAGTACTTAATACTTGACACATAGAAAAAACATAAATTCCTATTGACCTGATCAAGTTAGAATCACATGAAAATAAATCCTGTTAATATCATAGTTTCAGTGTTGTAAGAGACCTTAGAGACCATCTCATCTAGCCCCTCCCGAAATTTAATTACAGTATCCCCAAATTTGTAGTTATACTGAACATATTTCCTAATAATTTCATTTTGTAACAGAAATGAAATTTCTAGTATGTTTGAAAATTTCAAATGCATATTTTAACCTAGCTGTGTCCTTTGTGGCCTTATAAATGTGGTAGTTAATACCATGTGATAACTAATGAAAATAGTGAAATGGGACATTTCTGGTTAGACTATAGCAACTTTTACATTAATTTGGCTAGTATGTTTTAGATTTTCCTAAACAATTTACTAACTTGCAAATCACTTATGCCATTTTTAGAGTATCTCTTTGGACACTTTCAGATTCAAGGAATCATTTTGTATTTGAGTTATGTGCATATTCAGTTCTTTATCTTATTTTTACAATGGTTGTCAGATATTTTCTATAAAAGGCAGTTGATGGATAAAGGAATTATTTCCTTTATCCCGAAGCCTGTTATCTATACTATGCGGATATTTGGTGATCTCAATTTGGATACTTAGTGGATGCTGCCATTTGGGGCAGCAATAGAAATGTCAGTGGTAGGTCCTTAATTCAAGAATAAAACACACAAAGGAGTAGGTATTGAGATTATTGTGGATTATTGTTGGCTTGACCTTGAATGTCAGTAGGGCAAGAAGACAAGTACCACTGTGCTTTGAATTATAAAGAACCATTTGTTTTCTGAAAGGTTTTAGCCCAGAAGTTACTTAACAGATTGCAAAGAAAACATTCTGCATCAGTCTAATTTGTCCTTCATTTCATAAGATTATAGATTTATAGCCAAAATGCACATTAAAAACCATACATAAAGTTCAACCCTCTCATTTTATGGATGGGCTGAGGCTAACTAGACAGCTCAAGTAACATTCTCAGTGTTAAAATCATTAGCATCATGATATATTTGAAAATAGACTACTTGTTCATAAGATCAGAGATCTAGTGCTGGAAGGGACCATAGAGACCAGTACAACCCACTTTTTTTTTTTTTGGAGGGAGGGAAGGCAAGGCAATTGGGATTAAGGACCCAAGATCACATAGTTAAGTGTCAAGTATCTGAGGCCAGATTTGAACTTGGGTCCTCCTGACTTAAAGGCTGGTGCTCTATTCACTGTGCCACCTAACTGCCCCTTTTTAAAATATATTCTTTTTTTTACTAACAAGCATCTATTTTCTCTCTTTCCCATCTTCCTGAAAAAAACTGAAAACTGAAAAAAAAAAGAAAAACCTGTGTACTAAGTATTCATAATCAGATAAAACTGATTATGAACTGAAAAAAAAAGAAAAACCTTTGTAATAAGTATTCATAATCAGATAAAACAAATTCCCTCATTGACCATGTCCAGAAATGTGCAACCTATTCTACTTATTCCATCTCCTCTCTGTTGTGATGTAAATATTCTTCATCATCAGTTCTCTGGAATCATGATTGTGTTGATAAGAGTTTTTAAGTCTTTGAGAGTTGGTCATTTATATAGTGTGGTTATGTATAAATTGTTTTCCTTGGTCTGTTCATTTCAGTCTGTATCAGTTCATACAAATCTTCCAAGGTTTCTCTGAAACTGTTTTTTTGGTCATTTCTTATGGTAAAAGGGTATTCCCTTATATTCATGTACCATAATTTGTTCAGACGTTCTCCAGTTGATGGGTGCCTCCTTAGTTTAAAGTTATTTGCCTCTATAAGAATAGTTACTAGAAACATTTTCATACGTATTTCATTCATACTTTTGATGTCTTTGAGAGTATAGACCTAGTAGTTGTATCTCTGGATCAGTGGGCATGCACAGTTTAGTAACTTTGGGGGCATAACTCTAAATCATTTACAGTTCCACCAATAGTGCATTACTATCCCTGTTTTCCTACAACTCCTCCAACTTTTGTCATTTTGCTTTTTTGTCAATTTTGATAATAGTGTGAGGTAGAACCCCAGAGTTACTTTATTTTGCATTTTCTATTAGTGATCTGGAACATTTCATTTGGAATTTGATAGGTTTGATTTTTTCCCTTTTGTTTCTTGATCTTTGACTGTTGATCAATTGGAACCTTCTTCATATTTTTTTTTTAAATAAGATGAGGAAATTGAGACTTTGAGAAGCTGCATGAGTTGCCTAAAGTCAGCTAGGTATCATGCGTCAGGAAGAATGTGAAGCCAGCTTCGATGTGACCCTGGGCAAGTCACTTAAGCCTGTTTGCCTCTGTTTCCTCATCTGTAAAATGACCTTGAGAGGGTAATGGCAAACCACTCCAGTATCTTTGCCAAGAAAAGTTACTGGACAATAACATTTTATCATTTATAGAAATTCTAGAGCAGAAGTATCAAATGTGAACAACACTCCTGAGTGAGGGTGAGGTCAGAGACTGATTAAAAAGCAATTGGGAAATATTCAGCAAAATAGGGGCAGCTAGGTGGCACAGTGAACAGAGCACCGGCCCTGGAGTCAGGAGGACCTGAGTTCAAATCCGGCCTCAGACACTTAAACTTACTAGCCCTGTGACCTTGGACAAGTCACTTAACCCAAATTGCCGTCCAAAAAAAAAAGCAAAAAAAAATATTCAGCAAAATAAATAAAAATACAATAGAGTGTAGGTAATGTTAACAGATGGTTTTCTAAGTTAATACGTGGTCCATTGGGATCCTTATGTAAATACACTTTAGCGACCCCCATTTTTATTTGTTTGACACCACTGCTCTAGAGAATAAAATATATTTTACATGAGCATACTATGACATTTTTTGCAGAAATCTATTTGCCTTCATAGAATACATGATCTGCTGTGGAGATATTTTTTATTTTTAAAAGTACTTTTCTCTTTGCCATATTAAACATCTTCTTAAGCATCTTTTTTTAATTGAAAGTCAGACATAACAGCATATAACTTGAAAAATTAAAGGAAAATTATAAAAAATATGAAAATGTCTTATTAATTTGGACTCTGAGAATTTGTGATCACTTAAGCACCATATTAAGTAAAGAGTTAGACAGTGTGATAAAGTCGATGGAGAGTTAACCTCAGAGCCATAGAGACCTGGATTCAAATTCTGCTTCTTGACTGCCCGTGTGATTCTGGGCAAGTCACTTAACCTCTCAGTTCTCTAAGAAATGTTTTAATGCTATAAGTACAGAAAAAGTTCTAATTCTAGTTGGTGAAAGGAATTTCCTCTCCTGGGAGGTTGACTATACCATTGAAATTACAAGTCTAATCCCTATTACATATTAAGTAAGAAGTTCAAAATATTTTTTCTCTCTAAATTTTTGATCCTCAATAAAAATTAAATTAATTCCATCTAAAATTAATAACTTTTTCAAACTAAGGACTTAAGAAATCATGAATTTCTCCAAAATACCTACAACTTTGGTCTAATTATTTTGTATTTTAAAGGACTTTTATATCATCATATAGACATCATTAATTTCATTAACCAACTTAATATGACTCATTAATACCTACTTATGTTTTATGTACCAAATGTACTTTATTTGATAGTAACAAAAGTACATTAAACTTTTTAAAAAAATTATATAAACCAGAATTTTCATTAAGGCAGACTAGCCATTTTCCCCATTTCTCAGAATTCCTGAGGTTTTCTCATGGTATTAAAGGAATCTTAACAATAAACAATTGCAGTAATACCTTAAAATATAAATCTTATCAATAAACAATTCATACATAATATTAAACTCTCATCCACAGAATTCTACCTCCTAGTACTGAGTTGAGCCTGAATTTTCTTAGTCTCTAACAGCAAAAGAGAAATTCTGATAGATTTTACCAAACAAGAAAAGATGAGAGTATAATCTCTGTGATTGATCAGTCAGCCAAACTAAATTTAGAGATTTTCATTGCTTAATTGACCACAGAATAATGAATTTTTTGACCATCATAACTCATAAAGACTATCTAGTAAGGTCTCAAGTGGTCATAATCAGTATTAGTAAAGGGAGTGCCCAATATAGATCCTTGACTGTTACTACATCAGGTCAGTGTCTCACAAAGCCTCAGAGTTGTAAGAAATCTTAGTAAATATCTAGTTGGAGCCACATCTGAAAAAGAATCCTCTCTACAACCTACCAGACAAGGGGTCAACTCGCTTTAGTTTGAATATCTTCAGTGAGGAGAACCCACTATCTTCTGAGTCAACCCATTCCATTTTTGCATAAGTTCTCATTATAAAGAAAGGATTTTCCCTGATAACATACCTAAGCTTTCTTCTTTTCAACTTCTACCCCATTAGTACTAGTTCTGTCCTTTGGGGCCATGAAGAAGTGGTATAGTCCCTCTTTCATGTTACAGCCCTCCAGTTACTTGAAACATTCATATTCTTCCTAAGCATTCTTCAGGTTAAATTTCCCTAGTTTTATTCACTAATTGCCCCCTCTCTTTCTTGACTGCTTTCCTCCAGAAACTCTTCAACTTACCAGTGCTCTTCCTATGTAGTGCCCAGAACTGAACACAATATTCTGATGATTGTGTTTTAACAAAGGCAGAATAGAATGGTATTATCACCTAGTTTCTGAGAGTTATGCCTCTCTTAATTCAGCATGAGATTGCATTACTTTTCTTGGTTGCCACATCATACCATTAGTTCATGTTAAATTAGCAATTTGTTAGAACCTCACATCATTTTCGGGTGAATTACTATTTAGTCATGTACACACACCAATCTTCTATATATAAAGCAAATTCTTTGAACCTAGGCATGAGACTTTACATTTGTCCCTATTAAATTTTATAAAATTCAGCCCAGTATTCCATTTCTTCAATATAAATTTTAATCTTGACTGTCATCCAGCTTTTGTATCATCTACATATTTGATAGTTATGGCTTCTGTATCTTTATCCCAGTCATTGTTAAAAATATTCAACAACACATGATCAGAGAACTCCATTGAAGTCTTCCTTCCAAGCCATTTGACTAATTCCAGGTCAACTTAATTGAACTGTCATCCAACCCACATCTCTTATCCCTTCTACAAGAGTAACATGAGAGACTTTTAAAAATACTTTGCTAAAATTTAGGTAAATTCTATCTACAACATTCCCCCAAATACTAATATAGTCACCATGACAAAATATATTAGACTGACATGATGTGATCTTGATGAAACCTTGTTGACTTTTTGTGGTCACCATTTCCTTTTCTAGATATTCAATAACCACATACATGGTTTAGAATTTTTCTAGGAATCCGAGTCAAGATCACTGGCCTATAATTTGCAGGCCTTATTTCTCTTCTTTCTTGGAAAACTGGGGCAGCATTTGATCCAGTAGTAACTCTCTGGCTCTGCACAGTCTTTCAGATATCACTGTCAATGGCTCAGCAGTCACACCCCCTAGTTTTTATCCTAGGATGTAGTTCATTTGAGTCAGTCTGTCTAGAGCCACTGACTTCATCAGTTAGATTAAGGGCTACCTGAGTTCAAGTTTAGAAATGAGGAAACTTGGTCACTTTCTCCTATTCACCTTTATTCCTTTATTTATTCATGTCTCTCCAAATGGTCATCTGGTAACCCAGTATCTTCACTAGAAAGAGTAAAAAGGAACCTACATAATTAGTATATATGAAAGAGATTTGTAAAAGGATATCCTTTCCAGCTGGCTAGAGATTGGAGTGGGATGCTGCAGGCCCACTAATCTGTTTCAGTCTGGAGGGTGGTATGGCAATGCTGAAGTTGGCTTCTCTGCTTTCCCCATAAGTACAGGAAACACCCCATCTCTGATGTATGTTAGAAATGCTCTCTCATTTTTGGAGGTTCAAGGATAGTGATTCGTGGTGATCAAGGTGCTGTCAGCTACCTTTATTTCCAGAGCTGTGCTTTGGAATCATTGAGCTCACTAGGTTGGAGAGAATGAGAGTGAGATGGAAGTGTTTCTTAATTTGTTCAAGGTTAGCTAATATGAGGGATGTGGAGTGTTTTCTCTGTGGATGCTAGATGTATGTACTAATTTTTATTGAATATTCAGATATTTTAAATCCTCCCACGTCAGTGTATTGGGTGGCTTTGTGTTCTCACTAGTCATTTGATTTAGCGTGCAATTTTTATAATTATGCTTTTGCTCTTTCTTGTTAGGCCAGTAGCTGTATCAGCTTCACTGCCCGGGAACTTTATGAGTGTGTGTCACAGGCTGAATATCGGTAAGTCATCTATGGTATAAATTTGTAATCAGAGTAAGTCTGTTGGAGTAAAAATTATTTGGAGCAGCTGTAATTTTCAATTTATCTTGAGCTGCTTTGATTTTAAACTGTTCTCATCTTATGTTTAATTAGTCCTTTCCTCTCTTTGCTCTAAGTTCTGAAGTTGACAGGTCTGTTTTGTAATGAATGATTGACCTTGACAGAAAATGCTGAATAACAAAGCAGATTAAGCAGTTGTCAGGTCATTATTATGTAGTTTTTGGTTTCATTTTATAGTTGATTCTAGTGTTTCTCCATTCTAATCATTTGTACCTAAATTTTCACATAGGCTTGGAAGTCACTAAGGATGTGTTTTCCTTGAAGTGGTGCTTCCTTTTGTACAGTATTCTGGCTCTGTTCATTCACTTTTTCTACATTAACTGAGGCAATATCTATGATACTTATAACCTATGAGAACCAGGATACTAATTCTTGACTTGAAAAAAGTGAAAATACTTTATTTAAATGTTTTTCTTTTAGTCCAAGACACAACGGAATAGTGTTTTTACAAAAGAAAGTTAAAGCATTTTATTTTTTTGTTGTATTATTAATTTGGATCTGTTAAATGCCTAGATTCTGTAGTAATACAAATGATAATAATCCCTTGTGTTTATATGGCAATTTATACGTTAACAGCCCACTTTGCTCACAGCACCTATATGATATTGGTTGACACACAGAATAGTACTTTTATTGATGAGGAAAATGAGGTCTGAAGAGGTCAAGTGACTTGATAGAGGTAGTACCTCTGGAGCTTAATCTAGGGAGTTCTGCTTACAAGTCTAGCACTCTTTGCAAGAACATGTTATATATTATATCAGTTATAACTTATTAAAGGCTGAATTTAGTGAGAGTTACTACTATGTAAAGAGGAATATTCTTAAGGCCTATTAATTATTAAAAGGCAGTTTCGTGTAATGTTTAGAGTTGAACTTGGAACCAGGAAGATCTTGGTTCAAGTCTTGTTCTTATACATACTTGCTATGTGACCCTGGGCAAGTCACTTAAACTTCTCAGTTCCCTTGACAACTTGCTTATATTATAAGTTGCATATAAGGTGCTGACTTGCATTGGTAGAAGGAGTTTTCTCACCTGGGAGTTCCTTGTACTAATGGCATCTCAAGTGTAGTCCCTATCCCTGTAGTACCAGTGCAATATTTACAGCATAGACTGTGACTATAAATATTCCCATGTAGTGCTCAGTTACAAAATATACCAGACTGTCCATATAGAGGACAGAATGGAAACATTTATTCAGATACCAGAAGATGAAATCCCAAAACCAGTAAGCTGATTCCATCATAGTAGCAAAGAAATTAATAAGCCATAATAACACAGAGAGCCACAGCACTCTTTAGCCTTTCCACAAACCAATATTAGATCAATATTTGCTCATGAGACTATCTAACTCCTTGTCGGAGCATCCTCTCCCCCAGATGTCTAGTTTAGCTCTGACTCCCAGCTTCCTGTGGGCTCTGCTCTGCCCTTTAGCAAACTCCTCACATAACAGGCCCCAAGTGATTACCTTTAGCCTATCAGGGGACAGAGTTTATCTTCAAAGCAGTGAAGATCTTCAGATTCCTATTCCCATTACATTCGCCCCCAAGATCTTTCATGCCCCTTACATAGCAAAAATACATTAACAATAAATGAGAGTTTAGGGATAACTGGTGGAAAACTGGTGTCAGCAGAATTTTGTAACAATGTAACAGAGATAATAGAAAATAAGCACATACAACAATAGCTTAGGGTGGGCGCTTGGGCACAAGCACCCCATCCTTCCATCCTTGAATGAATGGAGTTTGAAATCTTGATGTAAGGGGAAAAGATCTCCTCTATAGCTACTTCAAGCTGAAATTGGACAGAGAGCCATCCCTGCCCCAAGAGGCCCCATTCAAGAGGTCAGTTCGCTAGCTGGCATCTGGAGCTTGGTCAGTGCCAGGTCCAGGAGTGGCGCATTACAGGCATGGACAGGGGATGGCATCTGGCTTAAGTAATCAGGTGGAGGGTTCTAAGCCTGCAGGAAACAAATCTCACAAACAAGTTTAACAGACAAAAAGCCAAAAAGAAACAAATAAAGGGTCAGCTGTGTTTCTAGAGTCCACAAACTCACTATCATAGCTTTATTCACAGTAGACGGTCATCTTCTCCAGAACAAACAACAGCTATGGTATGGTCTTTACCATGTGCTATAATTTCCACAGCCTTTGGACCATCATCTGGCTTCTACTTTACTCATACTTGAGCTCCCAGTTTTATTCTATTAGTAAAACCAAACCCTTCAGATAGTTATTTCAGAAGGAGTGTCATTTTTCATAAGGGGTATTGTTTCACAAGGAGTAATAATCACTTGGGCTATTCTGTCATTTTTTTTATAAAACTGTTTGGGTTCTTCACCCAAATTTTGCTATGTCACAATAATTTCTTCTTGATAATCCTTGAGCCACTAAACCTGATCTGGGTAATATCTGTTCAAAATGATTTTTTAGGAATTCTCATGCATATTCCAATAGAGATATTTCTTATTTCTTTTCTGTCCAACCAAAAGTTCTCTAAACAATGTAAATCATATCCTGCCAAACCAGGTGTTCCTGAATATAGTGCTGGGACACCTTACCTCACAGTTCTATGCTCAGTATTTGGGATCTTACGTGTCTGCTGTTTTCTAATTTGCAGATTTGGGGTCATCATTCTGGCTAGAGGTGTATTTTTCTCCCGATGATCTGTTACTCAAATTATGTAAAGCAGTGAACAAATTATCTTTCCAATGTTGATACGAGTTATTAGAACTTAAATTTCATTAACTGTTCTTTCAACTATCCATTCATTCTTTCAATTAACCCAGATGTTTGTGGATAATATACAATATGATATATCCATTCAATATTGTTTAATATACAATGTCTCTTCATTTCATTACCTTTGAAATGTGACCCATTATCACTTTGAATCTGCATTGGGGTTCCATAATATAGACTTATGAGATTTAGAGTTTTACGGGTGTTTTTCTGGGTTGCATTCTTATAAGGACAAGCCACTAGTACACCTGAATATGTGTCAACACAAGTACATATAAATGTGCATCCTTTATCTTGGGATAGGGGCCCAGTATAATCTGTTTGCCAGATTTGGACAGGAACTTTTCTCCTTGCTATCTCCCCAGTTACTACCTGAGGAACAGTTCATTCCTTTTTCATTTGACATATATGACATTCCTCTGCTATCTGTTTTAACAGTGAATGAGAGATACTAATCCCTCAATCTTGTCCCCACCATTGTGTAGCCTGGATCCCTAAATGGCTGGCCATTTGGTGGACCCATTTTGCTAGTACTGGATCATCAGTTGTTGTCAAAGTAGGGGCAATATGTTCAGTAGCAATCTTTGCTAGTCAGTCAGCATGTGCATTGTACTCATGTTCTGGCATGGTGAGGGCCATATGAGCTTCTACATGAAAAACTGACAAATCAGTAACCAAAGACATGTCTTATATATCTTCCCATAATTCTTTGCCCCAAGCTTGTTTACCATGAATTTCCCAATTTTAATTTTTCCACATGGGCATTCATGTAGCTAACTCATTAGCTACTGCCAGTGAATCAGTGAATATATGACACTGTCCTCCTTGTTCTGTTTTAATGGCTTGATGTATTGCTATAAGTTCAGCATATTGACTATTTCCACCTATCCTAGTACTTTCCAAAGTCTGCCTAGTACATGGGTTATAGGCTACTGCTTTCCAGTGTCTTTTATGGCCCAAATATTTTGTTGTCCCATCAGTAAACCATGTGTGTTTCTTCTCTTCTTCACTAAATCCAACATATCTGTCATTCCATTTTACCATGGATTGTACCAACTGTTGCTTTGGTTCAGGGGATATATCATTTCCTTCAGTATCAATGTTTGCTATTGATTCATGTAGGGCAGAAACTTCACTTTTGCCAGTTTTAGCTCTATTTTGAATATACCATTTCCATTTAATTATGCTGGCCTCTTGGCCATGTCCAGTTCTGTGAGAAGCTGGAGTACTCATTACCCAGGTCATAATTGGGATTGCAGGCATTAATGTTTCATGCCCCTGAGTCAGTTGTTCAGTCTCTGTCAAAGCCCAGTAAACAGCTAGCAACTGCTTTTTGAAAGGTATATATTGCACTCCAAATGAAGGAAGTTTCCTGAACCAAAATCCTAAAGGTACATTTCAGCTTTGGTGTTTCCACCATAAACTGCAGTTTGTATAATCATCCTGTATGGTCACTTGTAATTCCACTGGGCCATTTTGCAGAGACCATAAATCTAGAGCCAATTGTATAGCAGCTTTGGCTTCTTCAAAAGCTTTATGCTATTTAAGTCCCCAATCAAATTAATATTTTTTCTGAGCAACCTTATATAAGGGTTTCAAAACCTATACCAGATGCGGTATGTGGTGTCTCTAGTATCCAAATAATCCTATAAACTTTTGGGCCTCTTTCTTATTGGTAGGGATAGGAAAATCTTGAATCTTTTGTTGGGCTTGTATAAGAATCTCTTACAGTCCCTTATTACATTGTATTCCTCAAAATTTTACATTTTGAGCTGGTCCTTGAATCTTTACAGGGTTAATTTCCCACCCTTTGCTTTTTATATGTTCAATCAAAAGTGTCAAACTCTTCTCCAGATTCTTTTACATTTTTTCCCTGTGTCATCAATGGAGTGGATAAGCTATACACCAGGTAGCTTTAATTCATCCAAATGTTCAGCCACAATCCTATGGCAAATAGTGGGGCTATGCAGATACCTTGTGGCAAGAAGGTGAAAGTATTTTGTCTGCCCTGCCAAGTGAAAGCAAAATGGTCCCATTGTTTAGAGTCTATTGGGATGAATAAGGCATTGGTCAAATCAGTAACTGCGTACCAAATCCCATCATATTTCTGGATCCTTTCTATTAAGGTGATGGTATCTGGAACTAGCAGCATACAAGGGAGGAGTCACCTTATTCAATTGTCTATAATCCACTGTCATTCTCCACATCCCATTTGAGTTTTGTACTGGCCAAACAGGATTATTTGTGTGATTGTAGGGACTAAAAACTCCTGCTTCAACATATTCCTTTATTGTATTGGTAATCTCATCTTGCGACCTGGCACATGATACTGCTTTAAAATAATTACTTCAGAAGGTTCAGGTAAAGTGATTGGGTCCATTTTTATTTTTCCCACTAAAACTGTATTAATTCCCATCTTCCTTACTGCAAATTGGTATCTTCCTTTAGGTAAATTTAGAGTCATACCTCTCAATTTATCTATTCAAATGATGTATTCAGGAATGGGTACAATAACCACAGTATATTCTTCCTTAGATAATTGTCCAATTTTCATCATTAGTTTGACTTGTCTGGTTGATATTTCATGATGACATGCATTAGCAGATTCCCAAAAGAATGCTACTGTGAATAGCTTTTATGGTTCTGATTACAGTATAGTGAACACTCCATTTATTCCATAACAAATCAAGGCAAACATTCACAGCAAATCACAGTATAATATTCACAACATGACATCTTATCACAGAAAATCACAATATAGTGTTCATGACAACATAACATTAGAACGGCCACCTAGTTTTCACTACAGAGGCCACAGTATTTAGAACAAAGAACATAAGAATAATCAGCTGGTTTCCCTAAGGGGGAAACCCCTCCTTACTTAATTATTCAGTCATCTCACAATACAATAATCAATCTTCCACTCATGGGGCAATCATAGATTAACTTAATCAGTCACTT
>CM053586.1:299870897-299896536 GCA_028646515.1 Pseudochirops corinnae | reverse complement strand
TTTTAAAAAAAAAAAAAAAGAGTATGTCCATAAATAGACACATTATTTCAGTTCTTAGTAGGAAAAAAATACTGGAATGAACATATTAACAATATTAAAATTTCTTTGGTTTGTGGAATTCCCCAAACTCGAGGATTACAGGAACTTGAAATAAGATTATCACTTATGGAGGAAATAAGTAATAGAAGCAAGTGTGGGAATCAAGAAGGGAATTCAAATCAGTTAATTTTTGAGTTTGAGATATTGTATATGCAATTTTCCTCTTGATGCTTTGTCAGTTTTTTTAATGTTGCTGACATTTTGAAGTTGTAAGCTCCTGGCATGCAAGACCTTAACTTGTCTAAGAAAAAACTCTCTCTCTCTTACAGATTATGATGCATGATTATCATAGAAGAAATTCATGTCTATAGCTTTTAAGGACTTGATTACATCATTTTCAAGCCTGATAGTTTTGGAATCACCATTGCAGCTTTAAACACGTCTGCCTTCATTCAGCTCCCCCGTCTTCATACAAGAAGATAGAAAATTGTGTGCAGCATTTTCACACTCCAGTTCCTTTGGATTATTTACAAATCTTCTGGCATAAATTCTCACAAATATATTAGTAGGTGAGTGACGGCTTAATACCTTAAGAGATTTTAAATACAGTACACTGATGGTCTGTTAAAATCTTTTTAGGTAAGAATTTCTTTTAGGACTTTTGCTAAACATTGCAGACCCTTTCCATTCAAGGTCAAAAGTAAAAAACTGTGGTACTATTTCATATTATATATTCACCCCACCACCAAATTGTTAAATGTTTCTCACTGACAACATTAGGAATATGAATTCTTTGGTATTATTTAAGTTATGCCATATATGCCAGTATTTTAAATTTCAGTGACTGACATACTCAACTGGGTATCTTGCCCTACAGGGAAGTAAGGGGAAAGGGGATAAAAGGGGAGATGATAGAAGGGAGGACAGATTGGGGGAGAGGGTAGTTAGAAGCAAACACTTTTGAAAAGGGACAAGGTCAAAGGAGAAAATAGCATAAATGGGGAGTGAGATAGGATGGAGGGAAATATAGTTAGTCTTTCACAAGATGACTGCTGTGGAAATGTTTTGCATTACTGCACATATATAACCTATATTGAATTGCTTGTCTTTCCAGTGGGGGTGGATGTGGGGAGAAGGGAAAGAATCTGGAACTCAAAAGTTTTAAAATCAAATGTTTTTTTTAAAAACTGTTTTTACACGCAGCTGAGAAATAAGATGTACAGGCAATGGGGTATAGAAATCCATCTTGCCCAACAAGAAAGTAAAGGGGGGGTGGGTGGGATGGAGGGTATATAAGAGAAGGCAGATTGAGGGAATGGGTATTCAGTATGCTTACCATCTTGGGGTGGGGGGGTAGGAGAGATGGGAAGAAGATCTGTAACTCAATCTTGTGGAAATGAATGCCAAAAAAGTCTATCTTTGGTAAATCAGTTTGTACTTTACAAAGTAAAGGTGATTTTTAGGATATACAGAATTTGAAAGTTTAATTTAGCTTATAAAGGTTATAGTTCTAGAGATTCATTGAATTGTTAAAAATTAGGTTGCAGTTAATGACTATAAAATCATTTTTTAAATGGGCAATATGCATGAATATGGCCATTTATTTACTTATTTATTGGTAATTGCATTGTTTTAAGATTTTGAGCTAAAAGAGACTTCTGTGTCTAGGTAATAGCCCTTTATTTGACAGGAAATTTGAACCCCAGAATGAAGAGCAAATGACTTTCTCATAAGCTTAAAAGTGGCAGCGTCTCTGACCTGATAATTTTCTCTGTAATCTTAACTGAAAGTGAATCTATAACCTACCCTTGTAATTATGGGGAGAGGAGGAAAGAAAGGAAAAGGAATTAGAGGAGGGGCCTAGTCTAGATTAGGCAGTTCCTTTCAGTTGCAGGTTGGGATAAGACAGTATAAGAGTTCAGAGGTTCCTCCTTCAAGAATGGATTGTTAACAAGGATAAAACCTGAAAGTGATCCTGATATCTAATCACTCCATTTGTCAACTTTTAATGTTAAGAGATATGTATAGCTGGGTCTTAACTGGTTTGAGACATTTTGTTGACCATGCTTTTGCTGTATTGTTTGTGTAGAATATACTTTTACATGTAATGTGCATGGTAATTTAAGGGTATCCCACTTTGGTGAAATAGGATTTATAATAAGATATTATCCTACTATGCAACAAAATTGTTAATTTTTTAATGGTTATTTTCCAAGAAAAAATGACAGCTGTTTTTTTCTCTCAGTCAAACCTACATTTAAAAATGATTCCCAATGGATATTTAATGTTTGAAGATGAAAATTTCATTGAGTCTTCAGTTGCCAAATTAAATGCTTTGCGAAAAAGTGGCCAGTTCTGTGATGTTCGACTTCAGGTACTTAAAATTTAATTACTGGGATGTGGTGGAGTTATAAACTATAGTGGGCTAAGCTAGTCTGGCATATACACTAAACAGCATTAATATAGAGAACTTCCCAGGAGCAGGGGACTGTTAGGTTGCCTAAATAGGGATAAAAATGCTGAGGTCAGAGATTATAAGGAATTAGGTTCCTGTATATCTAGCTTGAGCAATATAAGGAGATTGAATTTAAAAAAAAAAAATAAGACTTAAAACTTTTTATTGCTGAGTCATAAAGATTCCCAGATTTAGGGATTCTATTTTCCATAAAAGACATTTATAAAGTCTATTTTGAGAACAAATAACTTAGGAGGAAATTAAGAGAACTGAATATTATGTAATGATTTGCTGGTAAGATGTTATCTAATCTATTTCTAATTGTAATTCTTTATAATCTAAGGTCTGTGGACATGAGATGTTGGCACACAGAGCAGTGTTGGCTTGCTGCAGTCCCTACTTATTTGAAATCTTCAATAGTGATAGCGATCCTCATGGAGTTTCTCATGTTAAATTTGATGATCTCAATCCAGAAGCAGTTGAAGTCTTGTTGAATTATGCATACACTGCTCAGTAAGTACTTTGTATCAAATAAAAGTGAGGTTCCATATCAGAATTCTGAAATCTCTAGTTTAAAACAATTTCTGCATGTGTCTTAGAAACCTTGATATTGGTATATTACAGTGGGCCTTTGAAATTTTTTTTAACAGATTGAAAGCTGATAAGGAGTTAGTAAAAGATGTTTATTCTGCAGCTAAGAAGCTAAAGATGGACAGAGTAAAGCAGGTACAGTCTTATTTATATAACCAGAATGCAATGTGGCTCTGGTTTCAGTCGTATGCATAACTTTGAAAACTTACTGTCATGGAGCAAGTGAAAATTTTCACAAGTAGAAGAAATATGTATGTAGTTACTTGACAAAGATAATTGCTTCATGGAAATGAAAATAAATTTAGGGCTTTCTTTGTTGTCTGGGGGTAGTGGTGAAATGAAAAGGCTCATATTTGATGGTCTAGGTTACAGTTCCCATCCCAGGGGCCTTTCTAGTTTATGGCAAAATGACTTTAATACATTCCCCTATTCATTCATACACCAACAACATACCCTGTGTATGTCTGGTTTCTGGAGCTTTTATTGTTCCTCTCAAGATTTCCTGTTGAAAAGAGTACCTTAGAAATTCACAGAAAAGTTGTGAAATATTCCTATATTTGCATATTTTTATTTTTCCTAAGGTTTGTGGTGACTATTTGCTATCCAGGATGGATGTTTCAAGCTGTATCTCTTACCGAAATTTTGCAAGTTGCATGGGAGACTCACGTTTGTTGAATAAGGTTGATATTTACATCCAGGAGCACCTGTTACAAATTTCAGAAGAAGAGGAATTTCTTAAACTTCCACGGCTAAAGGTAAGAAGAAAAACAAAAATTATTTTGACTGCTTTATTTTTTAAAGTTTTGTGCCTTCTTCATATCATTTCTAGATATGGCCTTTCTCCTTAGAAACAGAGACAGCAAAACAAAACATTAGAGCACTTGTCTTTTTAAGTGTTTATGACATTCCACACCCATAATTCTCACTTGTCCTAATGAAAGGAGCATTGTACATTTCTCAGCCTGTCTTGTGGCCAAGATTATCAGTGACTAGTGTCACTTTAGTTCCAGTATCGGTCCTGTTTTGTTTGTAGCAATGTATCCTTCTCTGCCCCTTATCCC
The DNA here is from genome assembly GCA_028646515.1 of Pseudochirops corinnae. NCBI lineage: Eukaryota > Metazoa > Chordata > Mammalia > Diprotodontia > Pseudocheiridae > Pseudochirops > Pseudochirops corinnae. The sequence goes on along the minus strand of CM053586.1, from coordinate 299,892,390 downwards.
TACATGCTAAAGATGTGGTACAAAAGATGTAGTTCAAAGAAGATTGTAAAACTCAAGTGTGAAGTGGTTGTATCTTAACTTCTGGCTGAGTATCTTTTTTCCTGTTCCTCAAGAATTTTGTCTGTTGTTTTTCTTTAAAATGAGTGCAGTTTTTAATTGAATGTACCAAAAACCTTTATTTAGGTAAACATGAAAAATTGAAATCTTAACATAATTTTATTATAGAAACTCATGCAGTAGAACCTAGAATTTTTACTGAAAGATTGGGCACTAAAGTGTATTTTTGATGGTTATTTTTTTCTTTCTGGAACTCTAGTTGGAGGTCATGCTTGAAGACAATGTCTGCCTGCCTAGCAATGGCAAATTATATACAAAGGTAATCAACTGGGTGCAGCGTAGCATCTGGGAGAATGGAGACAGTCTGGAAGAGCTGATGGAAGAGGTTAGTTTTTAAGTAAATGGGATTAAACAATTCTTTAAAGTTAAGTTGCTTTGACATGAAGGATTCCCTTTCATTTTTATTTTATAACCATGACCCTAAAGAATTTAAATTTTGCTGTAGGTACCCCTAAGCTGAGAAACAGGGGGGGTGTCCAGGTGAGCTGAATGAACTGTTCAGTCTGGTCTTCTGCTTTCTTTTTTTTTTTTTCTTTGCTCATTATGTGCCGATAACTTTCTTTAAAGTAGCATGTAATTTGCTTTAGAAATGGGGAGGTGGTACTGAAATTTCCTGTAGATTCTTAATGTTTCTTTCACAGGTTTTTGCTTTAAATATGAAAAGTAGGTAAAAGCTTCTAATGGTTGTTCCTCCCCATTGATTTATCTCCCTGTAGGTTTATTAACAAAACTAGGATACCCAAGACTGAAGAAACAAGAAGAAACCTCAAGTGTATTGACACGTACAGAAGCAGCAGTCCTGCCCCAGTTCTCCTAAGAAAAATCCGCTGTGGGCAGAGAGCGATGATGATTTAATGGTGTTTACTCCTTTACAGGATTCTTTTCTTTAAAGCTTTGTGTCTTTCATTGGTGTTATTCATGCATACCTCTAAACTTCTCTTGGGCCATCTTTTCTTAAGACACCCCCAACAATCCCCTAAATAGACACATACACACACACACACACACACACACACACATGCCCCCAAAAGCCAAAAATATTAATGAAGAAACTTGGAAATTTTTTTTTCCTTAAGGGCATTCTGCAATTAATTGCTCAATTGTAGCATTTCCACTGAAGCTAGATAATATGTAAAAGACATAAGCCTAAGAGACCTTTGAAAAAAACACATTATGTTATTATTTTATGTTCATAGTTGATCTTCTGCATTGCCACTTGTTATTTGGCTGCTTTTAGTAATGTATTGCATGTTCACATTTTTTCTGTTTTGGGGCTTGGGAATTGAATTTTTTTAAAGTTCACTTTTGTTGGCATTTTTCATCCTGCCCAAGAGGAAAGTATTGTTGTACATGGAAACGAGCTTATTTTCAGGGGGTAAAACCCTGGTATGTGATTGTGAATCTGTATGTTATTCAAGATCCTGTATATTGTACTTTTATGCTTTCTCACTTAATGTTATATTAGAAATGTTAATAATTATTAGGAATCATGAAGAATGAAGATTTCTTTCAAGCAGAACAAGCCAAGGATTCTTAAGCCAGTATTGGAAGATTTTTTTTTTTTTTATTTTTTTATTTTTTATTTTTTTTATTTTTTTACCACCATGACTTGTATTTTTCTTTTAATTTGTGATTTTGCCAGAGTGAGATATCAAGAGCCACACTCACTGGAGGTTCCCTTGTGGAGTCTTTGTATTCTACCTAATAGGAGAGTAGTTATGGAGACAAGAGCCACCACATGGGTATTCTGTTGCTGTTTTGCAGGTTCAAACGTTGTACTACTCAGCTGATCACAAGCTGCTTGATGGGAATCTACTAGATGGACAGGCTGAGGTGTTTGGCAGTGATGATGACCACATTCAGTTTGTGCAGGTACACATTGCAGAGTTGGAGGTAACTGCAGGTTAAAACTTGATAGTAAACTTTATAGCACACCTAAAAATTTATTTTGTTCTGGTAAAGAAAGGGAAGTAGCAGGATTTTTTATGGCATAACTTATAGTTTGTATTTGGCAGAAGGAGGATCTTGACATTTATGGACATGGGAGGTATAGTTCATACCTCTTACTCCCAGGTTGTAATTATTAGACAGTTTGGGGGTCTGCTTGGATTTTTTTCCCCCAAATTAAGATTTGCAAATAAGACAAAGGACTTTCAAAATGCAGGAATGAAAGTATGGTGACATGGCAAAAATTGGGTTTTTGTATTAGGATAAATTAGCTTGTTATGAGTAGAGAATGCAATCAGACTCGAGAATATAAAAAGAGGTGTCTCTTGATCCTTTTAGGCATGTGACTGGCTGTGTGGACATTTAAGAAGTTTCGGACATGTTTCTTAGCATGTAGTGTTTGGTCTTTTAATGTGTGAGTTTATAATGGTATAGTTTGGAAGTGGATCATATCATAAATAGCAAATGATGACGACAGTGTGTAGGTATCAGAACCTTAAAGAATGATGAAACTTAAAAGTCTTTTTACATATTAAGGAGTATACTTTGTCTAAATCAATGAATGTGGAGAAACTTGGTTATTTTCAATGTACCTTTTCCTTCATATTGCTTAGAAGTTTATTGCTTTTACTTTTACTAATTATCCCCAGTCTCTGTTTTATTGCCTTTTCTGAACATATAGACTTTATTCCAAGTGATTAAGTATCCCAGATAATTAACATCAATGAGAAAGGCCAAATTTGAATGGTTTAATTAATAGAGATAACAAGTAGTGAAGAAATGATTATATGTTCATTTTTGGTTGTGCATAGTCATCTTCGTTGTAAAGCCTATGAATTTTATCAGGTCAAATGAGATCTTCATTTATAGAAACGTCTGTGACCATCATAAAAATTAAAATGAAGGCAAGCTGAAGTAAAAATTATTACTGTAGTGATTCTTAAGCCAGCACTCTGGATTTGTAGCAATTCAGACTTCATATGCCCATAAATTGAGTCATGTTCTCATGTAATCACAATTCCGAATGTAGCTTCCAGAAGTGATCAGACTTGTGCTCCCACCTTGCATAATGCACAATAGTGTTGACTTAGAGGTTCCCAGCTGCTGGAAGATGGCCTTATTCTCCTCTGGCAGTATATGGCTGCAGTGATATTTGGGATCGCAGATTTAGAGCTAGAAGGAACTTCAGGTAATATTCCTCCTTTGAGAGATGAGAGATGAGAAATAAGGCCCAAGTCAGAGCTGGGAGTTGAACACAACTCTTCTCACAACTTTCCATTGAAAATCTATTAATTCTACCTGGCATTGTGTCTTAGAGGCACTGTACAGACACTATGTTTCTCCCTCATTCAGTGGAAACATTATTTTCTAACACATCTGTTAGATGTATTCTATGAGCCAGTAATGTGTGTCAAATATATCTCCTAGTATAGTCCTTTTTGGAGATTTTCATGCTTAAAACACAAAAAGTTGTCAGCATATTTCTTTATTTGAATTATTAAGTAGACTCATTTGTAGCTAGTCCCATAATTATTAAATCAGAGCCTTTTTTTTTTTTTACTTTAGATGTGGTGGTTCTTTTATGAAGTGAATGCTTACTTAGGTGTGCAAGTAAACTTGTCTGTTTAGAAAGTAGGTTTGTTTTAAATTTAGGTGTGCTATAAATGACACACATAGGTCATGGATTTTGGAATCACATTGTTTTCCCTCATAATGGCTCAGAGGAACAGAGGCAGTTCAGTGTGTGGTCTTTGGCTAGGTTTCTGTAGCTCCCTTTTGATCTTGCAGAAAAAGCCACCACGTGAGAATGGCCACAAGCAGATAAGTAGCAGTTCAACTGGATGTGTCTCTTCTCCAAATGCTACGATACAAAGTCCTAAGCATGAATGGAAAATCGTTGCTTCAGAAAAGACTTCAAGTAAGTGTATGAAAATTGATGGATGGCCCTATTGAGTAGCACAGTTTTCTTTGTATTTTGAAAGGGAGAAAAAAACTTTCCCTACAAAATAACTGTTTTGTATATTAATATATATTGTACATATATATTAATATATAATATTTTGTATATTATTTTATCTTCACTTAACTTTAATAGTGTGTACAAATAATGGATTTCAAAACTGAAATTACAAGTAGGTGGGTTTTTTACATTAATTTTTAAAGTTTTTTTTCTTGCTAAAATTTCTCCCAGTATCCCTCCTCCTTCTCAGAAAGCCATCCCAATATTAATTTTTTTTTCCTAAAGATGAAAAAAGAAGTGAAAACAAGAAAAATTGATGGCATCATACATTTAAAAAGTCTGAAAACCTATGTTCCACACAAGTGGGCATCCCCATCTTTCTGCAAAGGAATGGAGTAGGGGGTGTTGTCTCACCTGCTTGGGAGCCATGTTTGATTGCATGTAGAGTTTTTAATGCCAAGTTCTTGTGCTTGCAGATAATACTTACTTGTGTCTTGCTGTGCTGGATGGCGTATTCTGTGTAATTTTTCTTCATGGACGCAGCAGTCCACAGAGTTCACCAACAAGTACTCCACGACTGATTAAAAGTTTAAGTTTTGAATTACAACCAGATGGCCCGGTAGAAAAGCCCATGTCTCCCATGCAGTATGCTCGATCTGGTCTAGGAACAGCTGAACTGAATGGCAAACTGATAGCTGCAGGTAAGTTACTTACCTAGAAACATTTTACATTTAGAAGCCTAGCAAAGTTTTATAATAAGAGATTAGGGTATTGGGATATTAGGGATATTGTTAGTGAAAGCTGAATCCATTGGTGGTCAAGGATGTTTATTTACTGCTTCCTCTTGATTTACACTGGATATGCCCACTCTTGCCTGTGGAGGGAAACCATCAGTAAATGCTCTTACCTTATGCACAACATGTTGAGACTCTGATTTAAAAAACAATCTGACTGGTGTGGGAATATAAAAGAGTATAACTTCCTGCCCCCCCTTTATGCTAATTTTCATTCTGGGACTAAATAGTAGATTTATTTAAGAATTCAGTCTATTTTGCATAATTCTATAGTAGACATTTAGTTAAGGCAGAAATAAGTATACCTTCTTATGTATGTATGGTCCTAGAAACATTTTAAGGAATTCTGAGATCAGAAATATAATACTGAATTGTTTACTACTTTCATTGTAAATCTTTTTATTATCCTTTCAGGTGGCTACAACAGAGAGGAATGTCTTCGCACAGTTGAATGCTATGATCCACATACGGATCGTTGGTCCTTCCTGGCTCCCATGAGAACACCAAGAGCCCGGTTTCAAATGGCAGTATTAATGGTAATTGAGTTGATCCTACAATATATGAAAAAGACCTTTTTTTTTTAAACCTTTCCTTGTTACTTGGGAATTGATTAAAATTCTCTAGTCTTGAATTAGTTGGATTTTCAAATAGATAAGACTAAAATAATTTCTTTTTTTCTAGGGCCAGCTCTATGTGGTAGGTGGTTCAAATGGCCACTCTGATGACCTGAGTTGTGGAGAAATGTATGATCCAAACATAGATGACTGGACTCAAGTTCCTGAACTAAGAACCAACCGTTGTAATGCAGGTACATTTTTTGTGCATGGTTTTAAGGTTTTGGATAATTAAGAATTTTAAAGTAGCATATAATCCACTTTTTTTCCTCCTTTCCCAACAAATGGAATATAGGGGTCTGTGCTTTGAATGGAAAACTATATATCCTTGGTGGCTCTGATCCATATGGTCAGAAAGGACTGAAAAATTGTGATGTGTTTGATCCTGTAACAAAGTCATGGACCAGCTGTGCTCCCCTTAACATTCGTAAGTTGGTGGTATTCATATTTTAAGCAGATTTACTTGGGTTCCTTTGAAATAAATCCCCAGGGTAGTAAATGTATGAATGTTAAGAGTTTGAGTAAGTAAGTAATAACACTAGTTTAACTTTATAGGTAGACACCAATCAGCAGTATGTGAACTTAGTGGTTATTTATACATAATTGGAGGAGCCGAATCTTGGAACTGCTTGAACACAGTAGAACGCTACAATCCAGAAAATAATACCTGGACGCTGATTGCACCTATGAATGTGGCTAGACGTGGAGCTGGAGTAGCTGTTCATAATGGTGAGTATTTTCCCTTTCTACCAAGATGTCAGTGATCATAGGTATATAACGAAATTAATGTTCCCACAACTAACTCTCAAACAAGCAAAAACTCTTTGCTGACTACAACAATGTGTTATAAGGGAGAGGGCTGGATGCTGGGTCCCTTCCAACTCTCAGTGGTTATATACATGTGAATAAACTTGGTACCTTAAGTTTGGTAGCTTCCAAAAGTTCCACACATTCAGATAATTTTTATAAATCAAATTTAGAAACAAAAGAATACTCCAGAAATTCAAAAAAATTCTATATTTACAATGTTAACCTTAGTTCTTTTTGGCATTTCTTGTGATTTAACTTCTATATCTTCTACTGTTACATACGTAATAAAATAACTACAAGTTTCAGTATAAAGAGAATATTTTAAAATATTTTTTTAAAAAATATCTTTAAAGAGCCATTAATTTGATTAGTTCTTTATTGTAGGAGAAATTGAAAGACCTTAATGCTTTTTCAATTTGAAATAACATTTAGTAATTTCATAAGTGAGTTGTGATTTTTAAATGGCATATGAGCACATGCAGAGTAAAATGAAGAAAGAGAACAAAATGATAATTTCAGATGAGGCAAAAATAAACCAATTACTGTCAAGAGACACAAACTGAGAAATAATATACTTTGATGGGTAATGAAAATCATTAAAAATATATACAGTGGCATGACGTAAAAGTAGGTGAGTAGGAAGATAAACAACAAGTGCTGGAAAAACATTTAAATGACTTGCCTTGTGAATGAGAATATTGAAAAATATGCCATATTTCAGCATTTTCCTGAGAATGAAAAAAAGTGATACAGATCCTTTACAGAAACAATAGAGATAACTCATCTTAATGATAATATGTAATCACAAAGGGGCAAAAGATACAGCTCTAACTGGAGACTAGATTATAACATAGGGGATGCATTGTGAGAACATAATTTATAGCATGAATAATGCAGTCCAAGAAAATTTATATCCTAATTTTACAATATGAGTAACTTCCTTATTCCTTGTTTGAATTATAAAAACTTTTTGGGATTTGGATTGACAGAATTCACTTTTAAAGTTCTGTAATTTAGAATGTCAAAGAACATACAACATAATAGCAATCCAGGAGTTAATGACATCTAACTCCAGTGGGAAAGAGAATTTTATGAAATCATATGATGAAGATTAATGTCTTAACCATCTAGTAGTTGTCTGTGTTTTGAGACTAACTGGCCTTCTTATAAGTTAAACCTGTTTTTCCTCCTATTAAGTTTCTGTATATAATTCAATCGATTTTAGCCTAAACAGGCCTTCTAACATTTCCTCAGGAATTTTTGGTTCTTCTTTGGACACATTTCATTGTTATGCTTCTAAAATTCAGAGATTTAAATTGAATTGATCACTTTCATAGTCTGACAGACATTAAGTAAAGACGGATCACTTGCAAGTAGTTATGCCGTAACTTAAAACAGTAATGCATTTGAACTGCTAAGATTCTGGCATTCCCTTCAGATTTTTGCTCACTGTATCTCTGGTATCTACTTTTTATACAGTCCTTTGTATTTGCTCCTATTGATAATGTCATTGACCTTTCTCTTTCAGGAAAGCTGTTTGTGGGTGGAGGCTTTGATGGTTCTCATGCTGTCAGCTGTGTAGAGATGTATGATCCAGCTAGAAATGAGTGGAAGATGATGGGAAACATGACTTCACCAAGGAGCAACGCTGGCATTGTTGCTGTGGGGAAGACCATTTATGCAGTGGGAGGATTTGATGGCAATGAATTCCTGAATACTGTGGAAGTCTATAACCCAGAGTCAAATGAATGGAGCCCCTATACAAGGATTTTCCAGTTTTAACAAATTTAAGGCCCTTTCCAAACTAACAGGCTTAGTGATGTAATTGTGTTTAGTAGAGGTACAGTTGTGAATAGGGTGGGGCTGGGGGTGGGGGAGGGTATATAGAAGTTGCTAACAGCAACACAAAGCTTTTGCATATTGCATACTATAATATGTGCTGTACATAATTTTTTTGTGTTTATTTGAAAAGAATGCGAACATGAAGGTTTGTTTTGTGTATTTTTAGAATTTTTTTTTTGGTTACTTTATCTTTTTGGAAGTTGACTTGTAAAAAAAAATAAACTAAGAATTGATTGGGCATATCATTTCAAGAGTTTCCCTCTCCTCCACATTTGTTTTGCCAATTTGCACATGAAATGACTTTCTCCTTTGAATATGTTTTATGGGGGCAAGAGGGGGTGAGGTATTGGGATGTTGGCAATTAATTGCTTTTCAGGCCCCTTTTCAGTAACTGGAACATTCTTAACAAAAAATACCCTTTATTTAAATATATTACAGTGGCTATTTTTTTTTAATGAGAAAGCTGACATGCCTACCAAAATTTAATCTTTTATGATTGCCTTTTTATAAAAAAAACTTTTTATATTCTCAGCAGAGTGCTTTTATCTGTTGATGTGAAAAGTGGCAGATTCAAATTATTGAAGCAGAGGGAGAGTCTTAGAACGTGCTAAGAGGGAGGCTTCCCTTTGACTCCTAGAATGCCAACTTCTAAGCTTTGGCCTCAGCTGCAATACTGTTTTTTGTATACAACACTTTCATTATTTGAATAGGGTTCTGAACAGTAACATAGCTGTGGTTACAATAGGTGAAAATAATTCTGGCTTTAAGTATTTTGACTTGGGTTGAAGAGGGTGTGTTTTTGTACAAGACTCATTTAAACTAAGTGAAAGATAGTAAAACATTTTCTTTTCAAAATAAATCGTTCATCTGGAACAGTATAGTTAATTCAAAATGGCAGCCCTTGCTCATGAAATATTTAATGCACACTCTACTAGGTTTCTGAAAACAACCTCAAGCTGAACTATGTTTTTGTTCATATGGATAAACTCGGGATACTTGGTGTCTAATGTGTAGTGCTACACATCTAACTTTAGGTGCCAAAATTGGCACTTTCTAATGCTTTTCTGCTGATGCAAACACATTAAAGGTACCTTGCAGGAAATCCTTGTACCATGGGATTAATATCAGAACACTGTTGTTTGTGTACTTTATTTCCTTAGTATCTGATGCATGCTTATAAAAAATGAGAAGGTAAAATATGACAAGTATAAGGAAACTTTGTTCCCCCACCCACCCAATTCATGGTTAGGATAGGCATCTATACTATTTCATCTGAGAAAGGAGCATACCTAATTCTAGGATTACAATCTCAATTCTCATACAATTATGACATGGTAAAAGTAAAGGGGATTTGTTTCAATATCCTTAACCAGATGAAGATTGTAATGTCAAATCCTTTCATTCATAGCATTTAGAGATAAAAAAAAGATTCTAACGTGAAAGAACATTTCAGTGACCTGTCTTAACATTACACAGATGGTAATAAAACTAGGATTCAAATTCATATTATACTAGTATTCAAATTTTATCAAACTGCCTATGAGTGTGGGACAGTGGCCTCATGTTTCCTGACTGCTCCATATTCCTGGGATGGATCTTAGAAAACTATCCTGGTCATGTATGTTCAGGTGTGCACAGCTTGAAGTAAAAGTTCAGTTTCAGCCACTTCCATTAAAGACACAAACCAAGTAACCAAATTAAGAATTTGGAGTAGAAACATTTACAAGTCCTGATTTTTTTTTTTACATTTGAAATGCTACTCTAACTAGCAATTTAAGGTCCCTTCCAGTCCCTTACATAACTTTTAAAGTAAAGCAAGAAACATTTAAATTTACAAAAAAAAATTTATTTAATTTTTCTAAAATAAATAAGACATATATACATAAATATATATATATATATATATATGTATGTATTTGGAATAGAATGCCTAAGTTGGATTTGTTACCAAATGTAGAATACATTTCCAATTTATTGTACAAATGAAAGATGTAGAAGACTAGATATTGAGTTTCAGCCAAGAGCTAACACTGCTAAAACTTATAAACTAGGGCAGACTTGCATTTCAGGGGAAAACACAAACCCTCTTCTAGAAATACAGGATGCAAGAACTGGACATTGGAAGAGGTAGAGTTAAAAAAAGTTAAAGTCAACTTCCCTGCCATTAGGGTAGGAACTGAAAGTAGCAAAATGACCCCAAAATAGATGCTTTTTTTTTTTGTCTTAACTAGGAATCTGCATATTAAAGGCTACATCAAAATGTGTATTAGTTCCCTGGCCTGCAGGGTAAACCTAGCTCTAACAGTCCTGGTGGCTTAAGTTCAGTTTGTGGGAATGTGGCCATGTTGGGATTGGGTTTTATATATGCCTGGTCCCATGACTGAATGAACTAAAAGTATATACTCATGACAACATAACCCGACTCGGGCAACTTATGACTTAGATGACTGCTGAAAAGCCACCGTTATCCCATCTGTAATCTAGGGATAAGAGGAGTGGGGGAGGCTGGTAGCTTGAGAAGTATTGAACCTACACAGTAAAAAGCATTTGTCCCAGGACGTAAGCACTAAGCTTTTGTCAAGTCTTGGCTGTTTCAGGAAAAGGCAATCAGATATGAAAACCTGAGGACCATTCTTGGTCCAGTTTTGGGTTTGGCTCAAAAGCAGACTTCACAACAAAACAAAAACTACATTAAACTGTTATTTCAACTAGTCCAACTGATAAATAAAGGATTCAGGAAGAAAACATTTAACAAGTCCTGTAGTTGAGCATATCTTCAGACCACCCCCGATTTTTGGCTTCCATATAGACAGAGGCATTGCACTGCTGCATAGTGAATTCCATCTGGGCCAGCTGACAGCATCCAATTTTTAACTTTTCCCTAAAGGAAAAAGATTAAAACGTGACAAGGCAGTTGGTCAGAAACAGTAAATCAGAGAGCTACAATGGGGTGATACATGTAGGTATTCTATTATATGTTAAAAGACGTTGGCTTAAAAACAATTTATGCCAGGACACAAGTTTCTACTGTACTAGACAAAGCTCTTCGCTACTTAGCCCCAACTTAACCTTATTCTATGTAACTCCTCTTCTATGTACTTCACAATTCAGCCAAACTGGTAGAGGAAAGCTGAGAGGTTAAAGTGACTTTCCCAGGGCCAAACCTAGTGAGTGTCTAAGGCTGGATTAGAACTCAGGTCTCTATGATTCCCACATCCAGCATTCTATCCTGGATAGTTTTATCCTGTTGCAGAACAAAGTACCATCTCCAAGAAGCCTTTTTCTTGATCTTCCAAAACACTGAATTTAACTATCTTGTGTTTATTTTATATTTAATAAACATTTATTAAGCACCTATTTAAGACATTCTCTGCCCTCAAGGAACCCACTATCTAATGGAGTTGAAACAAGATGCAAATAAATATATACAAAACAAGCTATTTACAGGATAAATATAAATAAATCAGGAAAGCACTGTGTGTTGATATGTAGTCTCTGATAATGCAAAAGTATATATAGTTTTGGGTTTTATATTTGTATCACCAGAGCCTAGCATAAACCATGGCTACATATTTAATAAATTCACATTGATTGACAGGCCTAAAATGGCTTATAAATGCCAACATTGAAGTTGACAGTACTGGTAGCCAGGAATATTTCATGGCAAAACCAGCATTTTTTTTCTACAGGAGTACACTTCTAGGTGTTCCTAAGGGCTGGACATCCTAAAAAAGCCCTAATATATAATTAGGTCCAATCAATACAACCCATAGCCTCATCAGAATCTTACCGGGCTGAGTCACATTCAGTTCAGTTCAATTCAATAAACACTTACCACTGAATAGTGTAAAGATCTCCAGTTTTTGAAGGTAGTGTTCTATTATCTTTTAATTGATTCTCTCAAGGATGCAAGAATAGTAAAAGGATGCTTGGCACTAACCCTAAAGAGCAAGCAAAGATGCAGAAGGGAACAGCCAAAAAATAACTTCCAAAAAATAACAGCAAAAATGGAGGGTAGCAAGGTGTAAACCAGTGGTTCTCAACCAGTGGGTCGCGACCCCTTTAGGGGTCAAACGACCCTTTCACAGGGGTCGCCTAAGACCATCAGAAAACATGTATTTCTGATGGTCTTAGAAACCGAGACACTGATCCTCTCTATTTGTCTCCTGGTGGTCCGCCCATACGCCCACATACAAATATTAAAAGGTCACGGCATTAGGAAGGTGGAGAACCACTGGTTTAAATCCTTTGAAAATCCTGGTAAGATACAGCTGTTGTGTGTATTAGTTGACAATCACAGTAGGAGGCAAGGATTTACTTGGAGGTGGCAATAATTACCAGGAGGGAGAAAGAAAATGCAATTTCAGAATTTCACCTAAGGCTCTGAATGACCATCTCATGGGCATCCTGTAGAATTTCCACTCTCATTTCTGGATCTACTGTATTGGCCCACGTCATCCCTATAATGATTGAAATAAGCTCTCTGGAACCCTAGGCTGGAGGTATCGGAAACAGAAAGGAGGGAGTCAGCAGTTTTAGGGAGGAATACTAGAAACTACTTTTGATCAGATGCTTTTTGGAGGGATATAATTTCTCTCAGGCTCTTCCCTTTCCTATATTTAACTTCTTGTGACTAAGGTGTCATTTACCCCCTTGCAGTACCCAGAATCATAGCAGACACTGTCTTGATCGAATTAATTTTTAAAAAATCAAATCTGGAAGAAGTACACAAGTTTCTCTTCCTATCCTTTGATCAGTCCACATGTGAAAAAGACTGCTGATGCCTGGTTCTCTGGCTATTCTTTGGCTCTTGTGAAGATGCAGTATCTCTCCTCATCTTTAGTTTGATTACTTTTTCTTACTGTGATGCAGGATTTTGGCATTGGATTCCCCTATAGCAAAGAGTTTGGTCATGTCTGAGTGAAGAGAGAGAGCCTCCATATTCAAATGAGCCATTTAAATTGCAGAAAACATTTTACGTGTGTCAAATGTTTGTTCTCTTGAGGCATTTTGGTTCAATTTTGATACAGGAGAATAGTTAGCCATGAACTTGAAGTAAAATGTCTGGCTCACATCCTAGCCCAGACCCCAGCTGTGACAGGGAGCTTCTTCACACCCTTCTGAAGTTCATTTTCATAATTTGTAAAGTGCAGACAGTGACATCTGCACTAAACAAATGTGAGGTGTTATTACTGCATTTTATATACCAGGTCATGGCAGCAGTATTTAAGGGTCCTTCTGTTACTCGATTTATTTAGAATCACAGGATTTATTCTATGCAGGAATTCACTGTACGTGACACTTGACATACTCATCTAGCCTCAATATTTTCAGTGGTGAAGCACTCACTACTTTCGTTTTCAAATTCAATCATTATTTATTAAAGCACCTACTATGTAATTGGTGCTGTATCAGGCTCTGAGAAACAAGAGACTTAATCCCTGCCCTAGAAGCTTAAATGACAAGTATATAATTATAATACAAAGTTCAAAGGAGGAAGAATTCAGAGTAGACTTACCAGAGGTGTCATTTTAGCAAGGTCTTTAAAGATAAAAGGAATTTCAACAGGCAGAAGATGGGAGAGGGCATTCTAAAGAAACCCCAAAATTGTCTAGCATGCAATAAAGATGGAGTTTGTTAAAGAGCTGCAATAGGTCACTCACCAGCCAGAAGGCCAGAATGGGCTTTTATACAGGATAGGGCTCTTCTTAAAATGTCAAGAGTTAGAGCTGGTCATTTGTAGCCAATTAACCAAGTTACATATATTTAATCCTACAGTCTTATGGTGTTAAGGGTTCTCAATTTATTTCTTCTTGGGTTTGGGGTGGGGGTTTTTTTTTGGGTCCATGGCTTTTAGGTAGACCAATAGTTCTTAAATTGTCTATGTCGAGATTTTGTCACCTCAGTTTGGAAAATATTTTTGATCATTAGTCAGTCTCACTGTCTTTTCTTCATTCCTTTCCAAACACTGTTCACCAGGACTTTTATCATCACTGCTGTCTCCCTGTTCCTCCTCTTCTTCCTCTCTTTCATAACCTTCTTCCTCATCACTGTCTAGTTATCCTGGTACTGACCACAAGTCTATCAGGATTTGGGAATTCTTACTCTGAGTCCACATCAAATGGATCTTTATCTTCCTCAGGTTTCTTGGTGATGCCAGCTGGAAACTTCTTGGCTATAGTATATCCTCAGAGCTGCTTTGGCTGCATATCTATCTAGAACAGTGGTTCTTAACCTTCCTAATGCCGCGACCCTTTAATATAGTTCCTCATGAAATTATTTTCATTGATACTTCATAACTGTAATTTTGCTACTGTTATGAATCGTAATGTAAATATCTGATATGCAGGATGTATTTTCATTGTTACAAATTGAACATAACAAACAGGATGAGAACCGCTGATCTAGAAGATGACTATTCACATCCAAAAATCCCTTCTCCCACTTGAATTTTTGTAGCAAGATGATGAAAAGACCAGAAAAGCACAAATGAAAAAGTGGCAGCAAAAGCCTCCTTAAAGGACAGCATGGAGGGGTCTTCCATAGTTGATAGGATTGGCAGCCACTAGGTAGGGTAGCGGCTGAAGGTGGTTCCCCTGCATCTTCCCAGAGATTTTTATAGTTTGGCCTAGTAGCAGTGAATAACTGCAACTCCACTCTGAGTCACCACTTGCCTTATCTCCCAGGGATACAGAGTGGGTGCTCACGGGGCTAAGAATTGCATTCAGAATGGGTGCTCACGGGGCTAAGAATTGCGTTCAGTAGGTCAGTTTGAATCAGACTTTGATGGGCCGGCTTCCTGTCAGTACACCTGCAGGGGTCATAGTAGCAAGTTCCCACATGGCCAGGGGGACAGGCAATTCTAACTTGGATGAAGCACCTTTAGTGGCTGCATCTTTTTTTCTACAGAGGTCCGAGGCAGAGCCTCAACATTCTCAACAAAGCTATTTAAGGAATGAGGAGCTAGGATAACTGTGAGACTACTAGCTACTACTCCTGCTCCCCTGCCAGTGATTTTTCTCAACTCAGAAACTCACAATGATAGAGGGAGTGCACGTGGATAAAAAGAGAGATCCACGAAGTGTTAAATTAAGAGAATGCCTTGCATGATACCCTGCTCTCCTCTCCCTGTTTCTACCAATCTAAGTACAATGTACATAATGGATCTAAAGGGGTCTTCTTTGGCTTTAAGCCAGCCTCCATAAGTTGAGCTTGAGATGTCAGTTTTGAGACTGAGCTTAAGGTATGAACTTGATCCTGGCCAAGTTTAGGGTTGAAAGTTGAATTGGGCCTTAGAGTATATGCTACAATAGGTCTACATCTGAAGATAAGTTTCAAAAATTCCTAAGATGTCAAGGGGATCAAGATCATCAGACCTGGAATCAACTACCAAGAGTATCTGAGCAAGCAGAGAAGGGGGTCAAAGAAGGTCAATGTCGAGATGGCCAGGATACTTACCACAGGGTGTCTAATAATGACAGTTTTGCACCATTTCATTTATTAAGCTCTAAGAAAACTTAAAATGTGCAAACACACACACACACACACACACACTCTCTCTCTCTCTCTCTCTCTCTCTCTCTCTCTCTCTCTCTCTCTCACAAAAATCCAAACTTCTCAAAATCATGAATAAGTTGAATACTTGAGTTTCATGGAAACCAAAGTCTGGACTCTCTCAGATTTTTTTTTAAAACTATAACATCTAAGTATCTAAGCAGCACTAACTGGCAGCTAAAATAAACATACAATACAGACAGTTCAACTCCTAATCTGGTGTCTCATGAAATGGAAGTGACTGTTCTAAAAAGGATATGCCACTGTAGTACAAGTTCTGTAACATAATGGGTGTCAATAATAAATCCTCACCTACACTTCAGTAACATCTCATTGGTCATTACATACATTCTTCTAAATTGTTTAGAAGCTAACGAATACAAAATCAGCTAGTCAACAAGAATTTATTAAGTGCCTACTATGTGAGAGGCACTGTGTTAAGCACTAGGGATACAAAGAAAGGCAAAAAACAGTCCTTATTCTCAAGCAGTTCATGACTATCAATATCTTCTCATTTTGTGCAACTCTCCTCTATTTCCTCCTTGACCCCTCATAACAATTCCATCCAACATGTTGAGAGTCTTACAGTAGCTCACCTGATACTGCACAAATACCAATAAAAAACATGGGTTCTTCATCTTTCCATATGATAGACCTACCCACCCCATCCATCTCCCTAAAAATCTTTTCTATCATTTCCTCCTAAACAGTTTTGTACTGACAATATAACTAGCCTAGTCACGCCTACTCCACTGCCCAACTAGTGATCTGCCACTTTAATTCTGTAGTGTTCTGCAACTCGAGGTTATAGATCACTAACACTGATGTTTAATAACATGGGCCTTTGGTTTAGGAGTGTATCTGGGCCATTAAAATCACTACAAAATTTCCATATTTAATCCAATTCCCTTTCCTCCTCCTCTCATTGTGAGGCCAGTTCACAGGCCGCAGAGCCTCTCCAAAACAGATGAATTGATGGATCACAGCTATAAACTTTCCATTCAAGTACATATCATAGTATGGATAACAAATATTCATCTACTTGTTTTAACTACAAGTATAGTTATGTTGAACTCTTCTGAGTACTTATGGATCTCATTTAGGAAGGTTGGTAATGTTATGGGGCTTGATGCAAACTGCACAATGTCATTTATAAAAGGGAGCATGTCAAAGACCTTGCTGGCTATAATGAAGCTCCTTTTCTTTTGAACTCTGCACTGAACATCCTCTTTAACAACAGAGAATACTTTTGGCAAGTATGTATCTGTTTCCTTGATATTAATAATCAGAGAGTTACTGAGTAAAATTATTTTTGTTGTTATGCTTCAAGGAATCATTTATGATTATGACATATGCACAGAAGATACTATCTTAATGAAGAAAAGATATTGTGCTCTACTAAATCAAATTATTTTTATAGTAATAATAATAATCATAAATACCCACAGTGAAATCTTGTATTTACTACACTTTTTAGACAACTATATAGCTGGAAAGATTTAATGTGCTGTTGAATATTTTTTAAGTTGATTTTTTTTTCACTCAATAAAAACCTACCTTCTATCTCTTGCCTCTCCCTAAGCCCCAACTGAGAATGAAAGAAAAATAAACTCCATTACAAACATGTAGTCAAGCAAAACAAATGTCCACGTTAGCCGTATCTAAAGGAGTGTGTGTGTGTGTGTGTGTGTGTGTGTGTGTGTGTGTGTGTGTGTGTACACCCATGTCTCTCACTTCTCTATCAGGACATGAGTAGTATGTTCATCATTAGGCCTCTGGAATTGTGACTGACCATTACATTGATTGGAGTTCTTAAGACTTTCAAAGCTGTCTTTTCAACACTGTTGCTACTGTACAAATTGTTCTGGTTCTATTCATTTTACTCTGCATCAGTTCATACAAGTCTTCCCAAGTTGCACTGAAATCATCCAACATGTTTATACACCACAATTCATTTTACCTTTTCCCAATTGATGGAAATCCCTTGTGGATTCCAACTCTTTGCAATTAAAAAAAGAGCTATAAATATTTTGGTATATCCTTAGCTGGAATTTGTTTTGCCTAAGACTAATCTCTCTATTATCAACCCTCTTAATTCCCCCATCTCTCTTTTCCCTATAATGTGAAATGGATTTCTATACCCAACTGGTATATTTTCCCCTCCTTGACCAGTGCAAATGAGTGAGGTTCAAGTGTCAGTCCCTTCCATGCAACACTCACCTCCTTTTTTGTATAGACTTCTACTTGTGTGCCATAATTGTGAGATAATTTCCTCCTAAACTTCTTTTTCTTCTCCCCATCCCTCAAATGTATTCATCTTCCCCTCCCTTTCCATCCTTCCATTTAGATTATTAAGTCACAAGAGAACCATTCTCAAGCTTTCTAATTAGACTCCCTCTATGACGCCTTTTTATTTTTCTCTAAATTCCCATTTGAACTTCAAAGTTTCTAAGTAGCTCTGGTTTTTTGGGAGTGTTTTTGTTTTGTACAAGGTATCCTGTATGGATCTGGGACCTCCTCTTTCCCTGGTCTATGGGCTCTCCCCTACACTAAAGTTCTCAGTGTGGCCCACTCCTGGTCAGACCCTGTCCCCAAGTGTCTAAAGTTCTGTCTCCCTGCTCCAACCTGAGCTGGAAAAGTGACTTGGCGAGACTTTTTTTTTGGATTTAACAATCAAGATCTGGACTGGTTTTGCTGACCTTTTTGGAGGAGTTCTAGGGGATGGGGTGGGGGGGAGGGAAATCAATGTACTTCATTCTGATACTCTGCCTTCTTGGCTCTGCCTTCTGTGAGATAAACAATGTGGCTTCTAAAACTTTGGTCTCTCTCGTTTTTTGAGACTTAGTAATATTTGCCAACATGTTTTTTGCTTTCCTCTTCTATGTTCACCTTTGTGCTCAAGTCGTCAAGTATCACATAATATGCTGATTTGATTTAAAAGGTCTTATCAAGCTCTCCATAGACTCTTCCCTCCTCAGGTTGTTGGCCACCAATATATTCAAAGTAATCCTTTTGAAAATGCCTAACATAAGCACTAAAATATGATATAACTAAGTATGCCATGAAATACTGGTTTTTCTGCCCTTTGGATACATCCTAAGAACAACTCTCCTAACTACTTTTATCTACTTCTCCAAAGAGAATCTGAGTCGTTCTCCATTTTGCTGTGCTTCCTTTTAACAGATGGTTTAAAAACTTTAAGATGCTTGGTATCCCTTGATTCCTTTTCTTCCACTCTGCCACTATCACTGGAGAAGCAGAAGAGAGACACAAAGGACTGAGAGCTATTTTGTATTTTTATCATTCATTTTCATTTCATTATCATGACCAAAGAATTCATCATCAAGGGGCCATCCTATTAGGGATGAGCTTCTCCACAATTAGCTAGGTTGGTTCATGAAAAGCAAACACTCTGTTACCAGCACCATGTGATACAAAAAAAGCATTTCTCCCATGGCAGAACTTTATGCTCCGGTGTTATTTGCATCAGAGCAGAAATTGGTCAAGAAGCTTTCAGAATAAATGATAATAACTGATAACTATTCACCACCATATAAAGCTTCCCCAAACAGCCTACTCATATGCTCCATGTGGTTTAGAGGTGACCATGAGTTCTTAAAGGCTATGCTGCCAGTGAAATAAGTTCTGACATGTCTTAGAAAACTTGAAAGGCTTCAGGTAATGGTCTGGTGATAAACTTAACATCTGTTGTCCAAAGATCTACCTAGCTAAGTTTAGAGAGGTGCCAATGCAGGTAAGCCAAAGGGTGATAATATTTTCAGCCACAGTTACTCTGAAATTACTAGCTAAGAGATCTATGATCTGCATTGGTATAAGAAGTACTTACACCAATGGAGTTACAAATTCATTAAGTAAGTATTATAAAGCACTTTATGTTGATGATCACATTTGACTCAACCAAGTGGAAGATCATTCAAATATTGCCATCCTCATCTCACAGATAAAGTTTAATAACTTGTCTTAAGTCACATAGCTAATAAATGGCAGGGTCCAGTTCAGACCTAACTGCAGACCAGCTTCTGACTCCAAATCCAATATTCTGTATATCCTACTAGTTTGTATGGTACAGAGGACCTGTGTTCAAATCTCAGTTTTGCTATATTTGTGATCTCAGGCAAGATCTTTCTGTGGTTCAGTTTCCTTATCTTTGTAATGAAGGAGTTGGACCAGATAACCTAATAAAATATTACTAGATGCAAATACGTGATCCTATGATGATTACCTTAGTTCAAGGATGAAACATCATTCCAACATCTTGTGGCAGAGCTCTCAATAAATGTTTACTAAGCACATACTTGGATACTTTACAATCTGTGATCTCACTGATATATGAGTTCTTCTTCCAATTGTAAATAAGGCTTTGGAATAGAACTTTGTGAAGGAACATGCACAGAGGAAGGGAAAAAAAACACCACGGGAGATATAGCAAGGCCGAAGATATGGTCACTGTCTTCAAGAGTATTATAATTCAGGTTGAGAGACTCTATAAATAAAATATTTTTTTAAAAAACATTACAAGGAAACATGTAACAAATGAGGGGTACAGAACAGTTCTGTTAATATAGAGGGGGAAACCATTGGTAGCCTGGACAGGTTGTCGAAGGCTTCACAGATTTATGTTGTATATGGAAGATTTCACAGGCTTTAAAATGTTGCACCTAGACGGAAAGGCCAAATTTGGATAGAATATGAATAAAAAGTATTTCTGGAATATAGTAAGGGAATAGGAAATGATATAGAAGGCTGAAGGTTGAAGTCAGATTATGAAGGGCTTTGACTGCTTTCCTGAAGAGCTCAGACTATTCTAGAAGTAAGGATACAACACTGCTTTTTTGCTTAAGTATCCATCTACTTGTATCCTTCTTGGCTCTTCTGCTTCAAAGAAATGCAATTTTTTTTTGAGTGACATCTTAAAAATGTCAAAAAAAATTTTCTTTTATTAAAATGAGCATCTAATTTATTTCTACTTTTGGCAGAAATAAGAGTTAGTCATAAAGAATCCGTGAGGTACTTATGGTATGCTAACTCACAGTTTATGACTCAGTATATATGTGCTAGGGGGGGTGTTACCTAAGACACAGAAGTGATGTTTCCTGGGCCATAAAACTTAGTAAGTATCACAGGCAGGATTTTATTCTAGGTATTTCTAACTCAAGTCTAACACTCTACCATGGAACCTTACCTCTGAAATAATATATTCATCAGGATTAAGTAGAAAATGCTATTCTATTATTATTAAAATTGAAGTTTGATGTTAAAGAATCAAATGGGAAATTCAAAGCTAAAATGTGTTATCTCTGTCACTTTCAGAACCCTTCAAAATATGTAGTCCTATTATATTCACACTATGGACAATATTTCAGTCAGCAGACTGAATTAACTTAGAATGTGACAGGGGCTCAGGGCCAATCACTGAACTATGTACTGTGAATAATTGTGTCTGTGACATCTCTAGCTTCAGAGCTTGGATTACTATGCCATTCTGTCAGTACTGGTCAGCTCTGATTTATTAGAAACAAGAGAGTACAGATAACAGAGTGTGAAAATATAACATGCTTCTTACTATATTAGCTATCTTATACAAACTACTAAGACTAACGGAAGAAAAGCCACAAGTTTTTAGAACTGTTTAAATATAGTAGTGCACATAAGTATTGCCTTCACCAAAACTTAATGGTCAACTACCAAAAAAGGCCAAAATGGCCAAAAAAGGCCAACTTGGGTCCACATTTACATTTTTTCTATTTTCTATTTTATTTCTATTTATTTGTCTCCTTCCCATCCTTTATTCCCACCATAACTTTCTTCCTAATTCAAAGTAAACAAAACAAAGC
>CM053586.1:299853926-299870397 GCA_028646515.1 Pseudochirops corinnae | reverse complement strand
TTTTCTTCAGTCAGGCTATTGACTTGCTTTTCATGATTTTCTTACATCATTCTCATTTCTCTTCCCAATTTTTCCTCTGCTTTTCTTATTTGGTTTTCAATATCCTTCTTAAGCTCCTCTATGGCCTGTAATTAGTTTATATTTTTCTTGGAAGCTTTTGGTGTGGGAGTTCTGACTGTGTTGTCTTCCTCCCTTTCCATACGTTGATTCTTTTTGTCCCCCAAAAAGGAATCTAAAGTTGGATTGCTGTACTTACTTGCTTCCTTCGCCTGCTCATATTGCCAGTCAATTACTTGACTTTTGGGCTCAGTAAAACTCTGCTTTCAGAGGGGAGAGCTTTGTCCCAAATTGCTGGGATTTTCGCAGCTGCTGGAGCTATTAGGAGGCCATCCCTGCAGCCCCCACCAGCTTTGGCTCACTGATCATGCACCTCAGGACCACCACCCAAGACCATGATCTTAATCCAGGCAGGTTAAGGTAAGAGCACTTAGCCGCTGAATGATCGCTTGGACCCCTTGCAATCTACAAGCCTGGAGTGCTAAAGCAGCACGTGGAGGTAGCTGCAGAAGCTGCTTCTTCCACTTCTGACTCTGGAGGCAGATGGCCAGACCTACTCCTCTCCCCCAAATTTAGCCAAGTTCCACTGACCTTTCACTTTGTCTTTGGCATTTATGCGTTAATAATTCTGAAAACCACCACAGCTACTGGTGATCCACTCTCCCAAATGCTCTTGCCATGGCTTGTCCTGGACACCCTGGGGCTAAAATCACAGGTTCATGTGGGGCTGGTTTCAGCTCCCAGCATGCTGCAATGAACCCTTCCTGTCCACCTGCCGGGCTGCCTTCAGCGGGAGCTTTGTTTCTCTGTCACTTTGTGGGTTCTGGAGCTCTAAAATTCGTTTGGAATCATTTTTTATAGATATTTGAGGTGGTTATGAGGGGAGCTCCCAAAGTTCTCCTGCTTCTACGCTGCCATTTTGACTCCACTCCCGGCCCCAGAAATAACCTTCTAACCCCAGATAAAAAAAACCTTCTTTTTTCTCAACTGTTTCATGAAGGGATCACCATAAAAATTTTGTTTGAGAAGGACTTTGGGTTTTAAGTACTCTACACATCATTTCTTGTTTTTGAGTAGTCACACAATTTAGCAGAGGAGCATCTCCAAATCTAGTTGTTTTTTTTTTTAATCTTCTTTCTCCCTTCCTCCTTCTGCCTTTTTCATCTCACTTTGAGAGAGAGAGAGAGAATTGAAAGTGAGATTGAAATGGGCGATTGGATCCGTGCAGGCATCTGGAAACAGAATAGAGATAGAAGTTAGTGTTTGTGATTGCCTCTTCAAGAATTGAAAGAAGTTTCAAAAGAATATACTTTTACCTCAATTTCCTTTTCCTGTGTCTGTCCAGCAAAAGACACTGATATATACTCTTCTTGTTTCTCTTATATGTTTCCTTTATCCTGATTTTGCTTCTCAGAGATAGTCTTGAAAGTCTATATTGTTACTTAACCTATGCTGATAAAAGGAGGCTGGAGAAGCCAGGAATTAGCTGGAAATAAAACTAAATTTAATTTAGGATAGAGCACCTAACCTCTATCTCATTTTTAGCAATTTTCCTGAGGGGGTCTGAGCTTTGAAAATTGTATTAATAAGTTTTTCTCTGATTTGAACTGCATAAAATAGCAGAGAAAGGGACCATAAAAACCTATGAGCCATTACATTGCCACTGGACTAAAAGTGAGACAGACGCAACAGAATGTGGTTGATTAACTCCCCAGCCACTGATATAAAAGAGGAGAGGAACCAGGAGGAAATGAGAATAACCTAAGAGGCTATACCCTAAACCAGGGATGTCAAACTCCTCCTCAGGATCCCACAAATCAATTGAAATGTAATTGAGAAATATTTACTGCAATGGATACAGTGCTGGGCCTTGAGTCAGGGAGACTCATTTTCCTCAGTTCAAATTTGCCATAAACACTCAATAGGTGTGTGACCCTGGGCAAGTCATTTAACCCTGTTTGCTTCAGTTTACTCGCCTGTAAAGTGAACTGAAGAAGGAAATGGCAAACCATTCCAATATCTCTGCCAAGGAAACTCCAAATGGGGTCATGAAGAGTCAGATACAACTGAAAACAACTGAACAACAATGAAAGTCAATACGTAGCCTGCAGAAATCTTGAGTTTAACACTGCTTTCCTAACCCACTGCTCAGGAAATAGATAAGTGAGCTGAGGAATAAAAAGGATTAAATATAGGAAGACCAGCCAGAACTACTCTTCACAGCGATATCTACTGATACTAAAACTTTGCAGTTAAATACCTTATGGTTTACCCGATTTGGCTGACATTATGGAACTTCAACAAGTCACCGGCTCAGGATATTTTATATAAGCAACAAAGCCTTCCTGAAAGCCATTTGTCTTAGCCTTCTCTTTCTGCTTGTCTCCTTCACCATAGGACAGTCAGTAAGTCAATCGATAAGCCTTTATTAGGCACATATATACGTCAGGCACTGTGCTAAGCACGGAGGATACAAAGCAAGGCAAAAATAGCTCCTATGCTTGCAGTCTAATGGTGGGGACAACATGCGAACAACCACACACAGATGAGATGCGTAGAGGGTAAACTGGAGGCAATCCCAGAGGCAACTGACAAGGTGGACTGGGAAAAGTTTCTCACAGAGGGTGAGATTTGAAGAACCCTCCTGCTACTGAGCTATCACAAACCTCAGATTTCTACTGTGTACCCCAACCCCTTTATAAGCAGGTCAGGGGGGTCTGGCTAAGACACTGGATCTCAAGTCCTCTTTTATCTCAGAATTTGTTAGCCTCCAAGAGCCATGGTCTACCTCCTGCCTTGAATCATTATCTGTGTATATATTCTATCTTCTCTAGTAGAATGTGAGCTTTTTTAGGCAACTGTACATTTTTTAATTTTTTAATTCTATTTAATTCTATTTTTAATCTTTCTATTGCATGTCTATTGCGCATAATGGGTGCTTAAACATTGAATTGGTGAATTCAAAGAAATTGTTTATATCCTTATTCTGCTTTAAAAAAATGATTCTTTTGTATTTGGGTCTTGGAGATTTAAAAAAAATCCCTGTAGCTTCTATAGGATCTTCATTAATTTTAGATGAGTCTATTTAGAAACATTATTCCTTTGAAGAAGAGAATTTACCTGTTCAAAATAGACTTAATATCATTATGAAAAAGTAACAACTTTCTGTGACTGACAGCCTCATAGATAATAAGATAATTTCTTATTTTTAGAGAGACCTTCAATTTACTAATCCAGTATTATACAATAGCCTATATATGTATAATGTGTATGGACATATACATATATACATGTATGTGTATAAACACTACACACATCTATCTATCTATCTATACACACACACACACACACACACACACACACACCTCTATAATAAAACCCTTTTGAACTCTGTTGAAAATAATGCATCCTTCTCAAATGCCTGGAAGAGCAGATGGAACTAAGCTCTAAGTTTAGAGTTCTGAAAACTTGAAATATAGAAAACTTAGAGTGTGAACCTCACAACCAGAGTTCAGCTGCCAAAAACACCCTTTCTCTCCATGGAGAAGATGTCAAACTTAGACACTAGTAGCAAAAGCATCTCAAGCAATGCCAATCAATTGGATAATTCAGGGAGAAAGAATTAATATGAGAATTCAGCTCATTCTGTGTAAGGTAATATGTATATATATATATATATATATATATATATGTATGTATGTATGTATGTATGTATGTATGTATGTATGTATTCAGCCCTTCTTACAGTAGCAAAGCTTTTTGTTTTCTTGCTTGTTAGCTCCGTTTCAGGATTGTTTTCCACAGTGACTTGCAGTTCAAATAGCATCCAGAGATTTTTATTTTCCAAATGCATTTTAATCCTTCCATCTGTTTCTTCAATTAAATACAAATGTGACATCAAGGATAGAATCCCTGATTAGTACCTTGCAGAGGTTGTTTTAAAGGTTGCTATATTTGGATTTGAGACTTAACTGGATTTGTAAGCCTTTGCTTGCATTTTTTAGAAGCCATTTTATTTTAAAAAAGAAAATAATTTGGGGATTGACATACAGCTTCTGGCAAGATTTTGGAGATGTTCTTACAATAGCATTCATTACCATTTCAGCTGCCCTTCTTCATCAGCGGAACATGTGATCCTTTTTCTGAATCTGGCACAGATTATGATTCCTAGGACTGACTTTTTTTTCCCTTATATGTTGTATATAGTAAACTTAGTACCTATAGCTAAGGTACTGAGTTTAAAATGTTGGGAGATTAAGCCATCCATGAAATAGGTATAGAAATACTCTGTCTTAAGGAAAAGGCTTACACCTTTTCCGTGTTAGTCTAGTCAAATTAACAAATGTTTATTAAATGTTTACTAGGTGCCAGACACTGTGCTAAACGCTATGACTACAAATACAAACCAAAAGAAAGAGGATCCTATAAGTCAAGGTGGTTGCATCCCAATGGGAGAAGGAAATAAAAGAAAAGATTTGGGGGCAATTTGAAAGTACAATCCTTTGATTAGGTGCCCACTAGCCTGGGAGCAGGGGCTGTCTTTTGTCTTTCTTTGCATCACCAATGCTCAGCACTGTGACTGGCACATAATTGATACTGAATAAATGCTAGTTGACTGCCAGTAAAACTGGCATGTTCAAGAGAACGCTTTTGTTATGTTTTAATAATAACAACAACTAGCATTTATATAACAATTTAAGTTTGCAAAACAAGCATATCATTTAATTTTACAACAAACCTGAGAGATAAGTGCTATTATTATACCCATTTTACAGATGAGGAAACTGAGACAGATAGAAGTTAAATGACTTACCCAGGGTCACACAGCTAGTAAATTAATAAAGGGGGGATTTGAACTCGGGTCTTCTTTATTCCACGTCCAACACTTTATCCACTGTGCTACCTTGCTGTGTGATAAGAAAGATAGCTTCCTTTTTAAAAAAAATTACTTTTCATAGCTGTGGATCAGAAAACTTTTTGTTGCCTTGGGTTTCTACCAAACCAGTCTAAAGTTGACTAGCAATACTCCTTGTTACTTCTGAGTAGACATGTATCATGTTAAGATTTTCAGGTCCTGTTGAAATTGTATAACCTGACAGAGTTTGTGTTCGTGTTCGTTCTCTCTCTCTTTCTCCCTCTTTCTCCCTCTTCCCTCCCTCCCTCCCATCTCTCTCTTTCTCTCTCCCCCCTTCCTCTCTTCCTCTCCCTGTCCCTCTCTCTCCCTCCCTGTCTCTCTCTCCCTCCCTTTCTCTCCCTCACTTCTTCCCTCTCTCTCTTCCTCTCCCTCTCCTCTCCCTCCCTCTGTCTCTGTCACTGTCTCTCTCCCTCTCTCCCCATCTACACACACACACACACACACACACACACACACACACACACACACACTCTCTCTCTCTCTCTCTCTCTCTATCTGTACACACATATATGTACATATGTATTCATGATAATAAACCTTAACCCATCGTTAGTGACTGTAGCCTCATTAGGTTGTGAGCTACTTGAGAGCAAGCACTTTCATACTATCATTTGCGTTTCTTTGTATCCCCAGCATTTAGCACAATTCCTGGCACATGTAAGTGGCCACTTAATAAATGTTGTTACTTGACTGACATTACCTTGTCCTGCTAAAGTAACTAATCAGAACCTGAACTAACCTCAACACAAGTATTGGATGGTTTTCAAAAGATCATTAAACTTTTAATCTGCTTTGCATTTTTAATGTTTTCCCACCACTTTTGCTTTGGTCCTGGACAGGAAGAGGAATTTCTAAACTTCCAAGATAGCAGGTTGTTTTCTTGGTATGTCTGATCCAGCTGAGGACAGAAAGCTACGGAACTGTCAGCACATTCTTGTGAGATTTCCAGGCTGATTCCAAATCAAGGTGCACAAGATCAAAGATCTCTTAAATGCAGACTAGCCTCCCAAACTTTGATGTTTATCTAAGGAAAAAAGATTGAATTTCAGTGTTGCCAGTCACAATACAGGTAGCTGAGATAATTCTGTTCCTTTGTGATTTGGAAGAAGAAAAAATAAAAACAACCCCAAACAATACTTTGTGTTCTTATGTTATGTTGCTAGCACCTGTATTTTAGATTGACTTATGAGTGGATTACCAAAGCTTTTAGGCTTTAAAATTTTTATTTATTCTTTTGTTTGTTTATTAGCTAATTTGGAATGGAAATTCTTAGAAGCAGAATTTAGGAAGAAAAGCCTTTACAGAAAATTAATGCTTCATAAGCTAAAGCTAGGACTGGGTTCTTGCATGGACTTAAATGATTTTAAAGTAAATGAACACATAGAAATGAGAGAGAGAGAGAGAGAGAGAGAGAGAGAGAGAGAGAGAGAGAGAGAGAGAGAGAGAGAAAGAGGGAAAAAGAATGTAATTAAAAAAACAGACCAGTTAGCTTATTTGGAAAGGGAAGACAACTTCCTGGTTTATAAATGGTATGGAAGAACTCAGTAGCACTGGTTCATTTATAATAAAAGGAAGGGGAAGAGAGGAAACACTCAGGACAAGTCTCGCTGTATTAATCAAAAGTGGGATGAGATTTCACTTAATGAGTGCTTATTGATTGACTGTTGCCATTACAATCATGGTTCTGTACTGTCATTCCATTCCTCAATATAAAATGTATATAAAATTGTAGAGATATTGTACTCAAAGATTATAAGACAGACCAAGAGGTACACTGACCAGCTTTGATAGACCTAGCTCTTCTCTGCAATAAAATGATCCAAGAAAATTCAAAAACGCTCATGATGGAAAATGCCAGCCATATCCAGAGAAAATACTATGAAGTCTGACTGCATATTGAAGCATACTATTTTCAGCTTTTTTCTTTCTCATGGTTTTTCCCTTTTGTTCTGATTCTCCTTTCATAGCATGACTAATGTGGAAATATGTTTAACGTGATTGTACATGTATAACCTAACCTATATCAGATTGCTTAATGTCTTGGGGAGGGGGAAAGAAGGGAGGGAGGGAAAATTTTGGAACTCAAAATCTTACAAAAATGAATATTGAAAATTATTTTAACATATAATCGGAAAAAAATAATATTAAGTACAAAAAATAAAATGTGCTGATCCACTGTCCATTGTTCTTTTAAAGATCATTGAAAACAATGGGTGTCCATCAATTACAGAATGGATAAACAAATTGTGGAGCTTAGATATAGCTGAAGGGCATGACAGACATGCAGAATTCAAAGAAATAGTGATGGCTTTGTCGTGTGATGCAGAGAGAAGAAGGAAGAACCAAGAGAAGAACAGTGACTATAATAATGTCAATAGTAACAGTACTACTGAGTCATCAAATTGGTGAATTGTGATGAACGGTCTAGGTACAGGCAGTTCTATAATGTGTCTCAAAAATGTGAACTTATTCTAAGGCAATTGAGATGTTAGGGGACATTTTATTATAACATGAATTTTGAGACTGCTTCTTTGAGAAACATTGAAAATGCAGAAAACTATACCACTTTACAATAACCCAAGTTACAACTCTCCTGAAGCACACTTCCACTACAAAACTGCATCTTTTTCAAGGTAAAGTGCCATATTTATTATATCACTTTTGGTCCAATAGAAGCTGTGAGAGGAGGAAGCTGATTCAAAACACCCCTGACCCCATCCCCATGCCCAAACAGTTCCCTCTCCCTGAAGCCTGGAGTTTTCATTTGTTTGAACAACCCCACGACTGAAGGAAGCACTGAAGCCCAAGGCCTCAGATGCAGTCAACTGTTTATTCTAGTATTTATGTATTACTTAACCATTTAACATGCTTTAAATTGTGCTACTTTTTCCCCCTTAGGGTTCCTATCTTTTTACATGTCATTGATGAAGTTTTTGAGCATTATTCCCTTAATCTCATTTTCCCCATAATTTTTGAGATTTTTATTGTATGATTTTGCATAGGGAAAACTGATAAAGAAATGAACCTTCTTTTTTTCATTGGAGAGATAGGAACAATGAGCACAATTTGATATACATTGTCAGATCAGTGACCGTGTCAGTTAACTTTGCTTAAATGTCTTCTATTATATAAAGAAGGGTTGGATGTCGGGAAGAGGTTCAGTTAAGGGGAAATAACTTTAGTGTGTAAAGGGGCTTTTTGGCACATGCCAGATCACCTAAGGTGGATGAGACACATACCTGCTCTTAGAGGACATTCTATGTTCCCACGGGTTGTTGTCCTTTGTGCTGAACTGGACCAAAATGACATCACTATGTTGGGGTAAAAGTACAGTGTGCCTGTGGTTGATCAGACCAATACCAGCTCAGAAGGTTCTATCACAGGATGGGCACCAAATAGTACATATGAACATTTGGAGTGGAGATATCTCTAAATTTGTGCATCTCACATTTCTTTTAAATTATTATAATTCTGCTTTACTCATGGAGCACGACACCTTCTTTGATGTTGTCACATCAGGTTTGGTGGTTTTATGCCAGTGTCTCCCATGTCTCACAATTGATTCCAAATTCTTCAGAGAGACCTTGAGAGTGTCCTTGTATCACTTCTTCCAATCACTTGCTTTGTTTGAGTTCTCCATAAAACAATCTTTTAGGAAAATATACGTTTGGTATTCATATAGAGTGGCCAGCCCATCAGAGTTACACTCTCTGCAATAGAGTTTGAATGTTTGGCAGTTCAGCTCAAGAGAGAACCTTTATGTCTGGTGCCTTATCTTGCCAGGTGATCGTCAGCATCTTCCTTAGGCAATTCAAATGGAAACTACTTTGTTTCCTGACAAGGTGCTGGTGTACTGTCCAGATTTCACAGTCATACAACAATGAGGTCAACACAACAGCTCTGTAGACCTTCAGTTTAGTAGGCAACCCAATACCTCTTCTCTCCCATGCTTCCTTTCCACACTCCCATACTATGTGGATGAAAGCAGTCTTCATGAGCTATACAGCCACAACTGACCATGTCTTTCAATATACTTGTTGGAGGCACAATACTTCTCTATTTCCAGTAGCATCCATAAATGAAGATTTCATTCAACCACAGCATGGATACCATATACTTAGAAAAGTGGGGGAACAGCCATGTCTCCCTTCCCCTTAGGCTCTGGAGTCCAGAGATAAAGGTTTATGATCTGGGTTTTGTTTTATTTGTCATTTTTTAGTTCTTTATGCAAGGGGTGAATTCTCTGGACCTGAGAGTTCAAGTCATGGGGATCTTAGAGGCAGGATTCCAAGCTAGATGTTGTAACCAGCCTGGCAAGGAAACCCTGGAAAGCCAGGAACAAGGCCAGGGGGTGCTTTGGACTTGGAACTGGGCGAGATAGTGATATATAGAAATTGAGTTTCTTAGAAATTGAGAGAGTATAGAGAAAATTATTGCCCCTAGATGTGGGGGAGAGGGATGATGCAATTATTTGTTCTTGTTATGTTTGAGTATCCTTTTGTAAAAGGATTAAGTGGTTAGAGTAGTTAAATGGCACTGGGGTGCTTGAGGCCCCAGAACTGAAAAAAAAAAAACACAATGAGGGTTTAGCTGAACACAGAGAACAGGGACCCCCTTAACCTTAACCTAAAGGGTGCCAGAGAACCTTGAGGGAGAAATGAAATGTAACACACCTGGCAGGCAGTGGGAGCCAAAGTAATCATTGTGACAAGTGTAAAAACAAAAGGCAACAACTTTTTTAAAAGGGGAAATAATAACACTTAGAAGACCAGCAGGCAAATTTCAATGAAGGAAGGTAGAAAAGAGAGGAAAGAAAATAAAAAAAGATGAAAGGAGAAAAACAGGAAAAGATAGAAATAAAGAAAATGAAAGAATTTTAAAAAAGAAAAAGAGAATAGGAAAGTAGGAAGAACCCAACATAAACAATCTTAGATTACCAGATCAAATTGCCTTTGGTGGTCCATGGCTGAGGTCAGAGTCTACAAAGAAGCTGATTCTTTAGGAATCAGCTTTTTTCTGAAAAGTCAGCTTATTTTAATTGGTTGGGGTAAAGGAGGGGGCATAGGAATAATGCCAAGAGAAGCTCACTGCAGCATGAATTGTGAAAACACTGAGTAAAATCCTAAAACTAAAATTCCTGCGAAAATGAAAACAACAGGATCATTAAAGGGGAAAAAAATGAGATATCCACTCTCCCTGGCTATCATCTGGTCAGCACATTTTTACAGGCTCTAGTTATTGGTTTAACCAAATGTGAAAGTTGAAAGAGTGGGAGAGGATCAACAGTGTCAAATACTGCAAAGTTCAAGAAGGATCACGATTGAGAAAATGGAATTAGATGAAAATAGATTGAGAAAAACGAACATCAGATCACTGATCACTTTGGAGAAGGCAGAATGATAGCACTGAAAGCCAGATTGTAAAGGGAGAAGGAAGGAAGTGGAAACACTTTATGTAGGGGACTTTCTCCAGCTGTTTAGCTATGAAAGGGAAGAGAGATAAGTAGATGGGATGGTAGGATCAGTTGAAGGTTTTTGAAGGATAGGGGACACGTGGGTTTGTTTGCAGGCAGCAAGAAAGGAGCCAGTAGAAAGGAAGAGATTGAAAGTAAGAGAAAGTAAAGATGATAGCAGAGGCAGTCTACTGTAACTCATGGAAAAACATGGACAAGAATGTGATATATGGGAGCGCTTAAGTGGCACAGTGAATAGAGCACCAATCCTGAAGTCAGGAGGGCCTGAGTTCAAATGTGATCTCAAACACTTAACACTTACTAGCCGTGTGACCTTTGGCAAGTCACTTAACCCCAATTGCCCTGCCTTCCCTCCTCCAAAAAGCAAAAAAAAAAGAATGTGATGTATAAGGAGTTTGAGATACATAGTTTCTGGTTAATTAATCATTTTGTTAAATCTTGCTAACAGATAATTAACAAAAGGGGCCAGTGATACTCCTGAAAGCCAAAGACCTCTCATGGAATTCATTCCCTTATATGCCCTTGGAAGTGGGTGTTCCTGAGGGTGTAAATCAACTCTGATTGGTTGACAATTAATGAGAGAATATTATAATGAGAGATGGTCTTATTCTAATGAGGAGCTGGGACTCAGGACTGATCATTCAGTCTTGGATAAAGAGACTTATCTACACCCATACCAGCCTGCATAGGTTAGCATAGATAAAAGGGAGAATCTACTTCTACCCAGACCTTTCTGACTAAAAGACAACAGGCCAGAATCCACCAATTCACCTAAACTAAAATTTCTTTACCTTTTTATCAGATTTAAACTTTCCCAGTTGAGTGCATCTCACCCAATATTTTATCTTATGATCAGCCTTGCTCTTCAAAGGCTGCCTGAATAGCCTACAGAGATTAATTTCTAAATTAGGAATAAGAAGTGGGAAAATCCTTAGGCCTAATTCAATAATTGGTTGTTAATATAGAAGAAAAATAATCATTTCTCTCAAGAACTGCATTATGAGAAGATGTGGAGGGGTTGTGACCTGTGGTGGCGTGTACTGTGTTCTGTTCAAATAATAAACTTACCAAAGTACTATGTATGTGTGTATGTATGTATGTAGATATATGCATGCATGTATATATATGTGTGCATGCATATAGTACTTTAGTAGCTCTGTGATATACATACACAAACTCACAGAGAGGCAGTATGAAGTAGTGGATAAGGAAGATGACCTCAGAACTAGGAGGACCTGGGTTCAAGTCCTACCTCTGACATACGCCTGCTGTGTGACCCTTGGCAAGTCACTTAACCTCTGAGTGCTCCAAGCCAGAAGTGTCAAACATTTCACTCTACAGTGGGACCTGAACCAGACAAAAATGCAATTGGGAAATATTTATCAAAATATTAATTTTGTTTATTATTATTTTATAATATTTACCAAATATTTACCAAAATAAGTAACTATACAATAAAACGTAGGTAACACTATATTTTAAAACTAAGTCAACGTATTGCCTGCAGGGATCCTTATATACCCATTTCTATTTGAATTTGACACCACTGTTCTATGCAACTCTGTTAGACTAGAAATTGCAGAGAAGTTACAGAGCTACATTGGTTGAGAAAGTTCTTCAATAGAAACTCTATTCCCTAAGGAAACCACAGCTCCAATCCCCAACACCAGCACACACATAATCTCATAACTCAGCTTGAGGGTTCGTGCAATGATCTATCTGGTTGTAGTGAACTAGAGTTGCTCTGTTTCTGGCTTCTGTGAGAAGTTTCATGAGAAGGATGGAAAGAAGATAGGATATACGCCAAAGAAGGAAAAGAAGAAAATCAGTTAGATCAGGGATGTCAAACACTCAGTCCACAAAACTCCTAAATTCAGCCTGAATCAGATCTAAATTCAGTTCCTTGCTGATTTTAGTGTGTTGGTGTATTAGCATATATGTGCATGTGTGTATATATAATGTAATCATAAGTATGTGTGATTTTCTAAGTCAGTATGTATGTCACAATGATCCTTTTGTGTGATTTAGTGGACCCATTTCTATAGGAGTGTGACACCATTGATTAAGGTGTTTGGGGTTTGGACTAGCGAAGTCAGAGGTTGAATATAGGGAGGAGAAATTCAGGGAAAATTGAGGAAAACTTGGAAAATAATCTCCAGACCTGGATATTCATGTGGTTTCTATTTCCAGTTGATAGAAGAGAACAATTAAGTAGGATACTAAGGTGTTAAGAAGGATTAAGACACATTAAGGAATAAAATATGAAATTGTAGTCTTTAAAAGGAGGAGAGGATAGTTGGCAGGACAAGGCATGTAAGAAAAGATAAATGAAATAATTGAATCAAATTGATAGAGTGGTTGGTGGGATAAATTTATGGCATACCCAGGAAATTGGTATAAGGTTGAAAAGGGGAGTTGGGTGTGATTGTGGCTATGAAGTTATTGAGATAAAGGAAAGGAATTTTTTTTAAATGTATTTCATTTTTATTTTATAGAAAAAAGTAAGCATTTCCATAACATAGTATAATAAGATGTTGCATGTGACACTGCAAATCTATTATATACAAGTTGCTATTCCTTTTAAATATGTAATAAAGCTATCATGTAGATTTCTTTTTTTTCTTCCTTTTTTTCTCCTAGAACAGCGATTCTCAAACCTGTGAGTCATGACCCCTTTGGGGGTCAAACGACCCTTTCACAGGGGGCGCCTAAGACCATTGGAAAACACCTATTTCCGATGGTCTTAGGAACTGAGACACCACTCCTCTATCCATCTCCAGGCAGGTCCACCCACATGCAGATACGCCCACATACACGTATTAAAGGGTGGCAGCATTAGAAAGGTTGAGAATCACTGTCCTAGAAGATGATGCCATTAGATGCAAATGTGTGTTTATATATGTATAATATATATGCATATATAATACATATATACATACACACATATATGTATATATAAAATCATTCTATTCATACTTCTATTTTTCACTTCTTACTTTGGATGCAGATAGTATCTTCCTTCATATGTCCTTTGTATTTAATTTGGGTATTTATAATAGTCAAAATGACTTATTCATTGAAAGTTGTTCTTAAAATAATATTGCTGTTACTGTATACAACATTCTCTTTGTTCTCATTTTGCTCTTCATTATCTCTTGCAAGTCTATCCATGTTTTTCTAAGATCACCAAGCTCATCGTTTCCTTTTTTTTCCATTGACTTGTTTATTTACTTTTAGTTTACAAGATTCAGTTCTACAATCCCTTGAGTTTCAGATTTTCTCCCTTCCCTTCCCCCCCTCCCATGGTGGCATGCAGTCATGTATAGGATCTGCAAATACTTTCACATTGTACAATATTCTGGTTGTATAGAAGGGATGTAATCAATGTGTGAACACTGGGAAAAAAGAAACAAAACCAAACATGAAAAAGAACGATAGCATGTATTCAAGCTCATCATTTCTTATAACACAGTAGTATTCCATCTTAATCATTATTCCACAACTTGTTCAGCCATTCCCCAACTGACAGGCATCCCTATAATTTCCAGTTCTTTATCACCACAAGGAGAGCTGCTATAAATGTTTTAGAACATATTTGTCCTTTTCCTTTGTCCCTAATTATCTCTGGAAATAAACCTAGTAATATTATTGCTGCTGGGTCAAAAGGTATAGGCAGTTTAATAACTCTTTGGGCGTAATTCCATATTGCTCTCCAAAAATGGTTGGATCTGTTCACAATTCCACTAACGATGAATTAGTGTCCCAATTTTTCCACATCTCACCAACATTTGTTGCTTTCTTTTTTACTTTTTTGTTGCTTTCCTCTTCAATTATTTAGCCAATCTGATAGGTATAAAATGATATCTCAACATTGTTTTAATTTGCATTTTTAATTTGCAAACAATAAAGATTTAGAAAATTTTTTTATATGACTATAAATTGTTTTGCTTTCTTTATCCAAAAATTGCCTGTTCCTATCCTTTGACCATTTATCAATTAGGGAATGATTCATATTCTTACAGATATTACAAAGTTCTTTAAATATCCGAGATATGAGACCTTTATCTGAGGAATTGTTTATAAAATTTTCACCTAGTTTTCTGCTTTCCTTCTGTTCTTGGCTACATTTGCTTTATTTGTACAAAAACTTTTAAATTTAATATAATCAGAATTATCCATTTCACATTTCACAACACTCTATCTCTTCTTTGTTCATAAATTGTTCACCTTTCCGTAAGTCTAATAAGCAATATGTTCCATGTTCCTCAAATTTTCTTGTGATATCAAAGGAAAGGAATTTAAGTGGCACCTCTAAAATGTTTAACATAGGTTGCATAGGGTTGAGGTGTAAATGCCTACAAATAGTTTTTTTTTTATTTTTTTATTTACTTATTTACTTTAAATTACAAGATTCAGTTCCACAATCACTTGAGTTTCAAATTTTCTCCCCTCCCTCCCCCTCCCCCCCATGGTGGCGTGCAATCATGTATAGGATATGCAAATACTTTCACATTGTACAATAGTTTGGTCATATAGAAGGGTTGTAACCAATGAGTGATCATTGGGAAAAGAAAAAAAAAAAGCAAAACCAGACATGAAAGAGAACAATAATGTGTTTTGCTTCAGTCTCCATTTAAACTATAGTCTTTCTATATCTTTCTCTGAGTTTAGGTATCTCCTTCCATCTTGAGAGGCTTGTAGAGTCTACATATAGTTTTTAACAAGCAAGAGTGAATTTCTAAATCATTTTAGAGAATGGCTTCATATGGGAAACTGTTCACTCACTCGCAATGTGTGTGATGTGTGTATTTCTGGGATAGCCAAGTATCTGTGGTCCAGATATAGGCTGATCTCCCTCCTGGAGGTCAACACACCAAAAGAATGCCTTTCCATGCTCCAGGTTGTTCAGGAGGTTGAAGATTTAATCCTCAATAATGTTGAATTGAGACTTCAGTGGGGAAAAGAAAGGCATCTGAATCTGAGGAAAGAAGAACTGACCTTTATCAGAGTGATGCAGAATGGAGTAATGTTAGGCAGAAAAGCAAGGGAAACAAAAGAACAACTTTACAATGAGGGACTAAAATCAGATTTAAGGCTCTTCCTGAGAGGTGCAGGGGGCGGAAATGGACATTTATCAAACAGCTCTCTGCCACTTACTTTGGTAAGCATTTTACAAATGCTGTCTCATTTGAAGATAAGAGATCTGGATGTTCTAAAGAGGAAGATACTGCTTAGCCTGGCCTCTCTTCCCCATGAATGATATGGTAGAGTTACAAAAGCAATCAGGGGAAAGAGAATATCAAGGAGCAGAGGAGGATCAGAGTAGTAGTGCCAAGTTCCTTGCTGCCTAGGAGTACTAACACATGTATCTGTCAACATGATAACATGATAATAGAACACTTGCCCTGGAGTCAGGAGGACATGAGTTCAAATCCAGCCTCAGACCTTGACACACATCCTAGCTGTGTGACCTTGGTGTAATGCCAAGCAAAGGCAACTTCCAAGGTTTGGATTACCAGCACAGTAAACCCCATTTATTCAGCAAACATTCACAGAACAGAGAAAGTCAAAATACAGTGTAACTTGTTCCTTTAGCAAGTATCAATCAGTTCAATCCAGGTACTACTCCACCCCTAGACAGTACATTCATTTAGTCAGTCTTCTTCTCAAATGGGGATTAGTCTCCAACCATAAACAAAGTACATTCATTTGGTCAATCACAGAGCACAAAAAACTCAAAGGCTTCCCACCCCTGAATCTCAAAAGGGGCAGGAGAGCACAAAAGGCCATCTACCCTTAAGTTACAACAGGGTTAAGATATCATCTCAGCATTGAATACCCAAGGAAAGGCCCTTCTTTCATCTTCACTCCAGGCAAGCCCTCAGCAATCTCAGTTCCTGGGGAGACAAGGCTCAACAAAGCCATAGCCAGTGTCCTCATCAAGTCACTCTCTGCCTGTAGAACAGTCCCAGAACCCCTGAAAACATCAGCAAGGCCGTCTTTCAGGATTTCTGTGAAGGTACCAC
>CM053586.1:299802114-299853426 GCA_028646515.1 Pseudochirops corinnae | reverse complement strand
AAAATAAAATTAAGAGGTGAGAGAGGAATTTATTGGGAGGAGAAAGGGAGCAATAGATTAGGGTAAATTATCTCATATAAAAGAGGCAAGAGAAAAGTGTTACAATGGAGGGGAAGAGCAAGAAGGTGAAAGGGAATGGGACAACCTGATTCTCATTGAATTTGGCCTAAGGAGGGAATAACATACAGACTCAATAGGGTATCTTACTCTACAGGAAAATAGGGGGTAGGGGATAAGAAGGGGGAGGATGGAAGGGAGGGCAGATTGAGGGAGAGGGTAGTTAGAAGCAAACATTTTTGAAAAGGGACAGGGTCAAAGGAGAAAATATATTAAGTGTGGGGGCGGGATAGGATGGAGGGAATTACAGTTAGTCTTTCACAATATAACTACTATGGAAATGATGTGGGTAACTATACATGTACAATCTATATCTTCCAGTGGGGGTGGGTGAGGAGGGAAGAAGGGAAAAAATTTGGAACTCAAAGTTTTAAAAACAAATGTTTAAAAATTTGCTTTTTTACATGCAACTGGGAAATATGATATACAGGTACTAGAGTATAGAAACCCATCTTGCCTGACTAGTAAGTTAGGGGGCAAAGGGGGAAGATATGAGAGAACATTTTGAGGAAAGGAGTATTCAGCAGGCTTGCTATTTTGGGGTCGAGTAGGGGAAAGATGGGGAGAGAAGCAATTGTAACTCAAAATCTTGTGGAAATGAATGTTGAAAACTAAAAATAAATTTAAAAAAAAGAAAAAATCTCAACTTCCCCTTTAACATTTAAAAACATTTACAATAAAAACATTAACATTGAAAAATTTAATACAAAACTAATTTCCTAAGGCTGATCAATCATTATCAGTCCCACTCAAGGATAGTAACAATATCTAAATCCAAGCTCTTTTAGCCAAATAGGGAAGAAGGAGCCCTGGAGATTGGATAGAAACAACTATACATAAGAAAAAGTTAGAAAGATTAACAAGAACAATAGTTAGCATTTATATAATGTTTTAAGCTTTCCAAAGCTCTTTACACATTTGTTAACTCATTTGACCCTCACAACAACCCTGATGTATGTGCTCTTCTCATCTCCATTTTACTAATGAGGAAAATGACTTGCCCAGGTTTACACCACTAGTCAAAGTCTGAGGGAGAATTCCAACTCAGGTCTTCATGACTCCAAGTAACATACCCTATCCATTTCATCACCAGATAGAAGATCAGAGATTTGAAAATTCCTTTTGGATTGACCACTCACTCACACACATACCTAACTTCAACTAAAATAAAAAATATTAACTATTTGTTATTAAAATATGCATGTATATTAAAGATGTATTAGTAACTCACTTTAAGTAAATATTTTTTTCCTTCATAGAGGCTATTATTATTAAATAAATTAATAACTCTTCCTAGTGTTTTTTGTAAAACTTGTCATTGGGGAGAAAGAAGACTTTAATTTCAAAGAAGGTGATTGTTTTTCATGATTAAAAAAATATGTCATTGCCTGGCAGAATTTTTGTGGTAGTACCAGAATTATATTCTTTTGCAAACAGAGTTGGCATGCGTGCCATATGCCCCAACAGCATTCTTGGCATCATGCATCCTATCCAGATAATTATTTTGCAATATAACCTATCTCTATTTTACCAAAACACCACCTTTATGTAATACAAAAATAAGCAAGTCTAGAAACAGTGACTCATCCCCATCTGCCACTACTTTAAATCCAGTGATGGGCATCCTCATTGTTCATGCTTTCATAATCCCCTGCAGATCTATATTTTGTTCTGCAGCTTTGTCCATCAACCCACTTTATGGTTGTTAAATCCGTAAAGCTCCCGACTACTCTACAATTTATCTCATTACAAAGGTTTACTAGAGGACAATAATTCTCTTCACACTGCACATTGGTCAGGAATTAATTCCAAGCTGCTCTTTTGCAAGGATAGCAAGCTGCTTCTTGGACTGGTATAGCCCCCCTGAGTCAACAGTGAGCACATTAGTGAAATACAATTGCTAGTTCATTGGATGATTCCAGTTAGTCACTGAGTGTGAGCTATTTTCTGTTTCTCCAATTGTTTAAAGATTCAATTTGTTTGCAAATAAACTAAGTGGGCATGGAAAATGAAGCAATGAAGCAAAGCATGCATGAGTTGCTGTGCTATTGGGGGAAAAAAGTACATACATATTTAACCATATACTATTTTGGTGAGGAAGGAAAAACTCCTCGAATGTCTCATTTGTATTGAACTAATACATGATTTTTTATGGAACACTACCCAGGGAGAATGTGACTCTGAGCAAGTGATAATATCTCTGGGCCTCAGTTTCCTTGTCTGTAAAATGAGTGGGTTGGACTAGACCTCTGGGTTTCTTCCCAGTTCTAAATATATGATCTTATGAAGAAAAGGAATTAATTTGTGGGCTAGCCAAGGAATATTCTCTGATCTCTATATTCAGAGCAACCTACTTTTCAAAAAGGAAAGTGTAAATTCTTTATAATTAGATCCAGCTCCAGACAAAATTATGAAGCAGTCAAAGCTTTAGATCCAAAAGGGACTTTCAAGGCTATTCTGCCTCTGACACTTTAATTCAATTCAATTTAATTCAACAAATATTGATTAAACACTTATAACGTGCAAAGCTCTGTTCTAGGTGCTACGATTTCAAAGACAAAAAGAAAAATAACCCTGACTCTCAAGAAGCAGTACACTGTATTAAGTGTGTAACCTTGGACAAGCCAGTGAACTTACTGAACTTCCCTTGAAGGCCGAATGAGAAATCGTATTTAAGGCATTTTATAAGTCAAGAAGTTGAGCATTTCTGAAGAACTTCCTATGTGCCATGTACTATGTGGGAACTTCTGGCTTCCAGCTTTAAGAGAAACTGTAAATAAGGCCAACCCCACTCCAGGTTAATGAAGGAAAAACTCTTGGAAGAAGCCAATATGAGCAGACTCCATCTTATCCCTATCCCCAGCTTGCTACACTAAAGACAATTTCTCCTTGGCTATGAGCTAGGAGTCTCTCTCTTGGTCTCAGGTTCTCAAAGGGAAGACATTGAGTGGCTATCAGTTTTCCTCCCTCTTGGTAGTAGAAATCCTTTTAGGCAGATCTAGTTACATGTATATTCAGATAGTTTGGATTTGCCAAAGAACATTTCTCTTCCACCTCTTTCATACTTATAATCACTCCCTACCTCCGTCTTTGGGTTAACGGCTTGGCAGAGTTTATTGGGGTTTGTGAAGAGAAATGCACCCAAAGGTGGAATGGGAATCCCATGTGAGCAGGGGTCATTGTTTTTGAAATAGGAGGCACTTTAGAGGTTGTCTAGCGCTATCTACCCTTCATCTTAAATAAAATGGAATTGAAATCTTGAGGGACGAAGTGCTTTATCCAAGGTCACAGAGTCGGTAGGAAGTCTAGTCTGGTACATGGTACATGCTAACTTGTGTGATGGAAGAGACAATTAGACATATTTCTCAATGCACACAATCAAACTTTTTAAACTGATACATACAAACATCATTCCTGGGGATCCTAGAAAACTTCTTTCATATCTGTGCTTATGACAAGTGTCCTTCTCTATCCCTCCAGAAGCCAAGGGGGTCTCTTTCTCTCTGCCATGATCTATCAAGTCTCCATCAGTCAACACTGCCTTCAAGTGAACACTGGCTGTTCTAATACCAAGTTTGTGAATGTAGGGCCCTGTCCCAGCACAGACCTAAGAGAAGGCTGGGGCCTGGGTTTCTGTGTGGTTGGTAATTTGTTACATAAGTTACTGCTAAAGTTGTTGATAATGATTTTTGTTGTTAATGGTGTTGAGTGCTTCCAGTTGTGTCTGATTCTTTGTGATCCCATTTGGAGTTTTCTTGACAAAGATGTTGGAGTGGTTTGCTATTTTCTTCTCCACCTCTTTTTATAGATGAGGAAATTGAAGCAAATGGTGTTAAGTGACTTGTCCAGGGTCACACAGTGTCTGAGGCTGTATTTGAACTCAGGAAGATGAGTCTTCCTGGCTCTAGGTCCAGTGTTCTATCCACGGTGCCCCCTAGGCACCAATGCTGTTTTTATGTTGGTGGTCAATCATGCCAGATAATCCAAATATGTTTATAAGCTGTTTATGGACACAGACATGTTGTTTACTAGATCACACCACTTAAGTACTTATTATTGAAAAACAATTTGTAGAAAAACAACAATTTAATTACAGAATGGAGGCTTACAACAAAATGGAGTCAGTTATGCAAATTTGGCAGGTATTTTTACCATGTAATTAAGGTACTAAAACTTATTCTCATTATGGGAAGCGAAAGAGGCAACAGCTGAACTTTTGACTCTTTCTACTGTACCTCACTGTCTCAGTGGGAACATTTTCTCCTTCTGAACCACAAGGCATCTTTCCTCAAAGGAATCTTTTTCTTCACAAGGCTTGCTCTACTCACTTTTAAACTGACTCAACAGAAAAAAAAAATGTTTACTGTCCATTTGAGCAGTATCTTCCCTGATTCACTCATCCACTAGTGGGCCTCAGTTTGCCTGCCTAGCCAAAAAAAGAAGAAAAAAGGCTAATATTAGTCTGGGGGCTCTAAGGCTTAACATATTCATTTGTTAGCCAAGTACTTAGAGATTCTCTGATAAAATAATCTTTAAATGGAATTGTAGGATTTAACAAAATGCATTTGCCCAAGCACACAAGCTAATGGATGGCCTGAGGTGACCTAATTATGTGCCAGTTCATATTTTGCTTACTCACCGTTGCTGCTGGAGGAGCCCAATCCTTTCTTGAGACTTTGCTTTCATTTTATGCTTTGAAAGACACCCATATTACTACCATGTATTACTTGTAGACACATAATCAAAACATGTTTCTTATTTCTAGATGCATAGTTTTAAAAATACAAGTGCACTTACTTTTTACTAGCAAAGAGTGAAGTAAAACTCCCAATTCTAGTCTGTGCTGGGTTTCCCCCCACAGATAATGAAACTGAGGCCCAAAAACATTAAGTGACATGGCCAAGGTGAGACCAGTTGCATAACTGGGATTTGACCCTAGGTCATCCGACTCCCAAACCAATAGTTTCCCCATTCTCCCATGAAGCTTTTCTTGTTACACGCTCTTTTAAAAGAGTCATCTTGCTGTAGCTTTCTTTCTTCGTCTTTGAATTAGGGAAACGTCACTACAGTCATGAAGATCTGCAGGAAGAATGTTTGTATAGCTTTTGGCTAGTCAAACACATTTAAATTTCTTAGGAAATGCTTAATCATGACCAGAACCAAAACAACAATGGAAATGTGTGAGAAAAAACTGTCACAAACTTATGACTGGTTTTCACAGGGGTGGGGGAGTAGAGAAGAGGATGTATTCATTTTCCTTTATCTCAAAGAAGTGTTTGTTTTTGTCTGTTCTGACTTCCTCTCCCACTTCCTACTAAATATATAACATTAGTAGCAGTCAAGTAGATGTTTAAGGGATTAATTTAGCAGCTGTATTGTCTCTGTTTCCTGTAATCATTGAGCAAATATTTTTTGCCTGGTGTTCAATCCTTTAAACATTTCTGGAATCTTCTCTACTCCTCTTCCCACAATCAGTTCTCTACACTCCCAAATCAAATACG
Source organism: Pseudochirops corinnae (assembly GCA_028646515.1). Classification (NCBI taxonomy): domain Eukaryota; kingdom Metazoa; phylum Chordata; class Mammalia; order Diprotodontia; family Pseudocheiridae; genus Pseudochirops; species Pseudochirops corinnae. Next base: position 299,847,808 of record CM053586.1, on the reverse strand, counting down.
ACAACACAGATGCCATTTTAATGAATAAAATCATAGGTGAATGAGATTTGGAAAGCTGCTTCCATCAGCATCAAATGATAAGCATAGCTTATATTGAGATTATATTTTATATTATAAATACATGCATCATCTCATTCAAGCTTTCCAATGACCTCTGAGGTAACTTGTGAAGGTCTTAGTATCTTCATTTTTCAGACAAGAGGCCCAAGGATGATAGATTTGGAGGTGAAGCAATCTCCAAGGCTATCCATTCCAAAACTTTTATCTTACAGATGGAGAGACTGTAGGCCCAAAAGGTTAAGTGTTTGTCCAGGGTCACATATATAGCAAGTGATAGAACTGTTTCCCAAACTTAAGGTCTTCTACACCATGCACAGCCAGCAAATATGGGGGCACAGAAATGAACCTCCTCCTCTTTTCATTATACTCTGTCACCTTTATACTTCATGCTTCAGAGAAACTGGAGGAATCAGATGAAAAGTAATAATCACCATGAGTGCTTTTCAAAGAATCAGGACTTTTTTTTTGGCCCTTTGGTATTATTCTATCCACTAAAGCCTTGTTTCCTACTTCAGTCAGCCGATACATAAGACCCAGACCCATCTTTTAAAAATACATATTACTTGGCCAGATGCATTGTCTCATACTTAATACCTGTTTCTTGGATAGACTGAGGCTGGTAGATTGCTTGAGTTCAGGAGTTCTGAACTGTATTAGGGCAAAAGTAACCTGTTTGAAGTCCAGCAACAGTAGAATGAGCCCCTGGGAGCAGAGGAAGATCAGATTGCCTAAAAAGGGATTGAATCAGCTGTAATGAGAATTTGAAGATCTTTTCTGCCCCTTAATAGGCCATATGTAATCACATGGAATTTGCTGAACAGGGGGAGCAGAGCTGAGAGGAAGCTGGGAATCAGAGCAGTTAGAACAAAGGGAGGACAGAGGATGCAGGCAAGGAGATATCTAGGCTTGTGAGTGTTTGCTCATGGGAAGGCTTTGGGATGATGTTGCTCTCTTCAGTGTTATTGTGTATAGATTTCTTTGTCACTATGATGAATTTGGTTTTCTGGTGATGGGATTTGGCTTTCTAGTGCCTGAATGAATGTTTTGCTTATGTCTTCTTTGTGGAGAATCTGTCATATTTTGAGATGCAGAATTATGACAGCATATTCATAGTCACCGTTGGTGCTGTGAATATTGTGTTGGCACTACACCAGCCCAGGTTGGAAAAACAAACAGAACAGGTTAAAACTTCCATGCCAGTCAGTATTGTGATTAAGACATGAGTAACTGCTGTACTTCCAGCCTGGGCAAAATAAAAATACTAAGTCTCTAAAATAAAATGAAAATATATTGTGTCAATAAATGCCCCACACTAAAAAGTTTCATCTGTAAATTATCTCACAGCAGGAGCTACTTATTATGCTAAGCCTAGGATATACAGTTACCTGGTCTCTCATTTCTGGATATCCTTTGTGGACAGATAGGGTGGTCCACTGTAAAAGAACACTAGGCTAGGAATGAAGAGATGTGAATTCTGATCCCTCTTCTGACTATAAATAGCTATCACTAATCAGGTCACTTCATTTAACTGGCCTCAGTCTCCTCATCTATAAAATGAAAGGGGGGGGACAGTTAAGGGGGTGGAATTGGATTCAAAAGAGAAAAGGACATATGAAGGAACTAGAGAAGTGGCCTGATTTAGTGAAAAGACCACTGGATTTGAAATTCTAGTTCCACCAATTACTACACATGTGACTTTGATCAAATGACTTATTCTCCAGGTTTTTCTGTAAAACAAAAGGGTTGCATTAGATGGCCTCTAAATCTTATGTTCTTTGAACTAAACTCACAGCTAATGAAAAATATGGTATATTATTGTGTAGTAATAAATTATTAATATGAGGAATTCACAGAAACATGATATATGTGAGTCCAATGAGGCAACTAGAGAACCCAGTTGTAGAGCGCTCACCTTGGAGTCAGGAAGACCTGAGTTCAAGTCTTGCCTGAGACACCTCCCATCCGTGTTAGTAGGCTAGTTATCCGATCTCAGCTTCAGTTTGCTAATATATAAAATGAGAACAATAATAAATAAATTATCATAGTTGATTTCCAACAGTTAAACTTCAACATGAAAATATTGTGTCTATGTCTTTATCTTTTCTTTGTTCCATATCCCGTTTGTCATCATCATTACATTCTTTAGATAGGTTGAAAGAAGTTGTTTTAGTTGCATTCCATATTTTAAAGTCTTTATTCTCTATCTTTTGTCTAACTGTCCAAGACCATTGATTTGGAAATTTTTGGTTTCTTGTTTATTAAAATATAAACCATTTCATTTTGTGATGATATTTGGTGGTAGCCATGTCGAGCAGCTTCTGATTCTTTTCTCCGAAAATATTTATAACACATAGACATGATGCCTCTGTGTGGACTCTCAGTTTGGGTACTCTTTTTCTGTATCCCTGGGTCCATATTTTCTAACATGTTATTTATCATCCTTATTCATTCCCATCTTAGCATTAGGATCAATAAGAAATGACTTAATTTGGAGGGTCTTACTGAGTTAATAGAATCTCCCTACTTCTTCATCCTCTGCAGCACAGGATGATGCGTAAGCTGCCATTATTTTCAAGGTGATCTATTTTGCAAATACATATCATGAGTATTGCAATACAAGATGTCCAAATATCTCTTTATTGCCTTGTTGCTTTAAGGTGCATGATAAAACCAGCTGCACAAAAGTCTTTATTTGTTTCTCCAAGGAAAATCAGTAAGCTATCCTTCTGTTATCTGTAACTTTATTCTATCTTCTGGTTTTATTCATATCCAGAATGTCACAGCGGATGTGATTCAGTTGCACCCAAAGTATATCCACTTGTTGGTCAATAGATAAGAAACTCACATTTAGAATTCAAATTTATTAATGGTTTAAAAACTGTCACAAACATTGTAGAAACAGAAGAGGTTTACACAGAACTGAGGGTCATTTTGTATTTTTCTGTTTCATGGGTAGTTGTAGCCAAAAAATTCATCACTAAATGATCAGCCTACTGGTGCAAACTTCTCTGTATTTAGCTAACTTGATTTTCAGTAAGTGGACTCAGTAATCTGTTGCTGAAAGTTCTCACAACATTTCCAGCATGGCAGAACCTGCCTAAGCTTGTCTTTAAATTGTGAAAATCCAATGAGATGTATGCCAAGCTTGTCTTTAAATTGTGAAAATCCAATGAGATGTATGCCAAGCATTTTGCAAATCTTAAAGTGCTATACAAATTAGTTATTATTTCAGTCTTCTCACAGGGAATGAATGTCAGCAACAAATAAACTGTTTTAATATCTCTTATCCTTCTTTATCTCATGAATTTCTTTTTATTCCAACATCCTTTTATTTCTAGTCCTCTCCTTCCCTTTTCCTCTATAAGGAAGAAAGAGAGAAATGGGAAAAGAGAATGAAAAGTATAAAAAGAAGAGGGAGAGAGTGGGATGGAAAAGAGAAGTCAAGGGGGAGGGAAATGATAGTTGTCTCCAAATATTTGAAGGGTTGTCATGTGGAACAAGGATCAGACTTGTTCTGTATAGTTCCAAAGGGCAGAACTAGAACCAGTGGGTGGGTAGAAGTTACAGGGAGGTGGAATTCACTCAATATGAAAAATAACTTTCAAACAATTAAGAGTTGTTCAAAAGTGGAATGTGCTGCCTCATTAAGTAGTGAGCTCCCTCGCACAGAATATGTTCATGTAGACTGGTTGAGCCCCCTATAAGAGATGTCATAGAGGAGATGCCTGCTTTGAATGACAGTAGGGACTTTTTAACTTTCTAAGGTCCTTTCCAAAGATAAGGGTTCTATGTACATAAGTAACTGAAGTTTTGTATTGAATATCTAAAAAAGTAGTTATATGCTTCTATACTGTTTTATAATGTTCTCTATAATGCCTCTATCATATTGGTCTGCATTGAGCAAATGAAAGGATACATAAAAAGAAGTGTAGAGTTTTATAACTAAAAGTGACACTATGGGATAGTAAAATAAGTACTGGACTTGGAATCTGAAGACCTGGGACTGAATCCTCAATCCAATACCTAACCACATGTGTGTGCAGCTGTCATAAAGCAATCCAAGTCTATTTCCACATCTGTAACACTCAGAAGAATAACATTTACACTGAGTACCTTAGAGGTTATTTGAGCAAAGAACACTATAGAAATAGGAGTTGATTATTCTTAGAGAACAAGACCCCAGCATTATAGGGGTTGCAACATTGCTATTTTTGCATAAGTATGTCAGTTATCTTGGATAATGCTCAGGCGCAACCACACTGACAGCAAAGAAACAAGTCAGAAGCTTTCAAGTGTTTAAAGATATCACAGGACAAAAACACAATCACGGTCTGAAGTCCACCACAATTTAAGAAAGATAAGGACTAGAGATTAGAGTTTTCCGTAAAAGATACATCATGCCTGGTTCATTATCTATTCAGGTAGATTTCTCTAGAGAGCACTAGAACAGATGTTCAGTTTATATAAAGGTCATATTTCTAGTGCATGAAGCCTGATGTATTTATATCTTGCCATTTGCATCAGCTGATTTAAAAACAAGCTGAGGAACATTTAGGCCAAGTGCTCAGGGATTTATAAAGAGCCTGTATTTTTCTTGATCTTCCTTCTATTATGGTTTCTTCCATACTACTCTTTGGCTGCTACACAATAGAGATGCTGGATAATTAAATTAACCTACAGAAATATGTTTTTAATAGTTTTCAAAAACTTATTTTATAATAGTTGTCCTAGAGGAAGGTGTAAGATTAATACTATCAGTGTTGTTAACTACTATTGTTGGTGGAAGCCTTTCCCTTGTTTAAAAAAAAAATGGCTAGGAGGGGGCATGAATGGAAGCGTTCCTCTAAAAGTCCAACTGAAATGCCATCTTTATCATCAACAAGGATTATTGGCTAACCAAAGACTATTAAAAGTGAATCTACTAGGGGTTCATTCTGTGATGCCTACAAAGCTAATGCTGACAGTAACAACAGGATCTGCCTCCCTGGTTTGACTATACCTGGTAAGAAATACTAAGAACTTACTAGTAATTCCAACCAAGGGAGCTTAAAAATGTAAAAACCCAACTGCCTCCAACCACAGGAGGGGGCCATTTCACCAATTTCCAACCAGCTGCTGTAAACTACAAAAAGTCTTTACTCTGTAGGAAAGACAGGAAACAAAAAAACCTGCCCCAAGAGTGAGAGGTGGCTAGTTTATCAGTTTTCAAGGTAGAGGATCTCCCCTTTGTAAGGTTTCTAAGAAAAGGGACACTCAGACTCTTGACTGTCTTCGCTGGGTGGACTCTGACAGGAAAGGAACTAGCAAAAATGCCTCCTCCAAGTTTGTACACGTCCTTATAATGCAACCAAGAGGCTGTCATTAGAGCTCCCAGGTACAAGCTGAGCCTATCTGAACAATGACAGCTCTTTCAACTACACCCCAAAGAGAAGCAGGATGAATAGGAGAGATAAATGAGGATTTGTTTTTAATCTAAACCCATCACTTTGCTAAAATCAACCCCTGGTATCAAGGTAAACTGTGTTTGCACAGCAGGTTAGTATTCCTTTAGGGTCAACCAAGGAAGGTGTTAAGATGATATGATCAAAGGAGTGCTGACAACTATCTACTTTAGTTATCCTTTATTCCAGTGGTTCTCAACCTTCCTAGTGCCACGACCCTTTAAAACTCGTATGTGGGTGTATCTGCATGTGGGCAGACCCGCCTGGAGATGGATAGAGGAGCGGTGTCTCAGTTCCTAAGACCATCGGACATATGTGTTTTCCAATGGCCCTAGGCGACCCCTGTGACCCCTGTGAAAGGGTCGTTTGACCCCCAAAGGGGTTACGACCCACAGGTTGAGAACCACTGCTTTATACTGTCTTAACTGTAACAAGTTTTGTTGGTTCATTTAGTTGTTAACCAAACAAATATTATTCTTGGCAAAGATTGGAAACAGGAAGAAGAAAATATGTTTTGAGGAGCTCCTGAAAATTAGAAACTTCCAGCCAGCCTTCTCCCTTCTGGTCAGTGGATGGTGTAAGGGTGTGGTGTTCAAATACCCTTGGATCCTGCTACCAGGTCAGGGGCAGGTCCTGGTAATGTGTTAGATGTGTAGATGGAACCTTATCTCATCTCTGTGGATACTTATGCACAAATGCAGCTCCTAACCTATCCACACATGATTGCAACAATTCTCTCAAACGTGTCTTTCTATATATGCTCCCTGGAAAATCACCCAAATGAACAATCAAACCATTCTTTCCACAAGTCTCTACTTAGGCAACATTAGAATAAGCCTTTTACCTTGGGCAGGCCCTTCTCACTTCCAATTCAGTTAAGTTCTTTATTGACTCCTTGCTCACGGTATAACCTTAAAACTGGAATACGCTTTTCTCTCCTCTGTTACAATACAAGCACATAAGCCAGTTCTCCTACATGAAACCTGCTCTGATCACTCCAGGCCAAGTTGATTTATTAATAGCACTTCTTGAGTCTTGCAGTAGCCTTTGAAAAAAAGTAATAAAATGTAGAACTTCCCTCATAAATACTAGCTTTGCCACATATTTTAACAGACTATTTATAGATTTCTTTGTTTTATTGTCTTTGTTTTTAAAATGTCTAAATATTATCTTCCCAATGAGATTATGTCTAATAACCAACAAGTTTATGAGCAGTGGAAATGGTGCTGAACTGTGGAGAGTCAGGAGACATGATCTCTGTTTTGGTTGAGAGAATAGTGAGTTTTGTGCTGGCCAAGATGAAGTATAAAGTGACTGGCAGATAGGCATAATAAAGACATAAATGGTGAAATAAAGCAGAGGATGAGGGTATGCCTACTATTATCTGGTCTTTCATTTTTTTTACCCTACTTTCTTTTGCATGGTAGTTCATCACTATATACTTCCTGGGGAATTTTTTCTGGGTACAGAAAACCCATCAAAAATGGGTTTGGAGGACAGACTCACAATCAGGAATTTACCAGAAAATAAAAGGAACTTCCTAATCCCCAGGGAGGTAGTTTGCTAGGATTTAGAGTAATTATGAAGAGACAAGAAGCAAAAGAAGAGTTGATTTTAACCTAGAGGCCTTGCTAGCTTTGATAGTTGCACAGTGAGATTTGGTGCTCACAGCCTCTGAGTAAGAGAGCATCACTCCATCCTTGTCATGGAGAGGTGTTCTAGTCACTGCATGTGAATAGAAGGTAGCAGAGAATATTGGATATTCCTGAAAAAGACTAAATATAGCTGAGACCTAGCTGATGGTAACAGGGAACAACTCAGTAGCTCCAAGACTAGCAGAGACAATGATAATTACGTATTATATTCATGGTGCACTTTGAAACATACAAAATCCTTTACGTACATTATCTCTTTTGAGCCTTACAACTTTATGGGTTAGGTACTATTATCCCCATTTTACAGATAAGGAAAGTCCAGAGAAGTTTAGTGACTATACCAAGTGACACACCTAGTTCATATATGAGACAGAATTCAAATCCAAGTTTTCCTGAACTCAAATAAAGTATTTTATTCACCATGCCAATAGAAATGATAGAAGAGAAGGCAGAGACATTACATTCTAGAGCGCATTATCAGAAGATATCAATGGCTCTGCGGGATCAGAAGTGTTCATCGCCCTGGCCTTTTTAACCCTCTAGTTATACGTTTTCTCTGCCTCTGTGTCCATATACATCAATGGTATGAAAACCTGTGGAAGAGTATCCTCTATATATGTATGACTTTTTCTTATCACTTTATTTGATTTTCTGTCTCATTAAATGTCTTTTAGTTTTGAACTAACGTGTCCTCTAGTTGACTGGTAAAAGCAAACAAATCTGTGGACTCTCGTTCACCAATCCATTAATATTTTGTGAACACCTACTACATACCCAGGTTATGTGCTTCGTTCTGAGAATGCAAAAACAAAATCAGAAGTCCCTGCCCTCAAACACTTATGTTCTTTTAGGTGAAACAACATCTGCATAGACATGTAAATTCAAAATATATACAAAGAAAATACAAAATAGTTTTAGGTGGGGGCACCAGCAGCTCAAGGGCAGCTAGGTAGGGGAGTAGATATAGCACCAGACTTGGAGTAAGGAAGATTCAATCTGGTCTCAGACACCAAATAACTGTGTGATCCTGCGCAAGTCACTTACCCTGTTTGCCTAAGTTCTTCATCTATAAAATAGCCTGGAGTAGGAAACAGCAAACCACTCCAGCTGTCTTGCCAAGAAAATGCCAAATGGAGTCATGAAGAGTAGGACATGGCCAAAATGCCTCAAGAACAACGACAACCAGTAGTTCAGTGCAGCCTAGGAAGTGATTGTGAAAGGCCTCTTATAGGAAGTGGAATTTGAAATGAGCTTTGGGGAAGTTCATGATTCTAAGATTTGCAGGTGAGGAAGGAATATGTTCCAGGCTGTATTAAAGCATTATATGGAATGCTATGAAAAAGAACAGCAAGCAGACCAATCTGGCTGGAATGGAGAGTATGTGAAGGCGAGTAATGTGTAATAAGCCTGGAATAATAAGTTCTAGCCAGATTATTGAGGACTTTAAATGACAAATAGGAAGAATTTATATCTTATCCAAGAAGGAAGCCACTGAAGTGAAGGTTGGTTTCACACTGAAAACCTTTCAAAACATAGTAAGACCCATATTTTAAGAATAACACTTCAATGGTGATGTGGTAGAGGGATTGCAGAAGAGAGACAATTAGGAGGCTATTACAATAGTTGAGGCAAGAAGTGATGAGGGCCTGAAGTAGGGTGGTAGCTATGTAAGGGGAGAAGAGGGAACAGATGTGAGATGTTAGAAATGTTGTGGAGATAGAATTGATAAGATTTAGGAACTGATCAGATACAGAGAAAGAAAAGAATTGGCGACTAAGGATGGTGGTGACCCTAAAAGAAATGATTTGGGGTGGATGCTGATTCATTGAGTTCCTGATTAATTGAGTTCCTGATTCATTGTGATAGCCTTTTTAGAAGCCTATGTGTGAAGGGGATCCCAGGAGTGAGACATTTCCAGTGATACATACTAGTAATACATTTCTAGCTAGTAGTGATATCTAACCAGTTATGTCTAACTACTTATTGTCTTAATAGTCATTTCTAACTAGTGATGTCAACTTGACCAAAGCACTAAAGAATTTGGGCCTTCACTTCTCTCATCTTTAAAATGGGCAATAACAGTTTATTAAATGATTTCTAAGATAGATAATGTGTTTATTAAGTACTTACTATGTCCTAAGGACTATGTTAAACACTAAAACTCACTATTCACCTCCAGACAGAGCTGATGGACTCAGGATGCAGACTGAAGCATATGTAGATATACTGGTCATACATCAAAAATACCAAGGTCCTCCACTGCCAATGACTGGAACAGAGACTGAGGCTGACTTAGGCAACTCTGCCTCACTTAAATCCAGTTCATACAAAAACCAAGACAACACCCCATGATGTCACTGTTCTTTTTTGGAAAAATCCTGGGAAAATCATTTAATCTTTCTCTGCCTCAGTTCCCTCATCTGTAAAACAGAGATAAAGGGAATGGCTAGGTAGCGCAGTGAATAGAACACAGCCTTGGAGTCAGGAGGACATGAGTTCAAATCTGGTCTCAGACACTTAACACACAAAAAATAGTCATGTGACCTTGGACAAATCACTTAACCCCAATTGCCCAACCTTCTCCCCTCCAAAAAGCAAACAAACAAACAAACAAAAACAGATAAAAATAGAGGGGCAGCCAGGTGGTGCAAAGATAAAGTCCTGGGTCTGGAGTCAGAAGGATTTCTCTTCCTGAGTTAAAAATGTGGCTTTAGACACTTACTAGCTGTGTAACTTAGCCCTGTTTGCCTGAGTTTCCTCATCTATAAAGGGAGATGGAGAAGGAAATGGCAAACCACTTCGGTATCTTTGCCAAGGAAACCCCAAATGGGGTCACACAGAGTCAGACACGACTGAAATGACAAACAAAAACCGAAACCTCAAAGATACGTTGTGAAGTTCAATTGAGATAACATGTACAGCTCTTCACAAAACCTTAAAGCTCAAATTATATATTCTTAAAAAGAAAAGAAAGATGAAACTACGAAGGAGCCTATGACATTGTTCAGTGCTCTCCGATAAGCCCTAGGAACCAACAAAACACACCAAAAGATGAAATGTTACGCTGCTGATATCTTTGAAGGAAAGATTTCTCCTGAAAGATTTCTCCCGTGGATTGTAACGTATTACATTTTCTCTAAGGCTTTAAGAAAGTTTCATAACTTTTGTTTCAACTAGCTAGCACTCTCCAGAAAACTCAGGGTACATTTCCAGTAAAACGTAGAACAATCCCACAGCAGGCTGAGTCTCAGTGAAAGGTTATGTGATGAGCTATTGTTTACAGGGCCATTGTGTCTGGGCACATAAATGTTAATGAAATAATCACTCCACAGGAACTTAATACACTCTGGGAACCATTCTTGAGTATTGTACCCAGGGAACCGAATATCGAAACATGAAACAACTGGACATGAACAGGAAAACATCCCTGGCTGTTATCTCTTATTGAGTCTATTTTCTTCAAGAGAAGCCTGAGAGAAGAAGGGAAAAAAAAAAAAACACAAGTTGTTTAAGTTTCTGCCTTCTACAGTTCTGAGAAAATCATTCTTTTTTGGGGGGTTGTTTTCAAGTTGCATGCTCATGAAGGCCATCTTCCCCTTCCTCTAGTCCTTAAGAATTGTGTAACTGGGTGATTTCATATTTCAATTTCATATTTCAAATTCAATTTCAATTCATATTTCAAATCAATCAACAAACATTTATTGACCAACTCTTTTAGGCCAGTCTTGTTATAGGCACATTGTGGGATACAGAAAATTAGAAGGCACAAAGATAGGAGGTAACCCAGTATGTGGGGGGGGGAGGGAGGGGAGGTCATGATGTAGTAAAAAGAAACAACTGAACATTGGCAAGAGAAAACACAGAGTGAGAAAAGGTGGAAAAAGAAGACGTAGGCTCAAATCCTGGTTTTGCTACTTACTTACTTTGTTACCATGGGAAAGTCACTTACCTCTCTGAGACTGCAAAATATGGAAGGATCTGTGAGTTCATCACATAGGAACTCTGATCAAAGAAAATCGTACCTCCAATGCAGAAATCCTTCCAGGGCGGTCATAGGTGCTATTTGGTAGCCCAAGGCACATCAAGGCTGTGACTTGCCCAGGATTACACAACAAATAAATGTCAGAGGTTACATCTGAACCCAGGTTGTCTTGATTCTAAGGCCAGTACTATCTCTACTATAACATACCACCTTTTATTTCGCTTATGTAAGAAAGATATTGTTTTTGTTCTGTCTTTTCAGTTGTATCTGACTCTTTGTGACCCCTGTGAGGTTTTCTTGGCAAAGACACTGTAGTGGTTTGCCATTTCCTTCTCCAGCTCATTTTACAGATGAGGAAACTGAGGCAAACAGGGTTAAGTGACTTGCCCAGGGTCACATAGCTAGTAGGTGTCTAAGTCCAGATTTGAACTCAGGTCTTCCTGGCTCCAGGTCCAGGACTCTATTTGCTGTACCACCTAGCTCCCCTATAAGAAAGATGCTTACCTATAAAATGGAGATAATATTACCTACCTCACAGGGTGTTTTGAGAAAGATACTTGGGAAATCTTTGTTATGTAAAGAAATGTGTGCTATTAGGAGGATATAACATTGGGAGAAAAAAGAATTTAATTAGAAATCAGGAGAACGTTTTCTATTTTTGGTGAATAAATGTTACTGGTAAGGGGTAAGTAATTTCCTCCTTTCTGGGTCCCGCTTCCTCATCAGTACAACAAAGAAGGTGGGCTAGAGTCATAGAATATTAAAGTTTAAATGGTTCTTTACTGATCACCCAGTCCACACCTCCTCCTCGCCCCCATTTTAGTAAAGAGAAAAATGAGACCTAGAGAGGTTAGTGACTTACTTAAAGTCATGCATGTGAAGTGAGTTTCCCTCCAACGCTCTTCCACAACACCATGAAGACTCTCCAGAAACCCTCTGAAGTGCCTTTCTACTGTAAAAATCTCTAATCCCCTGTCCTCGAGGAGTCTGCAATGTGGTTTTGGATGCTCAAAGCAACTAAAGAATGAAGCTCTCATTAAGTCGGCTTCCTTTGAAAGGCAGTCTCCCATAGTGGAAAGAGGCTGGACTTGGAATAAAATGTCTTGGGCTTGCATGCTGCCACTGCCACTTATTAGTCAAGTAATTAGAGTCAATTTCTTCCGTCCTCTGGACCAAAGTTGCTCCATCTTTAAATTGGTGGAGGAAATCACAAACTCAGAGTTGAAGAAGGAAACTTCAGAGGTCATTCCATCCAACCCACACCTGAATAAGAATTCCTATATGACACACTTGTTAAATGGTTAACCTGGTAAATAAATGATCATTTGTCCTTTGATCAAAGACATCAACGCAGGGGTAGCATTGGTGAGGAAACTACCTTTTCAGGCAATTTATTTAACTTTAAGAGAACTCTAAGTGTTGGGAAATTTTTCCTTACATCAAGCCTAAATCTGCCTATTTGCAGCTCCACCCATTCCTCCTGATTCTACTCTCTGAGATCATGCTTGAAGTTAATCCCTCTTCTATTTGAGAGCTGTCATTGAAAGCATGACATCTCCTCTGCTCCAGGCTCAACATTCCTATTTCCTTCAACAAATTCTTTTATGGACTTTTAGGAGACTTCACAGTCCTGGATGCCATTTTCACATTATTTTCCAGTTTTGTAAGTGGCAGTGAGAATACTGAACACAATATCCCAGTCTGACCAGAGCAGAGTACAGTGAAACTATGACCTGTATAGTCTTGAACTCTAAGCCTTTCTTTTCTTTCCTTTATTCCTTCCTTCCTTTCTTCATTCCTTCCTTCCTCCTTTTTTCATTTTTTCCTTCCTTCCTTCCTTCCTTCCTTCTTTCCTTCCTTCCTTCCTTCCTTCCTTCCTTCCTTCCTTCCTTCCTTGCTTCCTTCCTTCCTCAAAGAAACCCATTTATCCAAGTCAATAGCAAAACAGAAATCAGAGAAAGTATACATAGAGGAGAATATATATTAAGCAATACACAATGAAGGAGTTTTCCCACTGAGAGTGAGGTAACTTAGTTGAACCAAGATAGAACCCTATGTGTTTCTTAAATTGCATCCTAAGATCGAATTAACTTTCCTCTCACTCTCTTAACTCTCTTTTAGCAATGAAGTGTGTCCTCGACCTCAATAGCAAACTAAAACTGCCCTATCTAAAGTTACCAGCGATCTCTTAATTGCCAAATCTGATGGCTCTTTCCCAGTCCTCGTGCTCCTTGTCCCCTCTGCAGCCTTTGACAATATTACTCAGACTCTTTTCCTTGATACTGTCTTCCCATTGGGTTTTGGAGACACAACTCTCTCCTGATTCTCTTCACCTAGGTCTTATCTGCTAATGGTGGGTATTCCACAACACCATCTTGGGTTCTTTTATTTTTCAGCCTCTGGGCTCATAGTCTGCTGACTCCTGCAGTTTATACAGTTTCCCTCACTGATACCATGGATTCTATGAGATCCATGTTGGCCCCATGGATTCAATTATCATCTATTTGCAGCTGATTCTTAGTTCTACTTATCCAGCCCTAACCTCCCTCTTAACATCAAATCTCACAATGCCAATGTGAGATCAATGCCTGGCACATAATGGGCACTTGATGAATGTTTGTTGGCTTGACTTCTTGCTTTCTTAGTTTCCATATCACTCTATTGACTCATATTGAGCATGAGGTCTGCTAAAGCCTTCATTTTTTTTTTTTCAGATAAACCACTAGCTAGTACTTTCGCATCTTGTATTTGTGAAGTTGGATTTTTTTTTCTTTTGCATTTTGGAGGGGGGAAGACAGGACAGTTTGGGGTTAAGTGACTTGCCTAAGGTCACACAGCTAGTAAATGTTAAGTGTCTGAGGCCAGATTTGAACTCAGGTCCTCCTGACTCCAGGGCCAGTGCTCTATTCACTATATCACCTAGCCACTCCAATCTGGATTTTTTTTTAATCCAAGTGTAAGACTTTTTTATTCCTATTTTTAAAATTCTTAGTAGATTTAGGTCAATATTCTACCCTGTAGAGATGCTTTTGGAAAGTGATTTGCCCTCCCATGTGCTAGGTAAGTATTCCTCCCAGCTTTATCTCATCTGCCAATTTTATAACCATGACACCTATGATTTTGCGCATATGTTTGGAGGGTGGGGGAGGGGTGAATAGAACAAAACAAAAGCAAAACTTAAGCAACACAAGGTGAAGCATAAAATACTGCAGCAGAGACTCCTTTCCAAACTTAAAGATAACCATTAGTGACCACTCTTTCGGTCCAGCCATTAAGAGAGTTCTAGATGACACTTCTCCAACATGTCCTCAAGAAAAAAATCAGATATTGTGTGGAATGTTCTGCTGAAATCTAGGCAGACTGTAGCTATAGCAATCCCATTATCACTGGTAGTAACTCTATCAAAAAAAGGAAATGAGTCTAATCTGGTATGACCTGTTTTTGATGAAGCAATGTTAGCTTTTTGTGATCACCACTTCCTTTGCTAGATGTTCACTAAACATCCCTTTAATTATTTGTTCTAGAATTTTGCTAGCTATCAAAGTTAATGTCACTGACTTATAATCTACAGACTTGATTTTCTTCCTTTTAAAAAAAATTAGGATATTTTCCTTTCTCTAATCTTTCTCTTCTTTTTAAAAAATATTTTTATAGAATGCAATAATGCAATAAATAAATACAAACATTCTATTATGAAAAAAGATTGTATATGAAGCCATAAACTTGCTCTATGAAGAGCTTTTGAAAAATTTAGCAAGGAAGTAACAATCATTACCCTGTTTCATGTCTTTTTCCAAAATGTTCTGTATATTTCTGAGTGTTTTTTCATGTTTTAAAAATTCTGTTTTCTTTATTTTGCTTTTGCTTCTGTCACTTCCTACTAATACCTCCCCCATCTCTTTCCTCTCCCTCCCATCCTCTAGTCCTCCCTTGTAATAAATAACTGGTCTACACTTCACCAGTTGTTCTAGAGCAGCAGTTCTCAACTTGTGGGTCGCGACCCCTGTGGGGGTCAAATGACCTTTTCACAGGGGTCACCTAAGACCATTGGAAAACACTTTTCCGATGGTCTTAGGAACCTAGATACCGCTCCTCTATCTGTTTTCAAGTGGGTGGGCCCACATGCAAATATGCCCACATACGAGTATTAAAGGGTCACGGCATTAGGAAGGTTGAGAACCACTGTTCTAGAGATTTCACTGATCACTGATAGGGGCTCAGGAATCACTTCTGTAAGTTTTTCCATACTCTGAAGTACAATCTGGGCCTAGGAACTTGGATTTGAGGATTTTTAAAATGTCATCCTATATAAAACTTGAGTTTCAAATGCCTGTGAAGCACTTTTGCTCTGTCAAATTCAATTTAACAAAAATGTCTTAAGTGACAATTACATAAAAGGAGGGCTCCTACTGTACCCCATCCTTTCCAGTTCAAATGTCAATCTCCTTGATAAAAGAAACAGAGGCTAAATACTTTACATCTATATAGCAATTTAACATTTACAAAATAAATTCTCTCATTTGATATGCCATGAATCGTGGTAGGGATTTCTGAACTAGGAGCCACTAGATCCAGCTAAGGGGTATAGTGGATAGAGTACCAGACTTTGAATCAAGAAGACCTGAGTTCAAGTAAAAAATTTAGTCTCAGACTAGCTGTGTGACCTTGGACAAGTCACTTAGCCTGTCTCAATTTCCTCATCTGTAAAATGGGAAAAATAGTATTATAATAGAATCTACCTCTCAAGGTTGTTGTAAGGATAAACTGAGATAATTTTTAAAGCATTGTGTAAACCATAATGTGATATATAAATACTAGTTATTATTATAATGGTTGTTATATTGGTTCTGCTACCTGCTAGTTATTTGACTTTAAGACAGTGTGTTTATGTCTGCCATAAAGGGACAGTGGCAAGAGGGAACCCCCTCCACACTAGGTCTTCTTGACTCTCAGGTCAAGTCTCTATTCATCTCCAAAAGAATGTTACCACTGAAAAATAATTTTAATTTAATACTCACTAGTCTTCTACCAAAATGTTGGATTGGCCAACTATTTTAACCATTGAGACATGTTGGTGCTTAACTATTTATAAAAATGGGATTAATTCAATAACAACTATCTCAAATTGTACTTACCACTTACTTCATTGAGTAAGGAGGTAATTACTTCATTAAGTAAGCTCAGCAAGAAGGCAAAAAGCAGAGACAGAAAAAAGGCAGTGTCTATTCAAATTGAGAGATAGATACTTGTCCAAATGAGGACAGGTCCACAAAGAATTCATCTACCCATTCTCTGCTTTACTTCAACAAAGCTATACCTTGTATGAATGGCAGCCTTAATTTTTTTGTATTATATAAAACATAAGTATGTATTTATGCATTATATAAAATATAAATATAAAATAATAAAACAATTTAAAAAGAATAATGTCTTTCTATACATAGAAAAACGTGCAGAGGATTCAAAAGGAAATCAATTCCATTGAAATATAGTTATCAAAAGATAAAAGACAAGTTCATGGACCCCACAGTAAAGAATTCCTTGCTCTAAACCTATGATCTCCAAGTTTTGACCAAAGCCCTCCAGTGATAAAGAATCTTCTACATTCCATGGGGGCCTGTTCTCTTAATTTTTTGGTTAATACTGTTTGTTCATTTCTCTGAAAGTCTACCACCAAATACTTAGAACTTTAATATTCACACATAAATGCATGAAATTCAATAAAATGTAGTAGATCTCCAGTGGTTTTATTCCCTCTTCTCTGGCATAGGATTCCCAATTTAAAAAAATTAAAAACTGAATTAGAAATTTCAGTGCATTGAACCAAAGTATTATCACCAATTCCCCTGTATGTACATGGTTCACAAAGCACAAAAAAGAAAAGATTTGTTTACAGGCCAAAGGAAACATATCATAGAATCCTAGAAGTTGAGAGCAGGAAGAGTCCTCAGCGGTCATCTAGTCCAACCCATACACAAAAGTAATCCCCTCTATTCCATATACAAATGGCTGTCCAACCTCTGTCTGAAGACCCTCAAGGAAGAGGCGCTCACTACCTTCTGAGGCACCATTCCACTTTTTGATAGTTCCAATTATTAGGCAGTTTTCTTTCCCTGATATCAAGCTCAAATTGTCCTCTTTGCAATTTCTCCACATTGTTGTTGGTTCTGTGTTCTGGCATCAAATGGAACAAATCTCATTCCTCTGTCATATAACGGCTCCCATGCCATCCCCCCCACCTTACACCTTTTCCTAGTTCCTCCAGCCAGGCCTCATGATATAGAAACAAAGCTCTTCACCATCCTGGTTGCTTTCCTCTGGATATTCTCAAGCTTATCATTGTCCTTATACTCTAGTGTGCAGAACTGAACACAATGTTCCAGATAACATCTAATGAAGTCAAAAGAAGTGATGCCCTTCCTGATGCAACCCAACATCCCATTCGCCTTCTTTGGGCTACCACAGCATGATTGACTCTTATTGAACTCTTTATTGACTAGAAAGTCAATGAAAAACCCAAGATCTTTTTCAGAACAACTGTTGTCTAATTGTTGCTTTTCCCAACTTATACTCAGGGAGATTGATATTTTTGTATTCAAGTTCAAGTCCTTACTTTCATCCCTGTTGAATTTCCTATTATGAAAGTCAGTCAAACATTCTAGATGGTCAAGACCCTTTGGGATCCTGACTGTCTCATTCTCTATGGTAGCTAGCCCAGGTTAACCTTCCCAGTTTAGTGTCAGCTGCACAATTGATGAGCATGACATTGATGCCTCTCTCTAAGACACTGACCAAAATGTTAAATTGAAAATCATACCCCACTATAAGAAATGATGGACTTTATAATAACCTGGAGAGACTTATATAAACTGATGCTGAGTGAGAAGAGCAGAACCAGGCAAACTTTGTACACAATTACAAATACATCATATCTATGATGACTAACTTTGATAGACTGGGCTCCTCTCAGCAATGCAAGATTATAAGACAATTCCAAAAGACTTATGATGGAAAGGGCTATCCACATTTAGAGAAAGAACCACAGAATCTGAATGCAGATTGAAGCAAACTACTTACTCCCTCTTTTTTGTTTTGTTTTGTCACTTCTTTCTTGTTGTTTATTCCATTGGTTATAATTCTTCTTTACAACTTGACTAATGTTTAATGGGAAGGTATTCATATAAAATACATCAGATTGCATGCCACTCTGGGGGGGGGGGAAGGTGGAAGGAGAGGGAGAGGGAGAAAATTGAGAACTCAAGGGACTGTGGAACTGAATGTTGTAAACTAAAAGTAAATAAATAAATAAATTTTAAAACAAAGATCATAGCCCACAAAAAATACTGACACTTTCCAATGAGCCATAGAACAGAACATAGAAGAACGATACAACCTCAGTTACTGAGAGTCATATTTTAGGCAAGATTCTTGGTTGATATTGTTCCTTACAAGTTCTCAAAGCATGGTGCCTCTTCACAACTATCTCTAGTTTCTAGAAGGTGGTCTTCTTTCCTAGTCATTACTCCCATAGTTTTCCAAGTTCTCATCAGGTGATATCTCTAGGTTCTTTTTGGGTTTTTTTAATCATTTTTTTCAACTACCAAAAATCTATTGCTTCTCTCTCCCACATTTCCCCTCACCTCTATTGGAAAAACAAAAACAAAACCTTAACCTTCATGATAAGTACACAAAGTCAAGTAAAACAAAATTTCACATAGGTCATATCCAAAAAGCATGGCTTATTCTGCATCATAAGTAACATTACCTCCCTGTCAGGAGGTGAGTAGCAGCATTCTTCCTCTTGAATCATGGTTACTCATAGTGCTGATCAGAGTTCTTAGGTTTTTCAAATTACTCATTTTTATGGTGTTGTTGTTATTGACCAAGTAATTCTTCTAGTTCTCATTTCACTCGAGATTCTAGGGTACACTGCAACTATCCCTTTTTGTAATTTTTGTGGTGTAATATTATGCTATTAGAGTCACATGCTGCAATTTGTTAGCTATTCCTCAATTGACAGGCACTTCTTTAGTTTATAATTCTTTGCCACCACAAAAAGATTTGCTATAAATATTTGGTATATATAGAATTTTTCCTATTTCTTTTATCTCTTTAGGGTATAGGCATAGTAGGATAGCATTTCTGGGTCAAAGGCTATGCATTGTTTAGAAATTAGGGGGGTCTAGTTCTAAATTTTTTTTTATAGAATGGCTGTACCAATTGATAACTTTCACCAACAGTGAATTAATGTACCCGTTTTCCTACCATCTCTCCAACATTTGTCATTTTCCATTTTTAATCAACTTTTTGAATCTGATGGGTATGCAGCAAAATCTCAGACTTGATTTAAATTTAATTTCTCTAATTATTAATGATTTGGAGCACTTTAAAATATGGTTATTGATACTCTGGGTACCTTTTCCAGAGGAAAAAATTCTGTCATGGAACCCAGCTCAATACAAGAAAAGTTCTCAATTTCATGACAGAAGATGCAACCTATCTTGGAAATGTATCTAAAATTCAAAACCAGAATAGGTTGTTTCTACTAAAAATGCTTCTCTTGCCTATAGTTATTCATCAGGCACTGGTCACTCACAAAGGTTAGCCCAGAAGTTAGGGATGAATCCTACCACTCTCATCTCTAAGACTGGCATGAAATAGGATGATTCGCTCCAACTCTAAAACATTGCTTCTTATATATTAGCATTTTCCATAAGCTCAAATGATTAAGCAAATTCCTCAATTTTCCAAAAATTATTTCTCAAGCCTCAACAATCTGAACTGATTCAAATTTGTAACATCAGGAACCATTCCCCAATAGATGAATGGTCAAGGTTACAAATAGATAATTTTCAAAGGAAGAAATCCAAACTATCACAAACAATATAAAATGTTTCAGATTGCTAATAATTACACAATAAAAATTAAAACAGTTCTGAGTTTGAATCTCATATCCATAAAATTTGCAAACATGACAAGGGAAAATGCAGGAAAACTAGCACATTATCATACTGTTGGCAGAGCTGTGAATGGAAAGTAATTTGGCATCATACTTCAAAATTAAGCAAACTTTGTATACCCTTGACCCAGCAATACTACTACTAGAGAGTAGTATGGGAGCTATGGAGGGATCCAGGAATAAGGTATCCAAAAGAAAAGGAAAGAAATTGAAAATGCCAAAGAGAACCATTGATGCATTTTGTTTTGTTTTCCCAATGCACAGAGGAGAACAGATGGAATGCAAGAAAGAATCAGGGACTAGCAGGACAGTTTTGAAAGTTACATGTTGAATTGTTTATATATTTAAAAAGAAAGGCAAGTTGTTGAATAAAGATTTACAGTTTCATGAATAATCCTTATTTTAAATGTCCATTTTATTTGGATTTTTAAGTTCAAATTTTTTTTTAAAGCCTCAACAGCACTTCTGGGTATATTTGCATGAGGATATTCAAATTATCCAGGGCTCTTTTTAAAGTACTTAGCACAGTGCCTGGCATATACTAGGTGCAATATACATGCTTATTCCATTCCTTCTTTCTCACTCTTCCCTCAGGGAAACTAAGCACCCCTTGGCATTATTATACTCCAAAAGATATGAAGGAGGAAATAATATTTAACAGATCCAGCTTTTAGTGATGGAAAAAGAAGGAACAAAATGAAATTTGCTTTTATTCTTATAGTCATTAAGCAATTTGCCCATCTTGTTTTTATTTTGGAAATGTATGTGGGTAATGTTGAAGTCAGAAAGTCCTTAGTTCAAATTCTGCTTCAGACACTAGCTGTATGACCCTTGGCAAATCACTCAGTTTCTTCATCTGTTAAATGAGCATAATAGTAATACCTCCCCCACAGGGCTTTTCTGAGAATCAAATGAAATAACATGTAAATCACTTTATAAATCTTTTGGTACTATGAAAATGCTAATTCTCATTATTATTCTTTGAGTTTCAAAGGAGACCATCCTATTAGTAAATTTGGTTTCATTCTCTTGTTTTAAAAAATTGCATAACTTGGAAAAGTAAAGATCTTGTTTTATTGGAGAAAAAAAAATGAGGAATTGGGGCCCACAATCTTTATAGTGTAAATGACAGGATCATAATGTATGAAGGGACCTTGAAAGATCATTTAGTCACTTCCCATTCCAATCATCCATTTGAATTGGAATATACCTATATGATTCCTGATCAGAAAAAAGCTCTCCTATTTACGTTAATCTACAAAATCCTCCTAGACATTTTTTCTGCTTCTTTAACTTTTCTGATGACCACAAATAATATCTGTGTTTTCCTCAAGGGGAAAATTATTTTGTAATATTTGGAAATGTGAATTGAAATATGAAGCTATGACATTTACTAATTTTTATGAATATCTTATTTTTACATCATCTTCCTTTTGAATATATCTCTTACTACTGAGCTATCCCTTGTAACAGAAAATAAAAAAGAGTAGGGATTGTTGGACTAGTTGTCAAGATATCCAGTTTTTATTATTAATTTTGCTACCTACTAGTTGCCTTTGGGGAGGTCACTTCAGTTTTTAGATCTCAGTTTCCAAATCTGTGAAACAAAGAAGTTAGAACAAATGTGTTCTGGGGTCTCTTCTGGGTCTAATGTTTTGGTTTTGTTTTTTTTTTTTTTGAAATATTCTTATCTTGAAAAGAAGGATAAACTGCATCTCAGAGTATTTAGTTGCTCTAGATCAGGGTTTCTTAAACTTTTTCCACTCAGACCCCTTTTTGACTGAGAAATTTTTAGGCTCTCCAGATATATAGGCATATTCAAAAGAAGTATACAAATAAAATTTACTGATTATAAAGTTTTACTGATAATAAATCATGAAAAAATTTATTTTACAACAATTCTTTGCTATACATATAATTTTACCACTTATTAAAGACAAAAACAAATTTGCATGCTAATGAGATATATGGTGCTTGTTTATTTTTACATAAAGAATTAAATCTTGGTGAAATATTTGATACTGCAGGGCATAGGGCATCTTCAGTGTTTTTCAGATTTGATCAATATTTTGATTTTATAATCATCAGTGCTAACAATGCTGCTTTGCATAAATACATTTTGTTTTATTAGTACAAAATGTCAGAGGTATGTTTAGAGTGATTTCAGTGGAAACCCTATCCTAATCCCAAGGCAAAATCCATTTAACAATTTTCTACATACAGTAAAAACACTGCAATTCATAATATATAGTAGTCTCCAATCTGAGCTGAGGTGTTTGTTGGTGTTGTGTGGTGGGACAGCATGTGCAGTCAAAGTGTATGTGTTGTGTGTTCAGAACCAAGGATGAAGTGAAGTTTACATGATTCCACTTGAGCAGTGCTGCCAGAAAAATCTTGGATTCATTATGCATTTGATTTTGAATTAATTTTTGGTCATTGGGCGTTCAGAAACCTCAACTGTTGCCAAATTTTTCACAACCCCCACATTCAGTTATGTGCCCCCATATAGCATCATGACCCTACAGTAGACCTACAACCTACGTCATGACTAAGAGTGGGTAAAGCCAGGACTGAATTGAAAGCCTTCCAACTTCTAGCTTCATACCTCTTCTATTACATTTTACCACCATGCTAAATTTTAGGACATATTCTCTAGTTTCTACTTTGTAATGATATCAAGAAATTTAATAAAAGGCTCCTACTTGTGTTGATTATGGGACCTTAATATAGTCATTTATTACATGGAGACTTGACAAACTCCAGAATTTATCAATGATAAGGAAAGAAATTTCACAAATATAATTCCTAGGGTTATTTTTCTTCTTCAAAACAGCTTGATACTAAGGAAAGTTTTAGAGAAAACCAAATTACCCAACCCCAGTTACCTGCCTGCAGTGGAAAGGAGTGAGCTTGTTTCTATGGTGTTTATGCTAACAAAGGGCTTGGCACTCTCAGAAAAAAAGGCACTAATTTTCCTTTCATTTAGATGTAAGAAATTTTTTCAAGAAGTGATTTGAATAGGAGATTAGCACGAAAACTCTGACCTTTCCTTTGGATTTGATAGCAGCTCTTTTCATTTCATGGAAGGCACTTTTTGTGGGAATATTATGAATGCATAGCTCCATAGACAGTGAGGTATTGCTCTCTGGTTCAAAATGGGTCAGAAAGTAGATGGGATTGGTATATTTGATAAAATATAGTTCGATAACTTTGAAAAAAATAGGAAAACTGCTATCAAAGTCACTTACATCAGTTCTACCCTCCCCGTTTTTTCTCTTTTCTTAGTATTCTAAAAGAGAGGTGGAAGAAATTATGTGAGTATCTCAGCCTTGGTCTGCCACTGCCCCGGCAACTTTCTTTAATCTTATCCCTAGTTCTCATCCCCATTGACTAAAGAACAATGATTTACCCAGAGTTGCATAATGATCAGTGGCAGAGTTCATAGGAGCCAAGAGCTTAAGCATTTCTATTTTACTTCAATAATCCCTTGCTCCTTTGAGCCAAACACTATTTAATTTGCTGCCCTCAGAACTTGGATTTCTGAGAAACAAATTGAGGGACCGAGATTATTTACATACAACTGGAATGAACTGTTTATACTTAGTGTTTCTTTTCCTATATAATTCCAGGTTTGGAGATTTAAACACTTTCAGAAGGAAGGACCAGCCTCAGCTCAGGGATGGTGTCTTTCCCAAAGAGTTGGTAGTAAATAGGGCCCAAGAGTGCTACAATACATAACCACCACAGGTAGAGAAGTAGGACTTTGGTGGAGAAATAATGTACAACCATCTACTCTAGCTTGAAAACAAACAAAATTAACTTATTCTATTTTTATTCACAGGAACAATTTACTTTGTTGTTTCCGTCTCATAGGTAGGAAGCTTGAGATATATTAGATCAAACTCATGCAGAAAATCCATGGTGAAAGAAAGAACTGAGCAATTGAAATTCCTATTTTAGAGTTCCATAAAAGGATGACCATGTATGTTTGCTTGTTTTTAAACCTATCTCTAAAGGATTTAATTTTCCTACCTGGCTGAATTTAATTTCTCAATCACTGTCCTCATCAACCCCATCATTAGAATCCTGATCCTGAAAGACGAGTTCAGCCTTAGTACTCAGACCTCATCAGTACCCTCTGCTTCTCTGATTGAAGAGCCGAGTAAAGAACTGCTTTTCAAACCTTTTAAGGTGGGTGTTCAGGTGATCCATCTCTTCATTTCCCACTGGGCTTCGCTCCTTTGAACTTTTCCAACATCTCCTCCACTCAGATGGTTACCTTCACCCTCCCCTTCAGATTCCTTTTTTGTGTTGTCTTCCCCTCCTTAGTTTGGAAGCTCCTTGACGACAGGGACTCTTTTTTATTATTTTTGTCCTCAGTGCTTACCCCAGTGTCTGACATATACCAGGTGCTTAATAAATGTTTATAGACTGCCCAATTGAGTGGAAATGATATGACACCACTTGATCTCTGATCATCTTTTGTTAGACATTTTGTTGAAAAAAAAATCATTGCTACAATGTACATTTTCTGTATTAAGGTACAAGCTTTGCTTAGTTATAGGATGAAGAGCCTCAGTGATCACAGAACCACATTGTTTCTACATATTATTGTGTATTATTCTAGTTGTGAAACACATATATACCCACGTGACCTTAAAGGAATCAAAATAATAAATATTAGAAACCATTCTTGTGTATTTAGGTTCCTATTATCAAGTAGAGTGTTTTCAAACATGAACTGTGACATTCAAAAGGTGTCCAGGGCCCATTCATTTCATTCATTCCCTCTATTCCTCCTTTTTTAAAAACATAAAAATTAAGGTATTTATGTAAAGTCAAATGTCACTGATAGGTTCTAATGAGATTAATAATAATAATAATAATAATCTTGTAACTAAATACCTCCCATATTGTACCCCCCCCCATAGTATCTCACCAATGCCACCCCATGGAATCAGTAATTTCTCTTTTGAAGACCATGACTTTGGAACTGCAGCCTTTCTCCTTTATATAACAATGGAAATTCTATGAATTATAAAATGCTGTGTAAGTATTTGCTTTTATTTTTGAAGATACTTCCTAAGGTGTCTTCAACATATCATTACACATTCAAAGCCTGTACTATAGTAAGTTTTTGTTCAACACCTTTTTATCTCATAGCTAATTGAATGGGAATATAATAATGAATTCCTTTCCCCCATCCCAGAGTTTGAAAAATAGGTCTTCCAAAAGATTTAGTGCCATTTGTCTGGATTAAAGATGGTGGCTTTCTATATTGTTAACAGGGCAGGTTCCTTTGAATTTAAAACAGTTTATTCCTTAAGAAGAGACTACATTAATAATAACCTTCAGATTCCACCTATATTTTTAAATATTGTAGCTATGACGTTCTTCTCTTTCTAAGTGGCAGATTAGTTATAGGATTTAGAGACCCAACAAGAGAGAAGGTAATTTTTGCTAGGCTTTTATAGGTAGCCTGACAAGACAAGAAATAATGTAAATCATATAGGATAAATGCAAATAGAACTGCCATGAATGCAGTTTTCACTGATTTTTTCTATTTCCCTGCTAGACTCTGCCTCTCTGCATAGCTCTCTCTCTCTCTGTCTCTCTCTCTCTCTTCTCTCTCTCTCTCTCTCTCTGTGTCTGTCTCTCTCTCTGTCTCTGTGTGTGTGTGTGTGTGTGTGTCTCTCTCTCTCTTTCTCTCTCTCTCTCTCTGTCTCCCTGCCTCTCTCTTTTTCTCTCTCCCTCCTTCTCTCCCTTCTTTCTTCTTCCTTTCTCATTCTGTTGTCCTTCATTCATCTTCCTTTTGCTTCCCTTTCTCCATTTTTCTCTTTTTCTCTCTCTCCATATTTTCTCCTCATTCTTCATTTCCTTCCTTTTCTCCCTCTCTTTCTTACCTTTCTTACTCTTTCTTACCCTTTCTCTCCTCTTCTTTCTTTCCTCTTCCACTTCATCTCTCATTCTTAATCTTCTCCTAAATGGTTGCCAACTTATTTTAAATATTTTTTTCTAACTGACCTGCTACTAGAAAGTTAATGGATTCCTTCATATCTCTCCTTACAGTTCTCCCACCTTCAATCAGATCACAGTACTTTCTAGTTCCCAGTTTCTTTCAATAGCATTCATTTCTTCAATCCCACCCCCTTACTCGATTCATTCTTCTTGCTTCAGGTACCTTCTTCAAGATCACAAGATATCTATGCTAGTATTATCCTTTCATTAATACATTACCTTTCTCTAAACCTGCATTTACAGTTAAAATTATCCCTGATACATTAAAGCATATACAAAAATTATACATATTTCTATATATAAATACATATATTTATATGTATGTATGTGTGTGTATATGTATATATATATATACATATATATTGTTTTTTAAGAGAACCAATGACATCACAGAGTGATATTTTGACTTGTGCATGAATTAGATTTAAAGTGAGGCAGAGTTGCACAGTCATCAGTCTTACTCTCCCTTCCAGAATCATCAAAGTCCAGTGGCAAGACAAAAGTCAGGGTGACTGGTAATGACCCAGGATGGACTAGATGACCTTGACAGTTTTTGTGTCTGACCAATCTCTAAGTGTTCCACCATGCCTAATTCAGCTGACTTTATGGCTATTGGAACAAATTGTTCCCAATTGTCCATTCCACCAGGAGAAGTCTTTGTATGCTGGGGGTAGAGGCCCCTCTAATTTACCAAAATGTTTGAGGCCCACCAGTTAATCTCAAGCTGGTTTAGCCTGTTTGCCAAGATGGTTTACCACTGTAAGGCCAATGCAGGTGCTACAGCTTCTTAAAGCCATGGGTGAGAATTGAATGCCAAGTACACACAAAAGGTAGATGAGCTAGGGCAATGAGATGGATCAGTGGATAGAGTGCAGAGCTGGGGTTAGAAGACCCGTCTTTATGAGTTATATCTGGTCTCAGATATTTCTGACCCTGTGCAAGTCACCTAACTCTGTTTGCCTCAGTTTCTTCGTCTGTAAAATGAGCTGGAAAGGAATCATCAAACTATGTCAGTACCTTTGGTAAGAAAACCCCAAATGGGTTCAAAAAGAGTCAAACATGACTGAAAAACAAATAACAATTTTTATGTGTGTATAGACACATACATATGCATGTATACATATATGGGTGAGGGGAGGTTTTTTTCTTTTCTTTCTTCTTTTTAACTACATTCGAGGCTTTCTGAGTGATTTGAAGGCATGCAGGAAAAGGATTGCTTTTTGTTTTTAGATTCTTCTAAACAAAAGAGGCCACATAGAAAAAACATTTGGTGGATTTGGGTAAAAGAAACCAAAGAGGAAGGAAACAGATTACTGAGTAATATGTTGTCTATGGTAGAAAACCTCAAAATGAAAAGCTGTAATATAACATAAATATGTAAGCACAAACTAATAGAAGTGGCATGTAGTATAGAAGACACAAATATGTTTGTTATTCATACAAAAAAAACCAAATCACTTCTTTTAAAAGAAACAGAATTTTATAGCTAGAAGAGACATTAGAATAAATTACCTATTCCAATCATCTCATTATACAGATGAAGAAGA
Organism: Pseudochirops corinnae; assembly: GCA_028646515.1. NCBI lineage: Eukaryota > Metazoa > Chordata > Mammalia > Diprotodontia > Pseudocheiridae > Pseudochirops > Pseudochirops corinnae. The sequence continues at coordinate 299,820,146 of CM053586.1, read as the reverse complement.
TGCCTAGAGAGATAAAAATGACTGACCCAAGCCCACATCATCAGCCAGAATTGAGACTAGAATCAAGGACTTAACTTTTAGAAAAGTCAATTTTATACATATTTAGTGATGCATTGGGTTCCCAGAGCAAGTCTGGCTAAATTTTCCCTCAGGGACCTAGGGGTACCCAGAGGCACTGGGGCTCTTTATAATTTCATCAGTCCAATACAAATTCTGGCATGTTTTCCCCAATATCAATGGGCAGTTTAATTAGTATCTCCTTAATATTATTGATCAAGCCTATGTTTATTAGTACTTTAGCACTGTTTAATGAATGAATATCAATTAGCTTTTTAAAAATTCTAAACTTAAGGAACAAACATTTCTATAACATAGTAGAATATAAAAAAGATGATTACAATTAGCTTTTAAAAGGAGATATTAATAAGAATATAGAGCAAAAATGGAAGTACAAACAGTTTCCCCCAACAGTCAGGGGCACACCCTTCCCTATACTACTTTGGTCCTGGGGAGAGTGAGCTCAAACTTAAAATAGTTTCCTAAATCATTTTCCACCACCAAGTTCACTTTGAAATTTGGCATAGTCAATGGATAAGTCACTCCCTTTTGGCTGCCTTTTATCCACTGATGTGCCAGGTCAAGCAGGCTGCCTAGGGATTTAGCTCCTCATTGGGATTAGCTGCCTGCAAACTCTTGCATTTACTCGCATCATTGGACCTTTAATGACTCTGTCTTTTGACCTTTCAAAGCACACAACATCATGGCCTAGTCTCCTCTGTTTCCAATATTCCTTCACCTAAGGCAAGAAAGAATAGACACAAGAAGTACAGACCTGGAAGGAGAGAGTTGGCTGCTGGCTTGCTTGCTGTCTCTCTCTCTCTCTCTCTCTCTCTCTCTCTCTCTCTCTCTCTCTCTCTCTGTCCCTCCCTCTCTCCACCCCCCCCCCCTTCCTATTTAAAGGCTTAGGGAAGTCTTTAACTACTATCTTGAACATAGCCACCCCTGTAAGAGACTCATCTTATCCAGTTTGTGCGTTTTAGATTCACAACCAGTTCCAGCAACCAATCTAAAGCCTATTTCTTCACCACAGGTACTGGACCAAAATCAATCCCCTTTGAGGTAGAGATCAGGTCCCCTGTATTACACATCAACAGGAACTTTCAGAAGCAAGCTTACCAAATGCACATGCTCCTAAGACAAGCCCTTATTGAGCAGTCAACCATTATACATCTATTAAAGCCCTACATCCCCATGACCAGATCCAACCTCAACAATGCCATTAATCATCAACAGTAAAGGGTGAAGCAAACCACAAATAATGAGGCTTAAATCTACCCTCTATTACTTATTTACACTGATCAAACTTAATGGACATTTGAATTTGTTCCAGCTCCCAGGGTCATTGTTAGAGTGCCAATACTCGTCAGATAGTGGAATTTTCCCCCTCTCTTATGAATAGAAGTGAAAACTCATGAAGTATTAGTTCCAGCACAGAGGATGGCTCCATCTAATCAAAGCAACAAGATTGGAAAAAACATCAAACATATGCTCTAATGTTCTTTCAATCCCTGTAATAAATGAGCCAAACCATTGCCTGAAATGGACAGTCCATCACCAGTCACATCCTCAGCCACTGTTTCCTCCCTTACACTTGTCTTTCTACCTCTTGAGTAGAAGCAAAGATCAAACGCTTTACTCCTCCTATCTGATGAGAACACAGAAAAATGTCATCCTTGTCACATATCCCCAAAATGGACATCAATAGAGTCACTATTACGTTCTGCAATGGATCATAAATGCTAGCTGTGTTTTAGAATCTCTCTTTTTGCCACTAACAACAAGGGATGCCATTGATAGAAGAAAAATATTGCAAGATGTGAAATGAATAAACAACTGAGTATTTTCACCTCTTGAAAGTCATTCTACATGACATTCTTCTTTTTTTATTAAATATTAAATAACCATTGGCTGCTTCGGCTACCAAAAATCTACAGTGAACTACTTTAGCTATCAAAAGTGAAGTTTCAATCTTCATCTCTTGATCACTAGTTTAGATTATACTGCTGAGGTACAGTATAGACAGTATCCAGAGCAGGATTTCCTCAACTGAGGTCAAAAAACAATCTTGACAACTCTATTTCAAGATTTCCTTTATAATCTTATGTATTTTATTTTATACATTTAAAAGCCTTATTCTGAGAAGGCATATATAGATTTTATCAGATTGCTCAAAGGGCTAAATGCAGAAAGGGCTAAAAAAAATCTTGGTCTAGGGAGTCTTTAATTTGTTGATAAATTGATTATTTTATTTTAGTATTTGTAAAGAAAATAATTCTATGACACTCAAAGAGCATCAAGTACAGCCAGAGACTGGAATCGAGACTGAACTATCTCTTTCACCAATGCATGGTTCATAGAGCTTTTTATATATTACATGAAAAGAGATTATCAATTAACACAATTAACAGTTTGTAGAGAGATGTCAGATATAAAATTCAATCAAAAGAAAGGGACATCAAAGAAGATGCAGATGAATTAACTCCCTTGCATTATCTATGGCCTTGCTTATCAGTAATAATAATAATAACTATCATTTACAAAGTAATTTAAGGTGTGCAATGCACTTTACAATTCTGTACATACAATTCAATACATGCAATTAATACTTAATCCAAGGATTGAGGTAACAAGGCTGAGAGGCACACACTATTATTATTATCCCCATTTTACTGATAAGGAAACTGAGACAGACAGGGGTTAAATGACCTACCCAGGGTCTTACAGCTATTAAGTGTCTGAGGTGGGATTTGATCTCAAGTCTTCCTGTCTCCAGGCTCAGCAGTCCATCTCTGCTGTGTTACCTAGCTGCCTAGTAAAAAAATCAATCATATGCTCTTAGAATGAGGAGACCTCTTAAGCTGAAAATAAGCTCCTTTTTTTGACTCCCGAAAGTAAATCTTATTACTCAATAAAGAATTAGGGCTTTATATATCTTTATCATTACTATCCCCAAAGCCACAATGGTCATCTTCCCTCTTGGCAGTCTACACAGGGAAATACTAAAAACTGGACATTTCTAATCTCGCTTAAGCTGCTCCAAATAGTTAGGTACTTCTGGGGTCAAGGATTAAGTGTGCCCTGCCATTAACTCTTGATATGCACAGGCATTCATCATCTATCACAAAGAAATAATTCATTTGATGACAATGTAGTCGTTCCATTAGGTACTCCCGTGTCTCAGTAGATGAAATGCTAGACCTGAAGTCAGGAAATCCTTAGTTCATATCCAGTCTCAGGCACTTATAAGAAATCTGACCTTATACAAGTCATTTAACCTATGTCTGTTTCAGTTTCTTCATCTCTAAAAATGAGAATAATAAGAGCACCTACCTTGTAGATTTGTTATTAAGATAAAATGAGATATTTATAAAGTATTTTGTAAATATTAAAGAATGTGATGGTAATGGGAATTTGAAGATCTTTCCTGCTTTGAAGATCTTCCTTGCTCCCTAATAGGCCAAATGTACTCACATGGAGCCTATGGTGGGAGGAGTTTGCTGAAGAGTGGAGCAGAGCCCAGAGGAAGCTGAGAGTCAGGAAGTTAGAGTTGGAGGGAGGAGAGGACAAAGCCAAGGAGACAGCTAGGCTTGTGAGTGTTTGTAGGAAGGCTAAAGGATGGTGTGGCTCCCTGCTGTGTTATGGTTTATTAACTTCTTTCTTGCTATGATGATTTGACTTTCTGGTGTTGGGATTTGGTTTTCTGGTGTCTCAATAAATGTTTTACTTTTGTCCTCTGTGTGAAGAGTCTATTATATTTTGCAATTCAGAACTGTGCCACCATATTCAAAGTCACTGTCAGTGCCATTAGTATTGCATTGATGCTACAAAGTACTGTACAAATTCTATTTATTATTATATGTGATATTTACTGTATATTTTAAGCTTCTTAACTACGCAGTCAAATGCTTATCTTCTTCACACTCATTAGTCTAAATGGTAGCCTGGACCTAAAAGTTAAAATTCGTATGGTAAAACAAACAAACAAAAAGCAAACCCCCCATTGTAGTCTTAGGCTCTCAGGAAAAATGGACAGAAATCCTTCCTTATCCAGTCAATGAAATGGTGACAGTTCCAAAATGCACTGGTATAGCCCAAAAAAGCATGAGTTGGTGGGGGGCAGGGGGAGAGGGGAAAGCACTGCATATTCCTTTTTGAGAGGAACCTTAAATGGGAACAGAGAGAACCATTCACCCCTAAACTTAAAAAAAGATGAAGCTCTTTTAATTCAGCATTACTGCCAAAAGATAAATAACAAATAACCATGCAGATACTTCAGTGTGTCTATGATGTCACCATTGTAGGCATTCCCTCCAATTATATAGATCTCAAGTTGTTCAAGCCATTATGTCAAGTGACTCTTGGTCAGGAAGTTCTTCCCACAGATTTTCCCTAAGATTCCACCCAACATGCTGGCACTTCTTCTATCTCTCTTCCCCATCTTGAGAATAAGGGGAACACATAAGTTGAACTACCCTGTTCATCCCTAGCTCTCCCTGTGACTAGCCCATCTCATCTTCTCAAGTATAAAGCTCTTGGATGAGGCATACCATAGGATCATAGTTCGAGAGATGAAAGGGAGTGAAGAGTGAGCCTGAGATTTCTAATCTTTACAATGAAATTTCTCAAACCTAGGTGATAAGCCTAAGTGACAAGAAGGATAGTGGTATCCTCAACAGTAACAGGAGAAACAGGAAAAAGGGAGAGTTTGAAGGGAAAGATGATGAGTTCACTTGTAGACTTTGAGTTTAAGATGTCTGTTGGCATCCAGTTCAATAAATCCAATAGACAGAGTTTTGAGACTAGAGGTTAGGAGAAAGGTCAGGGCTGGACTAATAGATGTGACAATTATCCTGCATGGAGATGATGATTAAATCCATGGGAAATGATGATATTACCTAGAGAAATAATGGGAAAAGAGTACAAAGTCCAGCACCAAGCCTTAGGAGACATTCCACAGCCTGGAATATGATAGATCAAGGACGCAAGTACTGTCCACATAGATGTTATACATTTTACTCTGGTTAAATCACTCAACCTCTCAGTCCTCTCTAATACTATAACTTGCAGAGAGGATAACCTGTCTTAGATGAAGGAGTTTTCTCATTTGGTACTTCTCTATTTTGAGAAATTCTAGGTCCAATCCAAGTTCTTATCCCAGTATCCAACCTACAAGTTTAATTTCCAAACCCCTAGTGTCAACACTTTCAAGTTCTGTTTAAACTTCTATGTTTTTATGTTTCAACAAAATTTATGATTCTGAAAAAAAGAGCTCTTTTAACAGAATCGTCAGTAACTTTCCACCTAGTTGCGGGCTGGGGGGTGGGGTCCTGTGAAAGGGATTGCAAGGACAAATGGGTACAAAAAGGATTGAGGAGAGAATCATAGTTTCTCACATACATGAAAGGAATTGCCCCCAGGGATTCTCAAGATTTTACAACTTTTTTGTTGTATACCAGCTTTCTAGTGAAAACAGCCAGTAATAAGCACAAATGAGTCCACTGTATTTATGAATAACTGGCATTCTTAGCCTGGAGATGAGCCAATTACCCTGGGACCAAATTCCTGTTTACTTTGTAGTAAATGTGGGAGATATGCAGCCTGCCAGTGGCTGTTAAGGGAATAAAAATCCAGTAAGAATCTGTCACAAGGAGGAAATCACAAAGAAAATTAATTTGTTAACTTCAAGGACAAAGATTAAACAATGTGCAGTGATGCTCAAACAGGCAGCCTCATCTAAAAAGAGAAGAATCTGGGCGATGTTTGCTTATTTTGCATTCTTTTTAAGAGTTTGGTGACATTAACAATCAAGGATTTGCATGTCTTTTTTTAACCACACTCTTATCTTCATAATACACTTTAAATTTGAGAAGGGAGAAGAAAGAGAGGGAAGAAGAGAGGAGAGAGTTAGTTTGGTCTTTTTCTATCTGGCACATGTAGAAATTGTTTTGTTTTTTTCTCTTCAGTTCTCATCTGGCCTGTCTAGTACAAAGTAAACCCAAGTCAAAGTTACTGACAACACAGTAATTTGATGCCAAATAATTTGATGTGTACTATACATTGCAGTCATAGCATGTTATAAATTTAACAATATAAATACATCTACTTACCTTTTTTGCATGGATCATTAGGGTAATCTGTTTTGAGAGAGAAATCTTTCCTAATCTTCCTTAATCTTAACGCCTTCCTTCTGAGATTATCCCCAATTTATCCTGTATATATCATAGACCTCAATGGAAGCACTGCAGGGTTGCTAGATTCAATCTACCAGTATCATGTCATCTGCAAACAGGGCCATTGAAAGAACCTCATCAACTATAGGGAATCTTTTCTATTTGGAATCATGGAACACCACTATCACAGAAAATCTAAATTATATGTAATGCATATGGCAAGAGTCCTAGAGCTACAAGATAACCATGTCATTTTGGAAGAAGCAGAAGAAGGTGATTATCATTTGGATAGATCTTCTGTAGAGGAATTATGGGGAAACATGAAAAATAATGGAATCAAAAGAGCTGTTAATAGACTGCAGTATGAACTTGTGCAGAGAGTAATCATATTGATCAAATGAAATAATATTTGTAGAGCACTAAATATTTGTGTAGTACCTGGCACATAGTAGGTGCTTAATATTTGTTTGTTCCCTTCTTTTCCCCCCTCTCCATTGATGAGATAATGGATCTAAGTATTGGAGATAATGGAGCTAAGTAAGTATCCCCATCCCAAAGAAACTGTAAACATCTAGAAAATAGACATCACCTTTTAAAATTTCTTTTATATGACTCTCAGTACCTAAACACAGTGTTTATTATGCACACACGTAACAGGAACTTAAGAAATACTTGTTGAAAGAACACCAGTAGTATTTGGAACTGGCAGTGCTCTCAGTTGCTCCTTTCTGGTTCCTGCTTCAATATCCAGGAGGAAATAATAGTAGTTTGAAGATAAAAAGTCATCAAAATGCTTAAGGCCAGCATCCAATTAAAAGTCAAAAGTAGCTTTCTCGGCTCTCCTGCGCTTATTTCCAGCCCTCCAAAAATCACAGCTTCCCTAAGTCAAATGTGGCCAATAATTTTTTGCAAATGGAAAATGCATCCATATACAAATGCTTACTACAGAAGATCCTATTGGGGGCAGTTTTTTGGTTGTGATTTACTTTTAAATTTTGGTTCACCAAAAAAGGTATCTATTAATTTGAATTATTTACTTCAAATGCCAAATCTTTTTCTTTAAGGCAGCCATATGTAGCTCTGAAAAGTTGAACGATTATATGGCTAGCTTAGAAAATAATTAAACCATTTTCCGATGACCTCTACAGAAGTTGTTTCCCTTTTGAAAAATCTTCTCTTAACCAAAGGAGTGCCATCTCACTGCAATATGAAACTGACTAGCCTGCAGCAACATCCAGGACAATATCATTGTACTCTGCTCTGGTCAGACCGCTTTGATAGCACTGTGTTCCCAATTCTGGGAACCATTATTTTAGAAAGAAAATTGGCAAACTGGATCATGTCCAGTGGAGGGCAATCAGAATATTAAGGGGATTAAAACCTATGTCATAAAAAGGTTTCATTAAAGGATGCTTCAGGATGCTTAGTTTGTATTAGAAAAGACTAAGGAGAAATAAGAGACCTATCTGAATGTATACAAAGGATTTAATCTTTTCCATGTGGCTTTATGGTATGGAACAGAACTTAGAACAGTTGTGAAATTGTGGAGTATCAGATTTTAGCGTAATGTAAGGAAATACTTCTGTAGCCTATAGATTCAGAGGGTGGGGTGGTGGTGGTGGTAGTCCTTATCCTAACTCCAATACTCATTCATGAATAAGATCTTTCAGAGAGTAGCTAGATATAGACTTTGGGGGTCCTTATCCCAACTTCTATACTCACTGACATATCCAATGCTAGATATCATTCTCCTCCATGAGTTCTAGGAGTATCACTAAGGGGTTGAAATTATTCTTCCTAACACTATTGATTTGAACCCCCATCAAATGTATTCTTTCCAATATCGATCACTAGTTGTTAGTACTCCACGGTTATTAATCAATTATTCAAAAATAGATTTTACTTAAAGAATATTAATGGAAAAAAACATAGCAAAAATCAAGTCTGACCAAATCTCTCATTCTATCATTTATCATCTCAGTCCCTAAGGAGAGTGGGGTCAAACATAAAGTACCTGCTACAAAGGTCCATTTCCAAAGGCAGCATGGCCAGTGGATGAAATGATTCTCTTGGCTTGTAGAAAATGGTATCTTAACTACCCTGTGGATTTATCACTGTTCTAGGTCAAACAGGAGTTGTGCTGGCTCCCTCTGGGCTCAACATTCAGTAAACTGTGGTGTGTACTATAGTTCCTGAATCTATCCCAAAGCCCTATATAAACACCTCTACCAGGAGACCCATAGCAATTCTTGCTTTGTTCTTCACCAAGAAAAAAAGCATTCAAGTTTGCCCAGTAGGATTCTTTCATGTGCATGCTCAGTTCTGACTTAGTGACCAGTCAAAAAGGATTGTCTTTGCCACATAGCATGCAGATTAGAAATGATCAGTTTGCTGCACATACTCTAAAAGATGGCTACTCACTTGTTACAATTTCTGACAATAAGAGTTGTCCAAAAAAATACAAAGAGATACTTCAAACAGGGGTTCCCATAAGTAAAGTTTCCAGCAGAGATTCAATGAACATAATGGTGCTCAATTTGACTTAACATTTATTAAGCACCTGCTGCATGCAAAATGCTGTTGGTACAAGAATTTTTAAATGGGCACCTTTCTTTATTCTCTAATTCCAGAATCTTGATTACCTCCATACCACACTAAAAAGGATATGTTCTTTTATTAAAAAGGCAGTGAAGCTGATCCACCATAAAGGACTTCACAACCAGAATCCCTGGTTGACCCCAAATACAATCTAACTCTAGTTACATATAAGATAAGATAACATATTAGAGAAAGGAAAAAAAAAACAATGAAGATTATGACTTTGCTTAGGGTGTTGTATCATCAAACAGAGAACACATTTCCCTATTCTAATTCTAGGTTCCTCGTGTAACTCATTATCTACCAGAAATTAAGAATGCTCATCTTTTAGTATTTTTTAAATGTAGTGAGGCATATGGTGTATATACTTGTATTTTAACATATAGCATATATTTAATACAGATTAAATAATATATAATACTTGTTTTAATAATATATATATATTTTCCCTCTACTGGGATTAAGATCAAAAAGAAAGGAAAAAATTATAGTAGTCATATAAACTCTTCAAGTAAGAAATTAATTTTTACTTCTAGAAGCAAATTTCCAAAAGGAAAGAGTGGTAGCTTGGTGTCAAGGGGAAGCATGAGTCCATATATAATGCATAGAAATTGGAAAAAAGTGGGGGAAGAAGAAGTCAATGACAAGAAACTAGAAGAAGAAAAAAAGGAAAGCAATTAAAGTTACATTAAAATGTAAGCTGCTCAAAAACAGGACTGGTTTTGCCTTTCTTAGTGTCTCTGAGTGCCTGACTCAGAGTGATCACTTAATAAATGCTTGTTGATTGACTGAATGACAAGCTGTGACAAGTGAAAAGATGCACAATTGACTAAAACCAACTGGGAAGAGGAAGAGTAATCTAAAAGCAAAGGAGGTGCAGGTTAAGATGACTATTGTGGAACCAGGTTCCCCACAGAAAGTCTGATGACTGTTCTGAGCAGAGAGCAGGGTTTAAAAAGAAAACATAGATTTCTTCCTTCAAGTAAAAAAAACTAATTTAAATAGCAACTGATACAGAAGGGAGAAAAAAATAGTAATTTGAATCTTTAAGGATGTGAAATTGTATTGATTTAGACATGCCCAGCACCATCGGCAAGAGACTGCAAGCTCTCCGTAAGTCAGGAAATGGTCTTCAAGAGTTGCCATGGCTAAAAAATTCATAGCCATGAGGCCAAGCATGTCTTGTGTAGCTTTGAATTCAGTAAGACTGGAGCTTTTAGATAAGAGGTGTAGAATCAGCATTGACATAATAAGGAGAAAGAGATAGGGACTGGAGCTATGGATTCATTTTTGTAGGGAACTCACATTTTTATATGCGCTTTAAGGTTACAAAATGTTCTTTTTTTCATAACAACAATGCAAATATTATCACCCCATTTGGCTTCAGAAAAGTATAATGGCTTTACCATATTCAAGCAGACACTGTCAGAGCCAGAATCTGATACATCACTGAGACACACTTTTAAGGTCCACAAAGGTATGGCTTCTGCCTTAAATTTTATTGTAAGCCACTAATCTAGCACAAAGGATAGAAGTATAAATTGAATGAATACTTGCTGAGGTGAAATTAAATGCAGAGGAGGAAAAATGATATCACAATGCTATCACACAATTAAGAATTGACTTCTGGTTAAAGTGGAGATGGAGACCATAGAAAAAAGACACTACTCCCCAGCAAAGAGGACAAGCAATGACCTTCAGCCTAGGTTAGCTGAAAGAGCATGGGACAGAGAAATAGAAGTTTGGGGACTGGAAAGGATGGGACAAAAATGGTAAACAGAGACTTGATACCCAGGACAAATAAGAAGATAGCAGAGAGCATCAGTTTCAAAAACTCGAGTGAACCAAACAAGTGAACCTGGCTCAGATCCAGGTGAACCAAGTTTTTGTGCATTTAAAGAACTTGTGTATATAATTATTTAGCCCCTTCAGTGATGGTTGAAAGGTCATAAGAGAATAGGAGAGGCACCACCAATCCAGAAAAGAACAAATGTAAGACCATTTTCAAAAAGAGAGAGAGAGAGAATAAAAACTACATGCTATAGGTCAGTGCACTTGACTTTGACAGACAGCAAAATTCTTTATCATTTAAATGATAGAGAAAATCTAGAAAAAGTAGAAATGACAATAAGGAGCCAGCTTGGTCTCTTCAAGAACAGGCCAAGTTAAATCTAATATTTGATTTTGATGAACTTATTAAACTGGTAGAACAGGGGAATCCTATAACCATGTTTTTCCTAGATTTTAGTGGAGCATTTAATAAAGACACTCATGGATTCTTCTGGACAAAATAGAGTGATGAGGATTGGACAGATGTACAATTAAATGGCCTCCAAACTGGTTGAATGGCTGGACTAAATGAATAATCATTAATGGTTTGATATCAGTTTGGAAAGGAAGTCTCCAGTGGAGTGCCATAGAAATCTGGTACTTGTCCTGATGCTGTTGAACAATTTCATCCATGACTTGTCAAATTTGAAGAGAAGAAAAGCTAACAAACTGAATGACAAAGACAGGATCCTGAAAGCTCCTGACAGGCTAGAACATTGGGTTGAATCTAATGGAAGTGACATGGTTTTATAGTAGTTTGTCCAAAAACTATATGGGAGTTTTATTGAACTGAAAGCTCAATACAAGTCAGAAGCATGTCATGGGGCAGCCTAAAAAGCTACTGTAATCCCAGACATTATTAAGATCAGCAGAGTTTTCAGGAACAAGAATCTGACAGTCCCTCTGTGTACTTCCCTGTACACTCAGACCACATTTAGAATATTCAGTTCTGTTTTGAGCACCACAGTTTAGGGAGGATATTGATAAGTTGGAGAGCACTGGAATTAGGGTTAGCAGCCCAAAATTAGGGGAAAGGAACCAGGGCAGGGAAGAGCTTTTGAGGTGATTCCATATGAGGGTTGATGGAAAGAGCTATGATTATTTAGTTGGGAAAAGATGCAGGTGACATGATAATTGTGTTTGAAGTACTGTCATGTGACAGATGGATTAGAGGCAGCTGAGTGGCCCAGTGGAGAGAACCCTGAGTCTGAAGTGAGGGAGACCAAAGTTCAAATCTAGTCTCAGACACTTACTAGCTGTGAGACCTTGGGCAAGTCATTTGCCTTCTGTTTGCTTCAGCTTCCTCAACTGTAAAAAGTGAATAATAAAAAGTACCTTCCTTGAAGGTTTGTTGTGAGCATCCAATATGATAATGTTTGTAAAACATTTAGTACGGTATCTGACACATGGTAGGCATTACAGAAATGCATTATTCCCTTCCCTCTCCCTCTCTTTGTCCCCAGAGGCAAAACCAAGAACAATGGATGGAAACAGAAAAGAGGTTCATTTTAGGCTTGAACTCTCAACAATGGGAGCTATCCAAGAGTAGAATGGACTGCCTTACAAGATTACCATTTTTCACTCATTGTAGGTCTTCAAGCCAAGATTAGATGTGCTTATCGAGTATATTCTGGGTTGGATTCTTTTTTCAGGCAGGAGTTAGACTAGATGCTCCATCTAACTCTAACAATTCTGCTGTTCTATAATTCGGTGAAAGATGTACTCCACTCTGAGCAAACCTCCTCTTATCTTTCAAGAGAGCCTACCCAACTTTGGGATGGTGCTAATTGTTAGGAAGTTTCCCTTCTATCTGTTTTAAAGCTGCTACTGTTAAGAAACCTTTGGAAATACCATAGAAACAATTGCAACTGAAAACTGATGTTTAAACCATATTACTGGGGTTCCTGGAATTGCTAGTAGATATGCCTTACCTTCCAGAGACTTCTGTGCAAAAATGTAAAAATTCAAAGGGAAAGAAATATCTTTCTGATGTACTTTCTTCAAGTATCTGAAGAACTGTCATGTAGAAGAAAACAAGATTTTCTCTTTGACTCCACATGGCAAAAAGAAATACTTTCTTCTGAGAATGTATCTATTACCTAGAGTTTTGTGTTTTGTTGTGTTTTTTTGGTGGAATGATCTGTCAGTAAGCATTTATTAAGCTCCTACTATATACCAGTAACTAGGCCAGGCATTTGGGATACAAAGACAAAATGAAATAGTTCCTGCCCTCAAGGAACTTGCATTCTATGTGAGAGACAATATGCACATGATTATACACAGAATAAATATGTGGTAGCCTTAAGAAGATGGACACTTCCAGATGGAGGAACTGAGAAGCTTCAGGTAGTTGACATGAGCTGTCAAGGCACTAGGTGGCATCATAGTGCACAGAGTACTGGACCTATTGTCTGGAAGACCTGAGCTCAAATCCCATCTCTAACATTTATTAGATGTGTGACCCTGTGCAAGTCACTGTCTGCCCCAGTTTTCCCATCTATAATATAATGATTTTAATAGCACCTACCTCTGAGGCTTGTGGTGAGAATAAAATAAAATATTTGTAAAGCATTTTGCAAACCTTAAAGAGCTACATAAATACTGCCATCATCATCATCATCATTATCATCATCATCATCATCATCTTTATTGAGTTTTGAAGGAGACAAGGCATTCTAAAAGGCAGATATGAGGCTGGAATTCATTCCAGTCAAGGCAGATATCTTAAAGAAGTGTCACAATAGTCTAGACTGTTAAAAAAAAACAACTAATTGATCTTTTAATGAGATTGAATGTGTGGGGCTGGGGCCAAGATAGGATCTGTATCTAAACAGGGTCCTTCTGGCTTCTTATCTTCTCTGGTTCTGGTTAGAGTAGTTATGTGTATATACTTACAGTAAGTGCTGGGAAATTTGTCCCTTTCCATTCCTTTTCCCACTTAAATAATGGGAGAGTGCATATATATGGATATATATATATATATATATATATATATATGCCCTGGTATGAACATGGTAATGGATGATTGTTCTACATGCCTGGAAATAATTCTAACACTCTCTCTCTCTCTCTGTTTCTCTCTCTCTCTTTCTCTCTCCCTCTCTTTCTCCTCTCTCTCTGTCCTTCCTCCTCTTCCGCTCTCTCTGTTTCTTCTCCTCCTCCTTCTCTCTCTGTCTCTGTCTCTCTCTGTCTCTGTGTCTCTCTCTGTCTCTGTCTCTCTCTCTCTAACCTTCTCTCTCTCTCTCCTCCCCCCTTGTCTCCTGACTTCCCTGGTTTCCTTCAAGAATCACTTGAAGTCCAACTTTCTGCAAGTGGCTTTCCCAGTCCCCCTTAATCTTGGTGCCTTCCCTCTGAGATGACCCTCAATTTATCTGGTATGTAGAAAGTTTCTACAAAGTTGTTTGCATTGCATTATGAGCTCCTTAAGAACAGGGATCGTTTTTGGCCTTTCTCTGAGTCCCCAGGACTTAGAATAGTCCCTTGCTATCTATATATATAGTAGACATCTAATAAATGGTAGTTGATTGATGGGGCTGACCAGAAGGCAGAGAAGAAGCAGTACCTCCAGGATGAGGGTAGAGGCAACCAGGAAAGAATAGAAGCATCTCATTTGGCCCTGGGAAGATGTCTTTGAAAGACTGAAGAATTATAAAGACTTGTTCACCTGACCTGAGAAAATGGAGCATAAGAGAGAGACAGATAGAGACACAGGTAGAGACAAAAAGAACCACAAAATCAAGGAATTTAAAGTTGGAAGAAACATCAACAGCTCTCTATTCCAACCCATGGAGGAAAGGAATCCCAACTATAACATAGCAGATGAGGTAGTCATACATACTTTGCTTGAAGACTTCTCCACCAGTCAGTCATCAAGCATTATTAAGCATTTATTTATTATGTTCCAGGAGCTATGCTAAGTGCTAGGGACACAAAGAAAGGCAAGAGAGGCAAAAATATGGTACCTGTTCTCAAGGAGCTCCCATTCCAATGGGGGAGACAACCAGCAAAAACACTACATACATACATACATACACACATACATACATACATACATACATACATTCAAGAGGCATCCTATTTATCACTTTTGAACATCTCTAATTTTAGGAAGTTCCCCCTAATATCAAGCCTAACTTTGTCTCTTTTTTACTTCTAACCATTGCTCTTGGTTCTGCCATGTGGGACCAAACAAAGCAAATCTTGTCTGTCTTCTACATGACAGTTCTTCAGATACCTGAAGATAGCCATCCTATCTACCCTGAGTCTTTTCTCCTCAGATGAAATATTTCTTAGTTTCTATACCTAATCCTCATATAACATGCATCCAGGGTCCTCCATCATGCTGGCTACCTTCTTCTGAATACTCCAGCTTATCAGTAATCAGAACAGAACCTGACACTTCAAATGAGGTCTGAGGAGGGCAGAATGCAATGAGACCATCATTTCTTCATTCCTGGAACCTCTTCCATACCCCTCTCCATACAACCCAAACTGCTGACTCATATTGAACTCACAGTCCACTAAAACCTCCAGATCTTTTTTTCAGAATAACTGATGTCTATCCAAGACTTCTCATCTTCTACTTATGAATTGCCCTTCCTTCAAGGAGAAGCAAGCCAAGTTCATTTTTCTGTTGGGGCTGGGGGTGGGGGTGGACAGGAGGAGTGACTTTGTCAGAGTGGTATTCATCCTCAGAAGTGTTAGAAAGTCCATTTTCTGGTTTCCACACTGGCTACTTCTCAATTTTCCCCCAGAAAACTGGATGACTGGATTCTCTTCATTGTTATTATCAACCTAGAATTGGATGTAGCAGGGAAAGTGGAGCAGGATATGTCTGTGCTGTAAAGATTAAATTCTGACCCCTAATTCTCTTTCTCACACTAATCAGGACATTCTACAAGAAAATAGGATGTTCACTGAAGGTGAATGTTGCAAAATTAGAAATAATAAACATGGCCCCAAAGAAGAGATATGAGAAGACAGCTTCCCTCAACTCCTTTGCAGAAGTGGGAGGTATATGGGTGTAGAGCATTACACATAGTTTCAGATTTTTTTCAATGCATTTATTGGTTTTGCTGATTGTTTTTCCTTCCAATCTTCTTTTTAAGATGTTTTTGAAATATAAGATAGCTCTTTAAGAAGAGAAAGAACTGGGGAAAATTTAGGTGATGGAAAAACAAAAGGTATCAATCAAAAAGCAATAAAAGAAAACAGAATGTTTAAGGAGTGAAAGGTTTTGTTACAAGTACAGTGAAGAGGATTGCTAACCTAGGTCTCACAAAGCTTTGTACAGCAGGGCCATCCACTTCTTGGCAGATAATATTGACATACATTTATATTCCTAAAGCACAAGCAAGAATGACAACACAAACAAAAGTCTCCAATAAACACCATGATGTCATCAAATACACTTGTGCCTTTGTTGAACTTGTAGAATATGAGAAGCTGGTGCTCTTAAAAGCTATTAAAAAAAAAAAAAGAAACAAACATTGGATTCCCAGGGCCCTACGAAGACACAGACACAAACTAGCCAGCCAGACTCTCAGAATGAGAAACAGAGATAGTTTGACTCTCAGACCAAACAAAGGGAGTTTTTTTGAATCCAAAGGGCGCCAGACAAAAGCGATGTTCCACAGATCTCAAGCTTAATCTAGGAATTGAGTCTGGAATACAAAGAATATGACTCAAATTTTTGTTTTTGTTTTTTTGAGAAAGGAAGAAAGAAAAAGAAAAGAAAAATAGGTAATGTCTACAAGAACAAAAGCTGTTGGTTTTTGTTTGTTTGCTTTGTGTAACTCTGCCGGGGGCTTAGTGCTTGCTCAATTCCTCAAATTACACCCTAGGGATCATGGGTGGTTTATCATGAATTTCAAGGGCCCTGCACCACCACTCTCTCAGGTTTTGTTCCCTCTTTCCTCTAAACTATACACATCTGTATTCTGTCAGAGGGAGTCTGAGTCAGTGGCAGTGGGTAGTCAAGAAAGAAAAAAGGAAAACAGAGAAATGACAGCCTTGATGGTACTAACAATTAAAACTTAGCTTGAAAGTCATTTCAGAATTGAACATAATCTATGAGCAATGTCATCACTAAATTTTCTCTTTTTTTCTTTCTCTCTCTTTTTTTTTTTTTTTGCTTTTTGGAGGGACATTTGGGGTTAAGGGACTTGCCCAAGGTCACATGGCTAGTTTTTGTGTATGTGTGTGTTAAGTGTCTGAGGCTGGATTTGAACTCAGGTCCTCCTGACTCCAGAACTGGTATTCTATTCACTGAGTCACCTAGCCACCCCATCCCTAAATTTTCATATGTAAAATGACCACCATAGCCCATCCTTGTGATGCGCTGAGATAGAGCATGACAAACCCTATGGTCACCTCAACCCACCCTCACAGACTTTCATAAGTATTTCCAACTTGCACCCAGAATCTGCAAGTCTCTAGTTGATTATGTGGTCATTGATCCCCTGCCTCTGCCTGGCCCCATAAAATCCGCTTAAGTTCATCAAAAATTGGTTCCAAGGCTCTGTACTTAGATTCTCTTCCTCCCCCACACGGTGAACACAGAGTTTGACACTAAGAGTTCTTAAACTTCCCTTCTTTCCATTAAGGGTAGCAGTTAAGTCCAGATGAGGAAATAGCAAAAATAGAGAATCAAAAGAGATAAAGAGAGAAAATGAATTTTGCTAAAAGGTAACACAGACAATGAATTGATTTGAGTACTTAATACATATGCACCAAATAATATAGCTTCAAAATACTTTTAAAAATTAATTACAAGAAGAAATAACAAAATTGTAACAGGAAGTGATCAAAATTTACACCTATCAATGTTTTAAATAAATCTAACCAACAAAAGAAGGAAGTTGAGAATCTGCATATACTTTTAGAAAAATTATGTATGATAGACTTTTGGTAGTTATTGAATGGAAATAGAAAGGAGTATACATACCCTTAGCTGTGTGCATGATACCTTTATAAAAATTGAGTCTTAAGTCTTAAGACTTAAAAAAAATCCTCACAAATGCAAAACATCAGAAATATCATATAGACCATTTACTGACCAAAATGCAATAAAATTATAATAAATATAGGACCACTGAAAAAAGTATGAGCGTGTAGCACCATGCACTAGCACATTCCCAAAAGAATGCTACTGTCAATAGCTTTTAAGGTTCTGATTACACAGTATAGCGAACACTCTGTTTATTCCATTACAAATCAAGGCAATCATTCAACCAATTCACAGTATAATAGTCAATCTTAATCATTCAATCAATTCACAACACAATAATCAATCTTCCACTCATGGGGCAATCATAGATTAACTTAATCAGTGACTCACTGTAACAGTAAGCACCCTAGCATGCCTAGGGCAGC
>CM053586.1:299773001-299801614 GCA_028646515.1 Pseudochirops corinnae | reverse complement strand
GATGAGAGCCCCTGAATTTCATTCCTCCATCCCAACTTCTGAAAGTCTGGGCATGTAGCTTCAAGAATCCAGGCCGCGGGTTGCTAGCCCCAGGAAAAACCACTGACCCTGCTATGCGCCCTGCGTTCCCTCCTACCCAGTTCCGTTGGTCCTCACCTCAGCTGTGAGAGGGCTACAGAAGCCTCCAGCTGGGTGAGTCTGCTGGGTGGGGCTTCCCAGTCTGCTGCACTCTGCTCTCAGGTCCCCGCTGGTGCCACTCCTGTGTGCTCCATTCTCCCTGCCCCGACCTGATTAGGCACTTCTCTGGGCTGGGAATCTGTTACTCTCTGTCTCACACTGAGTTCTGTCACTCTTAAATCCGCTCAAATTTACTTTTTAGTTCCCAAGGACGAAATTCTTGGGGAGCTTGGACAAGTCACTGCTTACTCTCCGCCATCTTAGCTCCACCCCTCCGCCATCTTAGCTCCGCCCCAAGAACTTTTCCTACATAGAAAAAGCTTCACATAATGTGAGACTTGGTTTTACTCAAGCTTCTTCCTTTCCAAGACAGAAAACACAAAACCAAGGAATGGAATGGAATGGTTTTTTCTATGAAGACAAAAACAGTGAAGTTCAGAACTAGATCACTTGGCCCTTTCTCTTCTCATCTCCTCCCAGTTCAAAATGCTTACACCTCTTAATGGCAAGCATCCTCTTAGACCTGCAGTTGGGTTCCACACATTCAAGCCTCAGTACAATCTTTTTTGTGGTCTTTGCCTTTTTCTGGAAAATTGGTTTTGTTTCACCACCATAGCCACTCTGCTTCTGATCGTATCGCTTCTTCCACTGTGCGTATAGAGAGTCCTTGCCTTTCTTGTACTGAGTCACTTTATGAGGCTGGTGCTTGCCGCACTTTCTGCAGAAAGTTCTGCAGGTTTTAGGGACGGTCACCAACTGGCAGCGCTGCACTTCCCACTGGGCTTCTCTGATGTCTAGGCCGCTTGGATCCCTCGGCCGAGTGCTCATAGGCGAGCGCTCGGCCAAGGATGACGACGAGCTGAAGAAGACGACTGACTTCCAAGGATGACAGTGGAAGACTGCCCTTTCAAGCATTCTTGATGAAAAGACCAAAACTGAATAGAAAATTAGACTTTCAAATATAAGAAACAAGAGAAATATGTGAAAAGGTAAGCAGGAAAAATAAATCATAAGGAACTTATAAAAATCAAACTATTTACATTCTTACGTGGAAAAATGATAATTGTAACATGAAACTTCTCAGTTATGAGGACAGTTGAATGGAATATATATGTATATATGTATACATATCTACAAATACATATGTATAGGTGTATGTATAGGTGGGTGTATGTGTATGTGTGTATATATATATATATATATTTGTGTGTGTATATGTGTGTACATATATATAAATGACACAGAATGAGTTGAATATGAAGGGATGATATCTAAACAATTAAAATAAGAGGTGAGAGAGGGATATATTGGAAGAAGGAGAAAGGGAGAGATAGAATAGGGTAAATTATCTCACATAAAAGAGACAAGAGAAAACTGTTACAATGGAAGGGAAGAGCAGGAAGGTGAAAGGGAATGGGACAACATTACTCTCATTGGAATTTGCTTAAGGAGGAAATATACACACTCAAATGGGTTTCTTACCCTACAGGAAAGTAGAGAGTAAGGGGATGAGAGGGGGGATGATAGAAGGGAGGGCAGAATGGGGGAGAGGGTAGTTAGAAGTATATATTTTTGAAAAGGGACATTGTCAAAGGAGAAAATAGACTAAATGGGGGAGTGGGATAGGATGGAGGAAAATATAGTCTTTTACAATATAACTACTATGGAAATGTTTTACACAACTACACATGTACAACCTATATTGAGCTGCTTGTCTTCCCAGTGGGGGTGGGTGGAGGGAAGAAGGGAAAGAATCTGGAACTCAAAGTTTTAAAAACAAATGTCAAAAATTGTGTTTTACATGCAACTGGGAAATAAGATATATAGGCACTGGGGTATAGAAATCCATCTTGCCCTACAAGACAGTAAGGAGGGAACTTTGGAGGGATTTAAGAGAGGGCAGATTGGGGAAAGGGGCATTCCGTATGCTTGCTATCTCGGGGTGGGGGGCAAGGGAGAAATGGGGAGAAAATTTGTAATGCAAAATCTTGGGGAAATGAATGTTGAAAACTAAAAACTAAATAAATAAATTTATAAAGTGAAAAAAATAAAAACAAAAAAGGAAAAGAGAAAATCAACAGATCATTGAATTGAGAATGTAATGAAAAATATGAGAAAATCAACAAATCAAAAATGTCCATTAAATACCAAAATAGAAATCCCGAAATTATAAGAAGGAATGAACAAAAATGAACACCAAAAGTCCTGAATTAATAAATAAAACCAGGGTCTGTTGGGGTTTTTTTTTAATTGTTTTTTGGAGGGCAACTGGGGTTAAGTGACTTGCCCAAGGTCACACAGCTAGTAAGTGTGTCAAGTGTCTGAGGCCGGATTTGAACTCAGGTCTTCCTGACTTCGGGGCCAGTGCTCTATTCACTGCACCACCTAGCTGGCCCCTGTTGAGTTTTTTAAAACAATAAAACGGGCCTGAAATCAAGAAGACTTAAGTATAAATCCAGGCCCGGATACTTCCTGGTGGTATAACACTAAGCAAGTCATTTACCCTCTGCTTGCCTCAATTTCCTGAACTGTAAAATTGGACCAATAAGAGCACGTACCTCCTATGGGTGTTGTAGGCATCAAATAGAATTATACTTGTATCACACTTAGCATAGAGCCTGGAATATAATAGGTGCTGTATAAATGCTTATTACCTTCCTTTATGTGACAATAAAAGTGACAAATAAAGGATTATTGTTTCTAAAAATATAAAATATACAAATCAAAAGAACAAGAAACAGAGCATTTCAAGAGACAAATCAAACAAGCCATAAATGAGCTTCCAAAGGGGAAAAAACCCCACCAAGACTAGATTAATATCAATATAATATAAACTCTGCACAAAAACAGCAAAATCATTGCTGCAACGCTGGCATAATTGTGGATGGATATAACCATTCTAGAAAGCAATTCGGAATCACACATGAAAATATACTAAACAGTGATTTCCCTTTGATCCAGATCTATCATTGCTAGGTATTTACTCAAAAGAGAGCAAAGAAAGAAGAAAAATTCTTATAAACACAAAAATATTGATAGTAAAAAAAATTGTTGTTAAATTGTAAAAAAAAAAAAAAAGGAGGTGGCTAGATAGCACAGTGAATAGACCACCGGCCCTGGAGTCAGGAAAACCTGGTTCAAATCCAGCCTCAGACACTTAACACAAAACTAGCCGTGCGGCCTTGGGCAAGTCACTTAACCCCAATTGTCCTCCAAGAAAAAAAATAGTAAAAAAAAATATTGATAGCAGCTCTCATGTGAGGGCAAAAAAATAGGAAACTAAGGGGATGCCCAGTAATTGAGTAAAGGCTAAACAAGTTGTCATATATATGAGAATTGAAAACTACTGTGCAATAACAAATGAGGAAATAAATTATTTCAAAATAATAAATAAATAAAAACAAATCAACTAATACAGAGTGAAGTATACAGAACCAGAAGAATAATTTATACAATAACAACAAGATTATAAAAATGAACAATTTTGAAGAGGTATAAAGTGATAGAGAGTAAAATGAAAAGAAGCAGAAGAATAATTCATACAGTAACAAAAGACTCTAAAGACAATTAAGTTTGAAAACTGTAAGAACAATGATCGATACAATGACTAGCCATGATTCCAGAGAACCAGTGATGAAATATCCAGGAGGTTCACTTCCCGACAGAGAGGTAACAGGTTTATGGCACAGGGACACATATATTTTTTATCCTGCTGATGAGGGAATTTGTTTAGCTTGATTGTGCATATTTGTTTTAAAAAAAAAGGTTTTCTTTCTTTTTGCTCTCTTTTTTAATAATGGGGGAGGGGTGAAGAAAGAAAACAGATTTCTGTTAAAAATGTAAAAGAAATAGGGGCAGCTAGGTGGCTCAGTAAATAAAGCACTAGCCCTGAACTCAGGAAGACCTGAATTCAAATCTGCCCTCAGACACTTCACACTTACTAGCCATGTAACATTGGGCAAGTCACTTAACCCTAATTGCCTTGCCTTCCCCCCTCCAAAAAGCAAAAAAAAAAAAAAATTAAAAGAGAGAGGTGAGAATACTGTGGATGTAGAATGTCACCTGCACTTTCAGATAAGGCCACCATACTGTTAGTTTTACTTATATGGTTTACTTTGTTGAAAGAGAATTTTTGGTTACAAGAGAGTTGAGGTAGTATGGAAATGTTTGTCATGTAAAAACATAGCATGTCAATAGAACCTAAAAAGAAATTAAAAAAAAATAAAGGAAGAAGGAACACCCACACAAACAAAACCTTGGATCCAATAAAACTTGTAGCATTTCCATTTACTTTAATTCCCCAATCCCAAAATCAAATAACTACCCGTCCCCAAAACCCCAAGAAATGCGTATTTAGGCTGAATGGAGAGAGATACAGCATTGAAAACAAGGGAGGTGAGAGTCTTGATATCTCTTTTTTGCCCAGATCATATTTAGAACATTACATTCAATTCTGAACATTCCATTTTAGGAAGCAAGAACTGGATCAAGTCCAGAGAAAAGTGAACTAGACGATGAGGGGTTTGGAGAATATGTTATGTGATGATCAGCTGAAGGAAATGAAAATATTTGGCCCATAAAAGAGAACACTTAGAGGGGGTTTCCCTCCCTTAAGGAGGGGTAGTTACTTTCAAATATTTATTTTAAGGGATGCCATGTTAAAAAAAAAAAAGAACTTTAGATTTCACCACCCTTTCCCCCTTTGTTTTAAAAGGTAGAATTTATTGCTACAGGTGGAAGTTGTAGAGAAAGAGATTGCTTCTGCATGAAAAGAAAAACTTCCTAACAATTAGGGCTGTGCCAAACTGAAGAGAGTTGTCTTGGAAGGTAGTGAGGTCTCCATTCCTAAAAGTCTTCACACTGGGGCTGAATGAGTGACTACCTATGAGCATAGTTGGCAGGGAGTGAGGGGTGGAGGCGATGTTGTTGTTCATTTATGAGTTGGATGATCCCTAAGGCCCCTTCCACCAATGATTTTCTCTGATTCTTGATCTCTGATCAAGGCATAAAGGTAGACCTAGAGGTAGCACAATGGTTAGACCACTGGCCCTAGTCAGGAAGACTTGAATTGGAATTTGACCTCACACACTTACTGGCTTTTTTACCCTGAGTAAATCACTTAATATCTGTTTATCTCATTTTTCTCATCTGTGAAATGAGAATAATAATAGCACCTATCTCCCAGGGTTGTTGAAAAGATGAAGACAGTATCGGCCACGTTCTTAGCACATTGCTTGGCACATAGTAGGTATTATATAAGTGTCATCATAGTCATCATCAACTATTTGTTGTTATTATTATTCTGGGAGGTGAATAGTCTTTGTGGTTCCTTTGTCACAGATGGAGAAACTAAGTCAAAAAGAGAAAAGTCAAATTCTCTTCTTCTTTAATTGCATTTTTAAAAGCCCCAACACAATTACCTAGTCATGCAAGGTGATAAACCTTCATGCTTACTGCCCTTTAGGAATTTACTGTCTACATGAGGCCACATCACATGGATCAATTGATAAGAAGTGCAAACTGGAAAATTCAGTCTCCTGGGAAATGGTATAATACCAAGATCCAAGGTCATAAAAAAAACTGAAAAATATTCATTGGCAGAGTTAAAAACACTTCAGAGCCCTTCCCTTCCTGAAAATAGCTATAATTTCTAAGTGGCATTTCAAAGAAATGCAGACATGACCTAAATATTTGATGTGTAAAATCAAATAGTACCTTAAAAGTCATTTTCCTTAGCAAAATATGTTCCTGAAAATTCAAAGTTTAACACCTTGACTTGCTATTTTTTATAACTGCAATAAGATTTGTCCCCTACAGAAATTCATTCAGGGAGCTAGCCTGCTTGATCATTTTCTGAAATTTGTTTCCCCCTTGGGGTAAGCATGAACAATAAAAGTTTGTTGTAATTATACTCCGTCTGAAAACCTCATCTGGTAGAAGAAGCTGTCACTGCTGAAGCAAGCCAAGAGCTGAGCAGAAAACAAGAACACGCCGATAAACTGCAGAAATTGTGTAATGTGATTCCAAATGGGTTCTTTCCTTGGGGAACGATGAGAGACTTACTGGTGGTGTTAAACAGATATACTATTTATAAGTTTGGCAATGGCATTCGGCTCATAAAAGTAGCCATGTTTGCTGAACCTGAGAAAGGACTGAGGCACCATGGTTGAGTGGAAAGAATACTGATGTTGGAGGTAGGAGAAAACGGAGGTCAAACTCTCTTCTTTGCCCTTACTAGCCACGTGAGTACAAGCAAGTGACTTGGGGTCTCTACGCCTTTGTTTTTCCATCTGTAAAACTGGTCATTGTCATATTTGTACTAACTCTATCTCTGGGTTGTTATTAAGACCGAACAAGATCATACTGATATAAGCAGAATGTATATAAATGTTAGTTGTATGATGTGTTCACTCTGGCCCCTTTCATTCGGGGCCAAGCCAGTCCCTGTTCAGGTTTATCAGAAACCCCAAGGGAATTGGAGTATCTCTTCTCTGCCTTTGGCTTAAGCCCTCATTGGTTATGTTTCCTCCATTTGTTAGGGGGCCAGTGACTAGAACCCCAGTTCCATTAAATCACTTAACACTGGATGACTATTATAGAGTAAGGACAAATCAACAAACATTTCCCCTAACACCTCAGGAGTATAATCCCTTCAAACACCATATTGATCTGGGGGTTACAGAGGAGAAGAATTAGACCCATCATTTACCTCTTTAAATTCGAGATGCCACAAAGTGGCATCATTTTCAGATGAACCCGTCCATTGGACTAGGATAGCAAAGGCAACTCCCAAAGTACTCCATCCTCTTTAGGGCATTAATGCTATCCTGGCTGCAACACCCAGACGGATTCCAACTCCCAGATTCCTGCAACTCATTCTCTTGACCTAGATTGGAGGCTCCACTCCCTGAACCTAGAATGGAGAAGAACAAATGAATAGGCAAAGAATCCAGGTCCATTTCTCAGGAGGTCATAGGGCCTTGGCAGGGTGATAGGAAAGATCCCATGGCTCTTCCTCAAACATGTGGTACTCTCACCAGAAGTCATGAAGAATTGAGTTACCTTGTTCCCCCAGATATAAATACAGCAAAGAGATAGCTAGTGCCAACTCAGGCCCTTTGGAAGAAGCCAACAGTTCTGGCTACATGGTCAACCCCTAAGCATGTGTGTAGTAGGCCAACCAAAATCAGTCACAGAATATCTGTGATGTTCCAGACATCGTGATTTTCCCAGAAGCAACTTCCTGGTGTCCTCCACATGGAAACTCCATTCTAGCAAGCTTATGGGGTGTGCACATGCATCAAACCCCTATCATAGTTATTACCAGTTAAGTGTTAAGGTAAAATTTGTGTCAAAGGACACATAATGTTGCCTCCTGTTGTACAAACAAAAAAGTAGAACCAACTTAGGATCATAGATTTAGAGCAAGTTGAGACTTGACAATTCATCTAGTCCAACCTTACAGATGAAGAAACTGAGGCCTATAGAGGTTTAGTGTACTCCCCAAGGTCACGCAGGCAGTAAGAAACAGAGGTGCGATTCGCTTCACATCGGTGAATCCAAATTCATTGATCCTCCCATTGTACTCATAGCCCATGCATATCTTCCCTACCTGTGTCCTCCTCCTACCCTATAAGCCCACAAGAAAATTCATTCATTAATGCAACTAAAGGCAAACCCAGTATAATGGTAATGGAATTTAAAGATCCCCCTGTATTGGCTTGGTTTTCGGGTTGAATGTTACAACCCAGAGCTTGTGAATCCTACTTGTGAGATGGACTTGACTTGTTGACATGAAAAAAGAGGGCTGAACTGAGAGGAGCTGTGGATTTAGAGAGAAGCACAAGCAGAGAAAAGCCCAAACAGAGAAGGCCAGAGAGACTTTTGGAGAGTAGTGTCATGGAGGCAGAGAGGAGAATTGCAGGGGGGGCCAAGAGATTGCTGAGGGCCAGTTGGAGCTGCCCAGGACTTTTGAGAACTGAGGAGGCATGGCTGTGATGCCAGTATTTTGTCTGTCTGTTTTGATGTTGTTTTGCCAGATTCACTTGCTGATGAAGGACGGTGTTGCTGTTGTACAAGTCCTGGAATCTTGCTGTTGGTTCAGAAGCCCTGAAGGAGGATCTTCTTCTTGTATGTTTACAGAAATCCTGGAAAAGGGTCTTACTGATGTTTTCAGGGGTTCTGGGACTGTTCTGCAGGCAAAGTGAATTAACGAGGACACTGGCAATGCATACTGTGGCTTTGTTAAGCTTTGTCTCCCCAGGAACAGAGATTGCTGAGAACTTGCCTCCTGTCAAGATGAAGGGCCTTTCCTTGGGTTTTCAATGCTGTGATGATATCATTGTAGCTTAAGGGTAGATGGCCTTTTGTGCTCTCCTGCCCCTTTTGAGAAAGTGCTTGGCATTAATGGATGGCATTGTAATTCAGTTGTGATCCAGGAGTGGGAAACTTTTGACTTTTTGTGCTCTTTGACTGAACAAATGAATGTACTTTGTTTATGATTGGAAACTAATCTCCATTTGAGAAGACAGACTTTGACTGACTAAATTAATATACTCTCCAGGGCTAGAGTAGTACCTGGATTGAATTGAGAACTTACTTGCTAAATGAATGAGTTACACTGTATTTTGATTTTCTCTGTTCTGTGAATGTTTTGCCTTAATCTGTCACTGAATAAATGGAGTTTGCTATGCTTTTATTCCGAATCTTGGAAGTTGCCTTTGCTTGGCATTACACCCAGCAATGTCACTTTCTGATATGTTATCTGAAAATTTCTATATGAAATGAGTCTCTCTTAAATATCTTTATGTTATTATTAAAAGATAGTATAATAATAAGTGGGAAAAACTTGCTAACAGTCATTAAACTCCCTGGGGGCATAGTTCTCTTTCTGAAAGATAAAGAGGTTGGACTAGTTGACCTTGGAGGTCCCTCCCAGCTCTAGGTCTATGGCCCCATGATTTAGAGCTGTGCCCAGGTGCAGTAGTCTACGTTAGGAGGTTGGGTTTTCCCGTTGCCAGGGATTTTTAGGCTTTAGATACTATTTCTAAAAAACTCAAGTTTCTATTTCTTTTTTTTACCCTTCCTCAGAGAAACCAATTAATTGAATTAATATTCAGGATTGTTCCTATATAATGCTCAAACAACTAATTGGTAGAATTTAATTTCCTGGAGGGCAGGGATTATTTAGTTTTTATCTTTATATCTTCAGGGCATAGCATATTACCTGGCATGTAGTAGATGCTTAATAAATTATTGGCAAATTGAATTAAATGGAATTAGTCAATTTAATAGATAGGTGCTATTACTATTTCCATTTTACAGTTGAGGAAACTGAGGCAGTGATTAAGTGACTTGCCGAGGGTTACACAACTAGTAAGCTACTGGGGCTGGATTTGAACTCAGATCTTCCTTACTCCAGGTTCAGCATTTATTGCCAGTGTCTTATGGCTTAGATTAGACACAGTTCTTGCTGTTGTAGAGGCTACAGTCTAGATGGAGCTTATGCAGTGGCATGTTGGTAAATGTTTCACAACCAGCTCTCTAGGGAGAAAAAATATACATATAACACACTTTTAAGTTTAATATGCTTTATTACCATTTTTTCTATTACATTCTTAAGCCTAATAAACAACACAACCATAAAGAAAACTCTGATTTGTAACATTTACCAACTTCTGAGGTATAAATACTCACACTGGTAATTTAACAGTCAGGTCTCCTGAGTCCACTTTGAGCTAAATCTAGTACATCCCTTCACATATGACATATAAAGATAACTATGAAGGAGAAAGAGAATAAGCACCTAAATAATGCCTAGGATGTGCTGGGTGCTGTGCTAAGTGCTTTACAATATAATCTCTTTTGAAGCTCACAACAACCCTGTGAAACAGGTGCTATTACTCCCATTTTACAGGTGAAGAAACTGAGGTAAACAGGGTTAAGTTACTTGTCCAGGGTCACATAGCTAATAAGCATCTCTGGCCAGATTTGAAAATGTCATCCTGACTCCAGGCCTAGCACTATATCTACTGAGTCACCTGGCTGCCCTCTTGCAAGTCGGTACTCCCAAACAATAAGAGGATGATAAGTACAAGAACTTGTGTTTAGAAAGTGTGACATGCTGTCTCAAGGATTAATTCGTGTTTGCTTATTGCCTTTTGTTTCTCATTATAATATTATTGAGAATAATTATGAAAACACATGCAGACAAGCAATGCCTAACTTTCCAAAGCAAAATTCTGAAATATCCTGAATGTCAGGAAATATTTAGAAGTACCATAACAATTTTGTGTGCGATATATACTTAGGAGATAAAACATTTATGTCTTCAGTTGTTTGGGAATTGCCTATCTCTGTTTTCAAATATGGCAAGAATACATTTCTGTCTTTCAAAAAAAATTTGAATAAAGTCTCTGTTTATGGCTTACAGTGATTTTGCATTATATTGATTTAAGCAATAGCAATCCAGTCCTCCAGAAGCATTACTGGAGATTTAATGACCAGCTAAAAGGGGCTGGTAAATATCAATCTCCAGGGAATGCTTTTCACCAAGGTTGTCGCTGGTCTCTGAAAGCTGGAAAGCTAGAGCAAGAAACCATAGGTGAAACTAGGCAACAGAGTTTGGTTTTGCCAGAAATACAGCAACATGGTAAGTTGCTAGGAAATAAAGGTCTGAGATCTGAATCAAAGTGTTAGATAACACTCTAATGCTCCTATTACTTGAAAATTATGAAATATCATTTTTCCTACTCTCCAAAGCATTTAATGTAATAATCATTTACAGCAACAGAGAGAGAGAAATTATGTGACAAAAAGAATTCCAGGTTTTGAATCAGCTTGCTTCTCACTAACTAGCAGGAAGAGGTTGGAGGCTATAATTTTTCTTGTAAACATCATAAATACAAAAAAAAAAATCCTGAAGTCAACTTATAATTCCTTTTCATTAGACTGGTGATTTCATCACTACTAGGAACTCCCAAGAAGGAAACTCCCCTTCTAATACATGTTGGCACCTGCTCATCAACTTGGAGTTTCAGAGAATTGCCCAGAGCCTTGAAAAAAAGTCACATTGTCAGAAAATGTCAATGCAGCCTGACTTAAACCCTGATTTCAAGGCTAGCTCTGTCTCTCTGCTAATACTATGGCTAATTCTCTTGATGGTTTTTATTCTGTGAACTTGAGGATTGAAATGATACCTAGACCAAATGCAATACTTTGCTTGCTAGAGTAGTACTCATCTAAGATAGAGTGGTATTCACCTAATCATCAAAGGCTAATGCAGTGGTTTGTATTAAGGTAAATAGATTGTATTTCACAAATAACTAATTAGAAGAGCACACTGGAATGGGGGAATCTAGCCAAAAGTACTTGAAGAACCCCACAACCCCACAAAGGGACCCCCTAAAGCCTTGAGAAGAGATAGAACAATAGCCTTGTTCT
Organism: Pseudochirops corinnae; assembly: GCA_028646515.1. NCBI lineage: Eukaryota > Metazoa > Chordata > Mammalia > Diprotodontia > Pseudocheiridae > Pseudochirops > Pseudochirops corinnae. The sequence continues at coordinate 299,789,995 of CM053586.1, read as the reverse complement.
GGGAACTCACACTTCCAGTTGAATTGGGGTTGGATGAGTCCAACCAGAACCTATGTAAGTATTATATGTGGCCTTCTTATCTCCTTTAATTTGACATGGATCTAAAAATATCAGTGATAGCAATAAGAGAAAGAGATTAAAAGCATAAATACAGGCAAAGAAGAAGTAAAGTTGTTTTTATTTGCTGACTTGTCAAGTCAAAGAAGTATTTATTAAATGCTTACTATGTCCCAGAAACCCTGATAAGCATTAGGAATATAGGAAAAGGCAAAAACACCTGGAAGTGGCTCACATTCTAAAGAGGGAGATAACATGTAAACAACTATGAAGATACAAGAGGTTGATAGGTAAAATGGAGATAATCTTAGAGGAAAAGAAATAGAATTGAGGGAAGCCGGGAAAGACCTCTTCCAGAGGATGAGGTTTGTGTTAGACTCGTAGGAGCTAGGGAGCCACAAGACAAGGAGGGAGAGCATTCCAAATATGAGCAATAGCCAGTGAAAAAGCATGGGGTGCAGGATGTGTTGAGTGGGGTCACGTGTGAGGAACAGACGGAAGACCAGTATTTCTATATCAGTGGTTCTCAACCCATGGGTCACAACCCCTTTGGGGGTTGAACAACCCTTTCACAGGGGTCACAGGGGTCACCTAAAACCATCGGAAAACACATATTTCCGATGGTCTTAGGAACCGAGACGCCGCTCCTCTATCTGTCTCCAGGTGGGTCCACCCACATGCAGATACGGCCACATATGAGTATTAAAGGGTCACAGCATTAGGAAGGTTGAAAACCACTGCTCTATATCATAGGACACGTGGAAGCATATAAAGTATAAGAATGTTGGAAAGGTAAGAAGGAATCAGGTTATGAAGGTTAAAAGCCAAAAAGGAGATTTTAATATTTGATTCTGGAGCTATTAGGAAGCCACTGGAGTTTAAAGGGCAGAGGAATGACCTGGTCAGACCTATGCTTTTGAAGATCATTTTGGCAGCTGAGTGGAAGATGTATTAGAGTGTGGAAAGATTTAAGGCAGGTAGCCCAAGTAGCAGGCTATTGGAATAGTCTATGTGGGAAGTTATGATGATAAATGATTCCATATTGTCTCCAGGATAAAATATAAATTCAGAGTGTAAAGTCCTCCATGATCTGCCTGCCACTTATCAAGTTTGTTGCACATGATTCCAGTCACGCACTCTACATTCCAGACAAACTGGCTTGCTTGTTGTTCCCCAGCTCCAACGCTGCATTGGCCTTCTCTATGGCTTCTCACAGGCTACTCCCTACCCACCATAGCTGGAAAGCATCCTCACCTGTTTCTCTGAGAATCCCCAGCTTCCTTCAAGGCTCAGATTCTAAGACTCGGTTTCTCTCTGTCTCTGTCTCTCTCTTCAAATGATCATTTACGTATTTATTTGTTTATAAGTTGTATTCTCATGGTAGTATAGAAAAATCTATCAGTTGTCTTCCTATCCCCGGCACCTAGCAGTTTTATCTTGAACATAGTAGACATTTAATAAATATTCATTGGCTTGGGTTCCTCTCTAGAATAGCCCAATTCAAGTTAGGTTTTAGGTCTTCTCTCCCTTTTAGGGTCCCATCTCTCCACTAGGTCTTTCCTTTCCTTCCCCAGAGTCCTCGTGATGCCTTAGTTGCACAAGATTTGTACAGGTCATGATTGACTATTCACTTTTCCCTCCTCTCCATCACTCATGAAAGCTTACCTGGTCCCCATTTCACCTCACTGTAAAGTTGAGCCCCTTATGCCTCCAAAAATGACAATTAGCTACTCAGATAAAATAATCTATGTTAATGTGCTCATGTGAAGACCCTAAAAAGTACTTCTAGGATCTTCCCTCCTCTCCTAGTTAACATGAATGTTATAAATGTGACCTTCCAGAGTTAATACAGCTTGCAATCACTCCTAGAAGTGTGATTTTAAATGTGTGAATTTGAGGCCACTAAGGAAGACAGAATCATGGCAGCAAAGCAGTTGAGAGTGGGTTGGACCTTATGCTTTTTAGTTTAAGAAAAATAGTAATAACTTAATCCATTTGTGCAGAGAACTTGCCTTCCCAGACATACATGGTCCAAGAAGTACTGCCAGGTCTCTTCCTACCCCTTCTAGAAGGCACAAGATGGTATAGAACAGAGCTGAGACTACTGGCCTTGTTGTTGGAGGGCCTGGATCCACCTCTGATGCTTATTCCACATGCCACCTTGGGCAAATCACTTAACCTTCATAAACCTTAGTTAACTCATTTGCAAAATAAGGCGGTTGGATTAAATGATCTGGTAGGAACTTTCCTTCTCTAGATCCATTACCCTAATCATAGAATTTGGACTTCTGTTAGCATTCACTGAAATTTGAACACCAACATGGAACATGGGTTTGGAAGATCCCTACAGAACCAGCATCTTCCAATTAAGCAGAAATTGACTATGGGTTTTGGATCAATTCAGAAATGTGATTAGTACTAACCTAACTTGAATATTCTTCAAAATTTTTGTTATACAGGTTTATAGTTTTTGTGGCTTGAAGCTAACTTTGTCAAAACTTTTCCTGAACAATCTAGAGTTGGCTTAACTACATTCTTCATATGCATACCAAAATATTCAAATTTTACCAAATGCTTACTATATGCTAACCAAAATTATTCAAATATTGGATTCACTGGGAAAATCAGCATAATTTTTCCCCCCTAAAGGTCTGGCTGGGTTTCCATGTAGAACATGGAAATAATGATCTTTCGAAGTCACTCCCACTTTTATGATTATCAAAGACACTAGAAACCAACAATGTGCTGGTACGTGTTTAATAAGCAGCTCTCTAAAACAAGATTTATGCATGCTATGATTTTAAGTTTAATCCGCATTAATATTTTCTCCATCACTTCTTCACTCTAGACAACCAACAAAATGACAAATCTTTCCATGCTTTGTAGTGTTTGCTCATTTCCATGATGTAAATACTCAAACTTAAAATTTAACAAACAGCTCTCACAAACCAGGTGGAAGTGACTCCAACAAAACACCCTGCCTGAACATCATGCTTTGTATGCAACTATTCAATATAAAGTTTAAAAACTGTACCTTGAGAGAAAAAGATTAGTGATGTAGTAGATAATATTGGAATTGGGTTGGTGGGACTTTAAGGTCTGAGAAGCTAATGTCAGAAGGAAAGGCCTATTTTGCTAAGTGGGATTTGAAATGAATTGGGGAGAATTAAATCAATCAATCAAAAAACATTTACTAAGTTCACGCTATGTACTAGCCACTGTGCTAAGTGCTGAATATTACAAAGAAAGAAAAAAATAGTCCCTGCTCTCCAGGAGCTCTCATTCTAATGAGAGAGCCAAATAACTTGGTACACACATGGTAGGTAGGGGGAAAGTGGTCTCAGTGAGGAAATCACTAGCTGTTAAGGGTCTGGAAAAGGCCTCTAGCAGAAGGTGGGTCTTACAGGAAGCTGGGGAAACTAGGATGTGAAGGTAAGAAGGGGGCACATTCCAGGCTTGGGGGACAGAGAAGTTGGCTTCAGCACATCCTTGGGCAAGGAAGAGTAAAAAGTCAAGGATAACACAGACATTGTGAGCCTAGTGGAATGGGAAGATGATGGTATCCTCAACAATAACAGGGAAGTTGAGAAAAGAGAAGGTTTTGGCTGGAGTTAGGAGGGGTGAGAGAGTAACAAGTGTTTTGGACATGTTGGGTTTGAAATGTTTACTAGATAGCCAATTCAAGATGTCTGATAGTTTACGGTGCATGACTATAGGAAATGGTTTATGATTTCTATAAAATCAATATGTAGTCTTGAACTGATAACATTAAATGAAATGTACATACCGGGTGTTCCATTTAATTTGAATGACTACAACTAGCTTGCTTATGAAGTTGTGAGGATTTTAAAATGCTCTGGTAAAAAGAAAATCCCAAAGGCAACTTTTGTAATTCCATCCATTTTTCACAGACTTCAGATATTTCCTATTCCCACTCAATTATGCTTTAGTGGCAGTTTCTGGTAAGGGCAGTGGGCCCTTACTACAAGCAAGCTGCACACAAGGGATTAGTCATCACAGACTACAGAGTTGGAAACCCAAGACACATCAAATAGACAGCATCAGTGCTTACTGTCTGTCTGAAGGTCTGAATAATTAAAGGGTCAAAAGAAAAATGACTATGGAACAAAACAGAAGGTGAAAATTCTTTGCAAAGAAAAAGAACCCAAGATTTTGTTTCCTCGATTCACCTCCCTTATTTCCCATCTCTTGACCTGGCGCTTGTCCTTCTTATTCTTCCTGTATTTTCTTTATTCAAGACATTGCCAGTTTCTTTGTAAACCATATTCTTCTACATGACTGATTTTTTTCTCCCACTGAGAATAATACTTATATAGCTATTATAGTGTTACCTACTCCATGACTTCTCTAATACTGAGTGTAAAGTATTTGCCTTTTTAAGAGCCAGATAAAGAATGGGAAAAAATGATTATTTCAAATAATCCACAACTTTTTGTTGAAATGAATATTCCCTCGGCCAATCTAGATTATAACCCCATAATATCTTGGTAGACTATTCCATAAGTTTCTGTGGCCAAAAAAATTCATCACCAGGTGACCAACCATCTGGTGTTTCTCCCAACTTCACTAATCTGGTCCTTGGAGGATAATCAGCTAGGTTGCATAGGTGAGTCACGAAGAGCAGATTTTGAATCCTACCTCAGAATCTCATGAGCTGTATGACCTCGTGCAAGTCACTAAACTTCTCTCAGACTCAGTTTCCTTATCTGCAAAATGGAGGAGATAATGGCATTTACCTTACCAGTAAGGATCAATTGAGATAATATATGTAAATTGTTTTTCAAACCTAAATATATGTAAATATAAATAATATAAATATATATAAATACTAGCTATCATTATTATAATATCCCATTTCTAAGTACAGACTCAAAACCTTTAGATGAGAAATGGGCAGATTCTGCTAGAGATCCTGCTCCATTGGCACAGAGTTCAAGGTTCAAAGGTCATGTCGATGCCACAATGAAACCTCAGATCATGACTTAGACTGGTGAGAATTTCATTCTAATAAATTCTACCAAATTTCATCTTACAATTTTTCCAGATGAATAGTGAAGACTAACTCTCAATAATTTAAAATTCTGAAATAAATATTGCATCTTCCTATGACTAATTCCCACGGATCATTTCTGAAGCACATGAAAATTTCTAGCAGCTTCCAAATGCATCTGGCTTACCTGATATGATTTCAGGAGCACCCAAAACCCTGGTTTCTTTTAAAATATCTCCCCCTAGGTGGCTACCATACGTAGTTAGTTCTGCTATAATACTTGTTTTAAAAATGCAAATTTGCTCCAATGGGACTGATATATTAGGGAACAATTTGAGTATAATGCAAATTTCACATTTCCTTATGTACAATTTTGTCAGTGAGGGACAGAAAACGACACCCAGCCAAACAAAGCACCCAATGTTCACATATATACACCTCATACACCAATCAGCTACCTCGGTTCACCTGGTATGTTTTCCCACAAGGTTGAATAACACTGCACAATATGTTTTCCTGCGAAGTTGGATAACCATCTCACAATAACACTCACAAGCTGTAACCCTTTCCACACCCACTTCCATAAACAAAGTTCAGCTCTTTGTTGAGGTAAAGTGCCATATTTCTTGAATAAGTGCCCAGGCCCCTATGTCCTTCTGAACACATCGATGGGGTAGCCTCCTCTGAATGGGTGCCTGCTTCTTTAAAAGTGCCAGGAGTTGAGATCCTTTCTCTCTTTCCGTTATCTGTTCAGCTGAGCCACTGGGGAGGGGACAGGGAGTGACTTGACCACTCCTCTGCTTGTGGTTGTTGATGCTTTGTGCTATTTGTCCTCAGTTCCAGGGGTCAGAGGTGATCCTCCCGGACTGGGAGTTCGAGCCATGGTGATCTTTGGAGCCAGAATTGCAGGCAGGCTGGTGTAAAAGCCCAGAGAAGCCAGAGCACCTGGGATTCAAGCCTGAGGGGAGTTTGGACTTGGGCCTAGGACTATTCTCTATAGAAACTGGGTTAAGCTATGAACCTAATGTCCTTCCAAGAATCAGTCAATTGATAAACGTTTATTAAGTGCTTCCTATGTGCCAGACACTGTGCTAAGAGGTAGGTATATGAAAAGAGGCAAAAGACAGTCCCTGCCCTCAAGGAGATCAAAATCTAATGGGGCAGACATTGTCTAAACAAATACACTAGAGGAGCTCTATACAAGGATAATTAGGAAACAGTTAAAAGGGGGAAAGTTCTGCCATTAAGCAGGGTCAGGGAGGATATCTTCTGGTGGGCTTTCAGTTAGGACTTCAAGGAAGCCAGAGAGGTCAGTAGTTGGACTGGGGAGAGAGAGGGTTCCAGGCATGGGGACAGACAGAAAAAATGCCAGGGCAGTGAGAGGTGGAGTGTCTTGTTAAAGGAACAGCCTGGAAGCCAGTGTCCCTGGATCAAAGATTCTGTTGGGAAGTAAGGTGTAAGAAGATTGGAAAGGTAGGAGAGGGCTGCATTATATAAGGCTTTGAATGCCAGACTATGTTTTGTATTTGTTCCTGGAGGTGACAGGGAGTCACTGGAGTTTACTGAATGGGGATGGAGGGTGGGGCTTATGTGAAATGATCATACCTGTGTTTTAGGGAAAGCACCTTTGTGGCTGAATGGAGGAAGGACTGAACTGAAGAGAGATTGAGGCAGGCAAACCCACCAACAGGCTGTGCAATACTCCATACTACCTACCTCCTGATACGAAGGTGATGAATTCAAGATGAAGAATGAGGCAGACATTTTTGAACATGGAAAATGTGGATGTTGACTTCACTTAATTATGCATATTTGTAAGAATGGTTTTCTTTTCTTTTTTTCTTGCCTGGATGTGGAGTCAGGAAGACTTAAGTTTCAAATCCTGCCTCAGCCACTTCATCTTTGATGCACCTCTGGGCAAGTTGCATAATATTTTCAGCCTCAGTTTCATCATCTATAAAACAGAGATAATAATAGCAGTTACATCCCAGGGTTGTTGTGAGGGAAAAATAAAATAATATCTGTAAAGTGCTATGTAACCTTAAAGCACTTTGTAAATTTGAATGATTATGGCAGAAGGAAAGGTGGCAAGGAGAGAAAATAAATTTAATTGAAAAATAATAAAATTAACTTTTTAAAAGAGGTAGTTTTGTGTCAGAGAGCACAACCATCTCCAATTATGAAATCGACTGACACATAACAGGTGTTTAATAAATGTTTACTGACTAATTGACTGACTAATCTGCAATATCTGTTCAAGTTGTAGCACTTTGGCAGCCAACTCAACAGGATGCCCATCCAAATACCTTTCATAGACTGCCTAATAAAGGCATAATCACTGAAGACACAGAAAAGAACTGCATGAAACTAATGGCCATCTTAAAATTGTTTGTTTAGTGGATGCTTGGGACCAAATAATTCATCACATAGTGGCTGACCTACTGTTAGCCTTAGCTGTCCTGAGAGAGCAGACCAGGATGTTTCTTGGGCCTAAACATAAAGCCTTTGTGGCTAGGTAGGCTTTGAGAGAGGTTATGCTCCATTGAGAACCCAGGGTCATCTCTGGTGTAAGCATGAGACATCAGAGGAAGGCTTTTGTGGATAAAATGTCTGAATTAAGTTTCTTCCATTCAGTCAGAGCATCTTACCCCGGTAAGGAAACCAAGATACAGTCATCAATAGCCCCCAAAAAGAGCAACAACCATATTCTCATGCTGAGGCAGTCACAAGCAAACAGGTCAAAACAGGACCAGAGTTGAACTTCTTGCTCACAGTTTGCATTCTGACCCATAATTCAACTATTTCAAAACTTTTTATATTTAGAGAAAGGGGAAAGAATTATTAGGAATATAATTCTCCCCCCTTCTCTTTTTGAGCTGGGTTTTTAAGGAAACGTGGGATTCTATAAGGAAGAAATGAGAAGAGAGTGCATTTCAGACATGGCAGATGGCCAGAGCAAAGGCACACAGATCGATATCTGAGCTCGTTATCTTTCTTGACAAATACACCCTCTTTCAAACTTCCCTTTTACTTTTGGAGGTGCCACCATCTTCCCAGTCATCTAGTCTTTCAAACTGGTGCTGTCCTTGGCTTTTCACTCTCTCTTATCTAATCCTCATGTCTAATCTGTTGCTAAACTCTATTGTTCTACCTTTGTGACATCTCTCACATCATCTCCTCTCCTCTGATGCTACCACACTTGGTGCAGGCCCTCATCATCTCATTCCTGGCCTATTACAGTAATCTTATGGTTGTTCTTCCTGCCTCATCTCTTCCCATGCCAATCCCTCCTCCATTTGTCAAATTGATCTTCCTAAAGCAGATCTCTGACCGTATCATCCTGCTACTTGGTATACTCCTATAGTTCCCTATTACCTCCAGAATCAAATTAAGTCTTCCATATGACCTTTAAAGGTCTTCATAATCTGGCCCCTTCTTACCTTTCTTAGGCTTCTTACATCACACACCATCTCCTCTTCCATGTTCTCTGGGATCCAGTAACACCAGCTCTTTTGCTGTTTCTTAAGCTAAGCCTTCCATCGCCAACTCTAGGGCACATTCACTTGCTATGTACCACGTCTGGGATGTTTTTCCACCTCATCTCTACCCTCTGGCTTCCTCTAAGTCTCAGCTCAAACTCTGCCTTCTGCAAGACACCTTTCCTAATTCCCCTCAATTCTCATTCCTTCCCTATGAGGCTATCTCCAAGTCATACCCACACACAGACTGCTAGTGCCTTCCTATCTGAGATCACCCTCCACCACCCACACACACACACACACACACACACACACACACACGTTTTGTGTGCACATAGTTGTTGTCATGTTGTCGCCCCCAGTTGAATGTGAGCTCTTTGAAGACAGGAACCTTGTTTTAGCTGTTTTTCTTCATCCCTAGCACTTACCACCTCAGCTGGGACAAAGCAAACACACATTAAATGTTTGTTCATTGATCGACTGAGCAATACATTTGTGTTCCTGTCTGTTCCCTAGTATATCTGTTTCCTCATGTTTTTCACGAACCACAGGAAATATTGTATATTAGGTCATCCTTGCTGAGATGTCCAAAGCCTTGAGCACAGAGCAAGCCCAAGAGTTTGGTGCTGAAGCTTCCTTTACAAGATAATTGACAGATGATAATACTAAGATAACCCCCATTTTGGGGGGCGGTGTCAGTTTCAAAGGTCATGGAACCCTGATAGCAGCACCAACAGGGAGACTACTCTCTATAATTCTGAAGATTATGATAGAGGCATATATAAACTTGACCAAACAGTTTTAGGAGCTGCAAAAGGTCATCACTTAGCTTGGGCCTTGTCAGGAAGGCTGCACATTGATTATAAATCAGAATCTTGGAACTGGAAGAGACCTTGGATGTCTTCTAGTCAAATACATACCTAAAACAGACTCTTCTTCAAAACTATGCCACAAAGTGGCCATACAACCATTGCTTAAAAACCTCCAAATAAATATTTGACAACAGCTATCATATCCTCACCAAAGTTTTGTCTTCTCCAAACTCCTCGGTTCATTCAACCAATCATCTTATGTCATGTGGCATCTCCACGTACTGTGGATATTATAATAGCAGTCAGCAATTATATAGCACTTTAGTTTGCAATGTGTTTTACAAATATTATCTCACTGTGTCCTCATGACATCTGTGGGAGGTAGGTGCTATTGTATCCCCATCTTATAAATGAGGAAATCGAATCTGAGATAGGTTAAGTGACTTGCCAATAAATATTATACAGCTAGTAAGTATCTGAGGTTGGATTTGAACTCAGGTTTCCCCAACTCCAGGTCCAACACTCTATCCAGTATACCTCCTAGATGCCTACGATGGCTTACCAGCACCTCTGGTTACAACACTGCTTCCAAGTCTTTCCTTTGTGATTATCTCCAATGTGTCCTGCTAACAGCTTGTTTATGTTTGATTGCTTGCATGTTGTCTCCACGCTTAGATTATAATCCTCTTGAGGGCAAAGATAGTATTTGCCCATTATTGAATCCTCAGCACTTTAGCACAATACTGGAATATATAGGGGGTGCTTCATAAGTGCTGAAAAAACTGAATGCATAAAGCAGTTTTTGTTAGCTACCTGCTACATACCAGCCACCATGCTAGGTGCTGAGCATACAAATGGAAAAATGAGAGAGTCCCTTAAGCCAAAGGCCTTAAGAACTTACATTCTCACATGGGATACAACTCATGAAGGGGAGTCACAGTGGCCAGGGAAGAGAATTTTAGTCATTATCCTGCCCTTTCCAGTAATAACAGTAGTAGTGTTTTGATTACTGCTCCCAGAGCATGAATAGGGTGAACCCAAAGAGGGACCATTCCAATATGCAACAAGCCAAAGACTGCAAAATTGGGTATATGAGAGAGAGGAGGGATGCTCCCTGCTGAGGAGGTATCAGCACTTTAAAGTAGGGTTCAAGGCAACCCAAGCAGGATATAATTACTGCCATGCTTAAAGTGACAGAAAGAAGTCTTTGTATCTATAAATGAATTCCAACTACCAAGAGCCCTCTTGTTCTATGAGAAGGAAGTCCTAATGAAAAAATTCAGAAATGGTTTAAATGGCAGCATAAAGGACTACTTAGGAGAGCATCCTATGCCTAGAATCTGGCAGCCTTAAGTGATCAGTACACAACAGTATAGTTCAAGGACTGTCCAGAAGACAGGAAGGGAGGGACCAGGAAGACGACACAAAATCACTAGAATAAGAATTCCCTAGGGCCATGAAGCTAGGGGCCAAGCAGGTACTGCAATCTCTAAGAAACTGACAGAATTAGGTTTGGTTGTAGCCTATACTCCCAGCACCACACTTCTGACCAAAAGGCCTAAATGTTGCCAGGAGCAGGGTGATAGAGACAAGAGCCTTAGGAAGGGTAGAAAAGCCTGAAACTGGACAAGTAGAGATTACATGGAAGATAGTCTTCTAAGGTATGGAGCTTACCAAGAACCATGTTTCCAGGATATAAATCCAAATCTCCTGCCTGGTGATGCAGACAATAGCGAACCAAAGAAGGGTCTCCTCAGAAACAGGAGAAAGACTCCAGAAGTAAAGTGAAAACCTCTCTTATGGTCACAGGTTAAGGAGAGTTTAATTGGGCCAAAGACTAAACCAGGAGCTTGGGAAAGTATATTGTCTAGAATTTAGCACAAAGTTCCTTTTTTTTTTTTTTCCAATTTATTTATCTATTTTTAGTTTTCAACATTCATTTCCACAAGATGTTGAGTTATAAATTTTTCTCCCTGACTTTCCACTACCTCACAGCCCAAGATAGTGAGCCTACTGAATATCCCTTCTCCCAATCTGTTCTCTCTTCTATCCTCCCCCATCTGCCTCCTAGCTTTCTAGTAGGAGAAGATGGATTTCTATACCCCAGTGCTTATATATCATATTTCCCAGTTACATGTAAAAAACAATTTTTTTAAACTTTTGTTTTTAAAACTTTGATTTCCAGATTCTTTCCCTTCTTCCCTCCTCATCTACTCCCACTGGGAAGACAAGCAGTTCAATATAGGTTGTACATGTGTAGTTATGCAAAACATGTCCATAGTAGTTATATTGTGAAAGACTAATTATATTTCCCTCCATCCTATCCTGCCCCCTACTTATTTTATTTTCTATTTTGACCCTGTTCCTTTGCAAAAGTGTTTGCTTCTAACTACCCTCTCCCACAATCTGCCTTCCCTCTGTCATCCCCCCTCTTATCCCCTTCCCCCCTACTTTCCTGTAGGATAAGATACCCAATTAAGTATGTATGTTATTACCTCCTTGTACCTAATACAATAAGAGTAATCACTTTCCTGCTCTTCCTCACCATTGTAACAATTTTCTCTTGCCTCTTTTATATGAGATAATTCATCCTATTCTATCTCTCCCTTTCTCCTTTTCCCAATATATTCCTCTCTCTCACCTCTTAATTTTGTATTTTAGATATCATTCCTTCCTATTCAACTGATCCTATGCCCTGTCTATGTATATATCTTCCACATATACACACACATACACACACTCACATATGTATTTATATACACATATACCCTCCTACACATACATATACATGTGTGTATACATATATACACATATATAGTTCCTTCAATTATCTTCACACAGATAAAGGCCTCATGAGTTACAATTGTTGTTTTTCCATGTAGGAATGTATATAAACTTTAATAAGTTCTTTATGATTTCTTTTTCCTATTTACCTTCTCATGCTTCTCTTGGTTCTTGTATTTGAAAGTCAAATTTTCTGTTCACCTTTGCTTTTTTCATCAAGAATGCTTGAAAGTCCTCTATTTGACCATATTTTCCCCTGAAACCTTATACTCAGTTTTGCTAGGTGATTCTTGGTCTTAATCCTAGCTCCTTTGACTTCTGGAACATCATATTCCAAGCCCTTTGATCCCTTAATGTAGAAGCTGCTAGATCTTGTATCATCCTGATTGTGTTTCCACAATGCTCAAATTTTTTCTTCCTGGCTGCTTGTAACATTTTCTCCTTGACCTGGGAATTCTGGAATTTGGCTATAATATTCCTAGGAGTTTTCTTTTTGGGATCTTTTTCAAGAGGTGATGCATGAATTCTTTCAATTTCCATTTTGCCCTCTCATTCTAAAATAACAGGACAATTTTCCTTGAGAATTTCTTGAAGCATGATTTCTAGGCTCTTTTTCTGATCATGGCTTTCAGGTAGTCCAAAAATTTTTAAATTATCTCTCCTGGTTCTATTTTCCAGGTCAGTGGTTTTTCCAATGATATATTTCACATTGCCTTCTATTTTTTCATTTGTTTGGATCTGTTTAATAGTATCTTTATTTCTCATAAAGTCATTAGCTTCCATTTGCTCCAATCTAATTTTGAAGGAATTATTCTCTTCAGTGAGTTTCTGATATTTCTTTTCCATCTGGCCAATTTGGCTTTTTAAGGCATTCTTCTCATTGTCTTTTTGGACCTCTTTTGCCATTTGAGTTAAGTCTATTTTTTTAAGGTGTTATTTTCTTCAGTCAGGCTGTTGACTTGCTTTTCATGATTTTCTTGCATCACTCTCATTTCTCTTCCCAATTTTTCCTCTACTTCTCTTATTTGATTTTCAAAATTCTTCTTGAGCTCTTCCATGGCCTGTAACCATGTCATATTTTTCTTAGAAGCTTTTGATGCAGGAGTTTTGACTTTGTTAACTTCTTCTGGTTCTATGTTTTGATCTTTTTTGTCCCCAAAAAAGGATTCTGTGGTCTGATTGTACTCCCTCTGCTTGCTCATCTTGTTGGCCTATTAGTTGACTTCTAAGCTCTTTGCCATGATTGAACTCTGCTTCCAGAGTGGAGAGAGCTGTGTCTCAAATTGCTGGGGTTTTCACAAATGTTGTCAGAGCTATGAGGAGGGCACCCTCTCTATAGACACCCCAAGTTCTGGCACACTGGCCACACACCCCAGGACCACCACCCAAGACTGCAGTCCAGATCCACACAGGTCAAAGCAGGAACAATTACCCTTTGAATGGTTGCTTGGTCCCCCTATGATCTACAAGCCAGGAGCCCCAGAAGCAGCCATGCAGGAGCAGCTACAACCACTGTGTCACTGGCACCTCTCACCCTGGGGGCAGGGGCCAGACTGTGCTCTTGTGTCACCTGGTTCCAGCAGAGTTCCCCACTGACCTTTTACTTTCTCTTTGGTGTTTATGGGTTGAGAAGTCTGGAAACCACCACAGCTGCCAGTAATTCACTCTCCTCAAGTCTGCTTTGCCTGGTCTGAGCCATGGGTCAGGGCTCCCAGCTAGGTGTGATAGACCCTTTCTGCTGGCCTGCCAGGCTGCCTCCAGTAGGAGATTTGTTTCTCTCTGTCACTTCATGGGTTCTGTAGCTCTAAAATTTGTTTAGAGTCTTTTATTACAGGTATTAGAAATGGTTGGAGCAGGAGCTGAGACAAGTTCCTGCTTTTACTCCACCATCTTGGCTCCACCTCCACAAAGTTTCTTAACCAGAGATCCATTAATATGTTTTTATTTTTTGTTTTGTTTTTGCTTTTTAAAAAATATTTTGATAAGTGTATTTCACTATGACTGATTTCCTTTGTGATACCATACATTTTCTCTTATACATTTAAAAATATTACTCTGAGAAGTGGTTCAGAGACTACACTAGACTGCCAGTGGGATCCACCACACACAAAAAGGTTAAGAACTCTTGGTTAGCATGAAGATGCCATAAACTATTTTAAGGAAAGAGTATCCTTTGAGAATGTTACCATGTATGACAAAACCAGATGACTGAGAACAGTATGGTATGACAGAAAATCAGAATTTCTGAGGGAGAGGTGGAAGAGAAACTTCAAAGTCAACTTTCTGTTCTTAAAACTCCTAGAAGGTCCTCAGTTCCTAGAAATCTGAACTCTCCCTGGACGATTTAGTTAGACATGAGCTGTTTTTTGAAGAAAGCCCAGACTGAGTATTTTATTAAAACCGTTTGAAATTCCATCTCCCAAGTGCATCTGTATGTAGAGTAAAGGACACAGGAATATGTGTTTATTCACAACTCCTCTTGTAATTTAATCCAGCATTCTCTGTGATGGTGGTTCCAAACTCTCTCCTGCTGATTCAGTTTGGCTAAGGTTTCCTATATTGTTCTATAGACTATTAAACTAATTTGGAAACCATGAAAAGTATACAGCTCCATTTCCTCAGTAGCAGACAACAAAACTTCCAAACAAAAATTCCCTCCCTACTCCTAAGAAACAAAAGTGGAGGAAAAAAACAAGAGAGAAGCAGCAGCTTTATTTGAGCATTTTTGAAATGAGCTTCCAATTGGCCTGGGTTTCATTTAATTTGTCTATTTGCCCCTCCCTGCAAGGTCTGTTGTTGTGGTCCTGAGAGAAAGAAGCAAGGCTGGTGTCTAATCCAGTACAAGGAAGTGGTCTCCTTAGCAACCATAGCCACAGGCAGGCAGCTTGAACTTCTTCCTCCTTTCTTTGCTGGGGTTTGTTTGGTTTCCAGAACACTTCAAAACATTTGAACCGCTGAGGAATCTGGCACAGAATACCTGACTTTTTAGAACTAGCTAGAAGCAGACCATGAGATAAAATATCCAAACAGTTACCAAGCAGTAAACAATAATCATTTTCAGGTATCCTGGCTCCTCCTGCATTAATCTGGCCCTGGAAGGACTAATGTTGAGAGGCTGGTATTAAAAATGCAAAATAAATGACCATGCCAAGCACACCATAAAAATTTTAGAAGTATAGCAGTCCAAAATGCCAAAGATGAAGTGAAAGATACTGTTTCACATAGAAAATGATTTTTACCTTGCATTTCATTTGTGCTAACTTGAAGTACATAAAAACCTCACAAACACATGCTGAATTCAAGTGGAAAAGAGACAAGGTCTCTACATTATCTAGTACCACCCAGTTATATGGTAGATGGCACTCAGTTATGCTGGGAGTAGGAATGTCCATAAAGAATGGCTGTAATAGTTTTTAAAGAACTTAGAAAAGACTGAATGTTACAATCATCTTTATTTAAAAGCAAATGTTTGACCAGGGCGTGGAAGTTGGGAGATCATTTCAGTTTCTTTTATCTTGTTGATTACCCCCTTTCATACATCAGTAACTTGCCATATATCAATTTTTCCACAGGAAAATGGAAATATTGCCTATCCTTGATTAGAGGGATGGTGGAAGGATTAACAGGATAGCATCTGCAAAGTGACTGACATTCTTCAGAGAAAGACCCTCAATATGACGTTATGAGCTCTCCCTCTGGAATGTCAACATAAGAAAGAGTCTGGAGAAAAAGAGAGGAAGGAAGGAAGGAAAGAAGAAAGGAAGGAAGGAAGGAAGGAAGGAAGGAAGGAAGGAAGGAAGGAAGGAAAAAGATTAAAAAAGGAAAGAGAAAGAGAAGCTAAAAATAAAAAGAAAGAGCAAAAGAAAGAAAAATAGCAAGAAAAGAGAGAGAAAAGACAGGAAGGAAAAAAAGACAAAGAAAGAAAGAAAGAAGGAAGGAAAGAAAGAAAGAAAGAAAGAGAAAGAAAGAAAGAAAAAAGGAAGAAAGAAAGAAAGAAGGAAAGACAGAAAGAAAGACAGAAAGAAAAAAATGCCTCCTTCAAATTATGACTTTAGGAGTACATCCAGACTTCCTGGAGTCATAAGAATTGAGCTGTAATTACATCATGGATATTATAATGGTCTTGCTAACCTCTCTTTTTTTTTCTGTGATTTTTTTTTGGTTTATTTTTTTATTTTTTGGTTTACATCACTGATTTCCACAAGATTTAGACTTACAAATTTTCTCCCCATCTTTTCCCTAGCCCCCACTCCAAAATAGTGATTCCATTGTATACCCCCTCCCCCAATCTGCTCTCTCCTACATCCTCCCCCATCACTCCTCTGACTTTCTGGTAGGGTAAGATGGATCTCTCTATCCCAGTGCCTGTGTATCTTATTTCCCAGTTGCATGTAAATAATAATAATAATTATATATGTTTATATATATAAAATCATTTGATTTTAGAACTTTAAATTCTAGATTCTTTCCATTCCTCCTTTGTCACCCACCCCCACTGGAAAGTCAGGTAATTCAATACAGGCTGTACATGTGTAGTTATGCAGAACATCTCCACAAGGAACATATTGTGTAACACTGACTTTATTTCCCTCCTTCCTATCCCATTCCCCCCATCTTGTTCTATTGTCTACTTTGTCTATGTCCCTTTACTGAAATGATTGCTTCTAACATTCCTCTCCCCACTCTCCCCTCACCTCCATCCTCCCCCCTCTCATCCCCATCCCCCCTACTCTCCTCTCCTGTAGGGAAAGATACTCACTTTAGAGTGTATGTCATTCCCTCCCTAAGCCAAATTCAATGAGAGTAAGAGTGACCCATTCCCTTTTGCCTTCCTGTTCTTCCCCTCCATTG
>CM053586.1:299748955-299772501 GCA_028646515.1 Pseudochirops corinnae | reverse complement strand
TATTTTCCTTTTTCTTAATCTCTTTGAGTATAGTATTATAGTCCCTAGTGGTGGTATTGTTGAATAAAAACATATGCACAGTTTAATAGATATTTGGAAAAAAGTTCCAAATTACTTTCTGGAATTACTGTACCAGCATACAGCTATACCAACACTGCATTAACATATCTGTTTCCTCACAGCTACTCAAGCGTTTGTCATTTTTCTTTTCTCTTGAGTTATTATTTGTCAGTCTTATGGTTATGAGATAGAATCTCAGAGTTGTTTCAATTTGAATTTTTCTAATCACATGTGATTTTTATTTTTTTATAAATATAGCTAATATTAGCTTGGATTTCTTTCTCTAAAAATTGCCTCTTCACATCTTTTGACCATTTGTTAACTGGGAAATGACTCTTATTCTTACAAATTTGAGTAAATTCCCTATGTAATAGAAATGAGAACATTATTAGAGAAATTTAAAGATTTTTTCTCCCCTTTTAACTGCTTCTCTTTTAATTTTAGCTGCATTGGTCTTGTTCGTATAAAAACATTTTAATTTTAAGTAGTCAAAATTTTCAAAATTGTATACAGACAAGTTATCATATAGTCAAAATTATATATTTTATATATAACTTCTTGTTTGGTTACATCCTCTTTCTCTTACATTTATAAGAGTTCTTACAAGTAATTTCTTGCTTGCTTCCCCAATTGATGTTGTTACTCTTTATGTTTAAGTCATGTACCCATTTGGAGCTTATCTTGGAATCCATTGTGAAATACTGTCCTGTAACTAGTTTGTGTTAGACAATTTTCCAGTTTTCCCAACGATTTTTGCTGAATATGAGTTTTTATTCTGGTGACTGAGGTCTTTGGGTTTAATAAACACTAGGCTTTTGAATCACAGTACTTTGAGATCTATTTTTCATAGACTGCAACTCAGTTCCCAGTGAGAACTGTAGAAAAATTTCAGCTTCTACTTTATAAACTTTACATTTAATTCGACAGTCATTGGGGTAAAAAGGAGGCTGCCAATTTTTAAGTGGTATATCAGTTTTGAGCTTAGAACATCCAATCTCATCAATAACAGGAAATTGCCCTTAGGCCACTTAACTCAGCCTTTTTTTCTGAGACCTACTGTTCTGTCAGAAACAGACCATGGGAGGATGTGCATCATTATCCCCTCTCCCTCCTAAGAATTCAAAGGCAATGAGTATCAATTGGTAATTACAATATTGCCAAGAATAGTTAAACAGGAAGGCTGTTGACCTAAGGACTAGGAGAAAATTTAGAACAAACAAGTGTATGGATACTGGAGAAGGCATGAAGAGTAAATGGATGTTAGTCCTGCTTATTGGAACATTGTGGCACCAACTTCAATAACCTTTCTTGCAGAGATTTTGGATACTATTACTGTGTCTCTCAAAGGGAGTGGAATCTTGGGGCCTGAAAATTTAACTGTTCCAATTAATTGGGAGGGCTGGAATGAGAATGGGTAAGACCAGTAGGTAAAGGACTAAACGAACTTTGTTCCTGAAAGACTGAGGTAACTTTAAAAAAAAAATTATTTTAGACTCAAACTCCAAAACACAAATGTAGAATAGAGAAAACTTAAATATTGGAACTTAAATACAAAGTAAGAAAGGAAGAAAGTGTGTCATGTGCATAGCAGAACATAAGAGAGGATTCAAAATATGCAACAATAAATTTTCATTTCAAGAAAGCCTGTATGATAAACAATACACTTTGTCTTGAGAACTGTCCATCTTTTCTTTGCTTCCTTGTAAATTTTTTTTTTGTTCTCTACTGTGTACTTTTTTAGTTTGTTCTTTTTTCCCCTTCCACCCCCCTGAAGTTCATATATGTTTAAGTTCATATATGTTGCTTTATAGCTATAGATATATACATTGACATATACCTATATACATACATATATAGATACATACTTCCCCAAATTCTACTCCTGATCTTTGTTTTTAATGTTTGTGCATATCTCTTGTTTCCTATCTCTCCTTCCTTTTCTTCTTTACTTCTACCTGCTACCTTGACTTCCTATTACTTGCCTACCCCCCTCCAAGGATTCCTCCCCTATCCTCCCATTCCCATAAATTTAAAAACTCTTTTATGCCCCTATTTTACCTATTCCTTCACCCTTTCCTCTAAAGATTCTTCCCTTGTCCTCTCTCCCCTCCCTATGCCCCTACCATTTTATTTCTTTTGAATTTAGAAGGCTTTTATACACTTCTAAATATATATGTATTGTTCCTTCTTAAAACCATTCCTGATGAAAGTAGGTTACCAGAACAACCAGCCTTTCTTTCCTATTCAGTCCCTCTGTATTGATTCTTCTTCTTGTATCTCATTTGTATAAAATAATTACTCTTTATAGCTAAATGGTTTTACTTTTAAAATTCATATCATACTCAAGATTTTCTCAATTTTTCTTATGAGCTACCCAATTATTAATAAGAATCTTAGACATACATTTTATATTTTACATATATTTTAAAAAATGGTCTGTCCTTCTTGAATCTCTTATAATGAGTCTTTGGTATGTACCTTGTATTTCTCTTGGCTCTTGTATGTCAAATCTTCTAAGTTCAGTTTTTTTTTTTTTTTTTTACTAAGTCATGAAAGTCTGTTGATCAAATATCCGTTTTTTTTCATTCAGGATTATGCCTAACTTTGTTGTGTGTGATATTTTTGGTGGGAGTCCAAGTTCTTTTGCTCTTTGATATACCAGTGTTCCAAGACCTGTGTCCCTTAATGCCTCTATTGCTAGGTCTTACGTGATTGTAATT
Organism: Pseudochirops corinnae; assembly: GCA_028646515.1. Lineage (NCBI taxonomy): Eukaryota > Metazoa > Chordata > Mammalia > Diprotodontia > Pseudocheiridae > Pseudochirops > Pseudochirops corinnae. The sequence continues at coordinate 299,769,721 of CM053586.1, read as the reverse complement.
GTGGCACCATCATATTTAAATTGTTTTAATCTTGATGCTTTCAATATTTTATCCTTGAGCTGGGGTTTTGGAATTTGACTGTGATATTCCTATAAATTTTATTTATAGGACCTCTTTTGTAAGTGGTGATCAATGGATTTTTTTTCTATCCTTCCCCCTCTTGTTCTAATGCTTCAGGTCAATTTTCTTTAATTATTTCTTGTATTTTTGTATCAAGATTCTTTTTTTTTAATCATAACTTTCATTTAGTCAGATTATATTTGTTTTCTCTTCTTGATCTGTTCTCCAGATCTGTTGTTTTTCCTATAAGATGTTTAATTTTCTCTTCTATTTTTTCATTATTCATATTTTATTTAATTATTTCTTGAGCTCTTATAATTTTGTTGTCTTCACTTTGGCCAATTCTAATTTTCAAGGTGTCATTTTCTTCCTTAAGATTCTGCATTTCCTCTTCTAATTGGTTGACTTTCCTTTCATAATCTTGTTTTTCTTGGATTATTCTTAATTTTTTTTTAGTTTTTCCTCCCATTTGATTTTTAGTCTTTTAAAAGATCTTCTGTGAATTTTTTTTGGGCAGGTGACCCTTTGATGTTACTCTTTGGGGGTTTCTTTACTTCAATATCCTCCTCTGAAGATGAATTCCAGTTTTCTCTATTCCCATAATAGCTTTCTATGGTTGGATTCTTTCTCCTTTGCCCATACATTTTTAGCGGTAATATCTTAATTTTTGTAGTCACCTTTAGCCCTGGGATATGGGGGATGGTGACTCTTGACCCAGTTCTTCAGTTATCCTCTCTAACCTGGAACTGAAGCCAAACCTCTAGCCTCCTATAATTGCCCACAGCCAGGGGCATACTGACCTACTGCTTCTGCACTCACCAGGCATGTGCTGGTTCCTTCTCATCCCCACCACTCTTTGTTTGCCCTAAGGTGCTATTTTATCTCTTTTGTGGGGAAAAATCTTAAGAGCTTGGAATTTTCTGCCCTACCCTGCCAATCTTCCCAGAATCCTCCTGAGGTAACTCTTAAGATGAAGAATATAACGAGGTATTTCTTAAGAGAATTTAGTTTAGCTTCTATTTTGTGAAGAAACATGATGAAGAGAATTCTTGAGAGTCTTTAGCTGCCATAAAGAAAAAGTAGAATATCACTATTTCCAGAGTTGAGGCAAAGTCAGTAATAACAGCAGTAGAGGTCACTTGTAGCTGTGATCTTTCTCATAGCTGATACATTGTAATTAATGATTATTTATCATGTTGTATTTTTATAATTAATAAATTATTATTGTTTTTATGGTGTTGATTATGTAGCTAAAAATTTTGAGACTTATTTAAGCCTAGACAATTGGGGAATTTATATGTCTATACATAATATTTGAGTATATTTATGCATGCATATATAGAGACAAAATGTCAGAATTTATAAGAAAAAGCATTCTTCAATCATTTAATAAATAACATTTAATAAACTAGAGTAAGGTTTCAGGGCTAACTGATTAATAAGACAAATTACAGTCTTGGAAATTGATGAGAAAATATCAGAACACACTTCTTTGTTACCTCAGAATTCGATATGAAAGAACAAATAGGTAACAAGTCAAGTAGCAGATTGAATGATGGGGTTTTGACCTGACAGTAGATGAGTACATCCACACAGTAATCACATAGATTATAAATTAGCATTATTAATCCTAAAAGCTGTTATGATAAAATACAAGAAGGAAAATAGTATTAAATGATGCTGGAATGGTAGGTTGCTGCCACATGGTAGAGGGCCTTAAATATCAAAATCAGGAGTTGATACTTTTTTTCTTAGACAATTGGGAGACACTGGCATTTTGTTTTTTTTTTAATATAGTAGTGATATGATCAGAGAGATGGATGTTCAAGATTACTGAGTGTGTGACAAATTACTGTGTGACAGATTGTAGAAGGGGATAGATTAGAAGTAGGAAAATCAGCACAGAAGCTATCATGATCATTCAGATGAAAGGTGATGGGGGCTTATACTAGGCAGTTACAATGGAAATAGAAGTAGAAAGACACGAGAGCCATTGCCAAGATGAGAAGTGACAATACTTGGTGACTGATTAGATACTGGGGATGATCAAAAAGGAAGATTAAGTTTATATACCTTTCATTGTATTGTCCCTGCCACATTAATATTAAATTAAATCACCATGAGCATATTATGTTTACATGCTTTTACTGTAATAGCTTTGTATTCAATAGGCAAAAGCATAATATTGAATAAATATGGATTAGAATATGAAATTAACATGGTATCATCCTTTCAAAATAACTTTTAAATTAATGAATAGGATCAGAGCCCATGTACATGACAATGCCACATTTTTAGCATCTACAAATTGCTATGTACAGGTAGGAATGATAATAAAAACCTCTACAGCTTGCCAATGCCTTTTGGTGAAGACCACTTTCTCATCCCCAGAAAAGAATGTTTTCTACTAGTTATGGTTCTTGGGTAAAGCACTGAAGATGTGTGTTGACCAAAGTATAGCTTGTTTCTCCCTTAATGTGTGCATGTCTGTGTGTATGTGTGTGTGTATACATATGCAAATATATATATTTATATATGTTCTACCTGAAAGACATGTATTAGCTTCCCTGGACCATGTTTAGTAAAAAGCATTATATATTATGTATGTATGTATGTATATATGTAAATATATACATGTATTTTGCCTACCTATTTACATGTTGCCTCCATCATTAAAATTTGAGCTCAATAAGGGCTGTTACTGCTTTTATATACTTCTATAGTACTTATATAGTGCCTTGCATGTAGTAAGTGCTTACTAAATACTTGTTGACTATCTCCCAAAGTGGCCCCTACTTTTAGACAGCCCTAATTATTTTTAAGTTTTTCCTTTCATCAAGCCTAAATCTGCTCTTCTGTAACTTCTGCACATTATTCCTAGTTGTGCCCTCTGGGACCACCCAGGCTATATCTAGTGTATTTTCAAATCCTTTTTCAAGAGTCACATTGAATATGCCTTTTGCATATTTGAAGACTGGTATCCTGCTGGTCAGCACCCTTTCTAGCCTTCTGCAAGTTTTCTCTAGGCTTAATGTTCTTTGGCTCCCATTCTTTCAATCTATTTTCAAACAACATGGTCTTTGGTTTTTTTTATCTTTTTGTTTTCCACCAACTGCTCTGCTTAGACTCTACTATCTTCTTGCTCCTCCAGGAAACTCATTATCATGGAGCTTGCTACAGCTTTGGTTCTCACACCTCATCAGGACCATTAGTTGCTTCTTCCTCTTTAATTAGAGAGTTGGAGGTAGAGCAAAAAAAATCACTCCTTCCAACATCTTCCTTTATAAAGGGTTATCTAGATAGCTCTTCATTTCCCACTACTTCCTCTTCATGGTTCCAACTCCACTAATATCATGCCCCTGCTTGGAGACTAGGCTTGAGAAGTTAGAACTCTTGAAAATAAAGACTGTCCATTTTTAGAATAATAGTAGGAAGGAAAAAAAACCTTAAAAAGAATTTACATCATTGACACATAAGATAATCTGCCATCCTACCACTTTGGAGGGCTTAAATCCATCCTGCCACTTTCAGTGACCTCTTAAGCATCAGAAGAGGTTCTTTTTGCCCTATCTACACGTTCCTCAATTCCCTATGTGTATGTGATCAGGGTAGAGGTGGAGTGACTTAGGGAAGGAAAGCTGTTTTCCTGACAAAATTATTGTTAGATTCTTTCCTTAACATTTAACTCCAAGACCAGTTCACTACAGACTATGTAGCACTAGCTGGGTAGACCAAACTTGATTAGTCTGATTTTGATAAAGGAGAGGGACATTTTTCCCCAGTCTTTCCCTTTCTTCACCCCTTAACCCAGTTACTGCTTACTCATCTTTGGCAAATTCAGTGTATTTTGACAGTGATAAATTAGTGATGAATCATGGTTCAGGAGAACTTTTTGACCAAGGTTAGATCTCATTAGATATTGACACTGAGAGATTTTATGTATGAATCTCAGAAAATGTGCATTTTCCATGAATGTGCTTTGTTTTAGTTTTGGTGCTATTCTGTTTCTGATTTGGGGAAACCTACCTTCTTCCCCATAAATCCCATCTCTTTTTAGTAAGCATGAATATATCATTTGAATATAATTGAAATAGACTATACCAATTGTGTTTGTTTATGGTGTGTGCTTTGGAATTTGGAATGTGCTTTTTAAAAAGACAACTGTAGAGAGAATGGTGCTTTTCTTCTGGCTCGAATATAGAAAGAGGCAATGATTTTGTGGCTGGAGAAATGGGAAACAGATGTCCAACTCTTCGAAGTCTTCTCTTCCCAAGTTAGCCCCTTTGGTTTGTGGGGAATATGATGAACATTATGTCGAGTTGAAGCAGTCTCCTCCTCACAGCTTCACCAAACTACTTAACAATTTTAATTTAAAGTGAAGTTCTGGGAAATGATTTCCCCAGATAAGTGGTAAATGGGAGATAGAAACAATTTTCTGATCATAATTCAGATGAACGTTAGACCAAAAAAGACTGTAGGAATCCACAAAGGAAGGAGATTAAGAGAAAAGATTTCACCTTGGTCTGAGAGCTGTTTGTTTATTGACTGTTTAGGTGTAGCTGCTGTGTGGTTGGTGGTATTGTTCATGTTGTCTGATGTTTTGTGACTCCATTTGGGGTTTTCTTGGCAAAAATACTGAAGTGGTTTGCCATTTCCTTCTCCAGTTCATTTTACAGATTAGGGAAACTCTGAGGCAAACAGGGTTAAGTTGACTTGCACAGGGTCACACAGTTTATGTGTCTAAGGTTAGATTTGAACTCAGGAAGGTGAGTCTTCATGACTCCAGGCCCAATGCTCTATCCATTGTATCACCTAGCTTCTATAACTTAAGCTAATGAATCAAAAGAGCTTTATCCTTCTCTTAAAGACTTGTCAGCTACCAGACCCCAGCAGATTTTAACAGCAACAGATGACATGAAGAGACTGAATGCCAGCAGATGGTAGCAGCATGCAGCTCAATGAATAGCCAGAGACAATGGAGACTCCCAGAAGAGATTGAGCTCTTGCAGAGAGCAGACTAGGACCCCAGTTCAGTAGAGTGAGCAACTTGCCCAATGACATCACTAGAGAGTGACTAGCGTAGGAAGTATGAGCTATCCAAGCCATTCAGGTGCCCTGGCCACACGTGTTCCCTACACATGTAGCCCTTGTTTAATCAGAGATCTTCCAGGTATGAATGTGCCTCCATTGGTGCTATGAAAATCTGTTGGTCAACAAACTATGTTTTAGTTGAGGGATACAAGAAAGCCCAAAGCAATTCCTTGCCTTAAGGATATATGTTATAATGGGGGAGACATGTAAATAACTGATTACATACAATACTTACAAAGAGTTAATTAGAAGGAGATTTGAGAAGGGAAGGCACAAACACCTGAGGGGTAAGGAAAGGCTTCTTATAGAAGATAGTATTAGAGCTGAATCTTGAAAGAAGCTTCTGTGTGAATAGGGGACATCTTTCTTGCCATTTATATTGCCATCCTGGTTAATTCTGTGCCTTTGGCTTTGAAATCTGTGTCTTCTGGCTGCTTCACAAAAGAAACACATAGCTAGGGACTCACAAGCAATGGTTTTGAGTGGCTGCTGACCTATCCCCATAATGTGTCTCAAACCTAGGGTAGCATTCTGGAAGCCTGTGTGTGTTGGGACCTTGGGTACTCATATGTATTTTTGTAACTGTACATAGTAAGTAATGGAAAAAAAATCTGTATCCTCAGATTTACTGGAAAATTATGAGAAACTTGTAATTAAACTTGAGTCATGTAGTCTGTTTTCAGTTGGCAAAGTATAATGTTCAGGTTTAAAAGAGGAATAAAAAGCAGGTTTTGAGGTTTTGGAAGATACATATAATTGCTTTTGCAAAACTGCCTTTTCGGGAGTAAATCAACTGTGAATATATGAATTGTTTCCCTAAAATGCACAGAGTTTAATGATCAAGCAGAATACATAATTTTTTTTCTTTGTATCTGCTGGAATTCATATTACCAGATTTGCACCTAAAAATGAGGAATTCCTAAGAAATGTTTCTAGTGTCACCTTATCTCCATTTTAGTTCCATCCTAAAGTATGGAGTAGTTATAATTAAATCATCTAAATTATATTTCCTCCTCATGCATATTAATTTTCATACTGATAGGAAAATTATTCCTTTAATTACTTCAATATTTCTTCTCCTACATAAATCACAGCCCCTCTGCAACAATTACTGGGGAGAGGGGGAATTCATCGTGCAGGATTATAGGTTTAGAACTGAATCTGAATTCAGCTCCAGAGATCATCTAGTCCAGAGGTGGGGAACCTGCAGCCTCCAGGTCACATGTGGTCCCCTAGGTCCTCAAGTGCAGCCCTTTGAATCCAAGCTGGCAACACTTGAGGATCTAGAGGGCCACATATGGCCTCGAAGTTGCAGGTTCCCCACCCCTGATTCTAGTCTAATTCTGTAATTTTACGGATAAGGAAATTGAGTCCCAGAGAAGTTAAGTGAATTGCCCAAGGTCCCTTAAGTAGTAATTAATATAGCCAGTATTCATACACAGATATTCTGACTCTAAATGTAGTGTTATTTCTGCTATATCCTACCTTTGCCTGATGATAAACCCCTCTTTAGTTGGTGAGGCTGGTTTTGGAGGTGGTGCTGAAAGATTTTCTAACTGAGTAACACTTTCCAAAGTCTGTGTTCCATTGTCATAGCCTTCAAAAACCTGAGGTCACCTCCCTTACAATTTGAGGCATCCAAACATGACTTTAGGAGAGGGCTCTTTTAATTTGTGTCTGTTTCCTAGGGCTTTTGTGATTTTTCATTTTTTACTTCTTACTGTCACCAAAGCATGAGTTGGTATTCTGAACAGCAATTATTTGCAGTCTCTCTAATGGCATCCAACATACATGCTCACCTCACTCACCTAATAATCTAAATATCTTCTCCCTTCCCATTTGTGACATAGTCACAGAGTATTTTCAGTTGTTTTCTAATTCCTTAACTGAACCTCAAATGAAAAATGTATTTTCTCAGATAGCATCTAATTAGTGACTCTTGTCACAACAGGACATTTCTTTGTGGAATCAAATTATATGCTTGTTCTATACTTCAAGTAGAGTTTTATGAGGAGGAACTGACTGAATGGTACAGCCCATCCTTCAAGTCCAACTAATAGTGGTGAGATATTACAGTGGTTGTTTCCGTAACTGGTCCTGATCAATTTCAGTTTTTAATGTTCATCTGTAACACCCAGTAATTTGGAATAGAATAACATCTTAATAGGAAAAATATGCTTGGCATACAGGGCCACTACTTCCTGGGGAGCACCTGCCCTTTATTTATAGACCAATATTTATCTTACTAATTGTTGCTTCTGGCAGTGGGAAGAACAGTAAATCTCTGCAGAAGCCACTCTTCCAAGCCATCCTTCTCTTTGTAGATGTTCAGAGACACTTTTTTTTCCACTAGCGCTCAGAAGCTCCAAAAGTGAGCACATTTAATGCGTTTTTATTTTTGAGGTATGGAGAGCTGATCTGTATGGAAAGGTTGCTTTGTCCTGTTTTTCAAAGACTTGGCTTTCTGAAATAGGCTTAGAGGACAAAGGAGGTTGGGGTTGGTGAAATGTATTCAAGATACTTTTTCTATCTTAATTGGGGAATTGTTTTCAAACAAAGAGGCTGGGAATAGGTGATGGAAGAGATGCGGAAGATGCAAATAAATGTATGTAATAGAAATTCATGGTTTCTAATGAAGTATTTTTTATCTTGTTCTTCGAATACAGTTATGCTTGAGTTTGTTGATAATTAAGTTTACAAAAAGGAAAAAAGGAAAAGCCCAGAAAGCACTGAATATGAAGATCTTCTCTGGTTGATGTGTTAGCTCTGTTATTTCCTGATGCGTAGTTTCTTATATGTTAGGGGACAGTGCTGAAGACAATCAGTCCTTCAAAAGCTCCTCTCCTTGGATGTGGTAGAGGACCTCAGAAATGAAACCTTTTCTTCATCTATAGGGGTCTTAAAAACAAAGATTATAGGCAGCCTCAAAACTGAGCAAGGGAATTGAGAGAGAGTGATCTGAAAAAATATAGGAGTCTATAGTGACTCAAACAAATCTATGGATAACAAAATCCAAGGTCTAGGAAGAACATTCAGAAAGGAGTTTGTGGCTGTGATTTAAAGCTGAGGAGTCAGCACAGAGTCAGGAGTAGGTGTTGGCTAAGGATACACTGGCATGCCAGTCATTCTCCCTTCTTCATCTGCTGCATTGACTTTACTTTGGACCCAGTCACAGAGTATATGAGAGAGAAATGGAATAGAATCCTAGTAAGTACTCTTTGGTGTTGTATTTTTAAAAATATATAATATTTTATTTTCCCTAATTACATGATGAAAGTTTTAAACATTTAAAAAAATTTTGGTTCTAAAGTCTACCACTTTTTTTCCTCCCCCCTCCCTGAGATGGTAAGTAATCAGATATGGGTTATATATGTGCAATCATGCAAAATTTTTCCATTTTAGTCATCTTGTACAAGAAGATTTGAATAAAAGAAAAAGAATGAAAGAAAATGAAAAATAGTATGCTTCAGGATATATTCAAACAATATCACTTCTTTCTCTGGAGGCAGATAGCATGCTTCATGCATAGTCTTTGGGAGCGTATAGCATCATTGTATTGTTGAGAATAGCAAAGTCATTTACAATTCTTCATTGGATAGTATTGCTGTTACTGTGTACAATGTTCTCCTAGTTATGCTCACTTCACTTTGTATCAGTTCATGTAAGTCTTTCTAGGATTTTCTGAAAGCATCCTGTTTGTCATTTCTTATAGCACATTAATATTCCATCACGATCATATACCACAACTTATTTAGCTAAGTGTCGTCTTCAGTCTTCATTGCGCTACCTGAAGAGAATTTTATTCTGGAGTTGATGTCTTCTTGTGATCACCTTTCTGTGTCTTAGTTTACCTCTTTGGCATCACATTGATGGTGATGACTGATTGATTTATAGTTAGTTCATACCCCTGGCCCATATCCTTGGTCTTCCTATTTCTGTGTTGACTTACCTTGTGTTTTCTTAAAGTTACTACAGGTAACTTTACTTCTGTTTTATATTTTCCTTTCTACTAGGCAGTGCTGATGCCTGAGGCTCAAACTGTATCCCAAGATGATGTAAAGTTGAGCTTTTCACACCTTCCCAGATACTCCTCTGATCTCCAACTTTGATCTAACTTCATTCCTTTAACCCTAAATAATTATAGGTATCTTGTCAGGTGAGACAAACATGAGAGAATCCAAGCATCCAGTTTTAATTCCACCTTCTCCATCCCCCCCCCCCCACCTCCCTGCCGTGTCTCTCACCTGCTTTGTTTCTGCCAATTTTTGCTTTTGTTTTAATTCAGAAGTGGAAGTCTCATTTTCCTGTATCAGTACAAAGATTTCCTGTACTGGGATTTTCCCTACACAGATAAAACCATAAGTTTGGACAAGAATGAGAAAAGAAAGACAGTATCATACTGACAACCTGGGAGTCATGAGTGAGTAGATGATCTCTGAAGTAGGAAGTCTGGATTTTGCTCTGGGCCCGGGGTTCTTCAACTTGTTTGTATGATGGACTGCTTTGGTGGTCTTGCAATGCCCATTGTAATAGCTTCAACCCATCCTTTGTAAGCAAACTCCTATGCTGGAAAGTGGAAAAGGGATGAATGTGAAATCATTGCCTTTGACTACCATCATTTCTAATAGAAGCTTAGTGTAAATATATGGTATAGTGGTTAGAGTACTGGCCCTTGAGACAGGAAGATATGAGTTCAGATTTGGCAAAATGTACTAGCTGTGTGACCCTAAGTCATTTACCCTCTGCCTCAGTTCCCCTCAACTGTAACATGATCATAATTTCACATATCTCCCAAGGTTGTTGTGAAGATTACATGAGATATCTATAAAATGCTTAGCACTGTGCCTGGCACATAGTAGGTATTTAATAAGTGCTTGTTTTCTTTCTTCCTTCCAATCTGTCTAAATCTTATAGTGGAGACCACAAGTATCCTCGATGCCATGTTTACAGCCTTTATCCAGGCTAGGGAATGTAACCAGTTCCAGAGTTTTCTTGGTTTGCTCTCTGGGCACGTGATAGGATAGTGAAGATTCTTTGTTGCAATGCCCCATGAGGATTCTGGTTCTTTAAAGGTATTTGTCCTGTACAGAAAGTGGAGGAGTCACTGCATGGCCCCTGTGCCCTCAGTGTTCCATGTGAAAAAGGTATAGGACTAATATCAGATGGTGAGTCCCCTGGAGTTCATAAGTGAGTAGTGGGACAAGCATGGGCTCAACCTACTCAGAGGAGTACTCCCTAAATATTGAAATGATCTTGACTGTGTCCAGTATCTTCATCAGTTGTGAGGAATTTCCCAGTTATCTGCAGATTGACCAACTCCCAGTTGACTTTGAATTTGGTAGCTTCTGGCTATGTCACTTTGCATGTTCTTCTATCTATTAAATGGGCACGCAACTGATAGCCTTCTTCTAAATTCACATGAATGTAAATGGCCTTTCTGAATAAAAGAAGTGGTTACATTTTAGTTGTGCCCAACTCTTCATGACTCCATTTGGGGTTTTCTTGGCAAAGATCCTGAAATGGTTTGCCATTTCCTTCTCATTTTACAGATGAGAAAACTGAAGCAAACAAGGTTAAGTAACTTACTCAGTGTCACACAGCTTGGAAGTGGCTGAGGCACCATTCGAAGTCAGTTCTTCCTGACTGTAGAGAGGCACTCTGTCCGTTGGACCAGCTAACTGCATGGGGAGATGGAATTGTATATCAGGCATAAATCACTGTTTGGAAGGAGAAATTCTTAGAATTGTGAAACCCTTAGAGGGATTTATCTACCAACTGGCAGTCTGTATTAATGGTTTTCTCAGGCTTTGTGGCAGCTGTTTTACAAGTAAAATGTATTTTTCTTTCTTTATACCAAAGCTTTTCTCTCCTGGAAGGGCTATCATAACAGGTCAGAGATCTGTTTAATTGGAAAGCAACAAATGCAGTAGACACGCAGAGCTCTTCTCCTGGCTCCTGCCTACTTCATGTCTTGTATTTAGACATCTGCTTTGTGCCTGACAGGGTCCCTGAGTGCCCTGTTAGGCCCTTCTAATGGAAGTTCCTAATATGTCTCATTTAATCTATGCCCGAGGGTGTAATATGGCAAGCCTGCTCAAATGTAAATGAGTTTCCCTGCCCTCTCAGTTAGAGGAGCTGCTGCTTTAATTTTCCTGGCTGCATCCTATGTGGCTTGAACCATAGGTCATAATATTCTGTTCTCCAACACCTTATTGATAGCTACGTGTCCGTTGAGAGAGCATTCACAGAGAGCAGGCACTGTAGGAAGGGTGATTCAAATCTCTGTTGCTTTGGAGGTGGGAAATCTGATTGGGTGTCCTGCCTAATCTGGTAAAAACCCTCTTCTGGGTATAGACCCATATATCTATCACTATCCTCTGCTGATTTAAATTCCTCATCTTGCATCCATTACGGTCCAGTTCTAAGCTGTTGCACTACAAAAAGTTACGCCAGAACAGTACATGATTGTGTCTGGAAAACCTGAGATGACAACATTTACTACCAACATAACAGTTCATTTAGCTATGAGACTGATGCTTTTGCTGAAACTGATCATACACATCCAAGAGTTTCTTGAGATTAGTGCATTGCTAAGGAAGAGCTCAGTCAAAAGAAGTAGCATTTTTTTAGGGGAAAGAATCCTTGAGTTGGAAGCAGATAAAATTTACAGCTGAGACAAAGCAGTTGTCCAGAAAAGGCTGGAGTAGTTAGAAGAGTAAATTAGCCAGCCAAAAATAATTTATGAAGTGTCTACTATGCACCAGATACTGTGATAAATGCTGGGGATACAACAGAAAGGTGAAAGACAGACCCAGCTCTCAAGGAGCTCATAGTCTGATGGGAAAGGCAACATGCAGTTACATAAGAAGATGCTACATACAGGATGAATTGGAGGTCGTCGGCAGAGAGAAGTCACTAGAATTAGGAGGGATTGGGAAAGGTTTCCTATAGAAGATGGACTTTTAGCTGGATATTTAGGTGACTACCTACTTCTGTTTTCCCTTTCACTATGACTATTGAAGTAGACCCAAGGAGGAATGATGGCAAAGGTCCCCCTGGCAAGAGGGATAACTGAGTCAGGGGCATGTGGAGTAGTGTAAAGTTGGGGCTGTGAGACTAGGCAGTCTATTTTAAGACTGTGTATCTGTTTTTCATGCTTTCAAGTATTACTTCTCCTTTCTATTCTCACTTATTGCCTTTCCTCCCACTCTTCTCTCCTCTTATTCCTGCTACTTTATTCTTTTTCGTGTCTGCCCTCTCTTTCTGATCCCTTCTAAATCTTCTCTACCCAAGTCATTTCCAAAGAGTGATGCGAATAAATCATAGATCATAGATTTAAAGCAAGAAAGGATTTTAGAGGTCTAGTCTAAACCCCTCATTGTACAAGTAGACTTGTCCCTTTAAAATACTACTCCATTTATACTGAGTGCTTTAGTAGTAAAAGGAACAGAAAAAGTATCATTAGATAAAGGAAAGGAGTTATATCAACTATCAGAATGTGTAAGATATTGTCATTATTGTAAACACCTTGATGTCTTAAAATTAGGAAATAACTTTTTTTACTGAAAGTTTGTAAAATATATGCATTAAAAACAAATTTTAGGGGCAGCTAGGTGATGCAGTGAATGGAGCACTGGCCCTGGAGTCAGGAAGACCTGAGTTAAAATCTGCCCTCAGACATTTAATACTTACTAGCTATGTGACCTTAGCCAAGTCACTTTATCACAATTGCCCTGCCTTACCCCTCCAAAAGGCCAAAAACCAAAACCAAAACAAACAAACAAAAAAAACGCCTTAACTTTTAGATGGGATTTGGCAGCTTTGAACAGAAGATGAATTGTGTCAAATATAAAGACTCAGATTATTTTGTGAACAATGTAGAATGATGTCTCATATGTGAACTGTTTAATGTTTATAGAGACAAAGGCAAGAAAAATAAATATTTAAAAAATAGAAAGACCTGAGCATGAAGAAACAGGGACACAAAAACTGAGATGTTGGACACTCTTGAGGACTTAAAGTTGTGGGAAATTATGGTACCTGGTCTAATTAGCATGTAATTCTTATATTATTGAAGAAGATAAAAAGAAATCACATAAATATTTGGATTTCAAATGGGAAATTTGGGTAGTTTGTTGCTTTTTAAGCGAAAGATGAGTCAGTGAGTCAGGAACCTCTGCCTTAAACCATTGGGGGAATAGAACCCGACTTAGAGAAGAATTAAGAATTGATTCCTGACTGGAATTGGTAGGAGAGAGAATTGATTTCAATGTCACTTGAGTGACAGATATTTCCTTTAATGCCATCTAGAGTTGGAAAGGGGTAAAGTTTCTCGTAAGTGCCAGTACTGCTACTGCTTTCTGATTTGAGAAAGAAGAGCAGAAGGGAAGTCTGACTCTATAGCTGCTTTGTATCCTGTAGAGATGGCTAGGTTGGTTTGTTTAAATATCAGTATGACCCGTGTTGCTTGGCATTCTTGTTGATCAGTGTAGTCTCTGGGTGAATAAATAACTGACTGGTCTGGTCTATATAGACCAAGATAATCAGCCCGATTAGTTTTGCAGTTCTCTGGCTTAAATGAAACTGCTATTCATATTAAGAGGCAATGCTTTCTAAATGCACTTTTAAAGGTGATAGAAGTTGAATGAGCATGCAAATTCCATCTTCCAATAAATAATATGAGAATTTGCCTAGCTAATAGAGAGGTAAGGACTAATAGGAAGGCAATAAAAAGAATGTAATGCTGTTGTTCCAGCATAGAACAATGATATAAAATCCTGCAGTTCAGGATTGTGAATTACTCCAAGTATGTTTGTTTTTCTTTTCTTTTTTTTTTGCTTCCCTGCTAGGTTCCTATAACTGCATGACCGTAAATAGTGAGTTCATTGGTGGGAAGATATGACCCAGATTTTTGTATGGATTATGATGTATTTTATTATTTATATGCTCACTTTAACATTCAAGAATTTTATATTATTTCTCCTACCTCATTGCAAAGTAAATGGTTATATTCAAAATTTAAAGATGTCGTTATTTTGAATGCCAGGCTGTATAAAAAGGAACACATTTTGAGTGGGGCTCAAAGGCCCCCCTACTCAAAGTGTTTAGTAGAAAGAGTGTATTTACTCAACTAGGTTACCCCTAGAACCCTGAGAGATTTAGATTGCAACTGTGTGATGGCAGTCCATCTCCGGGCACCTAGACCTGCTAGTGTGAGAGCAGGTAGAAGTGAGCAAGCTATGCTAGAAAGTGAGTAATCATTAAGTAAATTAGCATTTATTAAATGCCTACTAGTGCCAGGTGTTGTACTAAAGATTAGAGACACAAAAATGAAAAAGAAAAAGTCTCTGACTTCCAGCCACTTAAAATTAAATGGAAGAAGACAAAACACAAAAGGAAGCTGAAAAATGGGGAGAAAGGGGAGGAAAGGGACTGTGATGAATTTCAAAGTAATGGAGCTAGAGAAGTCTTCCCTTGGTAGAATGTTTGGATGAGAACAATTTGTTCTACTGACCACAAAGGTGGCTGAAGCAGGCACTTAGAGCTTGGTCACACCTCAAAGACACCAAGATCATCCACTATAGCCCAGGCCATCATCAGACCTCTTGACTTTTGTCCTGCCACTGTACTTCAATGACTCTGGAAGAGAAAATGAGACTGAAAACTTTGTGCAACTCTGCCTTACTTAAACCCCATTCACATGAAAGTAAAGATATCACCCTATGATGTCATTGGTCCCCTTTGAGATGAAGGACAAACAACAACAACAGGGTAGTCAGTCGACTGGTATTTTCTGGAAGCAACAGAACTGTTGATTTAATTACTGTGGCCAGAATAAGAGGTGGAAAGGAAGAGAGGGAAGGGCTAGGTAGGTACTGGGAAAGATGGCCTTGGTGGATTGCTGGATGGGATATGAAAGAGAAGGAAGGTTTGGGCTCTGAGACCAACAGGTAGAGACTAGCTTGTACTCACCTAGTCATCCATTAAACTAACTATCCCCTAGCTTCAAAGATTAGAGCATTAATTACCCCAGTGACCAGGGACATGAATTCTGGAGGCTCAGGGCCCATGTAGAGGTCCAGGTTCTAGAGGATATAATCCAGGTGGGTAAGAGTTCTGGCAGTCAGATGGTGACATGTACTGTCTAGACAACATTAATTTGTTCGTTTATCAAATATGTATTGAGCACTTGCTACAAGCCCAGGCCCTGTAGAACTGACAATGATAGCAAACTTGGAGGTAAAATATCAGAAATTTTCCTGAGCTCCTGGGAATCTACATTCTTGTCATTGTGGCAACCAGTATCTTTTGATACTCTAGTTTGTTGCAACAGAAATTTATTCAAAAGAAGCAGTAGCCTGTTGTTGTGAATCATTTTTCAGTCATGTCCAACTCTTTGTGACTCCATTTGGTGTTTTCTTGGCAAAATAACTAGAATGGTCTGTCATTTCCTTCACCAGATCATTTTACAAATGAGGAAACTGAGTTAAATAGGGTTTAGTGACTCGCCCAGGGTCATACAACTAGTAAGTGTCTGAGGTCAGATTTGAACTTAGGATGGTGAGTCTTCCGGCCTTCAGGCCTGGTGCTCTATCCACTGCACCCCCTAATTGTAATGTGGCAGCACCCTGAGAGCCTGCTAAGTGAACTCTGCCTTATTACATACCTCCAGGATAGAGATGTCAGACACCCCCCTGCTAGCATCATGGGACCGCTCTCCTAAATGTGGCCCAAATCAGATTAAAACATGATTGAGAAATAATTAACAAGAAACAAAAATAAGATGAAATACAGATAATGTTAACCAGCAGTTGTCTAAGTCAACATGTAGCCTTTGTGCATCCTTGTATACAATTGGGTAGCCCCTGTTTCTATTTGAATTTGACCCCTGTGCCTGAAGGTATTTAATTCAGTCTAGTTCTCCATTTCTGACACTAAGTACAAAGTACCATCAGGATCTAGGAATGAACAAAAAGCCTCACTATTCACAGAAAAATTCTATTTGTAAGCTTGTGGACGTTTGATAACCTGGCTTCTGTCCCATGAATTGTAGAATGATTTTGATATGCACCGGAACTTTTATAATTGCTCTTCATTTTGGGTTTTGCCTCAGCTCTCACAGAGTGAAAACAGTGCCATAGAAGCACTTACCCCACCCTCACTCCTTCCTGGGCATTACTAGTCACACATAGTTCAATCAATTATTTGAACAGAAATTTGTCTCATCTACACTTCTAAGCTCTCCCATTAGCCATAGTTATATACACATGGGATATGTTTATGGCCAAAAGGATGATAACAGTGGGAGAGATCCTGCTAATAATGGGATCCTCTGCCTTGAACCTGCCTGCCTCCAGGCAATCTCCCTCAGCTAAGGAAGGTTGAACACAGTTGTAAAGGCTCAGAGATGCAGCTATCAAGCTATAGCTTCGGGACTTGTCATTATCTCTCAGATCTCCTCTTAGATATATTCTACATCCTGGCTCTGGAGTAGCACATGGAATCTGATTGTAAATCACACCTTGATGCTCTTTTCTAGTGTTTTGTCCCAGCTAACTCCTTTGGTCTTATACCTGTTGTTAAAAACCTGGAATGCCAAAGTGGCACCTAGAACTTGGCATACCCACTCAATTACCATCTCCACTTGACTTCTTCCATCCCTCCCTCCCTTCCTTCCTTCTTTTCCCCTTCCTCCCTCCCTTCTTCCTCCCTCCTTTCCTTTTTTCTTTTCTTCCTTCCTTTTTTGCCCTCCTTTCCTTTCTTTTCCTTTCTCTTTCACTCCCTTTTTCCTTTCTTTCTATTTCTCCTTTCTTTCCTTCCTTTCTTCCTTCCTTCCCTCTCTTCTTTCTTCCTCACTTGCTTTTTTTTTGAGGCATATCATAATTGAGCATGGTGGTGAAATAATAAAATAGTGATCATAATAATATCTAGCGTTTATATACTTCTTTAAAACTACAAAATTAAAAAGTACAAAGAACTTTACAAATACCATTTCATTATATCCTCATAATAACCCTGGGAGTTAAGTATTATTATTATCCCCATTTTATAATTAAGGAAACCAAGCCAGAAAACAGTTAAATGACTTGAACAGGATGACATAGCTAAAAAGTATTCAAGGGAAGATTTGAACTCAGGTCTTCCTGACTTCCAGTCCAGCACTCCATGCCGCATGCCACCTCAATGTCTCCAGAGGTCACTGTTTTTTAAGAGATAAAATAAAATGTAGCTCGAGGCTCCAAAGTCTGGAGATAAATCCAGGCATTCATTATTTGTGACAGAATGATTGTATTATCCCCTTAATTGCATAAATAACCTTTAGTATTGTGCATTGAGTTATTCTTTCTGGTCCACTGCACATTATGTGGTTGTTCCTTCTATATACATATAAACAACTCTAGTAAGTTAATGGCAGGAGCTTTGAAAACACTGCAAATTACTTTCTTTCTGTGTGTTTAGACAATACAAGGGTATGTCCTGCATTAGGAAAAGTCTTAATACAGACATGTGGTCAGAAGACTTCCTATGGTTACTTTTAAACTGAAGCCTGATTATATAACATAAACAGGGCTGTCTGTGTACATGTTTCCTGCACAAAGGAACTCTGGGAAATATAAAAAGAAGCAATGATTCTAACTATGTGTGTGGCTTACCAGTTTTGCTAGTGGATTGGACTGTTGGCCTTGAATCATTATTGGTTCTGATTCTACTTTCTCTTTGACCATTTTCATGATTTGTGGGGTTAAGCATAATGTGCATTGATGGAGACAAGTAAGAGTTGAATGGATTGGTGTGTACACTTACAGAAAGTATTGCGGTCTTGGAGGTAGGATAGAATATCAGCATCTTAATATTGGAAAAGGCATAACCCAAACTGTGCCTGAAACATTTCTTAAATCAGATGATGCTATGGGGCATATGACCTTACTGTTGACTGGCCACCCAGCCCCCATTTGTAGTGACGGACATAGAGTAAAAGGAAGTGGCCTGCCAGTAATTTGCCATGTGACTTTTAATTATAATACCTTTACAGAGGATTTTGAAAGGTTGAAGGACCTTTGAGCCCATCTAATCTACTCCCTTCATGTTGCAAATGAGGCACAGAGAGGTTGTGATTTGTTTAAGGCTGGATAGGTAGTAAATGTGGAAGCCAGGATGTGAACCCAGGTCCTCTGGTTCTTTCCACTATCTTAGAAGATCATTCTGTCATCAAGTTTCTGTTTCATAAAGTCAGAGGGCAAACATAACAATATGGTAGAAATAGGCTCTATTTTTCCCCTTAATGTACTCAAAAATACTAGATAAATGTTTTCCCCTCAGAGACACAGAGAACTTAAAATAAGGTCCTCAGATGGTGAGTTCTTTGAGAAGCAAGAAACTCTCCTTTGTCTTTATATCCCTAACACTTAACATAGTACCTGACACATGGTAGATATTTAGAAATTCTTGTTGACTGACTGTGCAATCCCAAAGGCTGAGTTCTGGCTTTTAATTAGTCAGTGCCAGAGTATCCAATAAGTGTATTAGGCACAAACTGAGCAATCCCCAGTGTCTAGGAAATCCTAAACTAACAGAAGTAAAGCTAGTCTGGTTTCCTTCCTTCTTGTGCAGAATATTTTCCTTTATGTAGTCTGGAAGAACAGGGGCTAGTTTGAAGGAATGAAAATGACAGATCTTTCCTCTGTCCTGTGCCATATTTGTGTCTGGACCCAGAGACTGCAAACATTGAAAGAACAATTGACTTCTGAGAGTTCTTAGAATGAGATTAAAGATGGGAGTGAGGGGTTGAGACACAAACTTTATGCAACCTGTGTAAGAACCAGAACTAACCATGCTAGGTTGGGAAATGATCCTGGGTTTGGGGTCAGGAAATTTTGGTTTGAATGCTATCTCTGCTCCCTGTGTGACCTCGGACGGGTCACATCCTCTGTCAAGTGGCACTTTCTTCATCTACAAAATAAGGGGACAGGACAAGGTCATCTCAAAGCTCTAAATCTATGAAGCTAAGAAAACAGTCGCAACATCAGATACATGGTTCATTTCCTTGGTTCTTCTTCTGATTGCTTTTTATGAATCTGGGAGAAGTAGTCATCTTGTCAGTTTTTCCAACTAGTTCAATTAATGGCATGGTTTTGGCTGCCAGAATATTGGTGCCTAGGATCTTCAGGGAGTCTTAATCTACTGCTTCAAATAGAGATGCCTGGTAAGTAGTAGAAACCTGTGCTTTTACTGGGTAGATGCCAAGACAGGGGAAAAAGAGATGCCCATTTAAACCAGAATATGTCTCTTCTTCTCTGTGAGGAAGCTATGGCAGCTGGGTAAGAGGGCTGTTCCCACTGTACTGTTAGCAGCTTTACCTTTGGGGTTGCATACAGAGGACAAAATGGAACTGCAAAGTGGTCATGTACCATGTTAATAGGAAATTCACAAGGCATCTTCACATTCATAGCCCCCTTAAAATATAATCCCCTGATGAAATCCCCAGGACAGCCTCTATTCAGAGCCTAGTGGAGACAGTTAAGGGCATTGTAGATAGAATGTGGGGCTTGGGGTCTGGAAGACCTGAGTCTGAGTTCTGTCTCAGGCATTTACTACCTGGTAACCCTGGGCAGGTCACATAATTTTTCTCAGCCTTGATTTCCTTATTTGCAAAATCAGGATAATAAAAGCACCTAGCTCATAGGGTTGTTGTAAGGATCAAATTGGATAGCACCCACATTATTTTGTAAGCCTTAAAGTACTATATATGTGCTAGCTTTGATCATTATTCAGAAAGATTCCCAAACCAGATACTTGGGACCACTTATTTTGAGCAAATTTCAGCTTCAAAAGCTTTTTTCCTGTTCCCACCTCTCTCTCCATCATACATGCATACATACATACATACACACATACATGCATGTGGGTCTCTATCGTATATATATATTCTATAGTAAATTGGAGGTAATGCCAAAAGGATGGCTCTGGGGGTGGGAGTAGGTGATTGTTAGAGTGCTAATCTGGGGCAACATCTTGTCTCTCATGGACTATCTACTAAGAACATTTGATTTGTAGGTCTTACTCTTCGGGCCATTGTTTCATTTTTAATAAAGGTTAGCGAGGCAGAGTAAAGACAACATAGAAACAGGAGAACTCCAAGAGCTCCCCCCAATACCTATAAATGTGACTCAAATACCTATGAAATACGACTCTAAACAGATTTTAGAGCTCCAGACTCCACAGAAATGATGGAATAACAAAGCTCCTGCTGAAGGCATCCAGGCAGGCAGTCATCACAGGGCAGCAGGGAAGCAGAGCCCAGCCCCATGTGGTTTCAGCCCCAAGGCGTCTAGGAGAAGCTATGGCTGTAGCATTCAGGAGAGTGGATTATCAGCAGCTGTGGCAATTTCCAGAATCACCAACCCACAAGAGTGAGGACAAAGGGAAAAGGTTAATGGAACTCAGCTAAATTTGGGGGAGATGGTCTGGCTGAACTGCCTCCAAAGCTAGAAGTGGTATGAAGAAGCGGCCCTGCAGCTGCCTCCACATGGCTGCTTCAGAAGCTCCCAGCCTGCAGATTGCAGGGGGGCAGCTGGATCCGGATCGTGGTCCTGGGGTGCGTGACCAGTGAGCTAA